>CM026206.1:19323923-19923923 GCA_014839995.1 Xenentodon cancila
GTGTGTGTGTGTGTGTGTGTAAACACATGCTGCAGTTGAATGTGGATTTGAGTGTTTCTTTCTTGCGTGTTCTGCTGTGCAGCAGAGGCAGAGACAGTTCTACGCTTCGGTTTATTGACATTCTAGCCCGTTATTTAATTATTTAATTCCCAGACAGATACTAATGGAGGTAGCTAATAGATTGCGGTTGCTTAGCCTTCCTTCCAACCCCCCGAATATATGTATAAATGGAATTAGGCTTGGCTCTGGCAGTGTTGGAGAGCATTCACAGAGCGATGCACCGCCCTTCCCTCGAGACTGGACTCTCCTATAGGCACATCAACAGCTGGAAATGCATTTAGGAGCACATCCAGTTGCCAAGACGGGCGTAATTGTGTTTGGAGATATCACGAGGAGCCATCAGGCTGTGTCAGCCCTGTCATGTGTTGCTATCTGTTTGACCCTGCTGTTGGTTCTCAAGGAGATTTCAGTGTTAAGGTTTTTTTCCGCTCAGTGATAAAGGGATAAAATGACAATGAGAACATACCGGAAGCTCAGTGGACGAGGTTTAACCACCAGATTCCAGTGTTATGTTGTGTTTAGTATGTCAGTGCCATGGGAACGATTGCGAGGTGTCTTGGCATTATAATACTTAAAAGCAGAGACTAATTTCGGTGTGCATCGTACATACAGCGTGTGCACGATGTCCACACTGACAAGAAAGGGAAGAAAAAAAAAAAAAAAAAAAATAAAAAAAAATAAAATAATAAGCGGCACACAACACGTTTTTATCAATGTTACCGTTTATTTTAATAAATAGAAGGAGACCTCCATAACTGACCATCACTGCTTTCTTGTCCTTTGTCCAGGTGACCGCATGCGTCAGACCGAGAATCGTGCAACTCGCTGCAAGGTGGAACGTCTGCAGCTGTTGATGCAGCAGAAGCGTCTGCGCAGGAAGGCCAGGAGGGACCAGCGAGCCCCCTATCAGTGGCTGCCCAACCGCAAGGCCGGGCGCAGCAACAGCAACAGCAGCATGTCCAGCGAGGGCTCTCTGGACCTGGACTTTGACGATTCGGTGTGGAAGCCCGACGTAAAGGCTGATTTGAAGTCGGAGTATGTCATGGCCTGAACCATGGCCTGTGCCACTGCGTCAAGCTTCAAAGATTTAGAAAGCTTCTTCTGGGATTTACTGATATGTGTATGGAGGGAGTGGATCGGTGGGAGGCGAGACATAACTGCAAGGAGGACATCAGAATTGTCCTTGTGTCTGTTATCTGTCACGTGGAAGAAAAGACTCCCTGTAGACTTTAATCCTATTCTCTCCTTCACCGCTGACATTGTTTAAAGCAGCAACAATAGCAAAAGAACGTTGGTGTGATGCTTGGATTTGGACAGGCAACAACTGGACTTCAGTGTAAAAGACTTCTTTTTCTTTTTTTTTTTTTTTTTTTTTTGTCTTGGGGGTATGACCATAAAGATCATACCTCTAGTTGAGCATAGCAGAATTAAATGGGTGGTGGTGGTGGTTTCTTTTTGTTTGTTTTTGTTTTTGTCTTTTCTTTCTTTTTTTTTTTTTTTAAGTGCACTCTTGGCAGAAATGAAGAGATCCACACTGGACATATTAACAGGACAGGAGCGCCAGATACTGTGGAATATTTCAATGGGCATTCTTACGATCTCAAATCTCACCAACCAGAGTCCAACTTTCACCTGTTACCAGGTGGTTAAACTCTTCTCTTTTTCCACTTTTAAACATATTATTAATTTTATAAACACAAAAAATATGTAGCATTGTTCACAAAGCATTCAGGTTTTCATATAACAGTTCAAAGTAGTTGTTTATTTGCACAGCTTCTTGATTTGTAACAGCTGGTCAAAATGTGCAAGGAGGAGGTGGGGCCTGAAATAGAATAAAAAAAGCTTATGGAAGTATTGATATCAACCTCTGTGACATAGGGTATCAATAGGAATGATTAACGAATAAGCAAAATGAATTATGATTAACAGAAAGTGCTTTAGAGGATTTAAAAATCTTTAAAAAAAAATTATATATATGAAAAAAATCTATTTTTGTTTCTCTGCCTACCTGCTGTTTTGTAAAAACGGCAGCCCTCTGTGGCTTTAGTCAAGTTGTTGACTACCAACAAATATGTGCATCCGTTCAATCATCCGTTTGCTCACTTGTGAATCTTTTCGTCTAGCCACAATTACACAGGCAGGTCGCTGTCATCCAGGCTGTCTGAAGTGCTGCAGACCTACATGGACGTCGTTGACGAATTTGGAATTTGTGTACATAATTGTGACAATTGGCAAACATTTACAACGTTGTGTGTATGTTTGACTTTATTGTAAATGGATTTAGAGTATCCCATGTTTTTTTTTTGTCAATTGCACCCCCCCCCCTTCCCACACGTGCACACACAAAAAAAAAAAACCCACTGCTTCTGAAAATCATGAAAATTAGCTGTAGTGAATGCAATGGTCACTCCTTAGTACCATACCTGGATCAAATTTAAAGTCCCAGCTTTTTCCCATTTGATGTGTTCTTATATCACAAGTCCCATGATGAGGTTTTTTTTTTTTTCTTACCCCAATTGGTGAAGAGGGAGGAAGAGCTTTGGTGTCTTTTTCCAGCATCATTATTTAGTGCCTCCACCAGTACATCCATTGACATATCAGGTTAGGCCTTTCACAGTTTTGCTGCTACACATGAAAACTTAAAAAAAACTAAAACAAACAAAAAAAGTGGGATGAAAAGTGACTTTTTTTGCATGCAGAAGTATAAAATTACACTGATCTATTTTATATTGATGGGCAGAAAAAAAAAGAAACTGGTGCTTTGGGAATGAAGCTTAACAGCATGCATGAGTTTGTGAAGAAAATAAACAATGCTGCTTTTGTTGGTTAGGATTTTTTTTTTTTTTTTTTTTTTTTTTTTTTACAAATTTAAATTTTAACAATGGTGTCCTGCTAAAGTATTACCAGGCAAAAACCAAAACAGATGAAGTTAAGTGTGGACTCGTGTTGTTGCTCAGCACTGAACATTCCTGTTGTGTGACAATGAAGATGTTGGTGACGATGAGCAAAGAGACTTTCTTTCTCCGCTCCCTGAACGCTGGCCACAAGGATCCAGACAGCCGACAAACTGTTTAGCCAACCCTCCTCCTCCTCCTCCTCCTTCTCCTCCTCCCAGCCTGAAAGCCGACAGACTGGCGTGGACGCGATCCGCGCAGGGAACCAGCAGACCAGCAGATTTACGGAACTGTCTGTCAAACCTGCCAGAGAGCAGCATTTGGTCTGTCTCTTTTACCCACCTGACCGACCACGCTACCACAATGCGATTGCACTCCCAGAGATTGCAGTGAGATTACCTTTTTGGTGAACCTCATCTTTTTTTGTTTTCTTTTTTTTTTTTAAGTGGCCTTACCTTTCACTAAAATGACACACTTGGGGACAATGGGGACGGGAATGTAATTTTTTTTTTTTTTTGCTTTTTTGTTTTTTAAAGAGAGGGAAGGTAACATTTTCTGTGTGTATCAATGTCAGACTTGTTTTGTCACTGAGGACACTGGGCATCTGTCGTTTAGTGCTTTTAGCTGGTGGAGTCTATTATGTCAAGGCTTCTGTGCCTTAAAAATGTTGCCCTTGCAGTGTCATTGTCAGACTTGAGCTCGTTTCCGGTGGTTGATACATGCAGCTGTAATATTCACAACATTAAAAGTCATAGATTTTAGCCGTAAAGCTTGTTTGGGTGAATCCGATTTTGTTCAAAAGTGAGTGTTGTCTTTGTCCCATTTCATCATTGTGTTGCCATGCTTGTTGATCTGTTCTTTGAACCTCACGTCCCTCTTTTAACTCGGTCACCCAACCAACAAGCTGCAAAAAGCTACGAAACTTGTAATTGAGGATGTTTATGCCACAGTACTTAGACGGAAACAAACGGTCTTGATTGAGAATAAGAGATTTATATCCTTTGAGGACTTCAGACTTGATGCACTTCCTATTTCCTTGGATACAACGATATTAAAGGACGATTGAGCCCGTGCCCCTCCCAAATTTAATTTAAGTTTTGGTTTTGTATATGTATGGACTATACTCTGTGTGTGCCTCACTTCTGTGTGAAACTCAAAAAGAAAAAAAAAATGGCATAAGCATTACAGAGAGGATTAAAAAGCGTATGTTGTTGGAATTCAGATCACATCATTTAAGTTGCCTGTTCTTTCTTGTAGCCAACTATTGAAAATAACAGGATTCAAGAATACAATTTACAATGTTCTAGCTCTAGACCGGTGTAGCACATGTGTGACTGTATTAATTTATGAAACCAAAATGGTAACTGTGAATTATGTATTTCTTTGTGCATTTAAAGAAAAAAAAAAAAAAAGGCGAGGAAGAAAATTGTCGGCACACGGCAACAACTGATGCTCGTGTCTGAAAACACGTTTTTTTTTTTGTTTGGTTTTTTGTTTTTCTTTGTTTTTTTTTTGTGAAATATAATGGAAACAAAACACGTTTCCAAAAAAAAAGAAAAATATTAAAAAAATATATATATGAATATATATTTTTTTCTTAAGCAATACATTTCAGTGTGACTTGTGATAGAACATTTTTCTTTTTTTAGGTAATAAATAAAAAAAACAAAATGAGTACATCAATTTGTCTCCTTGTGTATTCTTACCATAATCATTTGATACAAGTGGCATGTTGGGGGGTAAAAATTGGAAAAATGTTACACTTGTATTAATTAAAAGCATTGCTATAATACAAATATTGATGATTAGACAGAACCATCTATTAGAGCTGAGGGATGGTCGGTCAGTCACATGTCAACATTTTGAAAATAGTGTACTGTGCATGAACAAAGAACTGAACTTTATATGTAGTTTAGGGCATATAAAATGGTGTAAACCCAATCTGAGAAGAGAGCATAATGAACTCAAGTCGTAGACTAAAGAAAGAGTCACACTTCACAGGAAACCTCCTTCATGAACCTTGTACTGACAGCAAAAAGAGTTTGAGGAAGCTCTGCCTTCGGGGAAGCAGAAACCAGAGTTTGAATCAGAGCTTTAAGAAAAAAGCTAGTTAAGGGAAGGAACATTAAAGATCAAATAACAGGATATACACTACATGCTGAGAGAAGCAGTCTCGTTGCAGGATGGAGGCTGTTAGTGTTTTAGTGTTTGAGTTGAAAAAGACTTCTAGTGGCCACATTATGCACATTTCCAGCAATTTTGAAGTACCCCCCCCCTTTTTTTTTTTTTACTTCCTTTGCCACATTTCTCAGATTACACTTATTTTCAAATAGTGACAGAAACAGGAGCTATGATACCAGCATGTACAGGTAAAACATGTAAGAACACACATCTTCTCTGTGTGGCTGGAACACTTTGGTTGTGGACTGTGAAAGATGCAGAGGTACGCTGCACGTGCGTATCATCGTTGGTAAAGAGGGGGTCGTCATTCAGGATGATCTGCCACAACATATAGTCATTTGAGGTAATATGAACTTTCACCAAGTATTGGTTTAAATCTCACTTCCAGATACATGGATTTCCTCCCATTTCTGTATTTAACTGAGGAGTTCTTCTCAGGCTCGAGGCGGAAGCACTATGAACAACGTCCACACAGTCAGCTGACAGTAGATACCTGTAGACTCGGGGTGGACAAGGCATTCCAAAAGATGTTTCCCTCACTGCATTGTGTAGGAACTGTTTAAAGAGTTTGCCATGTTTGTATGTCCAACAATGTTTGTTTTTGTGTTGTACATTGCGGCTTTTCTGTGGTTCATTTCATAATTAAGTGTAATATTTGGTACCCCCTTGGAAAGATCTGCTCCTAGAATAACTTTGAAAGTCCATCCTTATTTCAGACTCACAATAACTGACAGTTACTTCCAGAAAATGAGGGCATTCTGCCACAGGAAGAGTTCAGTCAGAGTTAGCTCAGTGAAGTGTCTTCTGATTGGCTTAACTCCCGTAGGACCTCCCTGGAGACCATGACCTCATAAGAAAAGTCCACTCCATCCCCTGTGGATAGAGCCAGAGATCTTGCAGCGTTCTCACAACTTAAGACTTCAAATCCCATTTCTTGTGCAATTGTGCACCTCGTTTTTTGAGCCTCTGGTCGTGCGTAAATTGATTTTTATCATTATAATGTTGTGGACAAATCAGAAAAGCATGTAGCCCCTTTATGTTGTGTTTAAACACACCTATGATAGGGCAAAAAAGAATCTTTCTTCATATAAAATGATGGCTTTTGTTTTTGTAATTTAACAAACATTTCCAGTACTTTTTCTAATTAAATCCTAATTTTCTAATGAAATATATTAGATAGAGTTCTCATGGGTTATGGTGTGTGTGCTTCCAGTCTGATACTGGTCGAGGAGGATGGATGTGTCTTTTTCTCACGTCTCTTATCGGTCCCTTAACTTTCAGGGTTGATTTGGGGGAGGAAAGTCTTTTGTTTAGTGCTTTCTTTTTTAAAGCAAATAAACCCAAACCAAAACAAAAAAAACATCGTCTATACTTTCATGGCTTGTGAAAAGATCAGGACCAGCATAGTTGGATAAAACAGAAGAGAGTAACCATAACAGCTCGTTCATCAATTTCCTCATAAATGGTTTGCATTGGGCTGAAACTGGAAGGATCACTAACAGAAAACTTAGATGAAAATGTAGGTGTTCATTTGTTTATCGCTATGGTTTCATGAAAGGGTTTATTGTCCTGCAAAACAGTCAATCTTTTTTTCTTCCTTTTGCCATGTTTACATAAAAAAATATTAAAAGTAAAGATAACATTATTAAAGAGAAAAAAATCATTTTATGAGATCTCTGTACCAATTTCAGTCTTAGCTGTGAAAGGGTATTTTTGAGTGTTTGTTGAACCTCTTTACTGAAACATATTCAGATATGTAATCCATTACTCATCTTCTAATATTTAATCTATAGCAGTGCTTTTAAAAAGGGGAGTCCCTGGCCACCCAACCATTTTGAAATGATTAAGGCCAGTGTTGCTTATGGAAAACTGAACTTTACACGTATCGCTAATAAATTAAAGATATTAATGTCAGAAGTTTGGTAAGATGGTATAGTTTGAGTATTTTGTAAACGGCATTGTGGTGTTGGGCTACAAAACCACAAGATCATAATCTTTATTAGAACCGATGGTCTTAATAAAGAGCTTTATTAAATGTGTTTAGTTATACAAAACATGAGTGAAATGTGAATCAACACAATTTGAAGTCAGAATCGAATATGTGTTTGCAGCAAAATAGCAGAAAACCCATTTCTTATTTTTAGTCTCTAAAAAGACCCATGAATGCCATTCCACTTACGTGGTAGTGTTGATATGGTTCCTAGAGAAAAAAATGATGTAATTTTAACTTTGCATGTGTACAAAAGTGTATTATTAGAACTATTTGTACAGGCATCCTTGTTGGATCACGCCCTTCTCGTCATACTCAACTGTTCAACACTGCATAACTAATTTAACCTACAATTGCTCTGTTTTTAGCCATTTTTTTATTATCATTACAAAGTCCATATTACTAGCAACCATAAAAGCATGCAACCCTTCGCAAAAGTGTGGCTCATTTGTATGTTTCTCCCATGGGTAAGACTTTTTAATAGCATCAAACTGTTGCTGGTTTTGCACCTTAGACAGAGGTGATAAGTAAAATATAAAATGAAAAAGGTTGAAAATAGAACAGAGGTTTATTATGGCAGTGCGTTACTTTGAAGAGTGGGTTACCCCCCCCATTTGTCAGTTAGGTGAGACAAAAACACAACAAACCACATGTGAGAATGTTGACACACATTCATACTGAACATTGCAGGTGCAAAGTCCTCTTACTGATTCTGCTTTTTACTGTTTCTGCATTTAGTGTTTTACATTTTACTGGATGTAACATTCGAAAGAAGCGCAGTAGCGCACTGATAAATTCTCAAGGCTTCCAGTCATACTGCCACTACCATGAGCCTTTTCTGAGAAGTCGCTGCCTATTTCTGACTGCATCTGACTGTCAAGCCTCAACCTCCACACCTTTCTGCAAGCTTGCTGTCTGTGGATGTAACTGTCTTTAGAGACAGAGAGCTCAGCTGCCACCGCAACTGAAACCATGTGGTTCTTGGGAAAGAGAGGAGTTCCGCAGAGTTGGGGTTTCACACGTCGCTGTGTGATCTAAGATAAGATATCTTCAGCTGTATCCTCCCCTCACTTAAAACACATAGGCAGACGCATACGCACACACTAGCATAACGGAAAATATTCCAGGATGTTGTGCAGCAAACACGAAAGTATTGCGTACTGGGAAAATTCATTGCATAAATGTATTCATTTGCTTTTTGTGCGCACATGCAGCTACTGTGTATATGCAAAGGATGCATTTAAAGAGTACATACCATGCTTATTGCGTTGTCCTCTTGCCTTTAGTGTGTTCTAAAGGTTTTGTGCATGCAAAAGAGCTGCGAAGTCCACATCAATAGAAGTTAGTCTTTTTTAAGGGGATTTAAAAAAAATGAAAAAAAGACATTTGCAACACTTAATCTTTCATGGTGGCTACTTTAAAACATCTCAGACAAAGGCCACATCCTCACTGGGAATGCGTACTGGAACGCAAACACGCTGAAAACGCCAATAGAAATAACCTTAGTTGCAGATTGCTCCTATAATGACTTCCACCTGCGCACCTTGGCAATTGCAGCAAATGCAAACTTTGGACAACAAAGTTATCAGATGTTGCTCCTCCATCTCCATCTTATTCTTTTTTTCTTTTCTTTGTTTAATATCATTATTAAGGCACATCTGTATGGTGCGTATGTGATGGCCATATAATATAGACTTAACAAATCAGGGAAAGATATGTAAGACTCGATATAAGAAAATTACAACGATACAAATTGATACAGCTGTGTAATTGTTTCCAAAAGCTTTCAGTTCTGCTCTTCCACATTAGACCACAAAAGCTGAATTTGCAAACTGACATGGGGTCTGCAGCAATCAAAACATTCCCGTTTTAAGTCTAATTCACGTGAGTTGTGTGGATGTCTGGTGGATGGTTTTAAAATCAAAATACATTAGTGTGACATAGCAAAAAAAAAAAAAAAAAAAAAAAAAAGACTACCTCACACAATTTTGAACAAACTGGTGTTTTTAAAGCAAACTCCTACAGAGACAGGCAGCAAAGTTGAGTGTTTGTGGTTGATGGGGACAAGCGATACTGCATTAATACACATTAAAGAAAAAAAAAAAAAGACGTGTTTTGTTCACCACTCAAGTATTTGAATTTAATTAGACCACATCCACCCCTTTGCAAACCAGTAAATGAGTGCAATTGGAGTGCTTTCCAGTGCATTTCCCCGCATACACATCTAAATCACAGTACCACAATTCACACAGTGCACTTTACCACAAGCAACACATATACCGTGCAATGTGTCATATAGCAACTGACATTTTAGCTCAAAGATGTTAGTCATGTCGTTTTATTAATACAGGAGTATTAAGTCGCTGAAACTGTCATGGTAAAATCAGCTCCTGAACTGACATTTTAGTTGGACCGTACTTCCTGATTACTGTCACAATTCTTTTATGGTTTGCATTTATTTAAAGTAATACAACCACCATCCTTTCTCTCATACAGTGATTGTAAATCCTAGTAAATTGCACAAATCACCTGCTAATGGAAAGAAAAAACACAACAGAATGAGCTATGAGTTCATGTAAATCTCAAGCCTAGCTGTCCCTAGATACCCTCTCCTTTCCTCTCTTTCTACATTGTGTTTTCATGCATTGTTTAAGTGCATGCTTTTATCATTTTACATAAGAAAAACAGTGCTCTGATGAAAGCCCCATCTGCACATGAGCGTAATGGAGCGAACACACGAAAGATGCATTTTCTTCAGGTCAGGGCATAGACATCAGAGCTCGTCCTTATGTCTCCTCTTCTGTGAGACCTCAGGCTGTTCGCTCGGTCAGCAGGGACCTTGTTGTCTTTTGTCTATTTTTGTTTGTTCCCTACACAGTTGAAAGAGAAGAATAGCTTTCTGTTTGAAACATTACCTGATTAATATTTATGCAGCTGTAAGGCTGTGAAGAGAACCTTTGATATCTTTTTCAGACACACAAACGTGCACATGCTCGCAATCCCTTCGCGAAGCCCTCAACACGCCTTCGTTGGGCTGCTGCAGAACAATACACCCAGGCAAAAGTTGCACTCAAAAGTGTACAGCTGTCTATCCTCATCAGCGCGGCGTTGACCTCTGAGTTAGACCTTGTGACCCAAGGGGAAATAGTGGAGAGGTCACGGATAAAATAAACCACGGAGACTGGGTAAACAGGATGTGTACACCCACCCAGGCATATGGCATTCACTAATCAAACAACACGCTTCTGGCGGGGAAAAATGTGGAGACCATTTCTGTGGAAACCATAAATGCAGAGTATTAACACAATGTTCTGTAATGTGATGGATCAAGCTGCTTAGCAACAAAAGCAGCTCCTGTAGCTCGGGGAGGATTTTCTCCCATCAAGTGTACTGTAGTTTATTTTAAGCCTAAGAGAATACTCAGAAGACTAATTTAAGAATGCCAAGGTATAACTTATAGAGAGTGGAGTATCATGCAGCTAATCAAAGACAGCCACGATGCTTATTTATTTTTAATGGTGCTAACAGTTCTGTCATATGCACCCTTATACAGCTTTCGCTCCTGTTGCTGACTAATAAGTAAACACGGTTTCAATATAATTTTTATTTTAAGTGTATCCAGTTTTAGCCATTTTGTGACAGTGATACAGCTCACACCTGCATGAGCTCTGATTGGTCAGTTGTGTCACCGGCTGCAAAGAAACATCCAATAATAACCAACCCATCGATTCTAGATAAATTATTGGATGAATCAGAGATATTTGGGCAACAGCTCACACGACAAGTCAGTTTTGACCTTTAAAGTTGCTTTTTGTTATAATGAGCTAACAAACATATATACAGTTCATGACTCTGACTGTTCAGGTCTGTGTTACTGCTGCAAAAAAGAATAAGCTTGGGATAAGACAATGAAATTAATATTTGATCACATGAAATGATTTTCCATCCCTGATACGTTCAGCTTGTGATGTTTATGCGGAAAAAAAAAAAAGTGCTTCCATGAGGACTCTCCACTTTGAACGCTGCCGTTACAGATTTAGCACTTGGGTCGTTTCTGGCAGCTGTCATATGTCAAATGCTCTTTTAGTTGGTGTCCTCCACCTCTCTTTTTACTCGGAGAAGAAGATCAGGTACCTTTCAACAGTTGCTCTGGTGACCTTTAGCAGCTGCAGGGGTGAAATTGGTTGAGCTCGTCATTTTCGTGCCTTCATTTTAATTTTTGGTGTATCTCAGCCGCTGTATATGCCAAAAAACCCAGAATTACAAAGCTGATTCATTATCACTTCGCAATGTGGGAACTGACCTGTGCTGGGTAATGTAATAGTACACTTTCCTACCTTTACATCCTCTGTTCAGCACATGACAGAAGATCATTGCACAGTAATTCCACACTCAGAAAACCCTGACATTACACAATTAACCCTATCCAAATGATTATACAGTGCAGACTTGCATGGCAGACAACAGTAACCCAGAGCTCAGGATGTGTACAGTGTAGTATTTATAAAGTACAAACTGGGTCTCCGTGACCTGGCCCACTTTGGGGTCTCTAGAGTGTCACCTTTTGTAGATACTTGTCTCCTAATTAGCCCTTTGTCTGAATTAATTGTGGAAGCTGTACTGTTGTTGCTTCATGCTGACTACCTGATTTCCTGAACAATGTGACTTCTCAGATTAAGCACCCCATCAGAAAGGGCAAGCCAGTGGCTTGGATGCCCTCCAACAGGTATTCACTGCTGCTGGAGCAGGCAGGGCATTTCTTTTTTATGATTGTGTGTGTCCCTTTTCCACTTTGCCATTCCTGCTCACCTCCCAATCCCTTTCACCCCTCATGCTAACCCACCCATCCATCTATCCACCCTTGTCCCCCATTAGTGAATGTGGTGCTTCAAGTTAAGGGGTGGTTTTACAGTGTGCTGAAACAGCTGAGGTCATGGATACGGGCAGAGTGCACGCAGCCTTGTGTGCTGAATGTCAATTAGTTGGCCTTTCTCCAGCCAGGAGCTGAGCAGCAGTTGTGCCTGATCTTGCTTGAACCTTCCTCTAAAAGACACCAGCGTTAAGCAAAGTTCATGCAAAACGAGCCAGAATGCAGCAACAGCTGGAAGAGTAGTAAGAATTTCACATTTACCCACTCAGCAGACACACTTGGCTTTATCTGGGTGGCTTTTGCCACTTACGGCTCAGTTACAACAGTGGTGAGCGTTACGTGGGCCAGGCATGTCTCAAGTTCATGAATTGTGCCAAATTTGGGTTTTTGGTATGCGCAGCCCAAATTTCTTAAGCTTGTGTTGACATGTGATATGGCAAGGGTCGCGAGGGCCAAGCGTTTCTTTTTCGTTTTCTTTTCTTTTCTTCGTTTATAATTTATTTTTTCCTTTTGCTTCACAGAGAATGTAGCAAGGAAACACCAGTCGTATGCGTGGGCTTGGCATATATTCTACTGGAAAAAAAAAAAAAAAAGAGGTACATTTCAAACCTCCCCCAGAAAGAAACATAGCAACTGAAAAAAAGTGGTGATAGTGAAAAGTTCCAATTATGGCTGTTTGAAAGTGGTTGTTCTCGAAATGTTCAGTGCAGGTTACAAAAACCCCTTAAAAAGTAAGCTGAAGATCAAATGAACTGACATGTGCTTCAAGTGTTTATCTCACTGCCTCTTGAAATGTCATGTAAAGTATAGCTCACATTCACATTCCATGCAGCAGCAAATGGGAATAATTGTGTGCAAATGGGTGCAGTCTGACTGATAAGGAGCACACACGGGGCTGTTGGTGTGTCCCGTTTGTCTTGAGCATGCATGTGTGTGAGGATACAGTTAATGTTGTTTATTTAACTTTGGGGGAAGCCCTGCGCTGATTGTTCACAAAGCCCCATATATGGTAATGTAAACACTGCACTTCGTAATTCCTCTGAAACGTGCAACGCAAAACTGAATGAACACAGGAAGACTCAGTTGGCAGGAAGTGGCAGCCGCTACCATGGTAACAAACTGAAACCTGAAACAGTGAGGGAGACTTGCCTTTCTGACTGTCTGGACGTCATTTCTAGTACACTACGTCTGAAAGGCAGCAGCTGCAGAGCACATGCAGAGAAAGCAAAGACACAGGGAACTTTTGAGGGTTAAAGAAAATGAAAGGGCGAATAAATATTTTGTGCAGCTTCAACGTTAAAAGAGAATCATGTAGTGGAAAATCCCCACATGTAAAGTACTTTCACATTCGATAACTTAAAAGAAGCATTAAAAACATTAACTGTAAGAAAAGCATTTTATCCTCAGTGTGTGACAAGTGCGTTCACAAACAACAATATGTTTGCAGCACACATCGCTTTCACAGACCGGTCGTGTGTGAAACAAGTGCTTTTTTTTGTTTCAAAATCTTTGTCTTAAGAAAAAAAAAAAACCCAATAATTTACATAACTCAATTCAAGCTGCAATCATGGCATTAAATGGTAAAGTCCTCCTGTCGCCCAAGTGGTAGAAGTTATAAACATTTTGAAGATTAATGAAAGTGAGTTTTATTAGACTAGTATAAGTTCACAGGATCACAGGATCAAAAGATGCAAATGCTGAATTTAGATTTTTAAATTTTTTAATACTAATGGAATTTATCACTTTCTAGACATAGTTAAGGGTAAAAACAAAGCAGGTGATGAATGTGCTGATGCAATGGGGTCACAGACAGACAGACTGACAGAACCTTGTTGCATTAATATGGACTGTAGACAATGTGATCGGCTCAGTGTAGGTTAAAGAAACAAACTGGGAGCGCTGCAGCAGAGTTTGCTTGTTGATTCAGATCAGGTTCAACCCTTTTTGAGGCTTGGTCCTGCTGTTTTGTTAACATCCTAATGTAATCATGCCACTGTGAGCAGAAGCACCATGGGCCACTTCTACAGTGGTTTTGGTCCACGCTCAGTGGAATTTCGAGCTCCGCACGGGGCATTCAAGTAGCGGAGAGCTTCAGTACACCGCCAACCCAACTGTATTTTTGAGATCACAAGTTTACGTGAAGGTTTTGAGATCCTGCCAGAATATGATGTAGTCTGCTTGTTTAAAAAACGTAAATCTCAACATGTTTTGTTCTTTTTGGAAGTACACTAAAAGGATGATTAGTGTTAAATAAGATGCGTTTTTCGACTTCTAAACTGAACCTGTGCTCATACGGTATAAATCTCTTCTGAAACCAACTGAACTGTTTACCACAGCCTCCAGGGGTTAATGTCATGCCCATGTACGAGATGGTCGCTGGCTGTAGAGTTGTTTTGCTTTTGTTTTTTCTTGTGTCTGACTTCCCACCAGGTCTACTGCTGTATGTAAATCGATGGAGCTTAACTGTGGTGCAGCGCCGTAATAGATCTGACACATTTTTTTGGCAGAGCAGAGCGGACTTCCGGGGCGATTCTCAATCACTAGAAAAGCTGCGATTCATATCAGCTGGGTGGTTCATTGAACTTCTGTCCCTGGTGAAACTTTTCTGTTGCTGTTTTTCACACTAAACATAACAAAGCGCACCAAGTGAGAACTGCCGTTAATTTTAAGTGCTCTAAAGCCCATAGATGTAAAAACATTCTTAATGTCAGAATATTCAGAAGATGTTTCCCACACACCTCTCATTCCGACCCATCAGTCGAGTCGCCGGCCTGCCGTTAGGCACTGTTCAGCCGACCAGATGGAAGTCTGGTGAAGGAATCAGCTGAGTCAGCACTTTTAAGTATCACATGTATGTTACTGCTGCCACCTCACATGAAACGGAGCAGGACGCATTGGGCAACATCACCCTTTTCAGAGGAAGACATTCACTCTATGCATCATGCTGTTTAGTCGTGTGAGCCACATGACACAGGGAAGATCTTTGTCTCTACTGCGATTAAACTATTTGACAAACACTTCCTGATAACTAGTTTTTGGGTCAGTAGGTTATGCTTGTGCAACATCATGAATGCAAACACCTTGAAAAGCAATTAGATTAAATTTAAAAAAAAGTGCTTTAAACCATTTATTTGGGTATCTGAAGTTATTGCCAACTAAAATATGATATGATATGATATCGGTCCCCATCTGCAGCGTGCTGTGACGACACAGATCCCAATCAGAGAACAATAATGACGCTTTCCCATCTTTATCTCCAACCCGCTCCACATCATCGTGGGTCTGTAGTTCTTCAGAAGATGGTTCCACAACACTTTAACACTAGAAATGTGTGAAACCCTGCAGGTTTGGGGGATACCGCCCTTATCTCTGGGCAAACGCAGGAGTCTTGAATCCCAAACTGTCAGGAATCGATTCCTAGGTCTGGGTCTGCTACTCACATCAGGGGTGAGTGGGAAATACCAATAATTTTCATTAGTTATTGATTTATTCACATGACGATATGGACTTACGATGTGACTTCCAGCATTCAGGTTTCTGCTTTAGCGGCTAGCGTGTTAGCTGTTCTGTCAGCGTGCTCATCCTGGTGAAACGGAGGTCTGCAGACTTCCCTGAAACCACTGACCACATCCGGGTCTAAGGACAGCTCAGTGATACGTTGAATGAAAAAGTGCAGTCATAATCACTTCTTTTTTTATAGGCTTCCTGTTCATATCTTGTAAATATGCTTTTGCAAGCTGTACCGTCAGAGTCTGGAAATCTGCAAATCTGCAAATCTGGAAATTCACCGTCTCGTCTGGCTGTCGTTTGTGTGCTCGTTCTGTTCTGACATAGATGGATCAAAAGAACTTAGATGTATATTAGTTATTAAACACATTAGAATGTCAAAGAACTAAACAAAATGAATGTTTTTTCCTATTTATTGTCTTTTTGATGTAGGAGTCCATCTTTATGTTTGTATTTGAAAATAAGCCATGTTAATCTCTTTGTTTAAAAAAGCTTTAAACAAATCATTATACATTCTTAAAGACTTACATTGGCCATCAAGAAGAAGCACTTAGTTATTTTGTAGGAAAAGACAAATGGTTACTGTTTCACTGGCAGAAGATAGCAGATCAGAACAAACAAAATAGAAGGTTATTCTATACAGACCAGAAAGTGCTGCATAAAAGCACAATATGTTATGCAGTTTCAGGGGGCAAAAATCGGACAAGCAACAAAGGATGTATTTGCACAAACTTGAAGCATGATGATGGTGGTAAAAGAAGAGGTTTCCGGGTATGAAAGCATTAGGAATGAGAAAGCGGTGGCATTACAATTTTTAAAAATGCCCGAGGCCCATATGTCATGCGCTCTGATATTTAGGTCATGGTTCAAAGAGAGTATGTCATTGCCCTTAATGCCCTCCAGGATGAAAAAAAGTAACTTATTCATTTAAGTATCTATGTAAATAACTAGTATATACCCTAAAAGTAGCCTTTATTCATGTATTTTTTGTCCTAATTACTCACTCTGTGGACATATTTATTCTGGACAAAAACTAAAAGACTTGGGCTGAAATAAATTTTTTGCTACCAAAATGCCTCAAATTCCCATCTAACTACAAAACATCATCCAAGCAAGAGTTGACTCTCCTGTGCTCAGAAAGTAACTCCCTGAGCTTCCAGCTCAAAGCTCATCTTTCCACCATCTTTCTCGCCCCGTCATCTAATTAAAGACTCTGCATGCATACAAATGTTTTCAGCTTTGTCTCCACAACTGAGCGTGTCCTTTGTCCTCCGTAATTAGCTGTTGCTTCTTAATGCTTCTGCTGCAAAAGGTTTAAAGAAAAGGTGGGTATTCAATTTCGCATGAACCTCAAGGCTAAATCCACAGACGACGAACCTCTTTTAAGGGGCGGGGGGGGAGCAATAGAGTGTCTGTGCATGTTGCTGGGGGTGATTATAGACAATGAGACACGTGCAATGGGATAGAGAGGCTTAAGAGGAGGCATGGGGAAATGCAAATGGGGGTAAACCCCAAGCCCATCACCACCCACGCTGGCCCTGTGTGGCTTGTTTGATGGGAGGCTCGTTTCCAGTTTCTAACATACAAAGACAAAAACATCCATGGATGTAGTGACAAACATCTGCCTTTCTTTTTTTTTTTTTTGGACCAGTAATAATCAACACCCCCACCCCCTTTTAAAAGCCCTCTGAAAAGAGAGGGACAGGTGCTTGAACCTCATAGATTTTAGCTCCATAGAAATTGTCATTTGTCCCTCGTGCACTCCACAAATACATGCAGACACGCAGGAGCGTGGAAACACAGAAGTGCTACTCCGGGTCTGTCTGTAGTTATGATTTAAGAGGGTGGATCTCTCACAAGAGCTGTGTGGTTCAGTTTGAAGGGTCATGCAGCCAAATCTTTTTATTTCTATTTGTTTTATTTTGGTATGCACATACCGTGTTTGTATGAACACTGCTGTCCCTCAGTTGGTTTTGGGTCATTTTCTGAATTTCTGAAAACCAGAACCAACTTTAACGTCGATGTTGAAGTTTATACTCAGAATAATGTTTTGCTCGGTTTAAAACCCCCTTTATAATTTGTCTGTGACAGCACACGTATGTACAGAAACTCATAAGTCTTTGTCTTTGTAATCTTCTGAACGTGTGGAGTGGAGCGGCTGAATCCACCACCTGAAACTTACGACCAGTGAAGTAAATGCATTACTGATACAGGTACTTTTGTACAGCTTGGTTGTGGTATTTTGACCAAATCATGTCAGAGACATTTGAGTAATACAAAACTATTTCATTATGTTACGCTTTCTAGAACAGCACAGAGCATATTGGCCGGGCATGCAACAAGTTGCTGGTTTTGAAACTCGGTACTTTATAAGTAGCTATGAGGTTTTAAAGAGTTATAAATAACCCGTTGTTGACTGATACAGAAAATATTTACACTGTAACTGTTTGTTCAATATACTTAGTTTACTCTTTCATCCTGGCTGCAAAATGTTAGACTTTTGAATTTGAATTATGATTAAAGATACAGTCTTTTGTGGTTGTCCAGTGACAACAGACCCACGAGAAACATCACATGCACAAAAACAGATACCACTAAGTGTGATCCAATATTCCATGGTAGGATCAGTGGATCATCTGGGACCCTCCTGCTATGCTACCCTCTCTCCCCCTTCTTCCAAAACAATGGGGAGGGCTCTGGTGCAACAGGGGGGTGATGATCAATAGGGATTCTATGAATTTGCCTGTGTGTGTGTGTGTGTGTGTGTGTGTGTGTGTGTGTGTGTGTGTGTGTGTGTGTGTGTGTGTGTGTGTGTGTGTGTGTGTGTGATGGTCTGCCCTCGTCAGTTTCTGGTTCCTGGACTGCATTTGCATGCTTCCATCTGTGGGCGCATTTAAGTGATGCAGGGAGGGGGAGGTGGCGCCTTTTAGTTTTGTGCTATAGTTTTGACTGATAGGGTGGCGGGCCCCGGCATGCAGGGGCCCTGGGGATGGGCTCTGTATTGGCAGACTCTACTGAGAGGGTTTCTGTTCCCCCATTGATCCAACATGTCAATTAGACAGATTCAAATAAATGTGCCCTCAGCCCCAGCGAAGCGGCCGTACGCAGAGGCTCCCATGTAAATGACACCAACAGATCAGCCCCCGTGTCACCGGAGCCGGGGTGATACCAAATGGCCTTGTGGGTTAGAATTGACAGAGAGCTTTTCCGCTGTACAGATTGTTTTTCACTTTGACCCTGACGTTTGCTTTTGAGAAATCACACAATGTGTATAATGCCACAGACATCATGTAGGTGAATTACCTTTCACGTCTTTGGCTTTGTCTTTGGCTTTCCACTAAATACATCGGCTATTTACAAAAGTCAAAGAAGGGCAGGTTGTTGTTTCCTTCGACGGTAAAAACAAACACAAAAAAACAAGAATAAGATGCAAAATGTAATAGTTTTACCTGCAGCGCCTTCAGATAAGTGAAAATGGAGCTTTATAAACAAATACATGGTGTATGTTTGTATTTATGAATGAACTGTGATCATACCTAAACCACAGATTTTACTGCCTAAACCTAACTAAACAGTCTAAACTTTAATTTAATCATTTTTATCTGGCAAACAAATAGATAAACAAATAAAACAGCCACATAAATGACAAACAAACAAAAGGCTAAAATCTAATGCTTTCAAACTTAACATAATAACTGACCTTTTTTTTTTTTTTTTTAATTTAAACCACCAAAAAAGGAAGTGAATGTACCACTGAGCTTTTGACATCCACAACTCAACTGCCTCCATCGAAACAACTTAAATGTCAATGTTTACATAAATCAGTGAAGACAAAGAAGCCAAGAAGTGTATTTTCTTTACTCTCATTTTTCAGTCAGTGCAGTTCATTTTTACCGGAGTGAATACAGACATCATCACATACAAGCAAATCACAAACTATTCACAAGGGTGTAAAGTGGTCACAAACAAGCGGTAACTGGCTTGACGAGTCTGAAACTGGAACCATGAGTCGCTGCTTCCTCTATCGATGTGCAAAAGACTACGAGTGGCAGAAAATGGTTTTAAACAAATCACCAACTTCACTTTACTCGACTTCTTTTAACGTCACTAAAGCAGCTCCAGCTAAACTATATTACCCACAATGCCACCATCTCCACAGGGGAAGGTGTGGCTCATAAAAGTACATTTAAATGAATTTGAAAATCATTTTTTTCAGAGATCATAAAATTAAATATAATTGTCATTGGTGGTGATTGATCATAATAAACTACAGAGAGATATGTAATTGATCATGATTAAGATTTTTATTTTTGAAGGTTACCTGATGGATTGTAAATGAAGGCCCTTTGACCAGTTCCCCTCACACCTCCTGAAGCTGGCAGACATTGTTTCTGTTTTGAGCAGAAAAGGGAAGTTTCTTAACAATCACAGGTATTTTTTCGATATTTATTTTGAAAACCAGTTAAAAAGCTCCAAAATACTACCATATCATCACTTAATCAGTTCAGAGTAGATATCCCTTCTCCCCGTTTTTATCTCCACCTTTCGTCTCCTTTACAATATCAAGTCCAGATCATGCTGGATCTGCTGTATCGCCGTCACGGGAAGGGAAGCACGACCAGGCTGACACTGGACCAAACATTTTTCATTGAAGTGACTCTTGTGTGGACTGTGTGTACACAGGAATTCAGTTGTCAGTTTAGATTTTCAGATTTGAATTGGGTAACTTTGGCATCTGCATCTAGATCTCATATGCTGTATGTCTGAATCACAGCCATGCGGCATGAGACAGAATGGACGTATGGGAATTTAAAACAGGATGTGCTGGATGGAGCATAGCCTCTGTGTGGATTTGTGATGCAAGGGTCCTGACAAAGAGGGACGGGATATGATGTCGCAAACAGGTTGTTAGTAGCAAGGTGGAAAGAGTCTAATTAGGTTAATCTTGCAAAGTTGCAGCGTATTATTATAAGAGGCTCTGTCAAAATAGCACCTCTTAAGTTTGGCCGTGCACAGGATTTGCACCTAACCGGCAGAGAACCGTTCAGCATATACACAACTTACATTAGAAGGCCAAAATAAATGTTGCGTATCAATACACTCATCTCATTCTTAGTTTTTGAAGAGAGACTATGTGCATGCAGACTCAGAAATCTGAAGTACAAGAAAGGACCATAAAATTGAATATGTCCAAGCAAGCCCACCATTATAGAGATAGATTGGGGCTGAAGACTCTTGAAGATAATGACCAGGAGAAGTGAGTGACCTCCTAAGTGGAGGTAATAAACCGATACTATACCTTTGTCTCTCCTCCCTCCCTGCATCACCTCTCCTTCTCCATATTCACTGTTCTCCATCACCCCAGCTCTTCTCCCCTCCTTCTCCTGAGCAGACACCCCTACCAGAGGACGCCCCCACCCTCCTGTCTGCCTCTCTGTGCTGATCAGTAGGATTTACTGTGCACTCGTCCACAGGTCTCAGCCGGTCAGACAAGCCCTCTGGGTCGATCCAGGTCGAATTCAATTTGTAAGATATTATGTATTGATCCCTGTGCTCTGTCCTGTCCCCCTCCCAACCCTCTGTGAAGCCATGGCAGTGAAGCTTATTGACCCACATGCATGAGTCCTTGGATCATCATCATCACCACAGAAGTGTGGCCGTCTGAGCCAGTATTAGGGTCGGTGGCCTTAAGCTTTTACTGGTGACCCTCTGTTACATCTGCTGCCCGAGATCCTCCACACAACACCTAACACAGAATCTGTTGGGACTGATTTCTCAATGCTAACATGTGCTCTTTTGTGCCACAGTGTGAACATTTAATGTTTATTTAAATAAATTTTATTATTCAAATTTTCTGATGTCTTGGCTTACTTTTGCACAGACCTCCCAGTGTTTCCACCAACCATCTCATGCTGCCATTTAGCTTAGCCAACGGGGTCTAAATCTTCCAGATCAATAGTTACTCCCAAGTCTCTCCATCAAACCCACAAGTAAATAATTCAAATGAGATAGTTAAACCCCTTGGAATATAAATTGTGGGAGGAAAAAAAAAAAACTCTCATTGTGATTTGGACCTGCGATTTACGGGCAAAACATTCACTGTCATGAGCTGAGGGCTGGAGGAGGATGATGCCATCCATAAATTTGCAGGTTAAATCAATGACCGCTCTGACTGGATAAATTGAGATCTGCAAAGCTTTTATGACTTTCCTATTACATTTACATCAAATATTCAGGAAGCTCGATCACTTTTCCATTAGGGATATCATGGTATTACATTGCTGTCAAAACAAAACAGCAAAAAGCACATTCATCCAGGAGCCTAAACACACACATGTCAGCATTAAAAAGAAAGGGGGAAAAAAAATAAAATCTCAAACCAGATCCTGCCATATATATTATAGTGCGCCACAAACAACAGACATAAACAGATGAGCAGAGGTCTTGCATGGCTGCCACAGATAAGAGAAATAAGGTCACGCGCTAACAGGGGAGAAAGCGGTACGCCAAGGTGAGCAATGGCTATGACATTTCCAAAACTAGGCTAATTCCCCAGAAAATTTAGAAAGGGCACGTTACACATTATTGCATCACGATGGCGATCATGTTCAAAGCAGATCACTCTTTTCTCCCCTGCAGCTCATTTATTCTCCAGCCCTGTGGTGTTCTTTGTCAGACACAAACACACATCTAAATGACCGTGCTCCATGCCGTGCATTCTAAAACAAAGCTTGAAAAAGTGTATATCCGTTAAAGTTACAGAGTGGAACAGAGCAACGATAGTTAAAGAGCAAATGTGATTTCACCTCTTATCTCCATTGGACCATGAAAGTTTAGGCTCCAGACTGAGGATACGAGACAGACATGTGCATGCGCATGTTTGCTTAAAAGGAAAACAGTTCATCTGTGCGCATATGTGTGAGTGTGTGTCTGTGTATGTGCGTGGATGCATGGATTCAGGAAAGCAACTGAGAAAGGAAAAGACAGGAGGTTATCACTGGAGTCTCTGCTGGACGAGTGTAGGGTGGAACTGTGGAGTTTCCTCGTTGTGCTGTGGGATTCCCTCTGTTTACCCCTCCACTTCCTGTCCCTGCAAGGAAGC
The DNA here is from genome assembly GCA_014839995.1 of Xenentodon cancila. Classification (NCBI taxonomy): domain Eukaryota; kingdom Metazoa; phylum Chordata; class Actinopteri; order Beloniformes; family Belonidae; genus Xenentodon; species Xenentodon cancila. Next base: position 19,346,528 of record CM026206.1, read on the forward strand.
ATGAAATACTCAGTGACTCCCCTGGCAGGAAACATGAGCCTGCTCTGCTTTGTGACTCACCATGACCTCCAGCCAAACCCTCATCACATGACTCTTTCAGAAGAAGCCAGCAGCCAGCTAAGAAAACAAATGCGCATAATGATGGCGTATTTATTGCAGCGTACCACATATATTTTATTCACAGCACTTTGACGACGCTGCAGTGCAAATTGAGCTTTGGCAAAAAAAATATCACTGCCACTGTACTGTCACAGAGTCATTATCTCATTTCAAGCATGAAACCTTTGTAACTTTGCATGGCTTATTAACCATGCTACACAGTATCAGATTGAAGGTTTTTCCACTGCCTACGATTGGGCCGGTGCCTTATTTAAAAATGGAGATGCTCATTATGCTGTGCTTCTGTGAAACTACTTTCTCTTTATAACAAACAATTTCTGTCACATGCATTTTTATGCTGTAAAATCTTTAAAGAATAACTCTGAAAGTATATGTTTCTTAAAAGGATTCTTTTATCAGGATGCATCCATTTTCATTCCTTTTGTTCTTATTTACATGTGTGCGGCATTCCTAAAATAGGAGGCACGATTCTTAAAGCAGTGATAAAATACTGGTCTGTGAATATACTCAACTGAAGTACTGCGATACCATTTTAGCTGGGTGTCCATCCATCCATCCATCCATCCATCCATCCATCCATCCATCCATCCATCCATCCATCCATCCATCCATCCATCCATCCATCCATCCATCCATCCATCCATCCATCCATCCATCCATCCATCCATCCATCCATCCATCCATCCATCCATCCATCCATCCATCCATCGTATTGACAAAAACGATAACATTTCCCATGTCTTATGTTCCTTTTAATGACATACAAATCCCTCAGTGTCCTAAAGTTTTATACTTTCCATGGTTACGTATAACCCCCTTTCTGCTTTTAATATGGCGCTAAAACCATTTCTATTTGATAGACTTTGTTTTTTTTTAATTCACAAGTTCTGAATTTATTTTGTTTGGTGTGCAATAACTTTTTTTTAAGATGCATCGAACATGCGTACTTTGCCTGCTAGTTGATTTTTCTTTTTAATCCCTTATTACTTCTTGGCATATCAATTTAATGCTCTGCGAGTTTTGTTCATCTTTTATGTTTTTGTTTTGTTTCTACCCCTTTATTTTCTTTCAGTTCTGTTGAATACTTTGTGTCTGTTCTTTAAAAGAGCTATGTGACTAGAGCTGAGGGGGAGACCTTAAATGAGTCTTCTTTTAGATGGCAAACTATTTCCACATACAATTTTGTGATGAGAGTTCAATGAAAACACATTGTAAAACACAATGACTTACTTATAAAGGTTACTGCTGCAGGCAACTCAGATCCATGAAGCCAATTAAAGACTTAATGAAAAACTTTACCAGCATGTCCAACAGCAGTACAGGTAGATTCTCCAGCCACTGGACAGCATTAAAACATAATTACTTCCTTAATTGTTATTATTCAAAAATTCAATTTTATAATATTACTTTTCCATCACGTCCCCAATCCTGGCAATTTAGAGCTGACTTTGGAAAGTGAAATAATTCAAATGCCTGTGTCTGTTCAAGGCAGTATAAGTGGAAATATTTTTGAATTGCTCTTCTGGTTGTTTAGAATTGTATCGGTATCATTAATCAAGATTGTACATTCTGATATTGGGATTTGAAATGGGAAATGACTGATAAAATATCTCTACTAAGTAACTCCACCACTGCTTTGACTCACTGCCTGTCAGCTTTTACTTGGCCAGCTATCTAATACCGGTTTCAAAATCCTTTCAAAAAAGAAAACAATAAACCTTCAGCAAGCAAATGATGTGCTCTGTCTGCTCTGAAAGTATTTAGCTAATTAAAAATGCAAAGAAAAGCCCACTTTAGGAAAGTCTAGTGAGTTAGGCTCTCATTTTGTTGCTAAACAGTTGTTTTCCCTGAAAGACCACGTATGTATGGACTCTCAGTTTCTGCCTTACGCTGCATCTAATCTGTTCTCTGGCTAGTATGGGAAGACTGATGTACCATAGATAATAAGATGAAATGAAATAAAACAAGAAATCACATTTAAAAAACATCAATTAAAAAGTTTTGTAGTAAAAATTTACAATTAAAACAATAAGGCACGAAAGGGCAGTTATTGAATTTAAATCCATCAACAAATATTAAAAAAAAATTGGTAAAAACAGAAAAAACAGTGCAGGCCGATATAAATACTGTCTTAAATCCTCAAATGGAAGGCAAAAGGAGAAGAGGAGACTCTGGAGCAGCTGTTTGGACACATCTGAGCAGTAAAGTTCAACTGCTCCACAGATTCAGAGCAGCCACTGCAAATGCTTAATCACCTCTGTCATTTCATTTGGAACTTGGAACGTCAAGCATATTTTTAACTCCCACTACGCGTGAATTAAAAACAAGTTTAAAGTGTAGCTCAAGTTCACTCAGTTTGCTCAATTACAGTGTAGTTGATCCAGAACAGCGTTTGTTTTCTACACTCATGCTCATGGAGACAGGAGGTCTCTACGTGGATACTTATGCAAGTTTTTTTGTGTGTGTTTTTGTATTGGATTTGATTTATATGGGCACGTATTGCATGATTACAGAACATCAATTAATATAAATATTTGTTTTTTCTTTCAGCTTTGCCCTTTCTAGGGGTCACCACAGCAGATCACAGCAGTGTTCTGCTTATTGATTTGGCATCATTTTTATATATCTGATGCCCGTCATCACACAAACCTTCCCATTTATATGGGCCTGCAGATAAAAATAAAATAAAAATAATAACAAAATACTATACAGTTTTTTAAATGAAATATTTTACTTACTTTTTTACACTTAAATTTTTTTCCACATTTCCACTTCAGCAATGTAACAGCACTGTTTAACAAGATAAGTGCTTTACAGCAACTGAAAATGTTGCAGAAAATGTGTATGTCTGTAAATATGGTGGCAATATTTCTAAATGTACATTGTGAATGATAAAAGATCAAAGTGATGATCTGACACCATTGTCATTGTCGTCTAGTTTGGCTGAAATGCAAGAATCTTTTTTTTTTTTCACTTCTTTAAAATCAGCGCACAGCAAGTGAGCAAAATCCTTAAACTATGTCACAATGTATAAGCACTGTCTGAGTGAAGGCTGGCTTTTGTCTTTATTTCTGAGTTGACTGTCCTATGTGTGCTTCCTTCCTTCCTCCCCTTCAGAGTTCAGCTTTTCTGAGCTTGGTGTCGTGGGCCAACAGTCAGAGACAGGACCAGCGATAAGCCTGGACTATTTCAAACGTACACCAGACGCTGCAGCCGGAAGACAGACAGGAACTGTGAAGCTCTGAGAAACTCTGTCACTGCATATCATCAAAAAGCTGCCTTAAAACAAACAACACTGCATATGTGCAAGTGCTACGCAGGTAGGGAGGGTTGTAAGCCGACATGCAGACTGAGTTTTGCAGTGTGTTGCTCTGAACAGCCTCGTCTGAAATGAGATTAAAAAAAAAAGAAAAGAAAAGCTGAATAGAAAATGAGACTATCAGAGTTAATGTCGAGTGGTAACACTATTCTCATTCATCTGCAGTCCTTATTCCTAGTGCAGGCCAATTACAAAATACAGCACATGCCAATTTTCCAAGAGAAAAGGTTATTTTCAGTGGATGAAGATAGAGTTTCCACTTGACCTGTGTATAATCAAAGAGCATAACAATGAATCCAGGTTCACTCTGTGGTTTCTCCCTGCAGCTTTCTGACATTTAGCAGAGCTGTCTTTTGACTTAACGACTTGTGAATGAAGACAAGCATCTGTTCAATCCTTGCAGCGCTCTCATTTAGTTGTTATTTTCTATGTTTACAACATACACAGGAAGATTGAGGTAGTATTGAGTTTAGTTTTCTTTAACATTCCAAACCAAAGTAATGGATAGCCAGTTCTTATTGAAGAAAAGAAGATTGAGGAATTGGAAAATCCTTATTTAAAATCAAATCTAAACATATCAAACATGAGCACGGCTGGGTAGGACGTAACGACAACCAAGTCAAACTCCAAACTGATCCGAAAGCAGAAGAAAGTGTCCCAACTGGGCTGGATCGGAGCTGTCAGATGTCTGTCAGTCTGGACAGATCTTCTCAGCCAGTCTGGGAAGTATTGATTTCTTTGATTGATTCAAGGCTCTGTCCATCTGCCTGATCCAGGCTTTAATGCCACAGAGTACACAGGAAGAAGAACTGAGAGGGATGGAAAAGGATAGCATAGAGAAGAAAAACTGATACGAATACAGATAAGTTGGTACACCAGGAGCTGTAGGAGGGGACAGAGAGAGTCTAAGCAGTCTTCTGGACAGCTGGTGCTGATAGCTAATCTGCACACGGCTGGTGCTTTTTGTAAAACATGAAACCTTGCAACCTGATAGCATGAATTAATAAATGAACAATTTTGCTTACAACAGGACCCCCTGTTCCATCTGGGTTTCTTTACAGAGACACAATGGACACTTAGAGGGGCCCACAGAGGTATTCATTCCCTCAAGTACTCGCTGCACAGACCACAGGGTGACCGAGAACCACTTGATCACATAATGACACTAAGAGCCACTGTTCTCGCTCATGTAGACGCTGGGGTAGTACAGTGTGCAGAATCTGCAAATAGCATTTGGGATGCAACCAAATGCTGCTTCTCTCTCTCTCTCTCTTTTTCTTTCTTTCTTTTTTTTTTTGGTGTCTTAGAGCAGGTCCAATAAGCAGTGTGGGTGGTGAATGAGGAACCATTAACTAGATAGCTGAATGAAAGACAGCTCAGTTTTCTTTCGGCTTCTTTACTTTTGAAAGCGCTGCAATAGGAGCACCTGCATCAAGAGACAAGTGCAGCGGCCGTAGTGGAGGGAAATATGAACTCAGGGCTTGCAGGTAGAAAAGGATGATGAAGGAGATTTATTTGTGAATAGCAATATATATATATATATATATATATATATATATATATATATATATATATATATATATATATATATATATATATATATATATATATATATATATATATATATATATATATATATATATAAAGCCAAATACATTCAGAAGATGATGCCATGATGAACTGCAAAGTGAATGTCTCAGGGAGCAGAAATTGCGAAGAACCACAATGGAAAAAGCATCCAACATACCGGTGTATTGAGACATTGAGAAGTTCTACCAGTGAAAGGAAAAGGCTGGTTGGGATGTTACTGGATGAGCATGTTCTAGAGTTAAGGATCCCTATTTGCAAGTGACCGATAAGAATGAGCAGAAAAAAAAGATTTCAGAGACAACGGCTGAAGTGGGGTGGGAGTGGTTGCAGTACTTGTTAGCAATAGATGGTGTAATCCTGTACATGTTGCTGTGACAGAGCATCTCTGCAACTGCTGAGACCATCTTGTGTACTGAGAGAGTTCCCGTGTTGCCTACCGATGTGATGTCATCAGTTCAGCTGTTGCCAGGCTACAAACACAACACCCGAATGCATTAGTGATGATCCCTGGAGAGTTCAACCAAGTCTTTCTCTCTGCTACGCTTCCTTCTTTCTAAAAGTTGATAAACTGAAGTATGTTTTTGTTTTTAACATTCATTTACATTTGCAATAATATAACATCCTCTGAGGATTAATAAATTATTAGTCAGTTAAATTCAGTCCAATTCAATTCCTTTTTGCATGTATAAATGTGCGACGACAGAGTTCAGACTTGAACCCTGATAAAAGTAAAACACAACCCTGGTTGGACCTACTTGAAATGCCCTCAAAACGTTTCACAGGCAAGCCTCAGCTGTACTTATTCAGACAGGCCTTTTGAAATCAAAAAGAAAGAAAGTGTCTCACAAAGTGTTAAAATGTTCCTTTAAAAGAGCATAATTTACGTGTTTTCATAAGCTGAGACCAAAACCTATCCTGCATGTGTGCTTTGCAAATGACAGCTGCTATTGATAAAACTGATGAAGAAATGGGAAAAGAATGAAACCATGGAATTGCGACTGCTGATTGAGAATGCCAGACAACTGATTTATAGCAAGACAGATGCAGAGAGGGTGAGCGCCTCTGAGGTAAGACCGAGGGAGGGGCACAGAGCAACAGATAAAGAGCAGAGAGAGAGACAGAAGAGGAGCAGGCATGAAAGCTATGTGATGATTATCAGAAAACACAGGGACCGTCTGTTCTCTACCCCGCCTTAGCTGAGAGGCACAGGGCTCGGTCCCTGAGCAGGTGTGCAGGGTGGGGGAAATACAGGACAGACGTGGGGAGGGGCATTGAGACAGACAGAGTAAATGGAGACCATAGCAGGAATGAAAAGGAAAAGAAAATGTGGAAAAACAGAGTGGGAATATTGATTTAAAATAAACACTGAAAGATAGAAATGTGCTGTAGCGATGAGAGCAGAGGTCATAGTAGATGGAGGAGAATGGCACATAAGTATTACTGGAAGCTATGTTGGTTATTAGTGTCTCTTGCAGGGCTCAATAAAGAGCTCAGACACTGCAAGACTGTATGCCTTCCAGCATTTGTCTGTATGTATAGAAACTGGCAGTGTATCAGAGGAATCAAAGGGATCAATGGAGAGGAGAGGTAAGTGTAAGTGGATCACTGTATCCCTCAGCTGACCCTTCATTACCATGACACACAAAGCCTGTCATCTATCCCCGAGATGCACATGCACTTGTCTCGTGTCAAGTATACATGCACACACACCATGACCTCATAAGTTTATTACCTCATTTTCTTCTTTTCTTTAACTTTTCTTTTCTTTTATTTCAATAGTGCGCACTACTTTTACTGTGAATAACAGCAGCTCTGCTTTATAATCTCACAGTGAATTCAAATGGTAATTTGTAGTTTCGGGACTAACTGAAAGTCTGCAGCAGGGTGGTGTGGTTAAGCACTGACTCCTCAAAGCAAAAGGTTACTGGTGTAAATGCTGGAACAGCACATCTGATCGCTGTTACTGAAGTCATGTGGGAAAAAAAAAATTCTTTCAATTCTTCATGGCATAATAAAAAGTGATCTGCTCCGGCTGAGTTCATAAAACCCCAGGGAATATGCTGAAGAAAAAGAAAAGAGTCAAACTTCAGAAGCTGAGTGTTTAAAACTAAGTACACCCTTGCTATTTGCATAGGAATTAAGAGGGTAAGTAGCAGCTGGGTGCCGCTAATCGAATTAATGTGACTCACTGATCATCAGCAGGTGCCACGTACCTCCTTTTTTTTTTTTTTTTTTAGCAGTTTGATGGTTTGGAGAAATCAGGTGTTTTAACAAAATGCTAGGGAGGAAAGACATCAGAGGGATTCCAAAGCGTTTTGAAATCTTTCTATTGCAGGACTGGGTTTTCTTGGAGGGGGAAATAAAGCAAAACAAACAAAGACACGTTTATATGAATTGCTTATCCTCCCAGGAGTAACCATGCCAGAAAGTCCATTGAAACATCTGTGCAATTCTCAGAAAACAAAGAAAACACATCTACAACGAAGAACTACAATTCAGACACTACAAGCCTCGCTTTGCAGGGGAAGAGTTAAAGCTTATGACAGCACAATGAGAAAAGACAGACAAAGGTGGCCTGTTTGGATTGCCATGAAAGCCTCTTTTCGCTGCAACAAAGTGGGCACAAGGCTCCGGTTTGAAAGGTTTCGTCTGACAACCCTCAAGACTTCTGAAACAACAGTTTTGGAGAAATGAAACCTAAGTGTAGATTTGAGACTGTAATAGACCACATCATGTTTGGGAAAAACGCAAATACAGCACATAAGCACCAAATACCCCCATGCCATCCGGCAAGATCAGTGGTAGAATGATAATAATTGGGGTTTGATGGGCAGCTATAGGACCTTGTGGTTGTGGAGTTGTCTATGAAATACTCTGTATTGCAAAGTATTCCAGAGTCGGGAGTAACGCAGTTCACAAACAAATTACAAACCTCAATGAACTGAGAAAACCTTCTAAAGACAAGTGAACAAAAAGTCCTCCACTATGTAAAAGACAGAAAAGGATTACTGCATGACAATGTGTTTAAATTTTTCCTTAGTTTATGCCAAATAAATATATACACAGTGTAATATGCCATGTGATAAGAGCTGATATGAAGTAGATGATTTCCTTTTTAAATCATTTCCTGAAAAGTAATACTTCTAAAATGAAAGTTGGTCTAGTTCAAAATGCCTGTATGCTTAAAATATTTCATTTTTGAACTTTCTGAGCACTGTACACTCAAAAGCTTTGAAAAGGCAAATAATTGGCTTGTGACTCTACAGTGCAAGCTCATTAAGCATAGATAATTCAGGGGAGACCAGTGCAAGCCTTGCCTATAAATATACAAACACAAACTCATTTACAAACACAGACGCACGCACGCACGCACGCACGCACACACACTGCTGCTGCTGCCTTGTCAGCTGCTGGTGCTTCTGGTAAAGCGGGCAGGCTGTGGGAGTGCAGGGACATTTCTCGCAAAGGGAAGTGGTTGGGTTTTGTGGTCTCGTTTTAGCCTTTATGTTGAGAAATGGCCGAATGCTGCTTTCATTTAGAGAAGAGACTAGCAATTACGTTGTGTGAGTCACATGATCGAAATGCATGGCTTTTCACTGCCCCATCGAGGGCCTCCGAGGCTGATACGCCAAGAATGAAAAATATCGAGCCCACCCCCCAATCACTTTCTCTATCTGACTTTCCCCCTTGAATGCGTTCAAACAAACACCCCCTTCACACACGCACACAGTAAGTATGTTACCCTCTGAATAGCTCCCAGCACCATCTCATCTTTGCACTAGTCCATCTCACAGAAAAAGAATACCATGGACTTGAATAAATGGATTCACCAATAATGCTCCAAATGTTCTTGGGCTCACATGGCCCCAAACCGTAATGCTCTTATTGTTCTGTTGAATTTGTTCCACTGGATTAAAGATCAATATCCAGAGACAATGGCGGCATCTAATAAAACAAAACAAAACAAACAAAAAAAAAACCCCATCAATTTAATTCCTGAAGAGTTGTCAATAATCCTACCAGTTTGTTTTTATTTTAAATTGAGTGTGTGCTTCCCATTGTTTTTGCATCCTCCCACTGTTTTGCGAGATTTTTTTCCCTCTCCTCTCCTCTTCCAGCGACAGGCAGCACATCTTTTTCCAGCTAAGGAGGACATTGATAAATTGCCTCAAGGCTGGCTAGAGAGGCACAATTAAGATTCCATCAGGATAAAGGTAAAAGTAAATTATTTACATTTACAAGAAAACTCACATCACCACACATTCCTCCACAAATGGGTAAAATAAAATAAAATAAAATAAAATAAAATAAAATAAAATAAAATAAAATAAAATAAAATAAAATAAAATAAAATAAAATAAAATAAAACCCTCCGGCTCTGGAAGCTGAGGGAGTTGGCCTCCTTAAATTGTTTGGGTTGCTAATTTATGAGCAACGCAAATACTGTGTTTGCATGTGTGTTCGTGTAATTGTGCTGAAGGTGGTTAAGGTGGTGCGATAGTAGAGAGGGAGGAAAGAGGAATGATGTGTTGGATGGTAGAGAAAGGGGTTTGTCTCATAAATCCCCAGAGAGGCAGACCTTTTTATTCCATTAGACCTTAAACTTTGACACACGTTGTGTGTCTTGTGCTCTTTAGAGCACAGGCTTGTCTCTGTGGATGCAGATTTCAATATCGTAGTCTTTATTTTCTATTGAACAAATGCTCAAAATGTATTTTGTATTTTATATTTTGACTCCTGAAAATAAAATCTGTAATGGTGCATTTAAACATTAAACTGTCCATTGATGTCTGCTTGAATGCCTAAAGTCTCTGAAAAGGTCTGCAAAACCACAGTCGTGTACAAAAGTTAGTCCCCCCTCCATTAACCCCATGTTTTTGTTGCGTAAGAACATACATAAACTCGAGAACATTTAATTGATCTCCAGCTGGTGTAGAAACCTTTTTAAAAGTAATAATGTCAACACTTTGCTATTATGGAGTATTTAGATATTGATAGGGTTAAAACTTTGGCAACAACACGCAGATATGAAAAGACATGATCAATGGCCTCAGCAAAACAACTGTTGCTGTACATCTATCAAGAAAGGGCTGCAAAACCATTTCCAAATTATTTGGAGTCCAACATTCTGCAACGAGAAGGATTATTCACAAGCAGAAAGCATTTGAGACAGTTGCAAATCTTCCCAGGAGTGAACATCCCAGCAATGTCAGACCTTGAAATGCTCAAGCAAAAATATCAACAAGTTACATCCCAGACCCTACAGGGACTCGCTTAGCATGTTAAATGTTAACATCCCTGACAGCACAATTAGAAGAGTACTGAAAAAGTAAGGTTTGTTTGGAAGGTTGGCCAAAACAGAACACAGAAGCATTCAAGATTCACAAAACTCCATCTAAACAAATGTCCAGCCCCATGGCTGGCGAAAACTAAACATCAAGAACTCCTCAGTAGACCAGAGTGTTCTTGAGGCAAATGTGAGAGCATCTGTTTGACAGATAAAGCTGGTCTACATCAGAAGTGTTGAAAGAAAATAAAAGAATTATGGTTTTGGAACAGCTCAAACAGAGTCCAGGCCTCAACAAACTTAAATGTGGTGGGACCATAAGACAGCTGTGCATAAGTGAACGTCCAAAAGCCTCAATTAACTGATGCAAAGAAGAATGAGCCAAAAACTCCTTCTCAACAACACGAGAGACAAAATATACAGGAATTGACTATGTTGAGTTATTGATGCTAAAGGTGAATCTAATGTACAAGCTATTGAATAAAAGAGGTGCTTAGTATTGCCTGCTTGACTTTTTTGCATTGCCTTCATTTTTCGTTACATATCTAATGAAGCTGAGGTTGCAATTGTCATTTAAAATGACCCAAAATGATCAGATGATTGTATTTTATCATGGTTTTAAACAGGAAAATGAAATTGCAGGGTCTCCATAATGGATTACCAAAATGTATGCAAATAAATTATGAACATTTTAAACATTTTCTATTAATTTTAGAGAAATAACGCCAAAAGGTTGGAAAAAAAAATAAGGAGTGCATTGCTGTCTTGGCAATCAAAGCTTTACTTTGGTTTTTATTTAATGATGGCCATCTTGTGTAATGTGCATGCATCATGGTTCACACATATTTTAACAGTATTTTTCACAAAACAGCCATCTAACGTCTGCCCATTTTATTATTTTTGTTACTGCATGCAACAGTAACTATAAGCCCATTTTCTATAAAACTAAATTGGATAACCACTCAAACTAGACATTACTTGGCTGAGACATTCATTTCCATAAGTTTAATATTACAGAGTAAAATCTGTTTACTAAATATTTCCTTTTTTTTTTTGTTTTTTTACACATTTGCATATATATTAATAGTTAGTTTCATTATCTGGTAAAACCTAGCCTACCATGAGTTGGCACAAAATGTTAATAAAATATGTTATACTGTCAAAAAGGGCTGGTGAAAGACACACTCACTTTCACACAGAGCCAAACACCTTAAGAAAACTAACATCTGCTGCAAGATTAAAATGCATACATACTAAATATTTCCTGTACTAAACTGAATAAAGTAGTCAGTGACCAGAGACATTAGAGACTTGTTGCCGACTGCGTCCTGCAACGTAGAGGAAAGGGATCGTCTTTAGATTGCAGAACACCACAATGCTTTGCAAAAGTACATACTAGGGAGGGAATATTGCGCCTTCTTGGGATCACTGAATGTCCAGCTGGGTTGTGGACATGACTCAGTATGTCGAGTAAAAGAGGCTTATGCCTCATATGATCCATTTTGGACCTTTAGGAAAAACAAGAACATTGATGGAATCTCAGTTACCCCACACGGCCAATCATAGTTACATTTCTAGCCGTTTGTCAAACTCAGTTTTGGTACCATATGTAAAAAGGAACATGAATAACGAGAGATGGAGAGAAACTAATCAAAACACTGAACAAAAGGAAAACAAAGTTGAATCTATTTGTAAAAAACAGTGTCTTTGATACGATTCCAAAAGCGATTTCCTTATTGTCACATTTTGCAAACTCTTCCAAACTGACAACCCATGTTGCATTTACATTTATTTATATAAGCAAATGTTTATGCGCCTGCTCCGATTACCAGCGCTGGGCCAGCTTCATTTGTTTGCATTGGTATACATACGAGTATTTTTTGGCCACATTCAGGCCTCTACTCATCTTTCTTATGGCTCACAGAAGAATGCGAGAAACAAATCAGGTTTGATAGCATAGTGGGATTATCTGAACCATTGTAGGGAATGTGGACAGTCTCTGTCTAAACTGTTTTATATCTGTTCTCGGATGAGGTCACTAGACTGTCTAAAATGAACTCAAATGAACTCATAATTAACCTACTTGTTCTGAATTACAGAGACAGAAAGTAAACTGCATTTATACAATGATAGCTCTTGAGAACTATTTTGAGGCAGTAGTATTCCCATTTGCTGGAACAAATCAGCAAGGTTTGGATTATACAGGAAACCTCTGCTTACTACTGTAATGACTTTAATTATAAATATACGTATTAAGTTTTTTTTCTTTTTTTTCAACCTTTTTCCCAATATTTTTGGCTCTTGTTTACAATTTTATTAAAGGAATAATAACAATTTGGTTTATCTACAAATAACTGTTGTTTTGGAAGAATGTTAACAATTGACATTAATACTTTTAATCAAGTCAAATACAACCCCAAAGAAAAATAAAAAGTTGGGACGATATCGAAAATGCAAATAGGAAAATTAATGCAGTCATACTTAAATTTACATATACTTTTATTTCATTCACCAACTTAATTTAATATGCATCCATTTTGGAGGTATATAAATACATTATTAGACTTCTGCATTAAAACCTGTGGCAGGTGCACTGTAACATGTCATAAAGTCTGTTTCATATACTTGATGATGTCTGTTAGATGTGAGCAAATATATTTTTTTTTAAATTTTTTCTTCTAATCTCTCATCCTGGATGCTTGATTATTTGGTTGAATAATGCTGAATGTCACATGATTCCTAATAGGAGAAGATGCCCTGGGCTTGTCGGGATCAATCAAACAACATTCTTCAGAGTTTAAGTCCTATATTTGTTTGCATATTAGTAAGTGTATGTGTGTGTGTGTGTGTGTGCGCATGTGTGTGTGTGTGTGTGTTTATCTCCATCTATGTGTTTGCATATTTGCACAGCTGTGTGTGTTTATACCCACCAATGCATGTGTGAGCCTACGCATGTTAAACATGAACGTGTGTTTGTGTGTTTGTATGTGTGTATGTGTGAGTGTGTTTGTGTGTGAGAGAGTGTGAAGGAGCCAGGGAAAGAGTGGGTGGGTTACATATGACAAAGTTCCTCATTTTTTAGAAATAATAACTTGTTCCTGTTACAAAGCTGTGTGACTCAGGGGCTGCTGAGAAAGGAAAAGACGGAAACAGACCTGTCTGGTTCCCTGTCACCTTCCCTCTGTCTGCCTGCCTGTCTGCCTGTCTGCCTGTCTGCCTGCCTGCCTGTCTGCCTGTCTGCCTGCCTGCCTGCCTGCCTGCCTGCCTGCCTGCCTACCTGCCTGTCTGCCTGCCTGTCTGCCTGCCTGCCTGTCTGTCTGCCTGCCTGTCTGCCTTCCTGCCTGTCTGCCTGCCTGCCTGCCTGCCTGTCTGTCTGCCTGTCTGCCTGCCTGCCTGCCTGCCTGCCTGCCTGTCTGTCTGTCTGTCTGTCTGTCTGTCTGCCTGCCTGCCTGCCTGCCTGCCTGTCTGTCTGTCTGTCTGTCTGTCTGTCTGTCTGTCTGTCTGTCTGTCTGTCTGTCTTTCTCTCCATCTCCTGGTGCATCTGACCCTTGTCCCTGTAGCTGCTAACGAGGGAGTGTGGTTGTCGCTGGAGGCGTTGGAGCTGAATTACCATATTAATTAGCTCATCTTTTGGCCGACAAACACAGAACTAAAATGTCACCCCGCTCACATTGGCCATAGGAAACACAATTAGTTGAAGTCATTATTGTTTTAGTGATGCTCTGTGTTTTTCCACTCCATTTCTTAAACCTTCCATTCCTCCCACTCGTCAGTTCTTTCTCCTGTGGTCTCACTTCAGTCCTTTTATCTTTTATTTTATTCGTTTTTTTTTTTTTTTTATGACTTACAAGGATTTTTAATTTGTTGCATTGCAAAACTCCTATGGTAAACACGGTGGGTAGAATTGATTATGTGCTGTGAGTATTTGCGACTGATCCGCACCTGCTGCTTGGACCATCACACTGAGGGTTGTAGTCATCATTAACTGAAGTCTTGGTGAGAGCAGTTTTTATGGCCTCTTGTTGCCCATCCTTGAATCAGCCTACTCTGCTGCATAAAAAAAAACTGTACACACAATGTCACACGTTTTTACTGGATGAAATGTACATTTCTTTTTATGGTGGGAATAAAATTATAATAGTCAATATTACTTTTTCTGGCAAATATGATGACAAGATGAAATATTAACCATAGCACCTCTCTTACAAACCTTTACATCACATAGTTGTCACCTGACAGTTGGTGCAAATATTTAGTACCAACTCATTTCCTTTTGAGTGCTTGCTTCTGTGGTCTGACCTGTTTTAATTTGTTTAAATATCACTCACTAAAATACTTACATCAAATTGATGCTAAGTTTGAACTCGAGCAAACTCACGAAGTGCAGAAAGTAACTTGAGAGCAATAAATTAAATTAAAGGAACCGTGTTAATATATATATATATATCTAATAGTGCTTTTTCACTCGTACCTACTTGGCTCAGCTTGGCTCGACTCTACTCTGTTATAAGGGTTTTCCACTAGGTGATAGTACCAGTTCGTAACTCCTTTTTTCACACCTACTTGGCAGAGGTTCTAACCAAGCTGAGTTGGGCTGAAAATGCAACCCACCACACTTAAAACCTGGCAACAGCCACCGATCTGTGTCTTTTGATCCAAAAATCTGCAACGTACCACAGCACAACTCCTTGCAACAGCATTCCTCATGACTGATGGCTTTGTGAATTCCTAGTGAAGGAATGTGATGAATGTCAAACCAGAGGGGACTGTAAGAGCTCAAATATCCTCCTGGGTAAATCTGACCATCTAACACTGCCTGAGCGCGGTAGGAATGCTCTCATAATTTTGACATCAAACAGGTTGCCCTGATATCCCAGCGCCTTCACGTGTTTGGTGGCTGGAGGTAGCCTCAGTAGCTCCTGTGTGTGCCTGTAGGTCTGGCTACACATGGACATACATGTATGCAGACATCCCTTGGGTCTTTGGTCTTTGTGTTGGAGTAGGAGGTGTACACATCTCTGGACAGGAAATAGTGCGTCTCCTGTCTCATCCTAATCTCATGCAGCCAGATCCCTGTGTCATTAGGCTAATGGACGGGGAGCCGTTTAAACACAAAAGTTGGTTAAAGAAAGGGTGGAGGCACAATGCAACAATGCAATGGAGAATTTGTTTAACAAACAAGTATAGGCACTACACCCAAAGAACAATGTCGCCACACTAGCTTGGTCAACAATGTGATCCGAAGAAGTGTTTATTCACAGTTGGATGACATGAGCTCCTTCAGATGCAGTTTGTCATGCACACTCTTTATGGCATCTGCCCTTTGATTCCTGAGCACGCAGTGGAAAATTCTGGGCATCAGGACATATTATGGAAAACATTCCTATCTAAGCAAACATATTTGTGTCAGACTACCCATGGACCACATGGACTGGGGTCCCTTCATTGCTCTAAAAAAATATAGTAAAACCATATATTTTATTTTACTTAAGTTTATAAAAGTATTCTATTTTAAAATAAAACATAATAAAATAAAATATTCTGTGGGGGCTGGAAAAACTCTGAGGCCTCTCTGAGGCTCTTCTAACCCCTGCAGTTTTGCTCATACTCAGCTTTTTCCTATATGGCAGAAACTGTGTTTTCTAATAAGAAAAAGGATCTTTGAAGAAAGTTGAGAGAAAGTGAAGTTTGAGCTTCCAGTTGTTTCAGCTTAAAACAGTTAGCAGGAATCCTTATAAATAAAATGTGTGTTATAGAAATACTTGAAAAACGAAGAAAGAAGCAGACATTAGAAGTGCAACCTCATATATGATAAGATTTTTTAAAACATCATTATCCATAAAGGGCAATATTGTACATCTATTTATCCTAAATAAAGAAACACATGAACCTAATATACAGAGAAAAAAAAAACTATGAGGTTAACGTATGACTATGTTCCTTACCAACATCTTATGAAAATGTTCCTGGAAATATGAAGTTGAGCCCATGCAGTGGCAGCTTAAAGTTTAATCTTTTAATCTGCAGTCAACTAATAATATTACAGCGCTGTATTTAACTGCATTTTAGGGTAAAACAGGACATATCAAGTACATTTCAGGTTTGTAGAGAGGTCTGACCTTCTAGAAGACAGAAAGGGAGATGATGACAAGGATAGTGACAGAGGGTAGAGCAGAAAATGTACTTAAGAGTAGATAAGACACTTCACTTTACACAGAAGTACAAGGCAAGGATGTTCACTTCCCACATCTTTATTTGTCCTTTTTATAGAACATCTTGCAGCAGCCATGCATCAAAAAAGTACAATTTTTGGAATCAAGACTGGAGATGCAACCCATAAGATCAGCTTATATGCTGATGATATGCTCCTGTACTTACAAACTCCATCAACGTCGCTTGTCCATACCATCAACCTTCAAACCATCAACCTCTCTCACCTAATACAGGCAATATCAAGTATTTGGGAATCATTATTAATATTATTTTTAAGTCTGGATATTATTTTTAAATAAAGGTAAACTCTAGATTACACATCCCCTTAAGGTCATGTGAAAAGTCAAAACCAAGTGCTAGTGATATGTTAATGTGCCATTAGATAGATAATTCCCAAATATTAACTCTCCTAAGCTGTCAGAGTTCTGTTGGTATGTCACAGCCGGTGCCAGTGTACCTGCTGTGAGGATGTGGGTGGCAGTAACCGATGTTGATAGTAAGTACCACTGTTATTTTCAGAATTACCATTGCAATCATTATTAATATTATTTTGAAGTCTGGTAATTATTTTTGGTAATTATATATAAAATCCAAATCAATGTGATCTTTCTTGGATAGAACTGGAACAGTGTCTCAAATTTGTAATTTATAAGCCGCTCTATTATGCGCCATCCCTGCTTCAAAAACACAGTAACAGCCACAACTCTGACACCCAAGTGGGAATTTCAACAAATAACCAAAACATGTTTCACTTTTATAATCATCGTAAGGTTTCATCCAAAATTTACTAATTCGTTTCCATGAATAACCTAACAATAAGCGTAAATGGGAACAGGATCTGCATTATTCTGCCAGGCAGGACAGAAAAAAAAAAATGTTGGAATCAGCTGGGATTGGAGTGGGGTTGGCAAGTTGGGTCGGGTGTCATTTTAACCTGTTTTCTGCCAAGCAGGACCCGGGAGGACCCTGGTACCTGAGTTGTTTGGATGTGTCCCTGCTGTTTGGGAATGCCTCTGCAGCGGGGCGTGTATGTAGAGTTTAGGAGGCCTGGGGTGTGCCTCGGCTGGTGGATCTGATGTGTGGATCAGCCTCTGTGGGAGCCCTCTGGGTAGTGGTGTGTTGACTAGTTGCTAGCTGGGCACATCCTGGGCGTGTCGGGAGTTGCTGTGTGGCTGGCCCTGTGCCGCCTTTGGGTGTCGGCTGTACCTCCCCTTATGCTGCAGCCGCTGTTTTTGCAGGGGATAGCCCTGGGGGCTGGTGGCATCTTGGCCCTCCTGGGGATGATCACACACAATACTCTGGTTTTTTTCTTCTTCCCTCTCTCCTTTTTTGCCATCTTCTTCTGTTTCTTCTCCCTTTGCCTGATTGGTGGCAGATGGGCGCCAGAGTGGTGGCTCTGCTGGTGCTGCCAGACTGCATGGGGTGGAAGTCTGCTGGGTTGATTGTCCTTGGTGGCGCTGCTGCAGTGGATGGGGGCGCAATGGGGTTGGAGGGCCTGGGGGTGGGGCAGCCTTATTGTGGCCTTTGTCTCCAGATTCCTTCCCAGACCTCTGGCTGGCAGTGGTGCCGCATTGGTAAGGTGGAGACCCTGCGGCCACGGGTCCCTCCTGAGCTGGTCCTCTCCTGTTGGTGTGTCACCGCCGGTGCCAGTGTACCTGCTGTGACAAAGATGTGGGTGGCAGTAACCGATGTTGATAGTAAGTACCATTGTAATTAGGTTATAGGAATCATTATGGTCTGTTTTATCCTAAACATTCAAACACTGATTACCGTATTTTGCGCACGAAAAGACGCACCGCATCAAAAGGCGCACCTTCAATAAATGACGTATTTTAATTATTTTTACATATATAAGGCGCATCGCATCATAAGGCGCACCTTTAATAAAACGCTTCGCATAAGGCGCTAAAGTAGAGGCTGGAGTTACGGTGCGTTATGCATCCATTAGATGCATAACGCATCCATTAGATCAGGGGTCGGGGACTTATGGCTCGCGAGTCACATGTGGCTCTTTTGACGACTGCATCTGGCTCTCAGATAAATCTTAACTTATATTCCTTAACACGATATGTAAGAAATAATTCCGCTGGAAATCACAGTGTTAAAATAACGATCACACTGTAACTTAGAGCTTTAGCTGCTTGGGCTGTTTCCGCAGAGATTTTGACTCTTACAAAGATCATCGCTGTATGAAACGATGCCACACTCTGTGATATTTCCTGACAATAGAACGCTAGTCACGCACAGAGAGAGAGTGTGTGTGACATCCTCACTGCAGAAAGGATCTGCATCCCAGCATGCACTGCGCACTATTACGAGGGAAAATCGAGTCGCGGCTGCTTACCGTAACTGAGACCTGTATGCGTTTTAATACTGGGCCATATACAAGGCGCATTGTATTATTAGGCGCATGATCAGCTTTTGAAACGATTGAAGGCGTTTAGGTGCGCCTAATCGTGCGGAAAATACGGTATTTATCAGACCAACAATTTAAGTACAGCATATGTATCATGTTGATTTACTATTTTCTCAAATTTTTCCTATACTTTACTTTTTATTTAATCTGTGTATCTTTTTGTTTTCATTTCCCCAGTCCTCAACTTTTCCCTGACCGTCTCCATCACCTGTCTTGTGCCACCCACGCCTGCACCTGTTGTGAAAGGTCGTGCTGCATTTTCATCAGCCAAAAATGTCTTAGTATTTACATATATAGCATTTGCATATATACATGCTATAAAATTGTGTTTAAATATTAGTTTAAGTGCAATAGTTATTCTAACCAGCCCGACCGAATTGACCCAAATATCATTATGCATATTTTTTTTCTGACCCATTACCTGCGTTGACCATGGTCGACCGCTCAGTCCGGAACAGCCTGCTTCATCACTGCTGTGCGTATATATTTTACATTTGTGTATAAATATAGTTATCTATGCTTGTGTGCTAACCATGAATCTTTATATTGTACACACCACACAATATATATATTATTTAAATAGATGATAAACTTAAGAAGTGTAGGTACTTTCAAATAGGTGTTTACACATTTGTTTGTCTCTATTGAGGACTGCACCATTTCTTCCATAAATTCATATGCATATACACATAAATTGATTTTTGGATGTAAGTATAATTGACTGTATAGTCGACTGCATAAATATGTGTTTATATTGTGTGAGCATTTAAAGATACATGTACATATATTTCAATACATAGATAGCATGTACTGTACATGTTCCTTTAAAGTAATCGATATGCATCTATGCTCCTTCCCTTCTCTGTTTGTGCTTTACCTTTTTGTATATATCTGTGTCCTACACTAAAGTGTCTATCCTTTTATTCCAACACAATTCATTATACACTTACTCAGATACATTACAACACACCACATAGTCACCAAGCTGCACCCATCCCTGTCTACATAAGACAGAAACGTCTGGAAGCGACTTTTTTTACTTTTTTTAAGACTCCATTGTAAGAGGAAACTAATGAAGTTTTCTGTTAAAGCATAAATATGAACAGCTTTTTTATGTTAATTTTAATTTTACAGCAAAGTTTCTGTTCAGTGATTATTTAAAACATTGAAAAATAGAGTACAATGTTAATGTAGATAACCCTCTTTGTTTTTAGATATCACATTCTATTAATATGTCTCATTATCATGAAAATGTTGAAATAATTATGACTTTGACTCTTGCTGAGGAAATATTATTCACTGATGTGATAATTTTTCTAACATTTTCTCTGGTACAACACAAAGAATTCTAATTTGAACCTTGTAATGTGTCATTTGGGTGATGGAAGTGTGGTAATAGCAATTATGTATTGTTTGCTTGTGCTGTGCCGGAGGGGCCCCAGGGCATGTTTTTTGCACAGGACCAAGAATTCCCGGTGATAGACCCAATTTTTTTTTGTTTATTCTATTTTTTAAAACTTTGGTATTAAACGTTTTAAGTCTAAATAAGTGCAATCATTTGCAAAGTGACTTTTTTTGTTTGTTTGAAATGAAAGCAAGTTTTAAAATTAAATCTAACTAATAGTAATACATATTAATCTATTAACCCGAGTTGTGACTGTTAAAATGTGCTTTAATTTAAACATCAGATGCATGCTGTTTTTAGCTTTCCTGACAGGAGTGGGAGATATAGATGTCACACTTCAACAAGGAAATAAATAGGTCCTCATCACTTGTGTGATCTTAAATATGCACTCATATATACAGTGACTTGCTCTTGCCAGCTCGCTTGCATGTGTTTTTGTGTGCTCTGGTTCTCCTGGGGACCTTCACTTGAACCCACTAGTGTAAGAAGTGGGTCAAATCCCACTGCACAGAGTGGTGAAGCAGTGACAGGCCTGCAAGGGGCGACGAGGAGGAGGAGCGGAGGCCCCCATGGATCGGAGGTAGAATCTAATGGAAGAGCCGAGGCGTCCTACAAATGTGTGTGCAGCATGCACGCTGTGTGATGTCTATGTGGGTGGACTGAGCAGCAAGCTAATCAGACGTGTTATGTGTATCGGGTGAAAACGTGGCTGCTCACAGAATATGTGAGAAGCCTGCCTCTGACCTTAAATCTCACTTTGATGCTGCAGCAATTGATGACTTGTCACACGCGCCTGATTTAGACATGTTTTGAAGGACGAGTCAAGGGGTTAACTGCAATGGCTCAAACTAAACAATACCCAAAAAACAAGGAGGCAGCACAGTTTGGCTGTTCTGACACTTCATACTCCATTTAGATTTCCAAATACCCCGCCACTCAAATGAAAATTAACATCTGCACTCACTGTGCTTTAAAGTGCATGAGTGTTTTTTTTACTGGATTTAAAATGAATTTATTGAACAGTAAACCAGAAACAAAGCTGATATAAAGGTGAAGTTAAGTTCTGAATGACGGCTCTTATTCTGAATTTGCTTTCACAGGTTGTCCCTCTTTCCCTCTCCCCTCTCTTCAATACCACTGCCTTTAGATGTCTTCTCCTGTGGGAAGAATGTGACAGATCCCACATTGTTCACTGTTGTTTTCCTCTCCTTGAAAAAAAGAAGGCAGACAAAAACAAAAAAAACAACAACTTTACAATGGTGTGGGCTGGAATGGGGGAAAAATGGAATTACAAAGATCACATTTTCATTTTCTTTGATCTGGTGTGTTAAGAGATATTTTGGTGAGTTGGTATGTGTGTAGGGGGTTCACAATGGTTGTGAGAGTGTGTTATGGCAGAGCGCTAGGAGAGGGAGAGAGAGAAAGAGAAAAAGCAAAGAATACAGTATTGAAAGCTCGAAGTGTAGGAAGGAAGGGGTACAGTGATGTTTAGCTGTCCTTGGGGGTTTTTGATGCTTGACAGGAGTTGCTTCATGCAGGAGAGTGGGCTGTTTATTCACAGCAAAGATGCTGTTTCCCTCCAGGGCGTTCTGGTGCTGCTTGTCCCCATCATCACCAACTCAGCTCCTGTGCCTACCCTCCAGCAAAACTCCACTGTTAGACTCCACCACAACAGGGATGTGGTGGGCTGGGGGTGTCTCTGTGAACCCCCACCCCCCACGGCTAAAGCTGACAGCCGAGGGAAACCACGCTGCTCCTCTGCTTCGGCACCAAAGAAAACAAACAGACTCCTAACGCCAAAGAAGTGCTTATTAAATCCCAGGCAGCCTTTCAATTGCACGGTGAAGGCAGTCAAAACAGGAAATTGTTTGTTTTTGGTTTATTCACCCTGCCCCCTTCTTATTTCTTGTGCTTTCTTAACCTCCTCTGAATTAGCCCGGACTTTCAGTTTATTTTTATTTATTTATGTATTTTTTGTTCCATTTGCTCCCCCCCCCCCGCTCCTTCCTTCCATCTTTATGAGGAAAGCTGTGTGGCTGAGGCAAAAACATGGGACATGACAGCCAAGTAACGAAAACACGCAGATGTGACAGTGTGAGAGGGCCACTGGAGGGCAGAAAAAAAGAGGGAGTATTAGGGAGGGAAAGTGACAGGCGCAAACAGAAAAGATCCTCTGCAAGTGAAGGAAAAAAAAATACTCTGCTGTAGAAAAAAAGAGTGAGAGAGCAGGAGAGCACGTGATATTATATATTTGAGTAATAATGAAGGAGAATGTTAGTGTGGTAAGAAAGGCGTGAGGCAGGGTCGGGGTACAGCAGATCGTGGGGGCGCGTGTTGTCAAGGTGGTCCAGGTCCCTGGTGCCCACCTGTTTCATGCCTCTCACAGCCTGTCAGTGACAACAGCCCAGCCGTGTAGACAGCTGCGCTCAGGAGGCTGTGGGGGCGAGGAGAGATGAGAGAGGAGACGAGAGAGGAGAGGTGGAGACCTTTGTTTTCCATTTTGCTCCATCGATGTCCTGATTTTCCTCCTGGCTCACTGTTTATACACTTCATCAAATTTCTAGGCTCTGCCACTTTTCTCCCCTTCAACTGTTTAAGTACCACAGAAAAACACAAAAGCTTTGATTTACCGTTCAGCAGCCTTGGCAATATTTGTATATCTGCTTGTTTAACTGTATGTTTGATTTGCGCTGTTGTGAGTCAGGTCATGCAGTGTAGACTCTAATACTCCCCTTCCAGTTTCTCTTTTCTTTCTTTCCATTTTTTATTTCTATTTCTAGGACCTCCAAACTCTGCTGCCATCCATCTATCCCTTGTCTAGAACCATTTCTTCCTATTCAGGGTCATGAAGAAGTTGAATTTCTTTTGAAGAAATGCATTTTATGTGTGAGTGTTTGTCTTGGCATATTTGAGGAACATTACCGCAGGTGTGAGGGTGCGTGGCTATTTGTCTGTAAATGTGTCCCTGCGATGGAATGGCGACTCGTCCAGGGTGTACCCCTTCGTCTCGCCTGTAATGAGCTGGAAAAGGCTCCAGCAGACCCCCGTGACCCTGTGCAGGGTACACGGGTATAGAAAATGGATGAGTGGATGATGGGATGTGGATGCATTACACTGAGCAATAGGCGAACAGAACCCTGCTGCCATTTCCACTTGCGTGAAATCAATCACAGGTTTGTTCAAGTGATTTTTATTGGCCTTAAAAAGTTCTAGCCACGGGCTAATTGGATACAGTACATCTCCCGATGACGAGACTTAAAAGAGTATGACAGCTTGTCATCTAGATCATCTCCATGAGTTGGTACCTTTTCGTGTTCATGCCCCCAACATCAGAGGAATCACACAGATCAATGCTCTCCTCTCTTTCCTTTGAAGAAGCAAGTGCTGCCCCTTCTCCCCCCACTCCCTTCACACTAACCCTCCTCTTTTGGGTGCTTCATGAAGGCCCTCGCTTTCACCTCCATGTCATCCCCCCTCCCTCCTACCTACTCTACGCCAGCCCTACCCCCACTTCCTGCCATCTCAGACTTGTTTATGAGCCTCTCTCCTGAAAGGACAGGTTAATAGAAGACCTGGCTCAGCTCAGGCCCGTCTGGTTCCCATTCGCTTCCTATTAAGACATTTCATCTCCTGAATTACCTGCAAACATGCCAGCAACAAAGCTTTTCCTCTTAGGCGCTGAGTCCAGTGTTAGTGTCCATGTGTGCATGTATATACTTTAGTCTAGTAGAAGAGAAGCTTATTTTGGAAAATATTATTTTTTCACATAAACATTTTACTTAAAAAATATATGTGAAATTTCTATCATTTTATCACTAAGGCTTACAGCAATCCAAAATGCCTCTTAAAGTATTTGAAGTCTTATATTTATTCAAATATAAAGTTGCAGACTACTCCTTTCACCCTGATTTTAAATGATTCTGTGTAAGCAAGCAAACTGGGATTTGAATGGCAGAAATGATGCATGGGAACAAATTGCTTGGGAAATTAGCTACTTTGTCATGCCGGGGCCGGTGTGGTGGAAAGAAATAACTGCCCAGTTGAAGAATGTAAATGAGCACCTCTGTGCCTCCCATGCCCACAGGCTTCAGCCTCATGAGAGGCAACAGGAAGCCGACTACTTTGAGTCTAAATGTGTGAACAAAGGGTTACAGAACCTTGTACTGTACGGTACCAGGCTCCAGAAGATTGTGCCACAAGGTCATAAAACAGCTCGAGTCTCACCTGTTCTATATTTTGATTCCAGAAGAGAAAATGGAATATCCTTTAGTAAATTTACTTTGACCTAGTTCACCATTATGGATAAAACTAATAAAATAGACAAATGCATGTGGGATCTGTGTTGCTGATGTCACTGTGTTGTGGCAGCTCCAAATGGATAAAGCTGCACGTAAGTCTGTGCGTTGCAGTACAGATCAGTAAATCCCACTGGCGTGATTTATGCTCATTATGAAATTATTCATTAAAGAAACAATCCAACATTGATGTGCCTCTTATGGACTCTGAGATAATTTCCTTTTTTTCTAGTGTTTATGTGCTTTCGGACTTCGCCCTTACTTTAGTGCTGAAATATGTTTTGCATCTCACGGCCACCACTGTGCAGGCCACAATTAAGGACAGAAGAACGTACCAATGAAAGCAACTCACAGCACACAAGGTTATCCTGTAAATCAGGTCCCAAGCACGCGATAACAACCTCCTGGAAACACAGAAATGCGAGCGCTGTGATCCTTTTACTGGGGGAGAATGAATGAAAGACAGGAACTAAGCAATGAGGAGCCAGGTCTGGTCTGTAATGCTTGGACTTTTGGGTGGTTTAAATCACCTTGACTGGCTGAGCTCTAAAAGCCAGCCAACTGCCTCCTGCCCAGAGGGAGACCACAGGGACTTGGCGTCCAGTAAACAATGTCCGCCTCACGCTCTGCAGCCCTGGGAGGGAGAGGAAATGGCATGTCCTTGGGACTTCAACTCTGACCCTCCTCTCTTAATGAAATGTGGGCCTTGCCCTGTGGTGCAGTGTTGTTTGAACTCAAGTCTCTAATGGGCAAGGGCGTGTAAGTTATTTTTTTATTGTGCCTTTGTGCTCTACACATTTTTGTGCTACTCTGGGGAGTTACAGATTATGTGACTGCAAAAACAACGGGTCTTTTTCTGGAAACATATTTTGACTGTTTTTTTGGCCTCATTTGAAGTAATGGACCCACACCCACTCTGTGAGTTAGAATAAACTGATAATTCACTGCAATGCTGATTTTTTTTCCTGCATTTCATTTGTATCACTTTACTTATTTGATGTTTTACAGCACAATTGTTTGTGGGGTATATTCATGAGTCTACTGGAGGCATATTATTACCAGACGGAGTTGGTGAGTAGAGGTTGACAGAGGTTGCGAGATGTGTTTACACAGGTTCAGCTGGTACTTTGAAAAATGTGGCAGGAAATGACCTGTGTGTAATCCTAGTTACTCTGTACGTTCATATTCAATATGATACTTGGCACATGGTCTGTCAGTAAAGCGCAGTGACCTTTACTACACTGATAAGCTGCTTTTCATTCAAAGATGAGGGAGGATTTATCTCTTCTGAATCTGCTGTGTATAGAACTGAGCTGTGACATTTTATTAGGATTTAAGGGCCTATTTTGGCCCACAAAAGTCACGTGTGTAAAGCAGGCTACCTTTTCAACGTATTGTAGCTATTACGATGAGCACTTTTTCTAAGGTGTTGGATAAATAGGGTGTCAGTCTGAAGCAGGTGCATTTCAAGAATTTGCTTGAACAAGAGGATTTCTGCAAATATGCAGGTGGTATTATGTTGTACTGGAATGACTTCATAACACGGTATATTTGGTGTTGATGTCAGCATTGACATTGACATTGACTATTAATAACAAACACAGAAGAACACAAGTGGGATTTGAAATGTTCCACTTTCCTCCAATTCTTCCTACTGCGGCTGTTAGTGGAGGTAATTTAGAGTCGTCCCTGTTTCCATGGCGCATCTGAAATACAAACCGTCATTGCACAAATTGATCTGTCGGCTGTCCCTCATGCTGCGCTTGGTGTTCCCCTAATTGACAATGCACATGTTTCCATTCCTGCTCTTTTGAATTTCAAATGATGAGCGAAAAAGGAGGCTGCCTTTTTGCCGATGGAAAAAGCACCTCCAGACTATGGATGTTGGCCATAAGTGTCGTAACCTAGCAACCGGGAAGTCGCTGTGGAAGAGAGTGCACACACACACAAAGACAGACAGACAGAGAGAGAGAGAGAGAGAGAGAGAGGAGAGGGAGAGGAGAGGGACTTCCTCTTGGAAAAAAAATTGCTCACACTTACCCTCATTTATTCATGCCTTTGTTTGAACAGCTATTTTAGTACCTTTGGGTATTTCTCTCTCACCCAAGGATTCATCTGTTATCACCGTCATCTAGTGCTTCCTGTCCTTTCTTACTGGGTGAACGCTGTTTATCCCCTTTGCTATTTCTGTTGTGGTGCCTGCATCTGCTTCACAAAAACCGCATGGGAGAACCAAAAGGGAGACCGGTTGCAGTGTGCATGTGTGAGTAGGAGCTTAGGAATAGGGGAGGTGAGACAGCAGGAAAGAGAACGAGGGAGGAGAAGAAACAGAGGGAGTGTTTTCCATCTGTTTTTTTGGCTAAATGTAGTCGTTTTGTTTGAGGCCATCATGCCTAGCAGCATGTTTTGTTTTTGAATCTAGTTGTCTCACCATCTGGGTTCCTGCCTATCACAGAATATTCTCTTTGTCCTTATTTACTCTACATTTATATTTGCCATCTTTGTGCATTTATGCTAGACTTAACAACCCTTTTATATGTGTAGTCCGCTGTTATTTATGCAGAAACACAGTCTGGTTGTTGCTTCTATTTGGAACAAGATTGTAATTTTAAAGGGTAAGTATGGACACAATCCAGAGTTTTCTTTGTTGTTTTCGTTTTTATTGTCAGCCCATTAAGAGAAAAAACATGTTGTGTATTTGTAAGTCTCCCAGGACTCTGTGTTTCCCAGCTCATGTGCAGCATTTATCCCCAAAGCCATGCAGTCTCACCTGAGACGTAAATGTTTCAGGAATATTCCACCTGAGTAAGGATTACCCTCCTAGAGCACTGTCAGACAAACAGTGGATGTTTAATTAATAGAAAGACATATTAAGGATATTATCAGAACTGGTACCATTGTACATAAATAACTGGTGTTTTAAACTGTAAACCCAGACAAGTGATTTATTTAATATTAAACCCCAGCGCCACGGGCCTTACAATGGCCATATTCTGCTCATTATAAGACATTTAATTTTATTTTCAAGTACATCTACAATACTTTTGCACCCAGCATAAGTCCGATAGCTTATAGTTATTTCAGAAAAGCAAACACTAGGATTCACTAAGAGAGGCTCTTCCTAAAAAAAAAGAGTTGGCTCAGGTTTTCTGATTGGTCGACTCTCTGGAGTCTTGCCAGTGGCGAGAGCTAATGACTCAGGAAAATGCACAACTGTTACATTTTCAACATATCTAAGTTTCAACATTTCGATTTAATGACCTCAGCATCCCAAGTCTTTTCATGCAAAGTGGAGCAAGAACTTAATTCAGAATGTGGAAGTGGACAGCATGCCAAACAAGCGTGGCAAACCGTGGAAACAAAGATTATAGCTGTACTTTGTGTTTGGTAAATACCACGATGATCGCCTGCCACTGTGAAACATTACAGATTAAGGTGTCTTTCAGCCATTCAACGCCAATGTATATTTTTCTTTTAACAATTGTGTTTACAGATATAGATGTGGGGAAGTGCAGTAAAATGCTGACTGAGTCAGTAAAAACAAAGCTGGAAGACTAATGATGCTGTCACTATTTTGCTTATGACTCAGTATGAGTTAACATCATAGGTTAGGACAAACTAAGCTAAAATGGCTAACTGTTATGGACACGTGCTCCAGTGGAAGTTGGAAGTCGTCCCCATCGTCCCACGGTGGTTCTTTTAAAGATGCAGCGACATGCGGCGGGGGACTTTCTACCACTACTTGAGATGTCAGCATAAGCAAAGTGAACAATCCTAAGAATATATTTTCCTGGCACATTAGTTTGTTCCTAAAGACGACACAACTATGACATGAATTTTTGTCGCGTGAGACATGCGTCTTGCACATAAATAAATAAATGTAGAAATTATCTTATGCCAAATAGTTATTGAGGGCAGCACGGTGGCTTAGTGGTCAGCACTGTTGCCTCACAGCAAGAAGGTTCCTGGTTCGATTCCCGGCCCGGTGGGTCTTTCCGTGTGGAGTTTGCATGTTCTCCCCGTGCTTGCGTGGGTTCCCTCCGGGTACTCCGGCTTCCTCCCACAGTCCAAAAACATGCAGGATAGGTTAATTGATCATTCTAAAATTCTCCCTAGGTGTGAATGTGAGTGTGATTGGTTGTTTGTATGTGGCCCTGGATAGACTGGCGACCTGTCCAGGGTGTACCCCTGCCTTTCGCCTGATATGCGTCGGGATAGGCTCCGACAGACCCCCGTGACCCGGAAACGGATACAGCGGGTACAGATAATGGATGGATGGAAATAGTTATTGATAAAAAGAAATAATAGTAATAGTCAGAAATGACTGGTGAAGGTCGTGCTGTTGTGGACACACACAGCCTGGACAATGTGATCACACACAGAAATGTGTGTGATCACAATATGATTACAGAAAAGTAATCCTATTAACACTGTAATTAAGTAAGAAAACATGGAAAGGTATATGGTAACTTTAAGGTGAAACATTATAAATAGAAAACAGTGGTGAGTTTGATATTTGATATATCTTTTACTTGGCCACTATCCTGTTTCTTCTGTAATGTTACTTTTTCCTCTTTACTTTTGCCAATTAAAAGCCTTCCTCCTTCAAATGAGCATCCACTATGTTATGTCTCAGTTCCAGGATGTGTTTTTTTTTCTTTCTTTTTCTTTTTTTTAACTTTTTGGCATAGTAAAATGACTTCTTAACAAGAGTATTAAAAAAAATGTTTTTAGTCAAATGAAGTTACACAAGCACTCCTCAGGGAGTCTGAAGTAGAGTTCAATTATTCATTGATCACTCAGGTAAGGTTTGGAAGCTAATTGATTGCTTTGGTGTAGCAATCACTTGTGGGGTATAAATTTGACCATCTCCCTTCTCATTACATTTTGTATAAAGAAAAGTGAAATATTTACTCTACATTTAAAGTTCTACTCTCACTGGTGCTGTAACACTGAAATTATTTTATGGTGAAAAGTTTTATAAATAATGAAATCATTGTTCTGAATTTTTAGGGAAAAATGTTCAATAGTTCCTTGAGGACTAACAATTTTGATCTTAGCTGTAGAGCTGAATGTCTATTGATGCTTTCTTGAAATCACTTTGATCTTTTAATTGCATCATATGCACCCTGTCCCTGGATATGCGAAGTGATCAGTTACCTGATAGCATAGGTGCAAATGATTCAGGTCCTTCCCCTTGTTAAAGGGTACAGCTCCAGTCTGCGTCTGTGGGGAACGATATGGAGCAGAAAATAGGAAATCATGTAGGGGAGAGGCGCTCAGTAGGTGACGTGTAGCTCTTTGGTGGCAATGGGATTTTGCTGTCAATGGCTGCAGAAAGGTCACTGCAAAGATGCATTGAAATGGGGGAATAGATAGGCAAGCATATTGCAGTGCATAAGCAGAGTGGGCTTGCCAATGAAGTCCCAATCTATTCCCTTCACGCTCCCTGTTCACTCCCATTACAGACCTCATCAGCATCAAATCCCCACTAGCAGTAGCAGCAGCAAGCCCTCCCCAGCATACAGCATGCTTCCTCCTTCTCACAGATGCAAACGCACACACAGTTGCAGGCCTTGCAAAAGTCAGGTATTTGTTTAGATTTTCTGGGCAAATTCTCTATGTGTGTATGTGCGCAAGTGTTTTGTGTGGACGTCAACTCTAGACTACACACATCATCCATTGAGACCCTACTGTGAGCAGTGATCTGAACTGACAGAGGCAGTATAATGTCTCAGCTTCACATAAACTTTGTTACATAATTTACCAATGGAGTAATTTCACGTCAATTAAAGCTATAAAACCAAAACACTTTCATGCAAATGTAATAGTTGGCTTTATTGCTTACTGGTAATGGCAGTGCAGAGTATCTTTATCATGATATGCTCCCTGCCCAGTCCTTCTGTCCTCTGCCTCCCTCCTTGTCCTGCTACTGCCTGAGGTGGTGGACCGACACCTTTGCTACATCCAGACAACACTAACTCCACCACCACCACCACCACCACCACCTTGAAGTCCTGCACCCCTCTCTGTCCTCCTCAGCTCAGCTCAGCTCGGCTAACATGACAGGTTGGGCAGATGATGATAAATGCAGAGGAGGAAAAGCAATTACTGGATCAGTTAGGTGTAGTAAGGAGCACTCAGGGCACTTATTACAGACTGACTGTAGAGTTTAGGGTTTGTACACACAAACACACAAATGCATATTAACCACTTTCACTGTATTAACAGAAGTGGATTTAAAGCTTGCATCTTTTCATTAATGCTTTCCATACAAACATTCAAAACTTCTAATACAAACAAGAATTAGATCAGAAGCAGCATGCAGATGACATCAACTCTTACAGTGCACAGCAGTTACGTTGTGTGTGCTTGGTTAGTTTTAGGCTGTAGGGTTGTCTGACATGTGCACACCTACCAAAACAGCAGGTATATTATGCATGACAAAGAGGAAAAGACAATCCTAGTGATTGACAGCCACATTGAGGTTGTCATGGGGACAGCAGTAGTCTTGGCTGTCCCCTGAGGAGGATGTAGAAATACTAATAATAAGGGAGAGGCACATACACACAAAAGAAGGAAAGAGGGAGCACGAGAGGGAAAAGGAAAGGGTGATTTGTGTTAACCCACAAATGCAACGAGATAGGAACAAAATCTTTCTTGCAGGCAAAAACAGAGGCTGTTGCCCGAGCTGTCACCAAGCCCTATTTGAGTAGGGGGTGGTGAGATCACAGGTCAGGCCCACGCAGCATTACTTCGGCTGTACAGTGTGCGGCACGCAGCAGCCACACATTGGCCTCAACAAACAGAGACTCCTCCATGTACACGCAGAACGGAATATAAGCGTACATGCACATGGCTCTTGTATCCACATGTCTTCTGCAGGGCTGCCCCATGTCAGTCAGAGGACTGGTAATTGAGAACGTGGAGAACGTGTCTACATTAACCTGATTACGCCAAATAAATAAAGACACATAGACATGACTCAGTGGTTTGTTGACTGAACATTACTAAACATTACACATTTTGCCTTTAAATCATTTTCAATTTTTTTTTCTGACATTATGTCCAGCCACAGTTACAGAAAAGGTCCACAGGTCTTAATTGTGGCTTTCCTTTACCACTACACACAGTAAACATGTGATTACAAAAACAGCTTGACTCTGTTGGACATCTAATCACCGGTTGCATTGCGGTTCACCCTGATATCACTTTCCTTAATCTTAACTGTCAGAAGAGGAGTGTGTTTGACTTTGATAATGGGTATGTTTGGTTGTTTGGCTTGCAGGGGCATTTTGTAACATGTCTGACCACATTTGGACTGAACAGGATGTTCTAAACAAGTTCACGGCAGAGCGCCGCTGGGAAAGGATGATGTAGTGCCACTGTAGGTGGCAGAGATACACGAAGTCTCAAAGTGTGTTTACGTGCATTCATACGTGTGTGAATGTGTGTGTGTGCGTCAGAGCCTCAGTGAACGTTTGTGTATATGGGCGAGTGGGGGTGGTAGGGCTATAATCTGCTCCAAACTGCTTGCGGGCAGAGGCGAGGTGGGCGAGACAGTGATACAAAGAGAGAGCAAGGCAAGGATGGAGTTTAAGGGGGGAAGCAAGTATGGAATGAGTTGCCAAAAGAGAAGAAATACAGAAAAAAAAGGGGAAAGGCAAAATATAAACAAGGAGAAAAGAAGCAGAAGAGAACCGCGAGTAGAGTGATACAGCTTAGTGTTGCTCCACAGCTACTGTACCCACTGTCCTTACTCCTCTCCCACCCATTGTCATGCCGAGCTCTGTGGGCGCCAGCAACAAAGCTAATTCCTCTGACATTTACGCTGCTTTTTCAGCCCTTGAGTGACGCAAGCCTGGCCGCACAGCGCCCACAACGGTCTCAGGTGCATGAGAGCGATGTTGGATGGTGCAGAGTGGACAATGGACTGTTCAACTCTAGCTGGAGCCAGAGGGATCCAAAAAGAAGAAAAAAAAAACACTCTCAGAATCAAGATCCTGCATATTACATGATATTAAAGAGTATGTCTTTTATAAAGTATGATTTGTGTGGGTAAAGAAGTGAGAGATGATGGCACAGTGTGAAGGAAAAGAGTGAAAGGAGGAGATGGAAAATATTCACACATTTTTCTGTCTTCCATCTAAGGTACACGCGTGGGTTTTAAGGAATGAATTTCATGATTTCAATGGAATTCAAAGGAATTAGAATCAGCTAGGAATACTATAAAAAAGTTTGGCCTTGCAGATCCCAGACTTTCTTGTTAGAGGGACATTTACATTTCTGTAGGACACTTTCAGCAGCTTTCATTTATATACATTCAGTTAAAATGCAGAAATGCATGATCTGTTTGGACTATACATTATCAAGAACTCTGTTTCAAATGTGTACAATGGTCCATTTATATTTATATTTTATTTCAACATATTTACATGGTAATTGTATGCCCTTATCATAAGGTTCCACATGATGCATCATCACGTTTTTACAAAGTCTCAGAGGAGATAAAGTAAACAGCATCTTGCCTTCATTTTTATATATTAAATTGGTATTGTGAATTTTATACCGGCAAAGATGTACTAGTATTTTATAATGTAAATACAGGTTTTAGAACAGGGCAAGTTGTTTTTTTTTTTAAAACTTAAAGCTGTTGATGAATGACTTTCGCCTTACGGATACTGTTGGACAAGATGTTCTTATTACCAGGGAATCAAATGCTTTTATTTTGATACATTCATATTCACACTTTATTATCAGCGCTGTGACACACCAACCACCACAGTGTCTGATTTTGGCTGTAATTATTAGTGAGAAACAAATTCTTCTTCAGGACGTTGTAGACCTGACATTTTCTGCCCATGATGAATATGCATCTTCCAACTAATTAATTAGTTGTTTGGAAAGACTTGGATTTGTCACAAACACTATTTGTTTAAGGTTTGGAAAACTACTAAGTCACAATAGTACTGCAGAACGAAGAACATTATTGCATCCATCATGCCAAGTGTGTATTCTGCAACCCCGTGGAGGTTTAATGCCCTGGGGCTGCTTTAGTTTAGGTCAGATGTAGGTTCAGCAGCGTCATGTGATTGAAAATGAGGCCATCCGACTACCAGGATACTCTGAATTACCCGTTTTTTCCACCAACAGTTTTTTTTTATTTCTCTTCCCTGATGTTACAGACATATTCTCAGGTGACAATGGTAGGATTTACTTTGAAAAAGTACCTCATGCTCCCTGAACATTTTCTTTGAAAGAAGAAAAAAATCATATTGACAATGCTGCCAAATAGATTCAAATGATATATATGTCAAAATGATGTGGCTTACAACATGGCTATGTTGAATAGAGCACAATATATCTGCACTTGAGTGTCATGATGACCTTTGTTATCTTGTGAAAACATCTGAGAATAATTTATTTCCATTTTTTTGTCATTTGTTTGTTAGTCTAGACCTACATGTTTGGTTAGAAAGCAATGTCAGCACATGAACTGTGTCATTATCTTTTCTTTCAAATGTTAGAAAAGCTGCATGGATGTTCAGCAGTTTTATATACTAGTGCTTTGTTTGCTTTTGGATGGTCAGCGTTAAATCACATGCAGGGTCCGTCCTAATTGTTTATATTTCATCCTATAGACTGACTTCTTTTTTTTAACTGCACCTTTGTTTGTTCTGTATCTTCTAACAGCAGTTTCCGCTCTGACTGCTTGCCCGAATGCCCCTCTCCCACTGAACCTGAGGGAACAAGGTAAAACACACACACACACACACACACACACACACACACACACACACACACACACACACACACACACACACACACACACACACACACACACACACACACACACACACACACAGAAATGCAGAACACTGATAAACATATTCATCACTGTCTTACATAACTCCACGTCATGTACTTTCAAATGATTGAATGCAGATTCTGCGGAAACACTAAAACCAGACTCAACATGTTTACCAGTCAATGATGACTAAGCCTTACGAAAAATTCTTCGGTATCAGACAATAGGCATCCTCTTTGACAGCAGTCACTCTTGTCATTCTTGAATTACCTTTGCAAATGACAGCAGAGAGAATGCAAATATCTCTTTGTGAGCTTTAACGCTTCAAGCTCAAACATGCAAATGATACATAGAATCCATTATTCTGCAGCATGTTGTTCTGTTGACTTCTGTATTCACTCTCTGTACAGCGAGTCTCGTCTTTTTTTATTTATTTTTTTTATTTCGGAGGTCCATTAACAAAAATATCTCAAAGAGTATGTCAATGGTTGCTCCGTCTCCTGTTCTCTCTTGAAGCCACAAACCAGGAAAACTAGTCCTATAGCTGACCTGGCTACTGACCTCTCTGCATGGAAATCTTTCAGGCTTTTGTTTTCTTTTTCTCTGTCATCATATCTTTGTTTCAGCAAAGGCGTGGGTTCAAACGGAGTTCACAGATGCAATGGAAATTAGCTAGAAGGATGTTATCGTGAGATGGGCATGGCCCTGACCACTCAAAGATGGTGAGATTAAGCGTGTTTGATTGATTTGATAATTCCTTCATCGTCAGGAAATGAAGACATATGCGTTTAGATAACCTGGAAGACAAGACAATGCCGTCACACAGCAATTCACCGCACATGTATATAAATAAACATACGTACAGATTGGATGCAGACATGGCGCTTGCATCAAAGGTGTGAAGACTGCAGACAGCGTCATTATGCTTGAACTGCGGTGTGTGAACCCCTCCTCACGCTGGCAGCCTCCGGATCTAAATGATATTGACAGTTGAATAAATGTTCTGCATGGAATCATGTCAGCTAAAGCACATGCCCACCAACACCGCCACCTGCCCCTTCAAATCCACATCTTTATGACCCACCAAAGTGCTAAATAATTACTTTCGTTTCCAGTGGCTAATTTGACTGTGAGCGATACGATAAGTCCCATTTCACCGCTGCTGTTTTCAAACATTTGCTATTGGTAAATCAGTGAATTACAATAGGCCACAGACTATTGCGCTGCAGCACTGGGTGGTAATCAAGAACTTGTGGCGTAGAGTACCTGCAGGGTTAATGATGCTTTGGGTGATGTCTGTCATCAGCAGATATTAAGAACTGTAATTATTTAGGTGCCTTGGTATTTCAAAGTAAAAAGCTGCCACAACAAACATATTAATGAGTAATTTGCAGACTCTCAGAAATACCTCTACTCTCATAAACCCTAGTAAATGGGGAGAAATAAAGGGTGTGCGCTTCTGATTGCCAGCAATATCTGATAAAAAAATAAAGAAATGTTACAACACAACAAATAGCAATGGAAGTCTTAACAGTAAAATAATTTTTGCTCAAATTGCATTAGTCTAATCAGCTTGCTTAGTGTGACATGATGAGTGTTTTTTTTTTTTCGTACATAAAGTGTTGTGTGACTAACAGACATCTATTAGTCTGATTCATCATTATCTGTCAGAAACACAGTATGGCTTATGAGGCTTATACAGCTCTCATGTCTGTTTAATGACACACTGTGAGCCTCTAACAGTCCCCGTCTAAGCTTTGAGACCTGTTACACATTGATCAACAATAGCATTGCTATTTATGGCTTTCCCACTTCTCTTATGTCTTCTTAATGACATTTCCAATGCAGAAATAACCCAGTACTAATTTTCTGTGGGGTTTTGCTTGTTTATAGCTGCTGCATTCTTTGACCTTTACGTGTTTCGAGCTTGAAGAACAATAAGACGCTGTAGCGGCAGCTTTCTAACGTAGGTTTATGTGCTGTGGCGGAAGATGCTTTACTGTTTGGGAGCGCTGTTATGTAAGTGTGATGGGTCTGACCGGTCTTTCCACTGCTGGAGTTTCGGGCCTTCTAGTGCTTGGCTTCTCTTTCCCTGTGTATTTGCATGTGTACGTGTGTGCGGAGGGAGACCGATCTAACATCATAAGAGCAGTTACATCATCGAAGACAAAGACACAGTCGTCCCTTTTTGCCTGGAGCCTTTCTGTCAAAACACGGACTCTTGTGCCATCTGTGTCATCTGCAATGCGTTCATCTAAGGCTGAATGTGCGTCCAATTAGAAGAGTGGTCCCAGTGTGTTTTCGTTGTTGGGTCATTGACACATGAAAAATGACAACTGTTTTCCAAGTTTTTTTCTGGGACATTATGATACATTCTGGGAAGAGTTGTGTTGTGTGATACCGGAAGTGGACGAGTCCGAGAACAAAGGTCATTGGCTGCAGGGTTCATGCACCGTGGGTTAAGTAGCGTTAAAGCTTCCTCTCACTAAAAAAGCCACCTAATCCTGATGAGGACAAACAAGTTGCTGTCACCCATTCAGTGCGGGAACACACACACACACACACACACACACACACACACACACACACACACACACACACACACACACACACACACACACACACACACACACACACACACACACACACAGAAAAACAGAGTTCTCTGATGAGAATGACAGGGGTCACCATGAAGAATAACTGCTGATAATGATAAAAACAGTTCGTCCTCAACCACACGTGCGCGACACCGTCTGCTCAGCACGTAAATTGCAGTCACAGTATTTTCAGGAACTAAAATCTTGTTATTAGAGTCAAATGCATTCCCAGTTTGAACTTGAACATATTGTATGTTCACTTCCTCTCACAGCTCATTTACTGAAAGTCATGACCAAGATACTGAAAGCAGTTTTACCCAAAGTTCTCCATCTCCATCCTCTCGTCTCTGGTCCTCTGCCAGCTGTGTCAACACCCACAGGCCTCTAGCCTTAAACAAATCCTCCACACAGCCAATGTACACCATGCCACTCCCGTTGTGCAGGAAGGCTGCGCTGACAACTCCATAAACGCTGGCAGTTAGGCCCAGAACAGCATTGATTTTGTTCCAATCAATCTTGAGAGATTGCAATGCATTGAAAATGACACAGCCGGTGTGCAATAGCATACATTTTTGCAATAATTGTTGCTGGGAAGACTTGGCCAGCTTGGTCTCGTGAGTGTTGTAACAATGGGAAACATCAGCATACTCTTTATTGTCATTCATTCGCTGACTGGATCAGTGTTCAATAAAAATGGATCTTGCTGCATACATTACCTCCTTCCAGTACTGCTATATTATAACATATTGGTACCTTATTTATTCCATTAATTTAATTACCTTGCTGGACTTGAGACCTGTTCAGGGTCCACCCCTGCCTTTCATCTGAAGAGAGCTGCGATAGGCTACAGCAGATCCTTGTGGCCCTGAATAGGAAAAGTGAGCTGGTTTTCACCAACTTGCCAGGACAGATTTCGTGGAAACTCCTTGTATTTAGCATTGAAGGAAATTCTCATTTTGATTCTAATAATGTAAAAACAGCATGGTGGTCAAGGGACTATAATATAATATGGAGCTGCTATTCAAACAACTGCAGCCAGCATTTGAGCACCACATGACTTTTTTCAAAGTAATGACTTTTCTCAAGGTGTTAAAAGATTATTTCAGCCTCGTGTTGACTGAGGTTTAAGGAACAGGACAGATTAGGCAAATTAAGCCTGCTGAAGAGTGTCGCTCCTCCCCATCAGTCCATGCTGGATCCGTCTCAGACTTTTACACAAAAACAACAGCCTCACCGGCATGATTTCAAAATCTGTTCATGTTATACACTTATACAAGGTTATGCATGTTTTTCTTTGTAGCTTTAAACATAATTGCTTTGACTCGCGCATGGTACACATGTGTCTTCTACTCTTGTGATTGTAGCTGCATAAATCTGCATTTAAATGTTTGGACGGTAACAACTAACCATGAGACACAACTTAAAGCTAACTACAAGCTTTTAGAACTCATCAATGATGTTAAACTGGAAATAACTGAGAAAGACAGGGGAACATTTAAAAACGGAGGTAATAGTCCAGTCAGAAATGCTCCACACTGCAGGAGCTGCTCGTGAGGTTCAGGGTAATGTCAGGAGGATTACCTATCCACCACACTACCAGATCTATTTTTGAGGTTGAAATTTCTCAGGAACTCTGTTCATCCATGTTACTAAAGTTAAAACTGAGGGAGCTCAGGAAAGGGCTGCCTAAATTCACAATAGTCAAATCATAACCTAATCATTTAAAATATACCTTACGTTTGGTCTTTCTTTGGTAGTTAAACCGCTATTAGTTTAAGATAGACACTAGACAGCTGTAGTAGTCTATATCTATGTCCAAAAGCTTCCAAGAGCATCTTTAAATCAGCATGTTACATTATCTTTCCTGAACTGTGAGTTAAACTGTCTTTAGTTCAGAGCTAGTTTAGCTGTTTCCACTATACTAATCTAATCATCTCCATCATTACTTTCAACAAACATATTAGACAGCGGTGTCTTTTCATTAAGATAGCCAATAAGCATAGTTTCAAAATGTCAGTCTACTCCTTTAATCATTGCTTTGGTCATTTTTTCAGGAAACACCATTTCCTTCCCCACCTTTGGGCTCCTGATTGCTAATGTAAATTGATATTGCAGATTCTTGCACAAGGAGCATATGTATGGTCAAGGAACTGCTGTGGATGTTTTTCTAGCTGTCAGGCTTTGTTTGCCTTTCATTTGAACATTTTCCTGTCTCTCATTCCTAAGTTTTGTATGTTTTTTCTTAACCCTGCCTGTTGTTTTGTGTCATAACAAGGCGAGTTATATTCCATCCTGCAGTAGTTTTCTCATCCTCCCTCCTTATGGTTGATTTTACTGTTTATGTTTCCACGCCATCATTCTCCCCGAGTCAGATGAAGCAAAGCTGGGACAAGGCCTACTTCTCTGCTCGCTGTTATGTGGGCTTGAGCTTGGCTGTTTGTGTTTGTGGTTTTGGCACGGTGAAAGTTTTAGAGGGTACGTCAGAAGTGGTATCTCTAGTGGCTGCTCTGCAGGATTTCAGTATTAAAAGATGCATCATCAACTTGCATGTTAAGTGAAACGTTTCTGAGCACATATTTAGGGGTCTGTGTGATGACAGCGGGCCTTCTGCCTTATGACTGCAGAAAAATGCTAATGTTGAATTGCAGCGCTGCCAGAGCTTCCTTTCTTCGGCATCAGTCTATGTTCAGCTGCTGGTGAAGAGTTCTAGTTCTGTGATTTTAGCTGCCGGACCTGCCGCAGGGGTTGGCTTTAGGCCCTGACAGGGATCAGAGGGGATTGCAGCCCTCATGTTGTGGCACACATAAACATCTCTCACACACTAACATCCAGTTGAACAAATGTGATGGATAGGAATTGTCAATCATGTGCTTGTCTTCTTTTTCTCACACTGGGAATCCCCCTCAAATTGTCCGAGCTGGTGATTCACTGGCTGTACAGAATGATTCAGGACGCTGTTGGTTACAATGTTCACAGAAACACACACATAAGCACATTTAAACCAACCAGAAACAACCTGCAGACAACCTGAACAGCCTCGGGCCAGGAGAATTGTGATTAGACCACACATGAGTGGCTGCCTGTCGAGGCAAAGGGCACTGGGTGCAGATGTGACGTACTGCGAAGAATCCGGCATGAAATCACACACGACAGGGAAGCTGGTCAAAGATAATAAAGGTAAACATTTGATCTTCAGGTTATTTCCTGAGCCCTGTGCTAAATTTGGATTTGGTGACATCCTAGTAGTGTTTCATCCAACTCGACCAAGCTGTGGCTTGGAGCCATTTCCTTTTGGCTCTGACCTTTTCTCTTGCTCTGCCTTTTCTTATCTTTCTTACAGATATGATAATCTACACCAACTATGCTGGCATGCACTCAGAGAAAATGCAGCTAGAGGAAAGACTTTATTCATTACTGACAGTAAATGAAGTGGGAGTGTAAATCAGAAAAGATAAAGAGTGAAAGCAGCAACAGAGGGACGAGCGTGGATATTTAATAAAGCTTTTTGAGGGTGTTGGTTATACTGTGAAAGCAACAGAGCAGAAAGAGAAGAAAGGTACTGTCCCCTTTGGTAAAAGAGCGCTCGCTGCGCTTTGTACCGGGTTTGGAGGAGGTGGGGTAACTGCTGACCACATCAACCACAGGCCTTTAACTTATGGCGCAAGCATTTTCTGCATGACCTTCACATTGGGACACCTTAAAACTGGTGTCTGGAGTTTAGTTTTCAAAAAGAAAGAGGAGAAATAGAACAAGCTGGTCTTCAAGAGCACAAAAGTCCTGCACAGGCACAGAATCTTTAAAGTTTCTCATTATTTTTATGATTTAGTGCCATTTTTTTCTGCTTCTCAGTTTAGACTTTCAAAAAGACATTTATGCACATCAGCCTTTAAACAGTGGTGTTATTTTTTTATTTTTTCAGCAGTTTAGATACAAGGTATTTGAATTTTTTTTTTTTTGTAGAGTGAGGAAAAGACAATGTTTAAATTGTTTACTTTAGAGATGCTGGTTGGTGCATTTTGCTTCCTCTGTGCAGAAGGTTGACTTTTTCCCTGTTTACAGGCTTTAATAATGCTTAATTTACTTTTCTTACCACAGCAGAATTTAATAACTGACCATACATTTGAACCTTTTTGTCACAAGACCCTAAATTTTAGGTTCTTTTCCTGAAATTCCTTACCTAATTTAAAATAAGTATATCTCAGTAACTCCAAGATATATTAGAATAAAGCTGGTGTGGTGTGAAATTACAACAAAAATATAAAATTACCATAAAGATAATTGTGTCATTGAAGTTTTACAGGCTCCAAACTAAGAAAATTTTTTAAATATCACTAAGTGTGTTGATTCCTTTCAAATATAACAGTTGTGGTTTTGTTTGTATCAACTGACCCCTTCAGTATGTGACCATCATGTAGCTGTAACAGTTGTAAAGCTGTGGGTGTTTCTGTGCTTAAGGTCGTATCTCAGTAATGGCTTGACTGACTGGGATGATTGACACCTCAGTTAAATCTTCACAGCCAACAGAATCAAACGGTTGTCCATAAATACATATCATGGCAGACCTTATCCACTCAGAATAAAGAAAACATGTTTCTCAGGAAGTTGACTCAAGACGTCTTGATGTTTAAAGTTTTTCCAGAAAATCCAAGAAAATTAAATTTTACACGCACAGACACAGGGACTTAGGATTTCATGTGGATTTCATGAGTTTTTCACTGGAATATAATTTATATTGGTGAAACACCAACATTAAGGCCAAATTCAGATCTCATCATTTTAAGATGTGCTCACTTAACCACTTGGTGTTTCCCTTAGGTTCAAATAGTCTTCGTAGGATCAAAACTGAACGTTTTCTTAAAAAAAAAAAAAAAAAAAAAAAAAACGAATAATAACAGATCCAGTACTAAAATATATAGCCTTTACAAAGTTTCTTTGTGTTTTATCTTTCTTCCTTATCATTTTAACTTAGAAGAACTATGTTTCACTATGTTTTATTTAAGAACTATGTTTTATGAAACACACTATCTACACTCACTGGACACGTTTTTATGGGAGACCTAGAATAACTTGTAAAATAGTGGTGACTATAAGTATATTTAAATGCACTGAGTGCACATTTATGAATTTTTACTGATTCACATGTTGAGTAGACTGAGTTTCCCATCACAGCAGAAATAAAGAAAATGTAAATAAAAAAAGAAAAATGCTATGGGAATTCAAATTCGGTATATGAATCCTGCTTGGTACTTGTACTTGCTGTCCTGTCACTCCCACACAGCAAAGTGTTTTTCTGAGGAGTTTTATCATACTGCTGGCATTGACAGGGCTGCCTCCTCTCACCTCTGGCTGTGTGCATTTACTAAACACTGGCCTGGGACTGATTACCTCCCTGCCTGCGCTCTGGCTGTCTCTGTATATGTCTGCTGATGTTGTTTAGAGGAGTACAGACCACTTCAAATTGTCTTCAGTGTGGATTGGAAGCTTCAGGAGTCAGGGGGAGGGCTGCAATACATTCTTATATATCACCTTTTTTTTTTTTTTTTTTTTTTTTTTTTTTTTAGAAAAACAACCTGAGCTCCTGTTCTCTGTCTGCGCCTGGAGTTTGCAGTGTGGGCAGAGGGCGATGAATAAAATGGAGAGAAAATAGAGGAGAGAAGAGGGGGAGTGGGGATGGAGGAGAGTGCGTGGGTGAGCAGATAGGACTAGAGATGAGGGGGAGGGGGCAGGTTCAGTTGGTGCCTACACAGGGCTCTATCCTACAGGCTCTCCTGTCTCCCACGCCAGGCCCCTTTAACCTGGCCCAGCTTCTGTTTAATGTCTGGCTCTGTCACACCTCAGCCCACTCCCTAGAGATCAGCATGTCTGTGCACTGAAGTACAATTCAAACTCCAAAGGAAAAAAGCACTGAAGTCTTCTCCAGTTTGAATTTTCGTGTCTTTGATCTGTCAGGCAGTTTCTGTTTGGCTGCGTCTCTGCAGCTCTTTTTACCTCTGCTTTTTTGGAGGATATGCATTTGTTCATAGCTTGTTGGCTCAGCAAAATAAATCACATCTCTGTTTCAGTAACTCATGTTCACAATATTCTCCTTTTAACTGGAATTTTATGAGAAATAAACAAATCTGAATTACATTTACAGTAATTGGATAGTTCATGTTAATTCAAACGTTTGTTCCTTTTAATCTCTTTGACATAGACTGGTGAATTATTTGTACGTTTGCTGTCCGAATCCTCAATCATCTGAGAAACATAGAAAACAAAATGACATCTCTTTTCTCAGTTCTTTTTATCTTATAGCGAGTAAAACTTAGGACGTTTTTCTCCACGTATTGATTTGACATAGGTTTTGTGTTCGATGCCCTTTGTGATACAAACCTCCCGTTTATCTGGGCTGGAGACCAGCACTATTAGAACATTTGCTTGTGACGCCTTACTGGATCGGCTTTTGCCGTGGGTAAAGTGGGGTTCTGCCCCAGGGCTCTTGAGAGTTGCTAAAGATTGATTTGGGGACCTTCCTCTCAGTGAGAAGCCCACTCTACCCACTATGCCACAACTGCATCTAACAATTATCTTGTAGTGAGTATATGATATGAAAAAGGTTTGGGAATAAATATCCCACCCAATTTGTTTCTACTTTTCAACTTAAAAAATACATCCACACTTAAACCGTGCTAAACTGTAAAACTTCGGGAGCACCGCTGACCCTGTCAGTACTGTATTTTGACTTGGATGGACAGAAACAGAGACTGAAAAGATGGAAAGGAAAAACACCTTTTATTTTATTTCAGTTTCATTCATACTATTCAGTTCACAAAAAATAAAACATCTAAAGATGCATGACACAAAGAAACCCAACCACATAGCCACCAAGATGTCACCCTCACTGGTTTG
The DNA here is from genome assembly GCA_014839995.1 of Xenentodon cancila. NCBI lineage: Eukaryota > Metazoa > Chordata > Actinopteri > Beloniformes > Belonidae > Xenentodon > Xenentodon cancila. The sequence goes on from CM026206.1 coordinate 19,390,466, forward strand.
TTCACTATTGCTTTGAAGCCTGAAATCTCATTGATTCATCAGCAGCTTGTGTTTTTTTTTTTTCAGTCGGAAGTGATGCACAAAGTATTTTTCCAATCTAAGAACCAAAGGACTGACGGATGCCATGTACCTCCAGATATCTGTGTGTATATATATATAAAACTACAGTTTTTATGAAATAAAAACTCACCCACATATGTGCAAAGTATCTATTGAGACTAGATGAAGCCTTGATTGTTAATAAGAAGTTCTACTTAAATTGATTTGTTTTAAGAGCAAGCCCAAAGTGGCAATCCTAAAAGCCCTTGTATTAGGTGCGTAGGCCTTTTTCTTCTGCCACTTGGTCAATACATGATGCCCTTCCCCTGATTTGACACATCCCTATCATATGACTGATGTCTTGACAAAAATAATGGCATTAGTTTTTGTGTCTAGAGAATAATTCCATTTTCCTCATAAATCCAGCATTTAATGATACTCTTCTTCCGACATGTGCAGGAGGTAAACGGTCATCCAAGTGACATTTATCATTTCCAGAATGGTTATTAGTGAATTTTAAAATGATATTCACCTTTACTGTAGCTAATATGATTTTTCTTTTTTTTTCCTTGAAACACTCATTAAACATTCATCGAGACAGAGAAGATCATTTTTATTCAAACCACTATAAAATTAAGATGCTGTTTTATAAGGAAAAGTTATTAGTATCGATGTAACCAAAGTGATAATGTGTTTACTTCCAATTATCAGAGTCTCTTCTGTTCATAATCTCTCCGGATGTTGATGGCTTGTCAGTATAGGATTTTTGTTACCTGAATGGCTCTTTTCCTCCTTGATTCTCATCATGTCTTTGTTTTGGCCTGGAAACGGATCTTGTTCAAATGCCGGTCTACTGTACATAATCACGGAAATATTCGGATCCACGTAAGGGGTGGATGAGCAGATTAAAAATATTGACAAATCCTAATTAGCGTCATGCTGAATCAAATGATTAATGTGAACAGTTGTTAAGGAGGCACTGTGTGTCTAAATAGACCCAGAGGCTAGATAATACATTAATAGCCTGTGACTCACACAATGCTTTAATGAGAACAGTAAGAAATAGAGGGAAAATGTCAGGAAAAACAGAAAGTAAGAATAAGAAAGAGAAAGAAAAAGACAGTGAAATGACATCGTACTTTATATCGCTCCACGGCTGAGCGCCTGCACGGCTCCCCCCAATGTTTTTACACCTCGAGTTTTAAGCAGCGATGGGATTAGTTTGCAGGATTGTTGGCTAGCTTTGTGTGCTGAGAGGATAGGCAGTAAAATCCCCTTTTCAGCCACCACTACTTATCCTTGTCCCTGTGTTGTCTCTTTCAAACAGAAGCGCCTCGCTCTACATGCATGTAATCTAGGTGACAAGAAAGAATGAAAAGAGAATTGAATTTGTATGAAGGGAGTGAAAATGGGACGGCTGACAGGGAGAAGAATCCATGCAGTTTGGGGAATAGACTTGGAGGGAGAAGAACCTGAATGTGAGCTGATTTTGCATTGAACAGGTAACACTCCCCACCCCCCCACCCCCCACCCCACCCCCACGCCTTCTTCCTTGGTTCATTTTCATGTGGGATGCGGGCCTATAGCATGAGCATATTTACTCATTTATGTCTGACATCAGCATGTGAATAATTCATCTTCAACTTCATGCCTGAATTATTGATGTCTTAAAGATTACAGAAACAGCCAGCAGAAAACAGGCGTCGAGAAGGAGGGAAACTGATGCAAGACGGAGAAAAGAGTTATGATTTCATCATTATTTACAGTTTCATTCTAAATGAGCTATTCGCCAAATGAAAAATGTGGCGTTTAATCAGATAAAAATTGATTACTCCAATGAAAATAAAACTTACTGTTTAATATATTTGGTATTAGCTGCCTCTCATTAACAAACACACCCATTTGGAGCAATGTTATTAAGGAAATATAATCTTATAAGATGTTGAAATGTGTTGCACACATCAAACAAGTTTTGTAAATCAGTAGAGGAAGATTATGGCGGCTGTACAACAGAAAAATAACAGATAACTAAAGTATGCACTACTCAATAGTTCTCGCAGAATATTGTTTGTAATAACAGAGTAAATTGGAGTCTGAATCAATAAAGTGCATCAATAGAATGGTCAACATTTCTTTTTAAGTAACCAAGACCCAGAGCTATTAAACGCCAGCTGCCTTTGACTGCTGAGTGTTGCTCTCATTCTCTCCAAGTTGCACACGAACGCCACTAAGCTTCCTAAAGTTTGATCCTCTGCGAAAGCAAACATCAGAGGCACAGCAATGGTCGTGAGATTCTGCATCTTTAACATTTTTTTCACAACCAAAAGACCCACACTCTTGACAGTTGGGAGATGAGAAGGTACTTTATTTTGTCATTTGTTTTTTTTTTGTTTTGTTTTTTTTTTTGCTTCAGCAGTGTTCTTTGCTCTTCTGTCAGTGAGGACATATTCTCCAGTTCTGATATAAGTGAAGCTGCAACAGCATATTCTGCACCCCCTCTTTCAGAGAGGGCTGTTGTTGTTTATGAACAATGAAACACACTCAAACTTACCAATAGTTACTTGTATGATGTGATTGGCCTGGACCTTTGCCAAATGCCACAAGCTCATGGCTTGAAACCTGGCATCACGGAGTTTTGTTTAATCTCATGAACATCCAGCTGGCTGACAGTTTAAATGAATGATTTGTAAATGATGAACTATTGTGGGAAGTGAAGTATGATCTAACAAAGTTTGGATCAGGTTTTTTTTCTTCTTCCTTTGAGAATACTGACTTCATTCTTTACACTCCACCCACAACAATTGTTTTACTTTACTTTGTGTTTTTGTGAGTAGCATACTTCACCTATAATTTCCATCTGCAAACTCTGACTGCATTATGCTGATTAAAGCATCTTGAATTTATCCTTTTAATTTTCATCATATCAAGTTCATCATAAGTCATACCTGTTACTGTCATCATCATTAGACGCTATTATTTAATATAACTTGAATAAAGTGTCATTGCATTAATTTTGCATTATTTAGTTCAAAGAATCACCGCAAGTCACTGAGTCACAGCCAGCATGCAGCATCTAAATGCAGCAGTGGGATACAGGTACTCTGACAGACTGACAGAGCTGCTCATCAGAAGGTCAAGCAGTTTTGAACCCCCCCCCCCCACTTCCTGAACAGTTTTATAACATTGATGTCATCAGTTTCTGTAACCTTTTGAAACCAACAATCAGACTTTTGCAGCACGAGTGACCACATGTGAGAAAGAACGCACATGTAAAACCACCTTTCCAAGTTGTCCAGCTGTATGTTGATGAATTGCTGTGTGAATCAATAGTTTGCATTAATAAAACCTTTAAAATGTCTGTAATGATTGTCAAATAGATTTGAATATACCTAAATTTAAATGTATTAAACTGTGTCGTGGATCAGCTGCAAACTCAAAACCTGACCTTTCTTTTCTCTCCTTTCCTTTGCTTTCCTCTGCTTGCAACACAAAGAATGACATGAGTGTATTCTTACATTTGTATGTATTTATTTATTTTGCAGGTATAGTTGTACGTGTGTATATGGTGGCTGCGCTGCCAGCTCAGGGAGGCACGAGGCCCAGACACTTGGAATCATTTAGTGAGAATTTTGAGTGTGGGAGGAGTGGAATGTGCACACAGATAAAAGAAAGAAAAGTGAAAGAAAAACAGAGCATAGAGAGGGGGTGGAGAGTGCAAGAGATAGACACAGATAAAGACAGAGAGAGGGCAGGCCTGGAATGTGGCAGGTGAGGAAGAGGCAGAGGGAAGATAGAGGAGATGAGCCACCTGAGAGAGAAACATTTAGAGAAAAGGAAGGCAAGCTGAAGTGGAAGACAGAGGTGAAAATGAGGGTGCAGAGAGGGAAACAAAACAGAGAAAGGGAGGGAAAAGCACCAAAGACATACATTTCGAACAAATGACAGACAGTGGGAGCAGAAGAGAAAGAATAGAAGAAAAAGGCTGAGGAAAAAAAGTACAAGCTGCCCACTCTTTACCTAGTTTTCTCCATTAAGCTGATTTTTTTTTCAAATGGCTCTTGCAGGTCTCGCTTAGGGGGAACATCTATTCCTATCACAATGCTGCCTACACACACCTCGCAGTGACAGGCAACGCGGGAGAAAGAGGGGGGAGCACAAGTATAAATGAACAAAGATTTGAATTTAAAAATACAAAAAAAAACCTAAAAAGGAATGGAAATATCCTAAAATGTGTTTCTGAAATTACAAAATAACAGCAAATGTGAGTTTTTTTAATGATTATTTTATACCATTTATTTTACATTAATATGAGAACAGAATATTGTTTTATTAATGCAGGGGCTCCTTCAGCGGTAAAGCGAACAACAAAACAACTACAACACATATATACTTCTACCAAATAAGTCCCTCATCAAAATCAAATTAAACTAATGTGTTATCTTTTTTCACAAAATGTCATTTATTCTAAATCTCCACATCTGTCGTTTTTGTTCACATTTAAAAACACATTTGCATGTTTTAACGTTTTCAGTCCCTCTTCCCTTTCCTGTTCTGCACCAAACCTAAGGTCTTTGATGTTTGTTTCTGTTTGTGGCAGCTTGTGCCAGTCAAAATATATAGATCCAAATAAGATACTGTCAATCTCAGCACTTTGCTGCACAGGTTAGAGCATGTTGTTAGGATTAAAGGGATAAACTCTAGGTTGGTTAAAACAAGTTTCAAGATTCAAGTTTGTTCATATTCATGAGTTCTCTGCTGTGGTGTCCCACAGGGTTCAGTGCCAGGACCAAACCCGTTCAGTTTATACATATAGCTTTTGGGAAGTATTATTACGGAAGAGTATTAGGGCCAAAGAAGAAGAAAAACATACAATTCTAAGAAAAAAAAAGAATTCTTAATTTAATCTCAGAATTCTAAGAAGCAAGTCAGAATTCTGACTTTGACTTGTTTCTCAGAATTCTGAATTCAGAATTATTTCTAAGAATTGTATAGTTTTTTTTTTTTTTCACTGGCCCTAATAGTCTTTTTATATTATCTAGAACCATGGCATCAATTTTCATTGCTATGCTGTCTTTGTCTATGAAGCCAGATGAAACAGAACCATTAACCAAACTTCAGTCATGTCTTACGGACAATAAGGCCTGGATGTCCACAAACCTTTTACTTTTAAATTCTGATAAAACAGAGGTTGTTGTTTTTTAACCCAAACACCAAAGGAAGGGATTAGATGGTGTTGCGATGGCTTCGAGTACAACTGTGTGTTATTTTCAATCAGGATTTGTCATTTAAACAGCATATTAACCAGGTTTGTAAGACCGTGTTTTTCCATCTCCATAAAAAAAAAAAGATCAGGAATGCCTCCTTTCCCAAAGTGATACTGAAATTCTAATACATGCGTTTGTAAGTTTTAGGACTAAATTACTGTAATCAGCAGGATGACAAGTAATTCTCTGAATAGCCTCCAGCTGATCCAAAATGCAGCAGCCCAAATGCTGACAGGAATCTGCAAGAGAGAGCACGTCTCTCCTGCGTTTGCCTCCCTCCATCTGTAAAATATAAGAATTTAGAAATCCAATTCCAAATTCTGTTACTTGCAGTCCAACATGACCTAGCTCTGCAATATTTGCAAGACCTTATAGTGCCATATGTTTCTAATGGAGCTCTCCATACTCAGACTGCAGGTTTACTCGCAGTTTCTAGAGGATCCAAATGTAGATTTGGAGGACGGGCTTTCTGTTTATCAGGCACCATCCCTATAGAACCAACTTCCAAATTGGTTAAAGGAGGCTGACACCACCTCCACCTTTAAAACCAAACTTAAAATTTCTGTTTAGTGAAACATATAGTTAGTGTAATGTGTTAGGGCCAGTAGTCATAGCTGCAGCTACAGGACCAGGAACTGGTCTTAAACACAGCGCCATCCTAGATATGCTGCTATAGGCCTATGCTGCAGGGGGACACTAACATGATCCACTGAACAGTGCCCCTCACCCGTTTTTCTCTCCTCTTTCCCTTCTTCAGCTGAATCCTCAGTTATTAATTAAAAGTATATTTTAAGTATAATTGTGCTCCATTACTCTTGTAGTTTGTTGTGCTGGTCTGCCCCCTCCTTTTCTCTTCCGTACATGTTTGCAGGTCAGAGCCTCAGGAGCTGCATGCTGCCCTGCAGTCCCACCTTCTGACCACCTCAGTGTCTGCCGTCTACAGCTGTTTATATAGTCGTCTCTGTAGTAAATCTACTAACCATGTATCAGTAATATGTATACGCAACTCTTAGTTCTCCAGCTAATTAATATTAATATATGTTGTCTTTTGTACCTTTGACAATATATCTGTGCCTCTCCTCTCTGTTTTTCATTATCTCTTTCTGATTTCCCTTTTCCTGCTCTACCCAGCTGGCCCAGTAAACTTGTATTGTGATAGCCTCCGGAAGACCCCAGGAACCTTTATAGCAGGGGTGGGCAGTCCTGGTCCTTAAGGGCCAGTGTCGTGTTTTAGATGTTTCCCTGCTTTAACAGACCTGATTTTATTTAATGGTCATCATCAGCTTGTCATTAAGGTCTGAACATCTCTGTTAATGACATACTCATCTGTATCAGTGTGCAATAAAGCAGCAAAACATAAAAAACATGCAGGACACACGCCCTGATCGCACGGACCAGGATTGCCCACCCCTGATGGATGGATGGATGGATGGATGGATGGATGGATGGATGGATGGATGGATGGATGGATGGATGGATGGATGGATGGATGGATGGATGGATGGATGGATGGATGGATGGATGGATGGATGGATGGATGGATGGATGGATGTGCTATCACATACCAGTGAAATGAGAAACTACAGAAATCTAATGAGAACACAAGTTCAGTGGAGATGACACCAGATATAAGGAGTAGAAGCTTCTCTGTTGTTGGGATTCTTGTAAGTTTTTGTACCCAAACCTTATAAGTTTTTGTGTTGAAAAAGAAAAGATCTATGAAACATTATCCATTATCCATGCATATCAATTTTTTTTATTCCAGACCCCAGTTTACCATAACCTCGCCTTCTTTCCATTGTGGTTCTAGTTTATTTGTGGTCATCGTAGCATCCCATCGAAACTACCAGAAAGGACATGGGTTTACAAAACAACATGCACACATCTGTAAGTTAGCAGTTGTTATCCCCAGCTCTCCATTTTTGCAACAAGTGAACAACCAAAACATCCAACAGAGCTTAGAACGAGTGAAGCCAGTATTCGCATCGCAAGATTTGATGAAAACTGTCTAACCATACAAATCTGCAATTGGCCTCCTGACCCAGCTGATGAGCTGTGTCGTTCAGCTGGACAGAGTATGCTCCCAAACAACAGCCAATCAGCTACCATTGTGCACTATTGATAAGGTCCAGTCTCTCGGCAGGGCCCAGCCTGCAGGTCAAGATGATTTCCAACCAAAATCAATTCCAGGGAGTGTCTTGTGCATCTGGATGACCATTTTTCTGTCTTCAAGGGAATAATATGCTGAGGCTGAGAATTGAAAACTTTAATGACAAATCAGAGTTCAATTGATGGACGTGGCATGCTATTGACTAGCCAGGGTCACAGAATGAACTGGGCCTCGCTGACCTTCATGGCTCCTGGCAACAAGGCGGGCACATTCAATCTCACTTGACCCCCTCAGCTATGACCCCTTGACCTTTGGAAATGCTGCCCCCACGTGAACTGTCACCTTCAGGGATCAATGGCTCTTGACCATCGCCGCAGGCCTTTGGCCAAGGCACTCGGGGTGATGGTGGGGCTGCGGAGATGGAGGAAGTGTGGTCCAGGCTAGAGAAAAGAGCCACACTGACCAATGGTGATGGGGGAGGTTTATAAGGAAATTACATTTGCAGCAACGACAGGGACATGGGACTCTATACATGTATGCAAATGTAAACCACATCAAAGAAAAAGGGAATTTAATCTATCTTTTATTTCACTTCTTAATATAATGTAAACTACAAAATCTCCAACTGGCTACATGAACTGAGAGTGAGGAATCATTTCAAATTCTTCCAATCTATTTGTTTCACATGAACACCTCTTTGCACATTTCAGACTAGGTTTCCAAACTCTGATCCTTAGTTATTGTGGTTTTGTTGTGTAGTTTAACAAGTCCGCTCACTAATCCTCTTATGCAGGAATGGTGTAGCTGCGGCATCAGAAAGTTGAGCTGCCCTGCATCCTAATCAGCAAGGTAAAGTTCTTTGATCTTGTGTTGGAAAAACTTCCTCAGATTCTGCTTTAGAGATGATACTGTGAATAGTAACAGCTTTATGGAGAAGCAGACTTTAGTTGGGCTATTCACAAAAACAGCCATTTCAATCCTTAGTCCTACATTGGCAATTTCCAGCTTTATTCTAACGTTAGACTGGAACCTTTGAATTTTAACACATAATATCACAATAGAAAAACACACATGCGCAATTGAATACATAGTGAGCCTCAGTGGGTGTCAAAGAGATATGCTGAGGGTGTTATAACAGCAATGAATCAGCAGCAGCAACAAAACAGAACACTAAACACATTCTGGTCGAAGAATCTATACATTTCCCAGACAATATGAAAAGATACTGTAGGCGACAATCTGCACATTTAAAGAGAGTCTGATGTCTTAAAAGGAAAAATGACATATTCTTTATCTTATAAAGGTAAGGCTGAATTGTTGAGCAAAAAAAAAAAGAAAAAATAAAGGTTTGCATAAAAAGGCTGGACTTTAGAAGGAGACTGTCACAGATTAGTTTGTTTGGTCTGATCCAAATCATTTGATAAGCTTGTAAACTTGTAGAATTTGGGCCTTGGTTTGGTTCTGACCCCAGGTTAAAATGGTACATCCTTAAAAACTCATGCACCAGATCAAATGAACTAAGATCTAAAAGCCCTACAAATCCAGAAAATCACTTGTAACTTTCAAAATTGCACTATAAAAGCACACTGATGACCTTCATTCTGCCCCCAGCTGTGCATTCACGGTGCTCCCATGAAGGTGCCTCCCTCCGACAGGCTGTGATCTGAGAACGATCCCTTTCCTTTGCTTTGTACAGTGTTACTGGAGCTGGAGGACAGTGCTCCAGTGGGAGAGAGCCAGCCTGACTTCAGCTTTTGGAGGTTTTTCCAGGTTTTTGAGCATGGCGGATGGATTCACAGGGGAAGCTAGTGCCCCAGGTAGATTGGCACAGTCCGTAATATGACCTGTCCAGCCAGTCTCTGCCTCTCTGACCACTGTGGTTTTTTTGTTCTCTGCATCTTTAGCTTAGTTGTCTGCTTTAGATTTGGCCAGCTTTTCACCGAGAGTCTGACAGGAGACCTGAATGGTGCCTCACCATCCCTGTTGCAGACTGATTTGAACCTCTACGGAGTGTTTTCACCAATCCTTGGGTCCCAGTTATCCCATTCCACCTTGTAAATCCAGACAGGATCCATTTCACCCAAGGTGGACCAGAGCCATTGGAGAAGTGAAATAAAAGGAAACGTTGTGCCAGTCCACCTGCGCAGAATAAAGGTGCAACAGTGGTCAAACAAAGCGACTGTGTGAATGGAGTTCCCGAATGCACTCCTATGTGAGCAGCAAATCTAATCCTACAGTGAATTCACAACACGCAGCTATGTGTGCCTACAATAGTTGTACCTTCTTACTCTCTATACTGCCTAATTAACAATAATGGGGAAATGCGAGAGTTAAACCAGACGCGGGTTGTTCAGCGCTCTCCATTTTCGCCGAGAGTCACTCAGCTCCACTTTGGTAATCTCAATAACTAGTACTTAATTTTTCTTATTAAGCATCATTTTAAGGAGTCTACAGAGCACATACTTGTCCAATCAGGCACAAATCAAGAATGTTTTCTCTCCCTGACTCCGGTTTCATAAATCTAAAAATGTGTTTCTCTCGTGCCGTCACAACTACAACAGCACCACACAGTAAACAGTCAACGCAGACCAAGTCAGCATGACACAAAATACATGGATTTTTCAGCAACAAACAAAGGAACTTTGTTTGAGGACACCTGCACATCAGTCCTCTCATTTTTCAAACAGATATATAAATGTTTAGTAGAGCTTGAGAGAAAGCTGGAGGTCTGGTACAGGAATCTAATTTTAATTGATATAACATTCAGCGTGCACAATAAAAGAGACAGTTTCCTAGTTTTCAGAGTATTGTGTGTTCTTATGTTCATAAATAGGTGAACAAAGCCTTTAGTACAGGTACGTTGACAGTCTTGTCCACCTTCCTGCAAACAGCGCTCTACCCCAGCTCCACCCTGGCAACACATTTTTTTATATCTACTAGTATTGTTTTTTGGGGGGTTTTTTGTTATGCATGTTTAAACGGACAAATTCAGGCAGTGTTCGGACTTGATTCTGGGAAATGCCTCGGAATGTAAATGTCACTGGCTGCTGTTCAGGAAATGACACATAGGCTTACTTTTATGTCGACTATAGTTATAAAAATAAATAAGATTTAGAGCTGTAGTATATCCACAAACCATTTTGGAAACTGGTATTAATGAAATACAAGATTACAATTGTTTAAGCAATGTACTGGGAATATAACAAAGTTTCTTCCAACTTCTGCCCACTTCACCACAGCAGCCAACAGTCATTGTGGGAGGCAGGTGCAGCAGTTTATCCCTTTGTTTTCTTTTTTTCAATTACATGGTGTTCCTGGTATGATTACTCTACTCCTGTGTATGTATGTAAAAGGTTTGTGTGAGTGAGTGCTTGTATGTCTGTTAGCTCCCTCATTTCCCATTTCTCATATCTCATGTCTGTGGTTTCACAGACAGCAGGGCCCATCTCACGAGAGCAAAGCCATGACTCAGACCTATACAGACTTGTGGCTAGCAGCTGTGACTCAGAAAGGAAGGGAAAGGAGGGTGGAGGAGAGAAAAGGGGAAGGGGGTTGGAGGGGCTGACATGCCAAAAGAAAGAAAAAAACAAGGCCGAATGGAGTTAGTCAGAGATGAAAAGTCTTTTTCCCTCCACCCACGGTTTTAAAGGTGAGTAGCTGGCCATGAATGCATGAGTAGCAGCATCACTCAACATGTGCAGCGTACATACATGCCACTGATACATGAAGACGCTCTGGACCAGCTGTAAATAGTAAACCTGAGGCCTTCCACAGCATCTGCTAATTATCTGGCAGAAAGCAGGCCTGGGCCCTGGATCAGAGTGGTCCCAGCTGTGGGTCTGGACTGGAGGATTGAAATAGAGAGTGAGAGGAGAGATAGAGCTTGGTGAGAAACGTTGTCAATAACAAAGAGCTTTGAAAGAAGCAAACTGAGTCCCAGTGCATTGGGTGTATGGATCAGTCTGTCATAAACACATGGATTTATTTGCACTGCAGAGAAACAACCAGGGTCCCAGCCTTACAGCAGCATTGGCAGGAATCACAATATCTTTGACACAATATCTTTGACAGTCAGTCAGTTTGTTCACCTTCCCTCTGTCTCAATCCTTCTCTCCCTCCCTTTGGTCCCTTCTGCACTCAGAGAAAGAAAGACAAACTCATTTCCATACAAATGGAGTGAAAGCCTGCAGCCCAGGCACCCAGTGGAATTGCAAATATTTCATCTTTGCCTGGAAGCCGTGCACTATTACTCCTTGGCCATTATCCCTTCTGTTTCATTCTTTCTCCATTTTTATTTTCTATTTCTTTATTTCTCTCATACCTACCTACCTTTGCTACTCTCTTACGACCCTCTTCATTTCTAGCCATCAGGTCATCCATCCAATTGAAAAAGTAAAAAAATCTTCTTTTCGCAGCTTTACCATCACGGCTGTTTGTGGATAGTCAAAACTAACTCTACATCAAAGCTAGTTTTTAACCAACTTTTGGGGTGAGCACAGCCAGAAGGCAAACTTCTTTACTTTTCCTGCAACATCCCTCCATCCTCACCTCCTTCGTAGCATCTGCCCAGTACCCACATTCTTGGGCCCACATGGTGTCCAGCAGCTGCCAGGTCAGCATAGGTGCTGGAGCACAGATTGCCTGGCGCTGGCCTCCCACTCAGGCAAACTGCCAGTTGTGAGCTCAGAGAGACAGCCGGTAGGTGCTGCAGTGGGGTACGGGATTTTAACAGACTTTATACATCACAGTGTGTTGGAGGCGTTTTCTAATTACTGATCAAAAGTAGGAACGACGCGTGGAGATGCGTTGTCAAAAACTGAGCTACACATGGAAACTGACTAAATGTGCATTCGGTTTGCAGTCTGGATTCATTTTTTCTTTAAATGATGGGAATTTAAAATTTGACATTTTAGCTACTGTGGAGATATTAATGGGCGCAGTGAACCTGCAGATCTTATGATGTTACTTTCCAAATTTGAACTATCTGAGTTTCCATGAAACATCTCAGGTAGAAGGTCTTGGCTTTGGAGGTCTGTGACATGGCTGGTTTTAACAGTAGGCCGTACAAAGGAGCAGAGGGAGGACAGGCTCAGCCCCAGATGGACAGTGTATAATGTTGTTAGCTATAGTTAGCCAATTTGGTCACACTGCCAGCCGCTCTCATTACATGATCTAATTCTCCCGCTCTATCTATCCTCCCCTCCTCGTTCTCCAGCACACACACACTCCCACATACAGGCCACAGTGGATGGAGGAAGTGCCAGGAAGTGAAAGATGGACAGATAGACATGTCTGTGCATGTGGGTGGAGGTGGTGAAGTTGCAGCAGCACTGCTATGTGTTCGGGAGGTTATGCACGGGTCCTCACTCAGGAACTTCAAGTTTTCCAACAAGAGAAAGGCATCAAAATTTAATGATGAGATTAATAATTCAGCATCAAATTTTGCCAAGAAAATCAGGTTTTCTGAAATGATAAAGCAAAAATCAATGCTGCCTCCTCTCTCTGTGTCTCTTTCACTCCCCATTTCTTCATGCATGTGTGGAGGAGAAAGGAAGAGGGGGGTGGAGAAGAGTGGTTCAGCGTATGTGGGTGCATGCCGCTTTGTTTGTCCCCCATGTGCAGGAGCTTCTGTCGGTCTGCTTCCGTCTGTGCTCCTGCAGTGTGGACATGAGGCTGCAGGCCTGCAGCCTGCGTTGTTCCACAGTGAATCCCCCGGAGGCGCGAGCGCTGCTTCAGCCTCGCCACCTCCAGACTGGGTCAGAGATGAGGAGACACCACGTGGCGAGAGGTGCAAATCTCAGTGGGACTTGAGGAAAAACAGGCACACATGCACAATTGCATGTAAGCATACACTCATCTCTATGCGGACACTCAACAAAAGCCCTGGCTGGGAGACAAAAAGGCTGCGCATGCTTTTGAACAAAGCCGTTGCATTGTCATAGTTGTGTGTCCATTGTGAGGTGGATGCGTTGAATCAAGAGTCATAGGGAGGCATCGACCATGACCCAATTATCACCTCTCTATGAAGCTGTATGAAGAGGAGCATGTACGCACCCAATGTGTGCATGTGCTTGTGTGCATTGTTTTGTTTTGGGTTTTTTGTATGAGACGCACCACTGTGCCTTGTTAAGGTGCAGCCTTTTTTATATATATATCTAACCCGTCTTACAGGGCTGCCTCTCCCACTTTACCCATAGACAGTCAAGTGTAAAGATAACACTGAAACCTGTCATCTCTCTCTTCATCTCTGCTCTGTGGTTGCACGGATGGCTTGTCAGAGTTTTCTCCACATTTATTTTAAATTGGGGAGTTTGTAGCGAGTGTGTGTGCATGGTGGTTTACTAATGTTTTTGGAAACACTTGACACACAAGGTTAGTTAGTTTGGACATTTTTGGTGCTGACAAGTTGTAAAGGAGGAAATGTAAAGTCAAATCACTAACATGGGGGTTAGGGCGTGGGGGTTGTTTAGCTGTTTCCTATGTAAAAATACATTTTATTGAGTCACATTGAGATTGGACATGACAGTAAAAATAATCCTACATCACCTGTTAGAGAGCGGTGTTGCTGTCACCTAGACAGTCTCACGTTCTAACGTGCAATAAGGAGTCTTTTTTAAGGACTGTTTATAGAAGAGGGTGTTATAATATGTATATATGTGTGTGTGTGTGTGTGTGTGTGTGCGTGCGTGCGCGTGCGTGTGCGCGTGTGTGTGTGCGTGTGCGTGTGTATGTGTGTGTGTGTGTAAATCGTTGCTTATACTAGGTTGGGAAAACACAAAAGCATTTTGAGGACCCCTCAGCGGAAGCCTCAATTATTTTTTTCGGAGATGATGCCATGTGACTCAGAGTGTAAAGTTCCTACGTCTTAGGTGGGCTTGGCACTCATCGAATCGTGCAAATCATCGGACAAGAAAACTGGGTGGAAGGTTGAGACATAGAGAAACAAAGACAGTAAACTTGAATGCAAACTAGAACTTGGAGGACACATAATTTCTTTCTTTTTTTTTAAGGGATGAGATATTTCTTTAAATAATGAAATCACTGAATGCTGAAAAAAGCTGTGGAAGATGTGATGGTACAAACAGCAGCAGATGAAAGTTGGTTATTATTTATTTGCACCTTTGAGCGAACACCAGCCTCTGTGGGGCGTTTTAAAGCAGCACTGACCAACTCCCTGTGATTGTCAGGACAAATGATAAGGCCTTTTGTGTTTGTGTGGGTGGCACTGAAGGCCAATGACGTATGTGCATATGTGTGTTTCTGTGCTCCGAAGAGGCACTTATCTTGTTTGAATCTTTGTGACTGAATATGCGGTATTGGTGTTTCTTTACGTCTCTCCAATGCATGTGTCACTGTTCACACACGCGAACAACCCTGAAAGTTTATGCTGGCATACGCGAGCACATTTGTTCCACGTGTGTGCTCTGTGTATTGGGAGAGATGGAGGGGGTTCAGCCACTGTGTTGTGCAGCCATAGAACAAATCATTACACTATGTTTTCTGAAATAAATTAGTGGGTTGAGGTAACCCAAGGCAAGGTAATACAAGGTTAATAATACACTGTTATTCCCCACTGACTGAAATAAACAATCTCCTCTGTTTTCTTGCCTTCACCACACTCCCACAAGAAGCCAGAAACAGCAGGACAGAGACGTGGAGAGAGGAAAATGAAGGGAGAAAAGATAGCAGGATGAGAGTGAGAGATCTAGATGACAAATAGATGATGCCATTCCCGCCTCGACACCCACCTACCCCTCCTGCCGTGTCCTTCATTTTGGTTCAGAGACACATTGAAACTGGACGACCCACGTTCTTTTCCCTAAGCTTTGCTCTCGTCCCTTTTTCCGTCCTCCACACCATGCCGTCTTTATCTGTTTATCCATCTTCCTTTCTCTGTCTTCCTCCCACTCTGCTGATCATTGCATTGGTCAGGATGAGAGACATGACAGGCCCTGGGATGCCCCCCACCCCTCCCCGCTATCTGTCATTCATCACATCCCACAAATGACAGCTGCCTCTGCCCACTCACACTTTCACCTTTGCATTTTTCTCAGAAGACAATGCACTGCATGTAGTGTGATATACCAACAGGCGTAGTGTTAAAAGACGCTGAAAAAAAAAAAAAGTTGTTAGAGGGGTTAGAGTCGCATTAAATGTTCAAATGTGCAATACAGTGGACGTTTTTTTTTTTGGTATCACTATGTCTCCTCAATTCCTGTCAGTGTGGAAAATATATTCAGTTGAACTATTGGGTTTGTAAATCTCAATAAATATATGAGATCATAATCTTTGACTCTACTTAAATCTGTCTTGTTACATGCAGAAACAAACAAACAAAAACAGAGACTCATAGTTCCTCTCTTTGTGTGAAGATGAGAAGAGTGCATCTTCATGATTGTGCAGCAACAAGAGATAAAGCTTACAGAGGAGAAAAAAAATTGCCATGTCCTATTACAAGAGGTGGTGTCCTTTTTTTGTGACAGTTCTCAGGCCCCCTGCCGTCATTATCTATTGATCTCATTGGTGAAACCTGTGCAAACACATGCGCACTCACCTGCCCAGTCATGACCTCAATGTTCTTCCTGAATGCACAATTCTTAGAATTTTGCCTACTTTAAGCAGAAATCTGGTATGCATCATGGGCCCACACATCTTTGCAAGCACGATGCAAAGGGCAAAGCTGAAAGGTGAACCGTACTGATGGTTGCACATGCAGCCCCCATCACCTGTGTGGTAAAACTGGACAGCTAATGGAACAGTGGGAGGTAAAGGCCAGAGATACAGAGTGGAGTGAGCAGCAGTGTGAGAGTCAGACGGGAAGTGAAGTTGCTAAAAACAGAGCTTACATGTGAGGCAAGTCTGTCAGATGAACTACTAAAACTCACCACGGGGGCTTACTAACTAGGTCACCCAGGATCTGCGGGTCTGGGTGAGCGCTGCACTTTTCAAAGACAGGCCAGCTTCTTTCTATTATAGTGGAGCGGAGCAGTTTTGAATCTATCATGTGCAGCTTAATCTCCACCAGGGGAATGCTCATTATGCCCTTTCTTCCACCATGATCATTTTTTTAGCATTTTCATTTCCCTAGGTAAACACTTATTTTCACCTCAGGTCTTTTGTGCTGCGTCTGCACGGCTAAAAATGAGGTCGGTGGATCCTTATTGATTCCCTTGGAAAGGTGCGGTCCTTCCCTCTAAAACTTTTCAGTGTTTTTTTCATCTGAGGGTTGTTAAAACTGAAACTACCTGAAAATGTGACGCAACCCAACACTTCCATATCTATGTATGTAAGTGCAGAGTACGTTTACATTCAACTACTTTAGTTTCTGTTTATACATACACCATCATTTCCTGTAAAGACAAAATGCGGTCATGTCAAATCAAGACATAGTTCTAAGAATCAAAGTAAAACCTTACAGGGAACATTAGAAAATTACATAAAAGTTCCTATGTTATGCTCTTTTATGTAAAAGTTGTTTCACTTCAATTTTTATACCAAAAAAAGGAGCAAATATGAGAAATGGCATAACCATTGCATGTAAATCCTAGATAAATGGGGAAAGTTGTGTCAAGAAGGGACTCCAGCTTAAAACCGACACCGAATGATCAGGCTTAACACAACGATCTGCTGCAGGTCACTAAAGAACCAAAAAAAGACAGAAAGAAGCTGTTCTTTTTATAGAAATACCGTCATCTATTCATACGCTACACAAGTAACACTATAGGTCACAGGAAGTCTGAATGTATCGCCCTCAACACCTCAGACAGGTGACATGAGCAGACATCCACAGCTGCTTTGCCCAAAAAACCGACAGAAGTACAGGGATAACATAAAGACAGCATTTCGTCCTCAGTCGTTTTACGTGTATGTACAATACAAATCAAAGCACAGACAGGTGATTTTATCAGTTAATCATTGTGCAATCAATAAATCCTGGCTCTGTTTCAGTCTCCATTTTCTGACTGACCCGTCGCAATAACAAAAACAGAAAAATCCAAACAGGTAAAGCTTTACAAGGAATACACAAAAAAATATAGTAAAAGAGAGCAGGGATTATAGTAGACGGATGTTAACTGCAGACACTGACTTAAAGTAGGAAATATGCAAATGCCTAAGTATTCTGTAGTGCTGCTTTTAATATGCAATAATAAATAGAAATATAAGAATTCATGCCATAGGTTGTTCTTTTTTTAGCAAGCCATGTTTCCCAGCCCTAGTGCTAACTACTGCATCATTCCCATACACCTCTGGAAAAATGTCTAAGTGTATCACGTGTGGAAGAAATGATATATGTACATGTGCGCTTGTGTAAATGCTCATTATGGTGACACGTTTTACACCTTTGTGTACACATCTGCTGTGCTTTAGTGAATGTTGACATGAGTGCTTCATGTTTTTGGCCTGGTGACGGTAATCAAACCAACACCCAGAGCCCACACAGAGCTGTGAGGCCAGCAGCCCACACATGCACGCTCATGCATGGCAGAATCTCACATGAATACTCTCTTGCTCACACAGGCACACCTACCGTCTAGCATTGCGAAGCACACACCTGTACCTTTTAATTGTACTTCCTGTGTTGCCATTCAACAAAACGTCAGACGCCCACAGCCTTTTTCTTCATCATTCAATTTTCCTCCCTGACAACATCCAGCTGACTTTCCTTTGTGTCCGTGAGTCAAACCATAACATGTCATCAAAGCTGAGTCCACGTCCACCTGTTTACATTCGCTCAGTGTCTGGTCAGTTTCACACAGGGAGGCGTTCAAGGGCACGAATGAGAAATGAGCATTTCTTTATGATTAATAAAGGAAAATTTCCTTTCTCATGGCCTCCCGTCATTTGATTTGTCACATTCAAGCACATCATTGTTTTAGCAGAAAAACACGTGCGTCATTAAATACATAAAACAAATATGCACCATATACAGAACACTCATTTTATACACCCACTCATAAGTCAGTGAGATTGTGCCAGATGTTATACGCCTTTTGGGCCTTTAATGCGTAAGCTGCGTCTGTTGTTGATCGTATTCATGTTGACCACACTTGGACACTGCAGTTTACATTCGGGCCACTCAAAGGCAACCACCACGCCAAATTTTCATCACCACAGTGTCTCCTTTCACAGAGCCTGCCCGTATTTTACAGTCTTCTGTCATTTTGGGTGGTTCAGAGTCAGTGCAACAATTCCATATGTGTCAGCAAAGAAGGAATTCAGTGTGGGTGACTGTAAAACATCATTGAAAAAAAAAAGGACTAAACTTTCCCCTACTTTGAATGTGTTACTGGTTGATCTGACATGTGATGTGCCCTTCATTCTTTCTCTGTCAGTTAGTTCTTGTTAAGATGAAGGCATATTTAATTGGTTCTTATACTCTTTGCCTTTGAGAGCTCAAACGTGGTACTTTTTTAACATCTTGACAAAAAAAAGACTGATCTATGTTCAGTTTATAACATTAATCACAAACCTCAGTAGACAGTAGTTATTTATACTGATATGTATGATTTTGCACATTTTCCTGTGAACAGAAGCAGTGTTTGTGACATATCTGCAAATATATGTACAACAGACCAGTGAGGGTTACTCAAATATGTGTTTTTAAGCCTTTCTTCTCTCGCAGGTCCCTGCACTTCGTCACTCACAGCTCCTCTGGTTACAACCAGACCCCTCTAGGGAGCCTCTGGGGCCTGCTGACTAAATTAGTTTCAGCAGGACCAGGAACCGGAGTTGCAGACCCTTATAACCTCTCTTTGGATTAAAGAACTCTGACCCATGTCTCTGTCAAGGCCTCTCAAGGCCTTTGAAGTTTCTCTTGTCTTTTCCTTCCTCTCGCCCTTCTTTTTCAGAGGTGCCTCACTGATAGATACGCCTCATAGTTTGCTCCCTTCCTGAAATTCCTCCCACCTCGCCAGCCATCATCTGTCTTCCTGTTAATTTGATCCTCTACCCTTCTTTCTTTATCTCCGCCTCTGAAGATCCATCCAGTGTCTTCACATTGTCTCCCCACTTTCTCAGCCCCTATTTTTATCTATCTCGTTATTTCTTCTCTTTTTTTTGTCAGATCACATCTCCATTGAAGGCTCAGCATCTGTTACCCCCCCCCCCCCCCCCCCCCCCCCCGTCAGTTCTCCTCAACTTCTCACATTCATTTCAACTTCCATCTTTTCATTCTATATTCTTATGACAAATATTCCTCTTTACCCTCTTTGTTGCACTCTGTTCTGTCTTCCACACTCTTCCACCACCCCTCCCCTCCTACTTTGGACTTTGTCCCCAGGGTTTTTGCGTGCCTCACACATTCCTTTGCGCTGACTGGATGTATTTACATTGACATCCGCTTTTCTGTGTGCAGTGCAGGAGACAAATGCACAGAACCCATGCAGCTCCATCACGAACTACACAGAGAGAGGCAAATGCTTTCTCTTTTTAATACTTATCTGTTGATTGTGCTTGTACGCTCTGTTGTTCTCTTTAATGGTCAACATATTTAAATGACATGTGAGGGACGGGAGCAAACTGGAAGTTCAAATGGATCTCAAACATATAGCAGTCCACTACGCCAGCACAAGAGCTCCCAAACTGTAATTGTGCTCTTAATCAGACACCGCCTGCTCCTTTAGTATTAAAGCAGGGGAAGTAAGGCACAGATTTGCTGATAAATAAGTGCAGCCAAGTGGATCTTTTATAGCTCCATCAGACAGAGGACAATATGCAGCCATGTTAGCAATGTTTATTATTTAATCAGAAAGAATAGCGGAGAGAAAAAAGTATGAATGGTGTGGAAGAAGGTACTGAACAAGAACAGCAGCAGGGTCACAGAGCCAAGTAGAAGTAACGATACAAGAACTGGAGGGAGCCTTCACAGTATCATAAGGTTATCTTTTTCCACTGTGCACACGTCATCCATGCTCTACCGTCCAAATGACAGTCAGCACATTCAAATGTCACTGTCTGTGACTTGTGTTGTGTAACGCCACGCTCACCCGACGAAAGACACACAGTTCACGAGAGTTGTGTAAAAACAGAAGAGGAGGACAGGGTGATCTCATGTTTCTGCAAAGCCCTACCCTGTCCGTTTCAGGTGCTGTGTTGTGCAAGATGTTCCCAACCCGTCTACCTCCTCACCTAAAACTAGCCATATTAGGATATTCATTGTTGTACATAAGTATGCTGTGTATGTGTCACTATTTCCCGTCTGTGCTATTCTCGTTTTCACCTGTCAGTCTTGCTTAATGGGTTTTTATTATTTGCTGAAATAATGCTCTATAGTGAACAAGCCGCAGCTATTCAATGGGTAGACAGTGTTACATTTGGCTTTAGCACTAATCTTCTTTGTCTATAACGCTCATGTGGCCGATATTTGTAAATTAGAGAAGCTTCACTAAACCTACTATTTAAAGGTTAAAAACAGGAATGATCCGGAGCTCCTCCTCTGTGATCCCTGCTTCTGCAGCTACAGTGTGTGTGCGTGTGTGTGTGTGTGTGTGTGTGTGTGTGTGTGTGTGTGTGTGTGTGTGTGTGTGTGTGTGTGTGTGTGTGGTGTTGCAAATGGATAAAAACATTTACAGAGGGAACTGATTTCAACTTTACTGACACACATGCCTTCACTCCCAGTCAGAAGCCAAAAGTGCACACCTGGCTCCTCCCTGAGCTTTCCTGCTGGCTGACATTGATGCCAGTGACTCTGGAACTGCCCAACAAGGAGTTAACACCTCAGATGGAGAGACATAGTGGGGGAGGAGTGGGACAGAAGAGAGAGGAGGGTGTGAAGAAGAAAAGGAGTGGCTGGCAGCAGGCGGAAAGGAGGTGAGCTCAGACCTGTGGAATCAGGAACTGCTCTTTGCTCTTAACTCTGCTACACCCCTGCACCACCACCTCCGCAACACCCCCATCCCTGCTCTTTACCCATAGCTCCACTGCTCCACTTCAGTCCAGCTGGAATACTGACTTTCAGCCCCCACCCACCCCTTCTTCATTTCTCACCCTTCCTCTTCTTGCAAAACATGGAGGAATTAAAAAAAAGGAAGCAGGGTCCTCAGTTAGAAGCTGCAGCTTTGTGGGGCCTGGAGTCTGCTTGTGAATGTGAATCATGCCGATATGATTATCCGCAGACACAAAAACCTCTACATCAGACAAGTTTCCTTCTGTGGCGTCTCGTACTTTAGCAGAAGTGCCACAGCCAGATTAAATATATCTCTGCGAGCAGCAGAAAGAAAGTCTGATTCCTCACAAGGCTATATCAAAACCCACAGATTCAGCAGTGCAGACCTCAGCGGGATTCCAGTGAGGACCAGTCTTGCCTCGAGAACTGGAGTTTGTTCTGATGGAGACAAAGAGAAATATTCACACACAGTCTCACTTGGGGCAGATTCCAGTAAAAGCAATTTGTTTAAATATGTGTCCAGGGAAAATGGCTTCGGAGTGAGTGCTGATTTAAAAAATATTACTTCTCAGTATTGAAGAAACGAGAAACATAAAAACATTGACACCGAGCCAGGCTGCTGTATTGAGTCATACTGGAGGTCTCTTTCCGGAAAGAATGACAACATCTCTGCCGGTTATTTGCCGGCCGCACCACCTCAGTCTGCAACTTGATCCATGTCATGTTAACCTTCTTAGTGTGGTCAGACACTTAGGTGTAGCTGGCATGAAGCTCTCATCAGTGCATCTATCTTCGGTAGTAACGGACCACTCACTGCAGACATTCTTGTATCCTGTTCCACAAAATGAGTCACCAAAGATTCTTGCATAAACAACATTTCTCCTTAGTTTTTTTTTTTGTTTGTTTTGTTTTGTTTTAGGTGATGAGTTTTTTCCTGATAGAGATTAGGAAAAATATCTTAGCTGACAAAGGTTTATGGCTATTTGCTGTTGCCAGGTCAAAAAAGAAAGAAGGAAGTAGGGCAGCAGCTGGCACATCTGTCATCCGTTTGGAGAGGGGAAGGAACGGGTGCCTTTACTGCTTACCTGTGCACCGTCAGCCCAGGAGGGGCAGCAAGGACATTTGTCATGAAGCCTAGAAGTAAATAGTGAGAAAACAAACCGCCATCTGTCTAGGCCTATTGATTTTCACATGAAAAGCAAATACATCCATTCTATTTGAGCTGCCTCCCAGTTCTTTCTGCCTGTTGGGCGGGCGCAGAGTTTAAGTTTACATTTCGACATCATGTTCCTTTGATAGTCTTTATATACGACTGTATGACTGAGTCTTGAGACAGATAACCTTTTTTTTTTCTGTGACATGGCTAAGAACATGAAGGACTTAATTTCGAGTGAGTCACTCTCAGATACAGAAAGCTGGAATTGCCACAACGGCGGCAGGCAGATGAGGCAGGCAGATAGCCTGTCTGCTCTTTAAACAATGAACAACACAGAGAGGCAGGGATGTGTGCGTGGCTGATCTAAACAAGGGCTGATACAGAGACGGTCAAGGACCCAGCGTCTTGCAGTCTGAACTTTGAAAATGTAACACTTTCTGTCTCTCAGCCCACACCTCAAAGAGATTGTGTCCGCCTGCATATTTGACATGTCACAAAGGTGTGTTTGGAGGCAGGCACCAGAAGAAAAGATAGGAAGATGCAGAGACTGATCCTGAGGAAGCGAGAGCACTTTAATGTCTTGTGTCAGCACCACCTGCCTCCTCTCGTGAAATCTCTTCATGTTCCACCCACTGAGTTTCCAACCCTCCATCCTGCCCTTGAACAGACACTAATTCAACCACAGAATCTAATCCCTAATGCAAAGACCTGATGAAATTCCTTTCACTGCCGCCATGTAAATGTTTATCATTAAATGGGTGCTATTCACAGAATTATCATTTAGGGGCGTAATGACTTTTTATGAGGTCTGACTAAGGTTTGTGGATAGATAATCTAACAAAGACTGCCTAGGTGCTCTCTGTATTTATTATCCTCCCTATTTGGCTTTGATCATTTTTGGCATTTTGCTGCCGACACTTTAGATACACAGCTGATGCAACCAAAATGTCATCTTTCTTTTTAGTACAACCGCTGGAGAGAGGGCCTTTTCATTTTGGGGGAGAATTTGAAACAGCTCTAACCTTTCTTCAACAATGCTGCCACTTTATGCTGGGAATTCCTAATTCAGCCAGAGGTGTTTGGAGGCCCCTGCTTTCAGCACCGCACACGTCCTCTGAGAACATCTGCAGGAAGAGAAAGGAGACATGGTGAGAGACATTAGCAACTTGTTGACAAGACTGGAGTGTCAAAAACATCGTAAACACGCACCTAAGAGCTCATGATGTCATGGGCCTCCAAATACTTAGAAAGGAACATGCCCGGGGACATGTGGTTTATTATCAGGATCAAATTGTACGTTACATAATCATGCATGTGTTGCATTTTCGCATTAAGCTGCATGTATGCATGTGCCTATACATGTCTTTGCTTTGTTCTCATTATCCTGTTCATTCCAATTAGCCCCCACCCCCTTAAATGGCCTCAACTGCAGTATGGACACACAAAGCGCCATCACTGCCTGTGTTTTTACACTGATGTCCTCCTTTGATCAACATACACACACAATCTAAAGACAGAGCATTACGTGTTACCATCATGGCCATTCGTTGCTATTGTATTTTGAAATTTGTTTTTGTCATCTTTCTACTTCCTTTCTTCTCCCCTTCCTTTTACATCCCCCCAGCTCTGCCTCTCACGGTCCCCTGCTCCCTCCCCTCCCTCTCTCCACATTCCATGGTGAGTGGGTGGAAAGTTCATTGGGGATGTGGGATACCAGAAGGGCAGGGGGGTGGGTGGGGTTGTGCTGAGTGGGGTTTCCTCAGCCCCTCCTCCCCCTTCCTCAACTTCAACAAAAGTCAGCGGCAGCCCACTGCCTCTTCACAGGCTTTGCAGTGGGGGTGAATGACTGGCGTTGTGGCTCTGCAAGGTGGAGGTGGGGGGAATATGCCAGGGAATATGTCATAGCTGAAACACTGAGACTCTCCAAGTTTGTGACAGATGAATTTCTGTGGTCTCTGCTTATGCAAGCATCTGTTTTCTGTTCTGTAATACTAAAACTGTGGTGGCTCACCCTCATCACCTTTTGTTCCCTTTGCTCTAGACACTGACAACACTTAGTAAGAGAAGGACCTCTGCTGGTCATGTCTTGATACTACAACCCTTTTATTATCAGACATTGATTGCATGTACTCTATTTGTCTGAGTTAAAAAAAAATAGGCTACATTTTATAGATAATAACTAGTATTTTTTAAAATAAAGAACTTGAATCTCACTTTAGTAGCACAAATGTGATAAATTGCTTTCTGCAATTGTTGTCACTGTAACACTTGACGGTTTACCTTAAAATATTTTGGAATTTTTAAACTGAAAGGATGAGGACAGTTTGGCCCCTATCAGCTTGCATAATCCTCTTGTAGTGACAAGCCCACTGTTGTTAAGGCTAGCTTCGTGTTCAGCCCCTGTATGTGTAATGTGTTTACATTCTGCACTGTCCTTGTTACATTGCAAGAAAACAAACTGACTTTAGAAGCAGCTCTGGTCCGTGGGCTGTGTGTAGGAGACATACAGGAAGTGGTGGGCGACCAGTAAACTGTATTTCCCCTTCCTGTCTACGTCCTCTCTCCCTGCCTGCCTGCCTGCCTGCCTGCCCTTTGGCTATTAATGTAGCTCAGAGCTACCCACTATACACCCACATGGCCATTGGAAGCTGTTGTGCACAAGCCATCTTAGATGTGCACAGACACACACATGCATGGCAGAAAATGAATGCACATATAGAGCCAGAAGCAGATGCCAAGTGATATCAGTGTAAATAATTAGAAGCAAATAAGCAACATGTACTATTAGGTTGCAAAATGTACAGGACTGTTTTACCCTCAGGGCAGGCTCTCACATCAATGCAGTTGTCCGTGCCTCTCCAGCATATATACACAAGACAGCGGGGCGCAGTTAAATGGGTGTCCATCACTCAATCAGCAGGTCAATCCTGCCAAGAAGGAGGTTATGTTCACCGTATGCACAGTAGGATAATACCAGCAGAGAGATAACAAGGTTCACCGTTCTTCAAGAAGCTCTAACTGTCCCTGAACACAAAGTAAAACGTGTACAACACGCGCACGCACAGTCATTGCGCTGCAAAGACAGCATTGCAGATGTCCCAGTGCAGTCTGAAACGAATGGTCATTTCTATTTTTTCTCTTTCCTTTAAATGTCCATGATATTTCTGAAAGTGGGTTCTTAAGTGGGTGAATTTGGCACTGGAGCACTTTCACTTTCTACGTGTCTTTCTCTTAGTCCTATTTACCATTTGCACACGTGACACAGCCTACGTATCTATGATCCATGCTCCTATCACAGTCCTGATCCCCCCTCCTCCCGGTCATCCAGCTTATGTGTGAGAACAGACAGAACACACGCCGGCATGAATCACCGTGAATCATGCAGCCCAAATAGCACCCAAAGAGAGGTGTTGCATTTAACCAGGACACAGACTATTTATAATGGCCCGGGCATGCACATTCTCATTATGGGCCACAGAGGATGCTGACAATGGACAAGCAGATGAGGGGTTAGTGAGGTAGTGACTCCTTTTAAATGTCACCAGCAATGTATCTCCTTATCTGTAGACTCTCGAGGTGGCAGTTGGAGTGAATACAAGACTCAGAGCAGGTTGAATGAACTCGAGTGCAGGGGGAGAAAATATCATTTGTATGACACAATAATTTGCAGATGAGTGGGCACAGATACAAATGTAGGTGTTATTTTTATTTTTTTTTTGTTTTTTCTAATTTAGTCCGCTCTGTAATGCAAGGCTCTGATGTTTTACGTGCTTGGAACAAAGTCGGCTTATTTCATTGATATCAGACCTGTAAAACTGATTTGACCTCTGACTGCAGTCTGATCAAAATAAACCCTCTAACACGTGAACATGACAGCAGAGCTGAACTCCAGTGCCGACTTGTTCCTAATAAGCTTGTTAAAGTCTAATTAGTGGAACATGCAGCTTGAAAATAAACAAACACAATTATCATTTCAAATACATAAGTGGTTTGGAAGGGGAGGCTTTTTTTTTCCTCTCTCTCTCACATGCCATTCATGCCGAGTGCATCGCATCAGGACAAAATATGGGAACGCACACTCATCAGTCCTTAGCAAACTAGCATTGAAATTACCTTGAAAGCTACAAAGCAGTGAACCTGAACCTGAAAATGTCCAAATAGCAGGATAGAAAACACATTTCAGCTTTGAAAAATAAGCGCCCGAACAATCACATTAAGTAAATTGATTGGATATTGATTGAGAGGCGCCAGACACCTGAGCAGAATCCGCAACACCCACATTACAAATCAGCATAGGCTTATAACAACCCAAGAACAAAATGAAGGTGGCAGAGGATCAAAAACACTTTCTTCAGCTCCAGTAGAAGAGAGAGAGAAGAAAGGAGGGGCCACTTCATTATCAGCCAACATGTAGGCTCACGCCGTATGGCTTTACCTAGTTGTCATAGCAGCAGCTTGTCGTGTCATTTGTGTCTCACCTTGAGTGAATGGAGACCTGCGGGACATGTGCTCTCCACCGGGAGGATGGAGAGGTGGGTGGGGTTGCACTGGAAGTGCGTCAGACCTCTGAGCAGCTGGGGACTGAGGACATAAGTGTGTAAGTGGGGAACTGGGCTCCTTTAGCTGGAGCTTACAGGGAAAGGTAGTGTCCTCAGGACAACGTTGTCACCACAGGGACAAAAATCATCAGCATCAGCAGCAGAGCAGCAGTCGCCAGCTGCTCCTTCATCTGCAAATTGTGCTTTACATGGTCAAAGCATGGACTATTTTATTGTTCTTTTTTGTGGTCATCTTAGACTCATTTAAGGGATTGTATTTACAAGTCCTGGCCTACAGGTTTGAAACCCTGAATGTCAGTGTCTGCATGGTTAGCACCTGTTTAATTAGCAATTATTTTATACATTTTATTTGCTGTTTCATTTTGTATATCAGGGTAAGTAGAGCCAATGCGAATATGAGATGAGGCTGCATGAGCTGAACATCTTTCCACTTAATACAAAACAAAGACACGAGCAACGTGCACAGTGTTTTCAGGGAATAAAGCCACGCGCTTGCCATGCATATGGCCTCAAAGTGCTATTCACTCCTCAAGATTCCCAGTGCGCCTCTGCGCTCTCACTCTTCCCGTTGGAGAGTTGAACGTCTCGCTTTCTGCTTCGCGTCCTGAAGTTGCTCGTGCCTCTCGAGTGCTTCCACAGTCAGATAGCTGAGCATGTACGTTGGTCTTTGTGTACACTTGTGTGTCTGTACAAGTTTGAGCATGCTGGGGGGAGGGGGGGGGGGGGGGGGTGATGATGATGGGAGTGGAAGACTAGGAGGAGGAGAGGCACGGCAGGTTTCCATGACAACAACTTTTTATTTGCTCTCGTCAGTGGCGTTGGTGGATGAGACAGACAGACAGACAGACAGAAAGCAAGCTAGACGGACGGATAGACAGATGGCAAGCAGATAGATAGATAGATAGATAGATAGATAGATAGATAGATAGATAGATAGATAGATAGATAGATAGATAGATAGATAGATAGATAGATAGATAGATAGATAGATAGATAGATAGATAGATAGATAGATAGATAGATAGATAGATAGATAGATAGATAGATAGATAGATAGATAGATAGATAGATAGATAGATAGATAGATAGATAGATAGATAGATAGATAGATAGATAGATAGATAGATAGATAGATAGATAGATAGATAGATAGATAGATAGATAGATAGTGCAGACAAAGAGGGACGGAGAGTCTGGCACGTTATCGGGAAGAGACAGACTAGTGGGTTGGGGTACATGAGCAGGCGGGGGTGGACGAAGGCAGCTGAGCTGTTTGCTTTCTTTGCCTTTTTTGTGATTCTTTTATAGAACCATCACTTGTTGGAGGGCAAGTAACTAGTAAATTGTTTGCACACACAGTCACAGGAATACTATGTGATATGTCTTCCCTCTCTGATAACAAGTGAGCACACTTCTCAAAAATACATGGAACAATGGGAACGTGTATGATCACTGTGGGTATTTGGTTATTGTGGTATTTGTCTTTTTGGTGTCTGTGTATTTTATATTTTCGTGCATGGTTGCAACCTAACTTTTTTCCACGTACTCAAAAAAAAAAAAAAATCTCTCTCTCAACACATGCTTTTTGTGAGATGAGTGGTAAAGATGAAAGGTAAGCAGTGCCTATTTGAGAAGGCTCGAGAACCTGCAACTGAAACTTCTCGATGACCTTGTTTAGTTTGATGCTGCAGCAGCACATATGTGACGCCCATCTGAAGTGGCGGAGTGAGGTGGCCCTAAAGCTACTTTGCATCTGCAACATACAGAGAATTACTGACAAAAATGTAGAATGACTACAGCTGCATTCATTTTTTATTACTATGTGGCTCACAGCACTATTGTATTCTTTTGACAACACTTTGGGCATTCACATACACACACAGGAACACTGGTAGACTGTCTATCTGTGCTGGGAATGACTCACCTCCTCCACCTGGAGTAGAGCCAAGCCTTTTTCGCCTCCTCCCCCTTCATCTGTGTGAGCCCTTCACTTCACTTACTCCAGCTCCACTATGGAAGCATTTCAATCATTCAAATTAGCTGTAATCACAGCCAAAGGAATAGAGTGGGAATGGCAGCATGTCACTCTGCATACTTGAGAACACTTAATACATTGATTTTATATTGAGCGTGCTGTGTTTCGAAAAGGGAGCCAGGGAGGAAATAAATAATCTATGCAGGCCAAGCCTTTTTTGCCTTGCATGCTTCCAAGACAAAGGATGGAAGCAGAGATGTGAGATTTATAATTAGCAGCTCTAAGACTCCTTTCACTCTTTAG
This sequence comes from Xenentodon cancila, assembly GCA_014839995.1. Lineage (NCBI taxonomy): Eukaryota > Metazoa > Chordata > Actinopteri > Beloniformes > Belonidae > Xenentodon > Xenentodon cancila. Next base: position 19,419,757 of record CM026206.1, read on the forward strand.
GGCTGACATGTGAGAAATGGTAGTACCAGCTGCAGTCTTCACATAATGACACAAATTATTGGCTCGTTAATGGGCAGCTAAGCCTTGAGAGCTCAGCCTGCAATGCCATTTAAGAGGAGATGGAGACGCAGAAGCAATCCCTGCCTCACTGGATGTGCTGGAGAACATAGGACGCATCTAAAGGACATCTTATCCACGTCGTAGTCTGTGTCTTTCCCACTCTTTTTCTAATCTATGTTGTTCCCTGGAGACTCATTTTAGGAGACTCCTACGCTCACTCCTCCCACACCGTCTCCCGCCTCCACACACCACCCCCAGAACCACTATCTGTCCACCTCCACAGTCAGCTTGTGGACAAACCCAGAATAACAATGTGATCTTGCCTCTTAAAGGCGCACAGGCAGCTTTTTGCATCATTATACTTTTGTGTGATATCATGTTGCCACATTTGTGTCATCTTCCTAACCCTCACCTTGAATGCAATCCAGCCACTCACATGTTCATCGCATGGATAGATAATCTAGAGGACAAGTGCTGTTATTAAAATTTGCATCAATTTGCAATATCTAGTATGATAAATAATTAACTTGGACAAATATTGCATGCATCCTCATTACACTCAGGCACAGAGGCGTTAAAACACCAAGCCACTGCAAAGCTGCGGCTCTGGAATAGCAATGAGCATCAAACAGTGAGTCAAGTGCAGGACACAACACTTATAGGATTCAGTCAATGAATCTCTCAGAAAGGGTACTGGCCCACACTCAAATGTGCAGGAGGAAGCCTTTTAGAAGAGTTTGCTTAGAGTGCCCCCTTGAGTTATGTCAGAGAACGTGATTGTTTAAAAAAAAATCCTAAAGCACAGTTTAGTACAAAAAACCCAACAAAAAACAAGATACAGTGTCATTAGTAGTCTTTAACAAATTAACACATTTCCTCATAGGCTGTGTCTCATTCTCAGGTTGGCTGATTCAAACTAAAAATCAAAAGTTTTTATATTCTAATTAGCACAAACTAATGTTTCTAAATATTCTCCTCTATCTTAGCAAGTCTGTTTTGCCGTTTTTAACGTGACTGAAGTTGTCAGTGAAGCATGAAGTTTACCACAATGGAAAACTGGTGCTGCACAGGAAGCCGTGAGGTACGCTTGTGTAGGAGGTGCTAAGGTTGAAAAAGAGTAGTTCAGAAGTTACACTGATTAATGCAGCACTATCTGCTTCTATTTTTAACCTGACTGTGGTCTTAACTTTCTAGTGTTAACTGTATGCACGGAGCACACTTACAGAAACTAAGGATTACACTTTTGCAGCTGCAAATGAACGGCCACATTTTTTCTATATGGGCTCCTGATATAAATACAATAAAACATAACATTTTATGACGTTTTTAAATGTACTGCATTGCCTTTATATTTTTTCCAACTTTGTTACCTTGCAACCTTCACAAATTGAAGCTGATTTTGAATAGATGTTTGTATTGTTTAAGACATTGTGCTAACCCTTTATTGAGGGTGTGATTGCAACATAAACAAACAAAAAAAATGTATTGAAAACTTTAGCATCCATAGATATGTATTTCCCTTTTTCAAGGCTGATGCTTTGTGTTTTTGGTAAGTGTTGATATGCAGGTAACACCATTCTTGATATTATTTTCAGTACAGCTTCATTAAATATTCCAAATAAGCGAACTTGATCAGAAATTGAAACATGTGACCGCTGCAGTCCACTGATTTGTCTACACAGGCGAAGGACACCAGCAAAGTGGGACAGGCATAGGGGCTACTACTTTCCCGGATGACTTGGCTGTCAAACAATTGTCTCAAGTGGACCTTAACTGCTTCATAATCACAAGAACGTAGATGTCTATATCTCTGCCAAACAGGCTTATCATCAAGCAAAGGGATGTTGTGTGAGATCAAATTGGTACAGCCAAGGTTGCCTTCAAAAGCAGAGAAAACGGACTCATGTCAACGTCCTCACTTGTTCCTATTTGGCTTCTGACAGCACAGCTAGATCAGGGGCTTGGATCTGTTGGCTTACACTGCTGCTTTGCCTTGTATGGAGTTGGATGGTGGCTGTAACCCTTTCGGTCTCTACTGGAACCTCAGAAACCCCTGGTAGGAGACATTCAACTGTGGCCTGGGCCAAAAGACCTATGGTACTACAGGGATGGAGTTTAGCATGGGTGAACCCTGCATTAACAAACAGGACCAAAGGAGTACCATTTTCATCAAGAATCAGGCAGGGTGAGACAAGGAGACCCTCAGGAAAGGGGCTAGTAACTAGTAAACATTTCAAAAATATTTGTGAGAGGGGAACAGGTCCCTCAAGGCCTATGAATAGGCCTGCAGCCTGTTCTGGGTGGGCCGGTCTCAGCTCAAAATGCCAAAGCTGATTTTCTGCCCCAGTCCAGCCCTGGTGGGTACCATGAACCCCGTGTCTGGACACTCCTCTTACTCTTACTCTAACAGTTACCTTTGGGTACTGTGTAACAAGGAAGATGATCGTATGGCTAACTGAGTTCTCATACTGAAAGCCAGTCAGGTCCCCTTCCGACATCTGGGTAGTGTCACGGTATGCCAACTGCTGCTTTGCCTTTAAATAAAGAAACATAAACCAAGATCTTTCCAAAACAAAACAGAAGAAAATGAAATACACAAACTGCATGTCTCCAGTTCAGGGGCCTGTCAGCAATGTCATTTTGTTCACCGTTACTCCGTTGAAAGGAGGAGCAAATGGAGGGTTGGAGGCTTCTCACAGAAGGGAATGAGCATGTACTCCATATGCAAATATCAGTATCAGACACTAGCTGAGGCCGACAATATCACCAACACCTCAGCGCTGCAAGAGGGCCCAAATAAACGAGAACAAAAATCAAGTTTTTATAAATTAAACTAAACAGGATCAAACAAACCAAAAGCAAGAAAAAGCAAGAGAAACAGGTCAAACAGCAGTGGAAACCCGTTTTTTAAAACCGGTGCTTTGGCAACCAGTATACGGTAGGTGATTAACAATGTTGTATTTTCATCCCAAACACAATAACACCTTCATATTTTTGCAATTAAATGTTTATTAAGAGATGTAATGTCAATGTACAAACTCCACAATGAAACGACTACAAACTTACAAAAGATGGAAATGTACGTATCAGCATATCAACCTAATATACAAATGAGCCCCCCGCACCCCCACAAAAAGGTCCCATGGACCTCTTATCACCCAGCCCACCTACAAACCAGCCATAGTTTCAATACCCACTCACAACCCACACGCTGACTACAATCACACACACGCAAGTAAAAAATACCCAAACAGACGCACAAACAGCACAAGATATAATAACGATAAAAACAAGAAGTCACATTGGGTGTCATAAGTCACAAAAGGTAAGGTCTTCTCAGTAGCTCCCTGTACCTGAGAGCTGGACTATTCCAGGCACATTTCATCTAAAAAAGTAAGAATCCACTGTCTAATATTGAGCATGTGAGAGGTTTCCATCATAGTACAATCATCTTCTTAGCAGGTGTCAGCCCTGCCAAAACAATAAGCCTATTTTATTTAGTGATACTGAGTTCTGACAAAGTATTCAGTTTCAATACTTCCACAGTAATTGGGACTGGCACAGACATCAGATAGTGTGGATGCAACACCAGCCCATAACTATGCAACTGGAAGGCAATCCCAGGAAAAGTTCCAGGAGAACTTTGTGCACAAAAAGCGTATAGAGAGATTCTTTCACACCCATGCAATGAAATTTGTTTTGGGTTAGATAGGTTCAGTGCATAAAACTGAAATGTATCTGCTGGTGATCAGGGTTGCGAGAGGCTCCTATTATGGTGGCCTTATTCTAGCCCACACAGCCCCCCCGGCTAAATTCTGGATACAGGGTAGGATGATCCTTCCTTCACAGTCTAACGAAGGCCAAGTCTGGATAAGAAAACTACAAAATGTACCTAAAAGGTGAAGTCACCAAATCCTTGGTTTTTCATTGTACGGTATAATCAATCTATACAAGGGGTGAACGGGTGGGGCTTGTTGCAAGGTGGGTGAGGGGTGATCTGATCTGCAAGTAGAAGAAGAAGGAGGAGGCTGGTAGATTAAATTCCTAAGATATTTAAAGGAACGTAAACTCACAGTCCCATGACACAGCAGAGTGAGTATTTGTGGCGAGCATAACCAACCCTGCCCCCAATTAGCACAAATGACTAAGACACATTTGACCTCAGATGAGCCAACTATATACTCTAGAACTGAATAACAAGCTTACTGTCCCGCTTCAACTCAGAAATGCATCTTCTGGTGAAACTAAATTTAGCAGAAATTAGGCTGCCAACTGAAAATGCATAGAAATTATGGAGAAGAAGAAGGATTGGGTTTATTTTTGTGAGAAGTAACTGAAACGTAGCACAGCAATGTGAGGAGTGTTAATTTAGATTTGTGCTCAGATGAATGAGGACAAAGGTAATAATGTCATCTGATTGTTGCTACAAGGACTGTATGTGCACATAGTTACTGGAATAACATGGCACGTGTGGATATGGTGGAAGTTATTGGGCCATGCACCCACAGAAAGAAACTTAAGTTAATGGTTTAACTGTAAAAGTTGGTAAGTTGATTTTCTGCACTAACAGCTGCCTCATATTTCAACTGGCGTCACAAATCTTCACCAGAAACAGTTAAGAAAAAAGAAGCATCGCTGCTAAAGTGTGTTGTAGACACTTTAACTCCTTTATTCAACTTGACTGCTTTGTGAAGAGGTGGTCTGCACGCAATGGAAGTTTGATGATGCTGCTGACTTTGTCCACAGCTGGAGGGGGACCTTAACATCAAATATCTGCTGTGTGCATTTGTGACTTCCCATGCAAGAAGTTTATTTTAGATGAAAAAACTCTCTTCTGTTTGCCTCATTTGGAGGGTTCATTTAAGCTGGTCTGAGATCTGTCAGTCAGTGTTCTCGTAGGCCTGGCCACCACTTTACTTTGCACTTAATGTGTTCATATTAAATGCAAAGCAAAGGACTTTAAATTAATCATGAAAAATCACAGCGGCACATTCATGCTTCCTACTAGCATTTGAGGGACAGTTAAAACACACAATCCAGCTGTTTCTCTATGTTTTTAATCATGTTTGATTATATTTGGCATCATCAGTATTATGGTGTCACCCTCTGGTGTTTGGTTTCCTTCACTTGGCTCACTATATGCTTTAGAGACAGTTATGTTGAATTTGCATAAAGGTAAATGTTATTAAGGTTTAGTTAGGACCGGCGGATTTCACTGGTTTATGTAAACTTTGTCTGCCGGGGGGAAAAGTTATGATGTTCCTTTGGTTTTTTACTTAAAATGAACATGAATGAGTGTGATCCTTCACCAGCCACTGTACATACATGATTACATATGTTTATATATATCACAATTAAACATTAGGCTACAACAGGGACTGTTTGAACAAGTCAACACTTAAAAGACTGATACTTTCCAAACAAAATGTGAATGTTCTCTTTCTTTAATAAATAAGTCTAAAGGCACTAAGCAGTAAGTCGAAACCTTCTCAAAACTAATGACATAAGTGATAATATTTATATGAAGTCATGTAAATGACTTCACAGGAATATCAAGCTTTGATGTCGATGACTGTGTCTTCAGCCTCTAAAGTTCAAAATAGGTGACACATTTAGAAAGCAGAGGAGTCCTCTTCAGGTCGTCTTCTTAACAAAAATGAGAAATGTGCTTAAGCAAAAGTTTCCAAGTGTATCTTCAGGCTTTGTATGTGTAAATAATTTAAGCATTTTGATTACGTATTTAGTATTGTTTAAATTGCATTAGCCGTATTTTAATTCAAAGGAGGAAACCACCACATGATGGTGCTAAAGTTAAGTTGAAGTTAAGTTGCACACAAAGTCTAAATCATTTTCCAGCCTTATTTGTCCCACTGTGCTAAAAGCCTGTTATAAGAGAAACGTTGTAGAAATGCATAGAAGATGAAGTGCTTTATAGAGACCTATAAATGTGGTAATGTGTTCAATTATTCTGCCTTTGGTTAAATACAAAGCTATAAGACCCAAAAATCTGATAGGATACTGCAGGCAAGTTCATTTGTTAAATAAATTGAAAACCCATTGTCTTTTTTTTTTCTTCTAAGATGACACTTTGTTTGATATCTCTATTTGCTTTTCCTATAGGACACTGAATTGACCTGTTTATGCATTATTCCTTTTTACAACACCCCCGTTTTGACCTGTGTTTGCATCGTTGGGATCTAGACAATCTCTGTTCCTAGTGACTAAAACCATTTTGAATTACTCAAGACAGTACAAGGTATATAATTGTATACATTTTCCTCTAAAATCACAGAGAGCACAATTTTGTAAAAATGATTTCTTTCATCTTTGCAATATTGTAAAAATAGTAAAAATCCTATTGTGGAGTGATGCAGAAAGTCTAGTCCATTAATTATTTTATTTTAAGATTTGACGGCTGTATTTCCTTAATAACAGAAAGTCCTGACATTACTGTGAGCAGCCGGTCCAGCACACCATCCCGCAGCAAGAATTCTGATGAAGATTAGTAGAAGACATCACTTTTCCCAAATTAGTTTCCCTTCATCCGCTTCTTGTTGAAATTTCAAAGTCTTTTTCTTAAGTGTGAAGCTCTTAAGGGCCTAGTACCTTTATACCTTACAGAACTCGTAGTTCCATGTGATTCCAACAGCGCACTTCACTTTCAGACTGCAGCCTTACTTGTGGTTTCCGGGGGTTCCCAAAACTAGACTGAGGCAGAGTCTGCATTATTCAGGCCAAACCTGGTCTCCCTGAATATGATTGTTGAAGTCCTTAACAGAAACTCTTCCTTCAACCCAAGCTCCATTTCCTTCATGTTAACCATGTTTAAGAGAAACTTTAAGCCCCAACTGGTAAGCAGTTGCCTTGCCAACATGTTTGGCATCCCTGATGTGTGCAAATGGCTCCTGGTGGCGGATGGAAATAAATAACAACTGACAATGTTTGCATAGACCAACATGCAACGGCAAGTTGTTGTTAAACTATATTAAAGAATAAAATAATATATCAATCCATGACCTTATTACCCTCTCATGGTGTAAAGCCCCTCCCTTGACATTGTCCAAACCAGAGGTGGGCAAACATTTTGATTCGTGGGTCACAATAGGTTCTAACATTTGACAAAGGGGCTGGACCGGGAGCAGATGGATGGAGTGCTTTGGTAACCTCACCTCACTGGAGAAAAAATACACATCTTGGGATATGGAGGAAATATATGCTTTAATTCCGAATGAAAATGAAGAAAAACATTACAACAAAATATATGACTTTGGAGTATCTACATCTAATGGGAAAACATCAGAATTGCAGGGAAAATAAAACATTAACAAGGTTTATTCATTTAATTTTTTTCAAGTTTGGTGGCCGGATTAAAACGGGCCACATGTGGACCCCAGGCCGTAGTTTGTCCATGCCTGTTCCAAACAAAACAATTAACATAGAACAAAATGCAAATGGTGTGCACATGTAATGAGAAGCAAGAGCAAAATTTTAATTTGAAAAGACATTTTTTGAAATATTGAATCTAATCTCAATTACTTTTGGATCTGACAACTAGCATTGGCAAAAAAAAAAAAAAAAAAGCACAGTCTATGACAAGCAAAAATAAGTCACTTTTGAAGTTAAACTAATCGCATTACTGGTCAATGAGGAGATGTGGGTTTTTGCTGTGCATATTCAAATAGAGAAATTCAAATGCTGTTATTAGATCTTGTTTGGTTAGCTCTATTCATTATTGCTCATGATGTTGTCGATCCAGTCTCTGTTGTCAGGTATGTTGGCGTACTTATAGATTAGGATGTCCTGACTTATTGCTTTACTTGCAGCTACCACCCCATATACCCGTCCATTTTCACAGATTAACGGGCCACCAGAGTCTCCCTGAAAGCACATACAACATACAAAGTTAAAAAGTGAAGTGAACATAGTGGACCAATACCTGCTTGTGCATGTTGCATTTTTAAAATGTACCAACCGAACCGGGTCCATGGTTTCCCTTAGAGCAGTAGCTGTTTTCGTCTCCACAGAGTTTGCTGTCAGTCAGTGTTACGTTGACTTCCAAGAGTGTGTGAGACATATGTATTTTAGTCCTTTCTGTTTGTCCCCATCCAGATACGACACATGATTTTGGCACAGAGTCATGTTCCTTGTTTGCCAAAGTGACAGTTTTCACATTGCTGCTGATAGTTGCATTGGAGGCCAACTTCATGAGGAAAGATATAGATGAAATGAGATAAAAGACACTTTTACAGACTTAATATCACCATGTGCTGTATTTTTCTTTTCCTTTCAATTGAAAAAGGTCAATTAAGATAAAAACATAAATAAAAATTGGAAATCATTAAAAAAGTACAAATTTTATGCTTCTGACTTCTCAAAGGCTTGAATAAAAGCAACTAGACTTCTTTGTTCTTTCAAAGACGAAAAAATAATTTCTTTTAAAGAAAACAAATCTCTTTTTATTTGAAAGAAGAAAAGGTATTTTCTCTCTCTTTGAAAGAAAAAGGAAGTCAGCATTTTCACTATTAAAAATGTTAATTTTGAAATGCCATCTGTTTAATTTACCTTCAGTAGCATGATGTCGTTTCTGAACCCAGCTGCATTGAATTTCTCATGTGGAAAAGCTTTGGCCACAGACAGAATCTCTACTTTATTATCACCAGGGGGGAATTTGTGAACTCCTAGATACACCTTAAAGGACTCAACAGATCTGAAAACAAACAAACAAATAAATAAATACACACAATAATTAATAAATGAATGCACTGATAAATAAATGAAGACCAGAAAATTATGTTAAAGGGAAAAAGTATTGAAACATTTAAACTAGTGTTTAAGCATTTCTGTCATTTTCACTATACCTACCTGACTACATCAGGTTCAACTGACCATTCTAGGCAGTGGGCTGCACTTATCACAAAATCTTCTCTCACGAGGAATCCGCCGCAGTGTTTTTGCTGATTTTGATGTGTTTTTATTTCCAAAAGTGCCATGTATGGTCTGCTATGTGGCACAGACTCATGGCCTCCAATGATCTTTCCTGCATGAACTGTGGGAGAGTTTTGGTCAAATGCTGACATGAAACACTAGGGGGACCATTTAACACGAAATCAAGCAATCGAAAAAAATAAATAAATAAATGAATTAGTGCAAACATTCAAGTGGCTCAAAAAAGTCAAAAAAAAGGAGAAAAGTCAAATGAAAAAAATAAGGAAATAAAGTTTCAGATTTTACATTAACTTTAGTATCTCGCTAATAAGACGCCAAAAGGTAAAAAAAAAAAAAAAAGAAAAAAAAGATAAACTGTAAAAACATAATTTTAAACTTTATCATGTGGTCCTAAATGTCCTGAAAGGAACTCACCTTGGCCATGAAGAGTCAACATCATCAACGTCATCAACACTGACAGCTTACAGAGGATGAACATGGTGAGATCACAGACCACCTGACCTACTGAGGAGCAGAGACACGCAGATATGAACACTTTATGCTTCAGTGCCTCCTTATATCAGAGCAAGACGAGGAGGGGTTTGTGCAGTCTGCTTATGCAAATGACGTGGCTTAAATGTCTTTCATATGAGGAAATATGCATCATGTTTCAAGCCTGGTTAATGTTTGAGTGCTATAATGTAACTAGTTTATTTCATATGCCACATTTAGTGTACAGTTTTGAAGACCTTTACTGTTATTGACATTGTAGCTCATAGGTCACTAAACCTTGTCAGCAAAAGCTTGTCTTTATTTTAATCAAATGGCTAATCATAAATTGGATATTTTTGCTGAACTGTGAAATTGGCTGCAGCTCTGTGATTCAGCTTTTTCTTTTTTGCGGATCCCCATCATCTTTTTATGTTGAATGTCAACATATTCATTTTTATTATGGTACTTCTCTTTCTTTTCTTAATCAAATGCCCTTCCTGACACAAAACCTTCCCATGTATCCATCTGCAGTGATAACAACTATAATTCAACTTGTAAGTGTTAAAAGAAGATTTGAAGCAGCAGTACATGAGATTAAACATGCAAGTATCTTGCAATATCTGAACCTATGCAAGGAAGATGTGGTTAAACGTTTCAGCAAGATAAGGACAGTCTAGCAGATGCTTGAACAGCTTGTACTTACCCCCTTTAGAATAATGTACTACAACCAGTTAACATATTTGTTCAGTAAATGAATATTAAAAAAATTGTTCATTGGCTGGCAGTGACAAATAATTCATCACCTTCCTTCATGAGCACTGTGTCAAATAAATTGTTTTTTTTTTATTACAGGGTCATTGATCTCCTTGAGTTTCTGTGTGTTTTTTTTTGCAACTTACAGAACAAACAGAAGAAGTCAAAGGTAGTGAAGAAACCAGATAATTTAACAAAAAGTAATTATTGTAATGTGATGCATATTTACCTCTATAAAATCAGCAAGAAATAGTAAAATTACTCACTGTCAGTTAAGGTAACAACTCATACAAGGAAATGACAGAATGAATCCTTGTTGGAAACCCATAGCTTTGTACCAGATCAGCAAGAAATGGTTAGATTGCTCTGCAACAGGGCAGCACGGTGGATTAGTGGTCAGCACTGTTGCCTCACAGTAAGAAGGTTCCTGGTTCGATTCATGGCCCGATGGGTCTTTCTGTGTGGAGTTTGCATGTTCTCCCCATGCTTGCATGGGTTCCCTCCGGGTACTCCGGCTTCCTCCCACAGTCCAAAAACATGCAGGGTAGGTTAATTGATCATTCTAAAGTTCCCGTAGGTGTGAATGTGAGTGTGCATGTTCGTCTGTCTTTCTATGTGGCCCTGCGACGGACTGGCGACCTGTCCAGGGTGTACCCCTGCCTTTCGCCTAGTATGCGTTGGGATAGGCTCCGACAGACCCCCGTGACCTGGTAACGGCTTAAGCGGGTATAGATAATGGATGGATGGATGCTCTGCAACAGGTCATGTAGGAAATAACTGAATGCTTGGTAGATGAATTGGCTATCAAATGTACATTTATGTCAGACTGTATGGGACTGATCACTTTAATTCAATGAATCATTCTATTTTAGTTTTGGTTTCAGGGCACATCAGCATAATGAAACGTCTGATAAGATGTAAAACCTCTGTTGTACACAGAACTATCAACAGGAAACCCCTCAAACACTCAAAATATTTAGACCAGTCGTTGAGTCAAGGTGCTTTTCTGCAACGTAGTTAAAGCAAATTTGAGTTATCTTTGTTCAACTCCAGTTAAAGAAGTCACAAATTTCCATTTATGCTTCTTTTAAAAACAGTATTTCTAAACTTAGAAGGAGCAAAACATACACTTATATAGTTGATTTGACATAAATTATAGTTAATGCACGGCCTTTTTTATTTATGTCTGGGCAAATATAAGCAATAGTAAAGGTGTTTAATTGGGCTGCATTCTAGGAGGTAGTTCTTTAGCCCCTTTATCTTGGGTTTGTCTTGATGAATGTTAAAGGCTCCCACATTTATTAAACAGTTGTAATCAACACATATCACAGACAGCAGGTCATTGAAATAATTGAAAAAGTTTGCAATGTGTTTTGGAGGCCTGTAGACACTCATAAACACGGTTTGAGATGGACACTTCGCTGAACAGCCAAATATTCTAAACAGACACATTTTCCTAAGAACACCTTCTTACACCTCTGAATCATGAAACTGGGTGGTGACCCCTCCCCCTCTTATGTTCTCTATGCTCACTTAGAAGCTGAAGTTGGGATGATTTGAAACTCTCACAAATACATATTTTATTTCCAATAGAACATAAACAACAAATCAGATATTTAAACTGAGACAAATTGCCATTTCATGGAATCTCGTTCCTTTTTTTTATGGCAGTAACACATAAAAAAGGTTGGAACAGGGCAGGAATGTCTGGAAAAAATAATGGCACAAAAAAAAAAAAAACTGGAGTGGTATTGGATTAAATAGGAAAAGGTCCCAAGCATGACTGGGTAGAAAAGGAAAATTTTAGTGAAGCAGATTCTCTCAGATGTAAAGATGGGTGGAGGTTCACAAATCTGCGACAAACTGCATCAACAAATTGTGGAAAAATGTTCCTCAACATTAAATTAGGACTTTAATCATCTGAAGTGTACAGTATAATATCATCAAAAGATTCAGAGAATCAGGAGGAATCTCTGTTTGCTGCAGACATGGCGGAAGTTCAAAACTGGATGCTTATGACATTCAGGCCCTCAGACAGCACTGCGTTAAAAACAGACATGATTTCCTACTGGATGTGCTGAGTAACACTTCCACAGATCACGGTCTGTGAACACAGTTCACTGTGCAATCCACAAATACAGTTTATAGCTCTGTAATGCAAAGAAGAACCACATGTGAACATGATCCAGATATGCTGCTGTCTTTTCTGAACCAAAGCTCTTTTAAAATCTGAGTCTGAGGCAAAATGGAAAACTATGAAATTTGAAATTTGAAATTCAATTCAGAAACCGTTGATGCCATGCCCCGGAGATTACAGAGGAGCGGGACCATACAGCTCAGTGCTTAGTTTAAAAGCTTGCATCATTACATTGGGGCCTGTTGCATGGGCAACTTGAACACCAGGAAAGGCACCATCAGACAACGTCTCTTTTAGGGAAGGCCTTGCTTATTTCAGCAATACAATGCTAAACCTCATACTGCATTGATCACAAAAGTGTGGCTTTGCAAGAGAAGAGTCTGGGTGCTGAACTAGCCTGCCTGCAGTCCAGAACGTTCAACATTCGAAAACATTTGGTAAATAATGAAATGAAAAATCAGGCTAAGAAGCCCCAAGGCAGCTGAGCAGCTAGAAGAATCCTGCATCAGACACAAATGAGACTACATTCCTCTCATAAAACCCCAACAACTACTTTTGTCTCTGATGAGATTTTTACAGAGTTGTTAAAAAAAAGGGGATGTTACACAATGATAATCATTGTCCTGTTTCAACATTTTTTAGACGGGGTTGTACTTTCCTAGTATGAACTATCAGATACTGTCATGTACCAAAAGTGTTAGCGTGGGAAATCTTTTTATCCCCTTTCAAGCACTTTGTTTGAGTACATTCGTACATTAAAAATGAATAGATACACTGAATCTAAAACTTAAATAAATGTTTATTCAACTACACAGAGACTGAGGAACAGCTTTTTTAAAAACATAATTACTTAAGTTTCAAGGTTCAAAGAAACTCGCTTTTTCACGGATGTGCTCAGTGCTCAGTGTTTTAACAGTTGCATGTTGCAGGTTTCTTGTCGCTCAATGTTATCTTCTATATTCTATAGTTGAAATGCAGCTCAGTCAGATTGAGGCCAGGCCAGTCAGACATTCCCATCAATATTCATGAAGAACTTTGGAAATATGTTTATTTATATTATGATATCCTGCATGATAATAAAAAAATTGTTGAAAGAGTTTTATTGTGTTTTGCCAATTCTGAAAACTCAGAAACACTCCTGTACACAGCTGCAATCATCCCGTTGCGTCCATCAGCAGTAAAATCATCAATAATTAAAATTGATTTTTTTTTTTAACTGCAGACAGTTCCTGTTTCATTATTCGATTACAGCTTTGCAGAATTCTAAGGTTACTTCAGAGTAGTCAAACACTTTTATTTATTTATTGCCTATCAGTTGTTTTCATCTCACAATGATGGATCTAAAGTTTTGTCATGTTGTCTTGAATGCTAAAAAAAAACAAACTTCTTGATCATTGACAAGACCTACCTCCTTGTAGAGCAATCTTGACTTTGATCTCAGGAAGGTTCATGCAACCTCAGAAGTTTGCTAATAAGATAAAGGCCTTATCGTGCACAAACCACACATGAGAATAATACAGGTACATTCTAATGTAGAAACACTTCTTGTATGTGAGTGTGGGGTAAAGAATCTGCTAATCAGAAAAACTAACTGTGTGAATCTTACATTGGGGATCATGTCTGCATTAAAACTACAACTCCTGCAAAAGTTCCCAGCTGAGAGCTAAGATTAAAGTTGTGGAGGGTGAAGCAAGGATGCATCAATTAGAGTTTAGGATGAGAAGGTAAAGAGAACTGTGTAACATCAGTGTATATTCATATGACTTTCGAGAAACATTTTATTGCAAAAATGGGCAATACAGTGCTTATTTCAACCAGATAGCTCCCAAACTGACCAGAACGTTGATCTATTCATCCATCACTTCATACATACAACTATATATGTGAGAACCCAGGGGCCTTAACACGCTCCAATGGGTACCTCCCAAATTACTGATCGCATTACATGACCAATCTATGTGCAAAGCTCATTTCAAACTTTTATAGGTGCCTGCAACTTAAAATGACACAATCTGGACAAAAAAGAAAGAGAAAAGAAGTCCGTTTTTCTTAAGCACCAACCATCTAAGTTCTGCATTAACTCTTACGCAGAACTAAGTTTCGTTGCAGCTCCTCGACTGACCGAAAAAAAAGGGAGTCAATCTCGTTTGATTCCTATATAAATATGTTCAACTTTATAGCAGAAGTATTTTTGAACCAAGCCAGGAGAATTTATGTCAATACATTTTTCTCTGATATGATTGATTGGCAGTCGGCTCAGCCAGTTGCCAGCCATTATCATTTTCTCATCCATAAACGGTCATTTTTGATTTCGCCATCGAGTCAACATGTTAACGGTTTATCCTACTGTAAATATCTGACAGCAGATCTGCAGATATTTTGGCAGGGTTCGGTTAAAGGGTTCGGCTGGAGGTGCTGGGAGCACAGCTAACTGAGAAAACTGATTTCAAAACTGGTGTTCAGAAACCAGTGGGTTACGTGACCTAATGCTTCCTCGATGGTTACACGATGGAAACACGTGCAACGTGTGTCAGTATGTCTAGAGCCTTCCCTGAATACTTTTGGCAATAAGTATTCAGTTACCCCTATAGGCCACCAGCTAACTTCTGTAATCAGAGTGGAACTGTTTAAAGCACAATCTCTCACAAATTAATCCTGCATAAAACAGGAACATATTCTGGACAAGTGTTTGGTTTTGATGTGCCCTACATTAACCTGGCACCAACCAGTTTTCTCTGTCCTAAATGATAGACGTCCTCGTCATTACTGCTATATCCAGAAAGTACTGGCTGTTGTGGTGGTTTTCCACATTAACTTTGATTTCCTCCTGATTTCTCTACCTGAGCTGTTTTTGTTTGAATGCCTGGGATTTAAAAAATAAAAACCCTTTTTCTATGATTTTTCTGTTCTACTAGCATCCCAAACCTAACCCATCCTACATCCCTGAAATGTACAAACTTCTCTCAACATTTCGCTCATCCTCTCAATAGTATTTAGAGATACAAATATCCAGACAACCCCTCTGCTTTTTGCAGTTGAATTTTACCAATTACTAACCTGCTTTAATCTGTGACAACTTGTAAGTGTCCCCACCCACAATAAAGGGCATATTCTTGAACTGGGAATCACTGACTCATCCCTCCTAAACAGTCTAACAGTGTGTAATCTGAGTGTGTCTAATCACAAGGCTGTGTCTATTTAGCTTTCACTCTTGGACCCTGTCAACCATTAATATATGTGCAAACAAGGGCCAAAAAAAAAAAAAAGGGACACCTTCTACAGAGGCACCATCGAGAGCATCCTGACTAGCTGCATCACCGTGTGGTATGGAGCCTGCACCGCATCCTGTCGCAAGTCTCTCCAACGTGTACTGAGAGCAGCTGACAAGATCGTTGGTGTCTCTCTCCCCTCACTTCAGGACATTTAAAGACCCGTCTGACTCACAAAGCCCTCAGCATTGTGAGAGACCCCACCCATCCGTTACCCAGCCACCTGCAGGACCATCACACACCTTTAAAAACTGTCTTCCATCATTATTACAATACAGTTCATCATAACAATAATGTCTATCATCATACTACCCTTTCAGTGTTTTTACTGTAATTTTATTGCCCTTGGCTCTTAAACCCAACGTCATGTTATAACTTGTTACTTTTTAATTTGCACTGAATGTATTTATTGTGTAGCACCGAGGGTTTGAGAGTAACGTAATTTCGATTCTCTGTATGTATCTCACATGTGGTAGAATTGACAATAAACTTGACTTTGACTTTGACTTTGAACCAGGAAATATCACCATATTAGTCCAGTCCTCAAGTCTCTGCACTGGCTTCCTGTCGCTCAGAGAATAGACTTTAAAATAGCTTTGCGTGTGCACAAGTCTCTTCATGGCATAGCGCCGAAGTACATCTCTGACATGTTAGAACCATATCAACCAACTCAGACTCAGGTCTCCTCCTGGTGCTCAGTCAGGACGTAATCTGCATTTCAGTTTTATGCTCTTAAAATCTGGAACAGCTTTTCTAAAAGAAGAAAGACATACCTCAAATCTGACAATTTTCAAATCCAGACTGAAAACAGTTTGAGGATTTTAAGCTTAATTTTTGATTAAATTATTTGCCTTCTTGTGATTTTATGTACCTGTAAAGCACTGAATTTCCTCGTGTATGAATTGTGCTCCACAAACCTGCCTTGCTTTACTACAAGAAGTTGAGGATATTATCAGGAGAATTAAATCCTCCACTTGCGCCCTGGAGCTCTGTCCTACAGTTCTAGTGAATACAAAATATTGCAGCAAAAGTCCTCTGATATTCACTGCAGTTGACCTCATCTTTCCACTCCATCTATGTCTCATCTGCAATCATTACTGAACAATTTTGACTGCTATTCATTGCTCAAGATTCACAGTGTACTTGTTTTTCTTTTTTTTTTTTTTTATGTTTAATATTATTTGGATAAAGAAAATTTTATCGTCAGCATTTTAGTATGCTGTCCATTATTTGTTTGCCTTCATGCAGCACGAGATGGCAATGTTGAGACTGCATAAAGGTAAATGGTTTAAGGTTTAGTTAAGACTGACCGGTTTCACTAACTCTGGCCATCAAGCAGCACTATTTAAACAGCAGTCAACACTTCACTGATAATAAACATGAGTGAGTCTGGTCCTTGAACAGAAATAATGTGCTACTGTACAAACATGTTTTAGTATGCTTAGCATTTCATCATATATCTCAAACGTAAACATTAGGCTACAACAGGGATCATTTCAAAAAGTTAACATTAAAAGGACTTTTTTATGAGAAAATATAATTTTTCTTCTCCTTTAGTGATTAAGAAAAAAATTAAGAAAAAAATACTCAGTTGACTCCTTCTCAAATACCACAGACTAAAACCGTAAGTGATCGTAACATTTACATGTAGTCATGTAAATGAGTTCACATGAATATACAGACCGTAGATGACTGTGTCTTCAGTCTCTAAAGTTCAACTCATGTGACACATTAATCGAAACCAGAGGAGGCCTCTTCAAGTACTTTTCTCATAATAAATAAGAGGGCAATTTTACTAATGCAAAAATCTCCAAGTGTATTTTTAGCATAATGTTTTGTGTTTGTGCATAAATGAAGCATTTACCTTTAATATGATTTTTTTGGTTAGTTTGTATTGGCTAAATTAAGCTGTATTTTATTGCGAAAGACAAAACTACCACATGGTGGTGCTAAAGACTAGATGATATTACTCACCCACCAACTCACCCATTCATCCACCCATCCATCCATCCATCCATCCATCCATCCATCCATCCATCCATCCATCCACCCATCCATCCATCCATCCATCCATCCATCCATCCATCCATCCATCCAACCATCCATCCATTTTCTATACCCGCTTTATCCCTTCAGGGTCACGGGGGTCTGCCGGAGTCAATCCTAACTCATTACAGGTGAGAGGCAGGGGTCCACCCTGGACAGGTCTCCAGTCCATCACAGGGCCACATACAAGGACAAACAACCGTGCACACTCACACTTACGCCTACAGGCAATTTAGAATGAATTCAAATCATTTTCTAAATATATTTGCCCCATGTTCTACTAAAAGCCCATTATGAGAGAAAAGTTTAAGAAATGCACAGAAGAGCTTCATAGAGGCCCGTACTTGTTATGATGTGGTAAATTGTTTTGGTTTTGGATGATATCCTTAAAACATATTCTCCATTCAACCACCGCTCAGTTTCAGTGGTGCTCCTTGAGTGTTAGATAACTTTGGATCCATGGTGTAAATCACAGTGTCAAAATTTACCAGATGTGATAAAACCTGCTTTTGTGAACCAGCTGTGTTTAGTAAACATAACCTGAACAAACCCAGTGGGTTTTTTTCTGACTTTGTTCGTTCCGTTCCGTTTACAGGGCAGGCAGCACAGGTTTGAATCCCGGCCTGTTACTTTATCCTGCGTGACCCCCCCCACCCCCTACCTACTTTATATAAAGCAACTATTGTTAAAAAATAATGCAAGCTGGATCATTTCATTGTTTTTTCATGCAAAATATGTAAGAGAGTGCACATGTAATGAGAAAACATATTTCAACATCAACATGTCAGATGTTAAGAAAAACCTGTTTTATTTTGGAAAAGCTTTCTTGAAGCACAAAACACAGCCTGTGCCATGAAAAGTGAAGAAGAAGAAGTAACTATATGTGGTAAACTAATCGCATTACTGGTCAATGAGGAGATGTGGGTTTTTGCTGTGCATATTCAAATAAAGAAATTCAAATGCTGTTATTAGATCTTGTTTGGTTAGCTCTATTCATTATTGCTCATGATGTTGTCGATCCAGTCTCTGTTGTCAGGTATGTTGGCGTACTTATAGATTAGGATGTCCTGACTTATTGCTTTACTTGCAGATACCACCCCATATACCCGTCCATCTTCACAGATTAACGGGCCACCAGAGTCTCCCTGAAAGCACAAACCAACATACAAAGTTTAAAAGTGAAGTGAACATAGTGGACCAATACCTGCTTGTGCATGTTGCATTTTTAAAATGTACCAACCGAACCGGGTCCATGGTCTCCCTTAGAGCAGTAGCTGTTTTCGTCTCCACAGAGTTTGCTGTCAGTCAGTGTTACGTTGACTTCCAAGAGTGTGTGAGAGTTTCTTGACTTAGTCCTGTTTGTTTGTCCCCAACCTGAGACGACACATGATTTTGGCTGGAAGTCATTGGTCTCGATTGCCAAAGTGACAGGTTGCACATTGCTGCTGATAGTTGCATTGGAGGCCAACTTCATGAGAAAAAATAAAGAGGAAGGGAGATAAAAGACACTTTTACAAACTTAATATCACCGTGTGCTGTATTTTGTTTGAAGAAAGGCTACAAGGTAAACGCCCATGATGATTGAGTCATTTCTGATTGTACACCAGTATTTTTGCTATTAAAAATGTAAATTTTAAAAAGCTATCTTTTCATTTTACCTTCAGTAGCATGATGTCGTTTCTGAACCCAGCTGCATTGAATTTCTCATGTGGAAAAGCTTTGGCCACAGACAGAATCTCTACTTTATTATCACCAGGGGGGAATTTGTGAACTCCTAGATACACCTTATAGAACTCAACGGACCTGAAAACAAACAAACAAATAAATAAATGCACATAATAATTAATAAATGAATGCACTGATAAATAAATGAAGACCAGAAAATAATGTTACAGGGAAAAGTATTGAAACATTTAAACTAGTGTTTAAGCATTTCTGACTACACCAGGTTCTGACCTTGCTAGGCAGTGGGCTGCAGTTATCACAAAATCGTTTCTCACGAGGAATCCGCCGCAGTGTTTTTGCTGATTTTGATGTATTTTTATTTCCAAAAGTGCCATGTATGGTCTGCTATGTGCCAAAGACTCATGGCCTCCAATGATCTTTCCTGCATGAACTGTGGGAGAGTTTTGGTCAAATGCTGACATGAAACACTAGGGGGACCATTTAAAATACAAGAAAAGTCAAAGAAATACAATGAAAATTAAACATACAAATGTGTCATAACGCATTCAATATTATTGGGATCAAGCTAATAAGAAATCAAAAAGGGAAGTTACATTTTAAACTTCATCATGTGGTCTTAAATGTCCTGAAAGGAACTCACCTTGGCCATGAAGAGTCAACATCATCAACGTCATCAACACTGACAGCTTACAGAGGATGAACATGGTGAGATCACAGACCACCTGACCTACTGAGGAGCAGAGACACGCAGATATGAACACTTTATGCTTCAGTGCCTCCTTATATCAGAGCGAGACGAGGAGGGGTTTGTGCAGTCTGCTTATGCAAATGACGTGGCTTAAATGTCTTTCATATGGAGGAAATATGCACGCACTGTCTTTGTAGTAATAATGACCTGATGAACTTCTTTTTTTTTTTTTTTTTTTTAAATATTTGAGCAAGTCATTTTTGGTATTAGTTTAGTGTGTGTGTGTGTGTGTGTGTGTGTGTGTGTGTGTGTGTGTGTGTGTGTGTGTGTGTTGTATATAATATACACACATATATATAATTCACTGCACATATATCTAAATATAAACATACATATATACATACATACATACATACATACATACATACATACATACATACATACATACATACATACATACATACATACATACATACATACATACATACATACATGTATATAGATACCTGGACCAATGCCACCAACCCCAGAAGGACCGGGATGGCCACCACTCCTTACCTGCCACCTGCATGCAAACTGACCTGCAGCGGCACAACCCGGAGGTGGCGAAGGGCCAGTCACACTGAACCGAAAACTTTAAGTGGGACATGCAGGGTCGATATTCCCTGTACCCACAGTCGTTCAGAAAACTAGAATGTGTGTTTTTATTTATTTATTCATTCATTTTTTTTCCTCTTACGTTAATTTTTCATGTAAGTTTGTATGTGTCTTGGGTGCATTAACAAGAAAATGAGACAAGCGGGGTGGATATTTTTTGCATGCCTCAACCTTCCATATAACTAAAGTGTATGTTAAAAAAAAAGTATATATATATATATATATATATATATATAAGTATAATTTAAATTTCCACTGCTATGTGGTTGACACCCAGCTCTATCTGTCAACAAAACCTGCATCCGTGCTTCTACCCACTTCCCTCTCTGGCTGTTTACAAGAAATAAGATCTTGATTTTCTCGTCCTAAAAAACGTCCTAAAACTTAACAGTGATAAAACTGAATTTCTACTCATTGCCACAAATCGACCCTATCAAAAATTAGTAATTTCTGTATTTATATTGACAACTACTCAGTTTACCTTTCTCCCAGTGTAAAGAGTCTGGGTTACATCTTTGATAACGAACTTTCATTTAAACCTCATATCAATAATGTCCCCCGCTGAGCCTTCACCCCATCCGATATCTGTTTATCCATTCTGGTTCACGGCCTGGTCACGTCATATCTTTGTCATGGTTTATGACTATCATTTTTCTGAGTGGACCTTGAACTTACCCCTGCAGCTCCACCCCAATTAGAAATCCTCTTCGCCTGTGCTTCTGCCTGTATAAGCAGCAGTTTCCGGCTAGAGTCAGCTAGAATCCTGCATCAGATAAAAATGGGAGAACATTCCTCTATGTTCATTACTCTAGCTCTAGCAACTGATCTCCTCCCTTCCCAGATGGTTACAGACAGGTTAAACAATAGTAAACATGATCCTGGTCCAACTTTTTTTAGATGTGTCATCAAATCAAATTTTAAATTATCTAATATTTTTCACGAAATGGCAAAATGTCTCAGTTTCAACATTTGATACGTTGCTTAAGTTCTATTGGAAATAAAATATGTCTTTATGAGATTTACAAATCGTGGCATTCTTTTTTATAGATTTTTGGGATTGGGGTGGCTTTGTAGAGAACAAGACTGCGATTGAACAGTCAGTGTTTGAGTA
The DNA here is from genome assembly GCA_014839995.1 of Xenentodon cancila. Taxonomy (NCBI): domain Eukaryota; kingdom Metazoa; phylum Chordata; class Actinopteri; order Beloniformes; family Belonidae; genus Xenentodon; species Xenentodon cancila. Next base: position 19,441,581 of record CM026206.1, read on the forward strand.
AACTACTGGATGCGTGTATATACTCTATGCGCAGGTGTTTTGTTATGAAGCGACTACACCTGAAGCTGCATTGTGCAGACTGAATGAATCACCTTCACTCTAAGAACTTTTTCATTCAGGTTTCCTCCACTATAATTGATTGCACATAAGCTTTCTGTTCTAGGTGCTTAAATCTTTCTTTTGTTATAGGTTAATTTAGGCCTGTGTCTTTTGCATGTTGCTAGTATGCTTGATATATTTTTACACCTTTTATCTTGCCTGGCATTTACAAGAAGTAAAGATTACCATCAAAAGCCATTTCCCCCACTCAACTTGTCTTACTACGAATTGTCAGATACTGTCAGATAAGTGTTAGTTAGGAAAAACCCTTTTTCCCTGCAAGGTCTTTGCTTGAGCACATTCATTTATTAAAAAATTAATGAATAGATTAGAATTGTAAAACGTGAAGCAAAATTCATCCAACTACATAGAAACTGAAGAATATAATTTTTAAGACATTATGCCTGAAGTTTTGAGGTTGAGAGGTAAAAAGAAAAAGAAGAAGAAAAGCTGGCGTCTTCTCCTGGATGCATTCAGTGCTGCCGGTTTCAGCAGTCGCGTGTCGCAGGTTTCTCTGGTTTCATTGTGGTCTTCTGTAAGTGAAATGCAGCTCAGTCAGACTGAGGTCAGGCCAGTTAGATAGTCTCGTTAATATGCTTGAAGAACTTTGGAAATCACTCGAATTAAGATATCTTGCATGATAATGAAATATTGTTGAATGAGTTTTATCGTATTTTTTCCAGCTCTGAGGACACAGAAACACTCCCGTACACAGCAGCAATCTTTATGCTGTTTTAACCAGCCGCAAAATCAACAATAACTAAAAGTGCTACTGTTGTTTTTTTTGTTATGAACTTCATAAGTTCCCTGTTTTATCATTTTATTACAACTTTTCGAAGTCAAGCACTTGAACTAATAGCCTGTCGGATGTTTTCTTCTTACTATGAATTATCTGAAGTTTGATCATGATCTCATGTATGTTGACAAGAAAACATGTTAGGTCTACATCCTGCAGAGCAATCTTAATTTCCTTTGAACTCTATAAAGGTTTCATGATGCAACTCCAGCAGTTTTTACAAAATGATAAAAGCCTTATCTCAAGCAAACTACTTATGATGTGAATAATGCAGCTGCTCTTTCATAAAGGAACATGTCTTGAATGTGAAACTTCAATTGGAGTTTAGGGTGAGAAGGTAAAGAGAAATGTGAAAAATCAGAGGACATGCAAAAGACAACCAAACACTTTCAGGAAGACATTTGATTGCCCAAATGGGCAATACAAAGCGTTTTTCAACCAGATAGCTTCTAATGCAACCATTTAGTCCATCCATTCATCCGTCCGAACAAGAAAACATCAGTTAACCTGTATATGTGCGTAACTAGGTGCCTTAACAAGGCAAAGCAAAGTATTGTACATGTATGGAACTTTTCATATACAAGAGAATTCAAATTGATTTATGTGACCGGCATACCTTTGTAGCATGAAGTTGTTCCCCTCGGCTTGCCGTAGTTAATGCTTCCTGGCACACCGTTTGACTGGGTTTATTGTTGTAATATATTTTAGGGCATGGCAACATTTTCAAATATCTGTATTAAACAGGGGTATAAACAAATGTCAGGTGTGTTGGATGTGCTGTGAGTTTTTTAAAAGATGTAAAGAAAATGTTTAGGCACATTTATCAATAAATGTACAGCTACTTAAAAATATATATGTGTAATTAGTAACACATTGTATGTTGAAAAACAGTAAAAACCGTAATAACGTCCTGTTTTTCTTCCTCGAGCTACTTAAGTAATCATGAGTTGAGATGAGATCACCACAGATTACAAATATGAAAAAAGGAAATTGAATGATTGACTGCCCTCACTCTGACATATAGAACAGAATCTGCTCAATAATTCAAAATGTGCTTATTAAAAAGCTATTAACGAGGACGTAAAGCATGAAGAGAAGGAAATCTCATGCTGCAGGCATTTTGTCTATATGCTGAATCACACTCGCTCCTCAGGAACAGAAATTAAATGGTATTTGCCAGTGATTCCCAGCTGGTGGGCTTGTTTTGGCCTCAGGTAAAGGTACTGCTCCCAGGTAGAGCTTTACCTTCATATTTATAGTTTTGAGTCGTTTCATTTTAGAACTATTACTCCGTTGTTGCACTTATCATTTCATATGTTTTGCAGGAAAACATCAGCTCAGTCTGTTAAAAATGACTTTTTCTGAAATGTTTTGATTGTTATGTCAGATTTATGTTAAAAACCTAACATAAAAAAGACTGAATAGTTTTAGTTGTAGGCTACATTGCTTACTATAAGTCTTAAGTCTTTTAACTACTTCTCAATTGTTACACTTTTTCATTTCATGTTTGTGCATGAAAGCATTGTTTCACTGGTTCTGCACAACCTGAGGTTTATACTGCACCATCATTACATAAATAAATACATTTAGGTTGCAGCTTCTCCTTAAAAGGTGATGCTGGTTCCCAAAGCCAGAACAGTTGAGAACCACAGGTAAATGCAGTTCTGTGCAATGAGGGACATCTAGAGAACTCTAAATGTGTGACACGGTAAACATGAGGTCAAGATTCAGAGCTCCATCTATATCTTAAGGAGATAGGACATTCTTTTAGGAGAAGGAGACAGCTTCAGGCTTCACCTATCCATCATTCATAATGAAGCCCAGATGTCCTGGTTTCACAGCTCATATTTGTCATGTTGAGCAGGAAGGTAAACAGACTTGAACAAATGACCCACAGGAGGGATGGCGCAGTGACACATCTATCTGACTTCAACACCTCACAATGTGTGAGTGTGCTAACAACACCTATTCTTATTATTCCTTTTTTTTTGTTTGGTTGGTCTTTGACTGAGTCTGTCTATTCTTTATTTAGTTTTACTAGTATGTGTTTTTTTTTGTTTTTTTTCGGGGGGGGGGGGGGGGGGGGGGGGGGGCTGATGCTTAGTGGTTCAAGGCTGGATCTGATACAGCAGACCTCTGTGACCCTGTATAGAATTAAGTGGGTGTAGAAGATAAATACAATGTGTTTAAGTTTATTCAGGTTTATAAATTCATGTTATCCAACTGAAAATCTTTACGGCAACTACTTTTATTTATTCTTTTTTTTCAAACACAGAACTCTGTGCTGCACTGATTTTGTATGAATTGTGCAGCACAAATAAGTCTAACTAATGAAGTGAACTCCTCCTCCCAATTGCATGCTTCATATATCTGTCTATACACTTATCTGTCAGGATACCTACTAATATATTCATTAAAAACAATGTTATTGTTAAGCATGACAACTCACACCGGTACACAACACAAATCATTATTTATTCCTTATTGTGGCATCTTTGATTTGACATGCAATTAACACACACAGACATATATATATATATATATATATATATATATATATATATATATATATATATATATATATATATATATATATATATATATATATATATATATATATATATATATATATATATATTGTATATTTTATTACAAAGGTCAAAGGCATGTTCAATTATTCAAAATTGTTCAAAATTCAGTTATAAATATGTGTGTCCATCAGGCTTGATACTAACGATAAATTAATGTTTACAAGTCGAGCTGCGCTCTTTGCTGCATTTTTACACAACCAGCACAAGGAGGCAGTGTTGTCATTTTGTTGATCTGATGAAAAAAAAGTCTTCACAGCTACTGGGAAAGTTTTAGTTTATTTCTCTTATTAACATCATACGTGACAAATAGAAATTGTGAAATACACTTTCTGAAATCAACAGAATCATCTTTTAAAAAGCATTGAGCCTGCACTATATTTTATATTTCCAGCCCTTCAATTTGTGAACTCTGATTGTCTTGTTAAAGAATAACTTTGAGAAATGGGATTCAAATTATATGTTTGCATGAAACATCAAAAAGTACCTGTTCTTTGCACTCTGTAATATAAAAATAAAATGAAAGGTCTCTTGCACAAAAATTAAAACATTCAAATATAAAGTAACTTGACTGTATTCTTATAATGTTTTTCCCAACAAATTTAACATAGATTTTGAATGTAAAATTTAATATAGTCAAACTACACTATGTTTAACTGTGTCGGTATTAATATAGGCGATGACTTTATATCATTACTTAAGTGTATCAGAGGTTGACTGATATATAAAAACGGAAAACATGTTTTGATTGAACCAGTCAGCTGTTCAAAGCATTAAATCTTTGCGAGAGCCCTTAGTGGTTGAAGTGATCCACCTTCTGTAATCAGGGATCTTAGCAAACCTGTGGAGTGGTGGACCACCTGACGGTGGTTCGAACATGGAGGACACGACCCCGTATGCCTTTACACCTTCACAAACCAGTGGCCCTCCAGAGTCTCCCTACAACAACACACACAGCATGTAATGACCAGTTCATTAGTGAAATCGTTATTTTTTTTAGTAAGGTTTGCTTTTCCTTATCAAACTACGATACATGTACATACCTTACCTGGTCCAATTTCTCCTGCAGAGCAGTAAGAGTTTTGCTTTGCACAGTCATCGATGTCAATCAGTGTTACATTGACTTCCCTGAGCATGGTCGACATAAAGCCAGTCTGGTCGTGTCGTCCCCAGCCGGAGACTGCACACGATTTTGGCAGAGAGCCATCATCCAGGCCTGGGAGCTCAATGGGCTTCACTTTTTCGTTGAACTGCGCCTTGGTGCTCAGCTTTAGGAATCAACCGCAAATATAAAATATGAATACAAGTCTGATACTTTGGCTTCATCAGTGCATTTTACCTTCTAACCTAACATTGTAAAAACACAAAAAAAAAAAAAAAAAAAAAAAAACAGAAAACAGAAAAGCTTTTTTGTCTCTGTTCATGGGTGTTCTTACCTTAAGGAGCATTACATCATTTACATACTGCGATTCATTGTAGTCATTACGTGGAAATGCCTGCTCCACAATAATACTCTGTACACCATCGTCATCATATACTTCATGAACCCCAAGTTTAACAATATAAGTCCTGTAACGATACAATAACAAAATAAATCATTCAACGTGCTGCATGCAGTAGGTTGTATCAGGGAGCCCACAACTGCAGGCATCATAGGTTAAACAAGCAACGTGTTAAACTGACTTGGCCTGGCAGTGGGCGGCAGTCATCACAAAATCCTCATTTAGTAGAAATCCACCGCAGTATTTCTTAACACCATCTGCCATGTACCTCTCCAGAAGGACCATGTATGGCCTGCTGTGTGGCTCTGCTTCATGACCTCCTATGATTAGCCCTGCATAACCTGGAGAAAGGAAAAATAACATTTAAAATAGTACATACAAATGTACGGTATATAATTTGAACGGGAACAAACAATATATAAAAAGTAAAAAGGCATCACTAATATTGCTCAACTGTTTGAGGAGGCAGTTTTAATACTTATTTATGAGATATAAAGAACTTAAGAAAACCTGACTGAGTCATTTCTACTGATCATTTCTGTCAAACTATAAGCCTGTGTATTATTGTCTCATTTTGATCGTTCTGCAATAAAAGAACATCTGAACTTCGGGAAAAACGATGCATGTTTCTTTTCCATTTCTTTTCCATTTGCTACTTTTCTTTCTTCTTCTTCTTCAAATTCTGAGAACTAGAGTATAACTCACCATAATCATGAAGCGTAAGCACCAGGATCACTAGTCCCAGTTTGCAGTGGGTCAACATGGTGGAATCACAATCAAGCTGGGCTGAAGCTCTGAACAGAAACAACACACATTGCGATAGTTTTTAACTGATCGGTGCTTCCGTCTGTTTGAGTGAAAAGGAAGTGGTTAGTTTGAAAATTCAGATAATGTGGCTTCAAAGCACATTTATAATGAGATCTTTTATATCACTGTCAAAGCCAGATAATAAAAAATTTCTTTAGATAACAATGACTCTTTTAAACATAACGTATCTACTTATTGTTATTATTATTATTATTGTTATTATGATGATGATGATTATTAATAGTATCATTATTGTTATAATAATTATGATTATTAATATTGTTGTTGGTGTTGTTATTAATAATAATAGTAATCATTATTTATTTTTTATTATTTTACTTATAAAAACTCGTTCCTCACCCTCCGTGGGTGGTGTCCCTTCTAAGCTCGGGTCCTCTACCAGAGGCCAGGGAGCTTGAGGGTTCTGCGCAGTATCTTTGCTGTTCCTAACACTGCACTTTTCTGGACTGAGATATCTGAGGTTGTTCCGGGGATCTGCTGCAGCCACTCTTCCAGTTTGGGGGTTACTGCCCCGAGTGCTCCGATCACCACGGGCACTACTGTCACCTTCACCTTCCAGGCTTTCTCCAGCTCCTCTCTAAGCCCTTGGTATTTCTCAAGCTTCTCGTGTTCCTTTCGCCTGATGTTACCATCACTTGGTATTACCACATCCACCACCACGGCTTTTCTCTGCCCTTTGTCTACCACCAAGATGTCTGGTTGGTTTGCCATCACCATCCTGTCTGTCTGTATCTGGAAGTCCCACAGGAGCTATATATATCCCATCCATCCATTATCTATACCCGCTTTATCCGTTTCCGGGTCACGGGGGTCTGTCGGAGCCTATCCCGACGCATATCAGGCGAAAGGCAGGGGTACACCCTGGACAGGTCGCCAGTCTATCCAGGGCCACATACAAACAACCATTCACACTCACATTCACACCTAGGGAGAATTTAGAAAGATCAATTAACCTACACTGCATGTTTTTTGGACTGTGGGAGGAAGCCGGAGTACCCGGAGGAAACCCACGCAAGCACGGGGAGAACATGCAAACTCCACACAGAAAGACCCACCGGGCCGGGAATTGAACCGGGAACCTTCTTGCTGTGAGGCAACAGTGCTAACCACTAAGCCACCGTGCTGCCCAGCTATATATATATATATATATATATATATATATATATATATATATATATATATATATATATATATATATATATATATATATATATATATATATATATATATATATATATATATATATATATATATATATATATATATATATATATATATATATGCTTGTTTGTTGTTGTTTTTTTAACTAATTTGGGGAAGTTTTCGTCACTGCATTTTGCTCATTTCTGAAATCTTGAGTGATAACTCACAGGACTAATATGAGTCCTGTGAGTAATGCATTTGCCTGCAGAGGATTTGTAACTTAAATGCCTTGGCATGGTCATATATTTCCAAAAATATGCATTGCATGAAAAACCACCTCTCAAGGAGAAACTGACCACAAGTTAACTTGTAATGGACTACGTTTACCCACTGATGTTTCTGTGGTGTTGCTCACAGAATCAAAGATCTATGTTGTCATGTTTAAAAGCCTTGACTTTCCCAGAGGAGCTGTTGCATCTGTCACATTTATTTCAATGATAAAAAAAATGAGACAGTGCTTAAAAGTAAGGTTTTATTTTAAAGTGCAGTTCGTAGAGCCTGAAGTGGATTACAACCTCAGAGCTATCAAACTAACAAAGAAGTTTTAAGGTCCTGTGAGAAAGAAAAAGATTATGTTTTAACCATCATATTATATTGCATTATAACCATTGTTACAATTAAATTATTTTGTAGTTGTTTTGTTTGTATTTTTTTCTTTTTAGGTCGAGGCTCAACTTGATGTTTTCTGTCTGAAAAATGCGTGTGGTTAAGAAATAAAATGAAATAAACACAGGGATTTGCAGCTGAGGGAAGAAGGTATTGAGTATGTGCCTGGATTTTTGCGACCAGTCAAAGAAAAAAAATGGGACCCTTTGCTCCAACTGATGTTGATAAAACTGTGACTAGACGCCTGGATGAAATCTGCAACACTGAGAATGTTCATGCAGCTTCCTGACCACAGTGTACTGATATGTTTGCCACATTACTTCTGTAGTCTAGACACAAGTATTTCACTCTTATAGCTTTCTCATAAACCTTGTTGTAATTGTTTTCAGTGATGCACAAAAACATTTGAATGTGATGCAGAAAGAAGACGGGGGGGTGGAGGGGGAGGGGGTACAGGGAAAGGAGACAACAAAACTGGTTTTAGGATGTGAGCGCCTGGAGTCCAGGGCACTAATGGGAATTACAGGAGGACGTGCAGAAAGGAACTTGTTTGGTAAAATGGGGCTTTTACCGTTAGCCCGTCACTTTTATGAGGAGCACGGGGCTTAGAGGACTGGATGGTTAAGCCATTGAACACAGCAACAAGGAAAGAAGGAATGTGATAGCAGCCATCCATCAGAACACAAATTATATGTTTATTAAGAAGAAAGGAAAATGACAATAATAAAACTAACAGGCTGTTAGAAAAGAAATTCCCAGAACACTCACAATAGATCAAACTTGTGGATTTAACTGAAATTACATATGGGAGCAGAAATGTATAGTCTGAGAGCTGTACTAATATGTCACTGACTGCATTTAGCAATCACCTTGATATAGGCTGACCTATGTCTGTGCTTAAAAATGATATCTATTGCACAATTACAGTTTACTGTATTATAAAAACATCATCTTAAGTGTTATTTCACATTGCTCCATTAAGTGTGAGTCCCAACAGTTCTTTTCCACGACGTTAATTAAACTCGGAGGAGAATAGCAGAGGAGAATATGTCCCTTTACAGTTCAGACAATGCAGCACATCCACTGACTCAAAGAAAGTCAGACATATCAACTGTGTTTGTAATTGTCTTTCATGGACGAGCTCCAATGACCATGGTAGACCTCCACAGTGGGGTCTCCTTGAGTGCGGGATAGGTTCCACTGTCAGACCAAGAAATAATGCGTGCATTACAAAATAAAAGCATGCAGACATTACCTCACCTTCACCAATTATTAGTTAACATTCAATGCTATTCTGACACTGACATTTAGTATCAATAACCAACTCCACTATGTCCACTTTGTCTCACCTTAATGGTAATAATAACAGCAACTATAATAATGTTTTAGTTATAATGTTGACCTATGTCTGCAGGGTTTCTTTTGTTATTTGCTTCTTTCCAGATCTGACTGAGTCGACCACCTGAGAGTGGAGCCTGGCCTGGAAGAAATCCCACTGTGGAGGTCTGCAGCCAGACATCTTGAGATATTTGCTGTCATTTTGACAAAACATGTGCAAAAACATTATTAGGAGGCTCCTTAATGAAAAGCTGAGCCCAACTTCTTTTCAGTACTAAAAAGCATTTGGTTCTTTTCTTAAAACCCAGTTGAGTTTGACACTGACAGGAAAGTGAAAACACATTATGATTTATCATTGCATACAGTTCTTTTTGAAAAAATATGTTTTTTTTTTCCCAATACTTATGCATCTTTCTCAAGAAAGATTACTAAAAAAATGTGTTCACTGTTTTGATTAAGAACTACTTGCTTCCTTGAATGATTAAATCTGGCGGGGCATCCCCTTCCGTTCTTTCTGTTTATATTTTGATTCAACAGAATCACTTATAAAGATTTCAAGATTTCTGGGTCCGTAGCTTAAACATCTAGTTTAAACTGGGGACAAGTATTTTTGCATCCTTTACTTGCAATACCAATACTGTGCTAAAAATTATCATTACAAGTCTAACATTTTCTACAGTTTGAAATCTAATTTAAATCAAAGAATTAAAGCAGCACAATCTTATGCAACACTATCTACTATAGTTAGTGTTACCCATCCATCCATCCTTCCATCCATGGATCCATCATCTGTACCCATTATTCAGGATCACAAGGGTCTGCTGGAGCTGTGTTTGGTTGAAAAGCAGGGGGACACCTGGACAGGTCATTTTTGTCACTCATTGCTACAGAAACAGTTATGGCAGCAAAAAGAGCTCACGTACCAACTCCAAACTGAAAACACATTTCTACAACTCACAGAGTCTGTGTCATTTTTCCACTGATGTTATCACACTAAGTTTCTTTCATTTTGAAATCTTGATTGTGACACTGATCTCATGTCTGTAGAAAGGAAACCAAACGAGCCACGTAGATGTGGCTCACATGATCAGAATTCCCCCTCTCAAGATGAAAAGATTAACAATTACTTTTTCAATTAAGTTTCCTGTGTTGGAAACATATCTTTGCTTTATACTTGGAAACAAAGACATTATATTACACATTATCAAAATGATCAATACTAAAATAGCTGAGTTTATTTTAGTCGATTTTAGCAGAGGCAAGAAAGTCCTGCAAAAGTTTCTGATGAGACTCCTCAGCTGTGTGCTTCAGAGCCGATAATTCGCATGCTCATTTTAAAGATTTCCAAGCACTGTTTTCACAGATGGAAAAAAAGAATGCTTTGCAGTAAGACGGAGCTGGCCGTTGAGGCCTGGAAAGTGACTGGATGAAGCGAGAGAATAGAAAACATTCTCAAGTGCACCTGTGATTTCTATAAAACAGTTTTCCTCCAAGTCAGGCTCTGGCCACTTATCCACACTGAAGGTTTGACATGTGCTTTTCCAACAAACAGAGTTTGTACATTAAAAATAAAACAAGTACAACTCCAAAACTGTTTGGATACTTTGAATGAAGTTTTTTTTTTTTTTTTTCCATTTTTGTAGACCCAGGTACACTACTTTTGGAAAAGTTGTGTGATAATTGAAACACAGGTTGTGCTGGAACTGCAAAATAATGGGGTGGTTTTGCAACACATCAGTAACATGAGTGGAAAAAAAGCGAAAGAAAATGTAAACCTGATTGGTGTCTGGAGTCCAGGTCTGTGACTGCTGGAAATATCTGAAACACAAAATAAACAAGATCAAACAAGAATATGGGAAAATACTTTCGCAATAGGCTGCAGCCACTGGTCTCTTTGAATCCATACATTTTAAATAGTTTAGTTGAAAAGCTAGATGACATTTCTCCACAGAATAAATGTTTGGAGTTTTTTAAAGTTTCATATATTTCATCACCACTTTCAGTTCATATAATGTTTTCAGGTAACTTAAAGACAGGATCGGATTTTTATTTTCTTTAGCAAAACCCACCAAAGTCACTGAACATTTTTCAGATTTTATTCAATGCAGCAACTAAATTTCATCACAATGCAACTGGCCATTGCTACGATCAGTAAAGTTGAGATTCATTTAAAAATATTACAGCTTTGAGCCATAAAAGCCCAGAATGAAAAAGAGGTGAATAATGTCCACTGCGAAAAGAAAGCTAACTGGAATAGCATGAATTGATACTGTGAATGTGATATAAACATGTCAGATCAGGCTAAATATTCACATACCAGGCACACGTGATGCATGTTTGGTGGACACATTAGAAGCTGACAAGAAATTTAAGAGGCTTTACTTTCTCACCACAGACCAACATTTGTCTGATGCAAACTTTGGCTTCTGGGCTAAAAGTCCATCTAACCACAACGACCAAAGATCCAGGATATTAGTTCTTACGATTCAAATATCTATGATCTTTTAATAACTTATCTTACTTCTGCTTGTTTGAGAGGCTTCTGTAATGAGTGAGCTTCACTTCTCGAGCATCATATCTTTCACACATGACCGCCAGCTCCTTGCCGAAGGGGTCACCGCTGATTTCTCACACGCCGAAGTTCCTCACAGGTCTCAGCTACAGGAAATGTCTACAAGTTCCTGTTGCAGTTTTGCTCATAAAATATAGCTGGTCATTGTAATTATAGAAGTTCAGTCACAATGCTGATGCAAACACTGAAACTGGAGAATTATAAGCGAGAAAGAATTTTACTGAGCTTTGAGTGACATAAATTTTGTCAGCACTTTGGGTGTTTTTTCTGTTCTGCTTGAACCATTTCAATCTAAAAAACATATGCTGCAGATCCACTCTGGGCATGGGATTCATATTTAGATGTATCAGATTTAAACCAGTATAATGAGAAGATGGGAATTCCAAAATAACGCTTTTTCTTTTTGAGGTAAAGTGATCTCTACTGCTAAGTTTCCATGTCTTAAAGCTGAGCTCTAAGAGAACGTGTCAGAAGTTAGGAAATGCAACAAACATTCCCGGGATCATTTAATAAATAGTAGGTTCTTACTGCTTATATCAACTATGTTGGATTAAGGTGGACACTGAAATTCAAAGTATTTCTGTTATTTTGCATGTAAGCAGTTATATTTTTTTTATTTTATACTTTGGATTTAGGGCTCTTTAACACCTAACTCTCTCAAGCCCAAACTTTTGACCTTCGACAACCAAAACTATCACTGTAATCTTGGTCCTGGTTAAACTGCAGTACGGTTTGATTTAGGATGTACAAAGATGTTTGGATCATTTTCTTGGATACTGCCATGGTTGGCTGTTGGAAAGAACAAAAAGTGCTGGGTGCTAATCTCTACTTTAAGCATGCGACTGCAAAGTTAAGCAAAAAACCAGCCTCTTTTCGCTGCGTACCTTCTTTTCAGGGAGGCAACATTGTTGAGTGTTTTAGTAAGGTTTAGGAAGCTGTCTTTTGGTTTACTGGCAAATAGTAACAGAGCTGATCATTCAACTTAATCATTTAATAATTGACCCCTAATTTACTAATTGACGCCTGCTGATAAAGTCTTCTGTCAGGTTCTGTGTGGTTCAGTTAGCAGTAATTTAGAGATCAATGAAAATATGTTTCTTGACCATATATTAAGAATGTTGTGAAGACCTTGAGGTGGTGTGTTAATGCTAATTAAAGACAGATGGGAGTAAGTAAGAGTAAAAGAGATCATTTTTAAAAACAAGGAAAGAAGAATAATTGTTCTAATAACTTCTTTTTCTTGTATTTACACAAAAGAAGAATCTCTTTCTTCACACACACTCTCCTCCCAACTTGTGCAACTCTTGCGTGCCCCATTCTGCATCTATAACAGATAAATCAACCGCAAGAGTGACAAGTTGTTTTTTCCTGTGGCAAATATGATAAATCAAGTGCAAAATTCAAATAAAAAAAAAAAGCTTTACAAAGCTCAGTTCAATATCTGTGCACTTCATTCTGTGCAGGGTCACTGGGCACTGCTGGAGGTGATCCCTACTATTTTTAGGCGAAAGGCGGGTTACTGCCTGGACAGGTTCATTTAAAACTCCACTTTTGAAATGATGCTCCCAGAGAAGAAATCAACCATAAATACGAGTTCAGCAGTGCCAGGCAGAGTGGTGACTGTGTCAATGCTTTTTGGGTACAAACTTCCCACATTGCCTAAAATATACCAAAATACAAAATAAATATACCATACAAAATACCAAAACAGTGCTTGTGGCAAGTATGAAGAAATATTAAATAATCTTTCACTCTGATAATTTTGATTTTAAAAAAGATTCTCTGAAACACAAAGCAAAAAGAGCTACTCAGACTGTTTTCGGATCTTAAAGCTAGTTTATTATGGTATGGGTTTGATCAGTGTCCTGGGCTGGAGTCCTTTTTTATGATATTCAAAAATCTAAAAGTTTGATTTACAGAGGTTTAGGTTACTACAAAGACCCTGCATTTCTTATGCTTTTGCTTTTGAACCTTTTTGTGCTTACATTTGTCCCACTCTTACTTCTGTTCCATTCATAACATTAAAATTCAAAATTATTTAAAACTCCATGAGCTTTTATTGCAGCCGGTTCTGCAGTGGCCACCAGAGAAGTGATCTGACTATAGAGAGCTCCCCTGAAGGAAGAGCGATTTGGTCGAACAGCATAGAAACGAAAACCGACCGATGAAAAGGTGATGTATTAGTTTCATTGTGGTGCAAAGGAGGTTTGTAATAAGGCAACATAAGACTAATACATCAGCCCTATTCATGGAGAGCAGAGTAGTGGTCAGATATAATTAATAGGAATGGTAAGCTGATATCTGGACAATCCTGTTACCCCCAGGTATAGTTGAGAGAAGTGATTGAAGTGCCAGATGTGGATGGTAGGACTGGTTTGGTCAGATTGGGTCATGGTATCCACTCTAACGCCTGCTATGTTCATGATCCGTCTATTTTTGTGATGGCTCACAAGCAAGTTTTCTCCCTCCATTTCTTTTCTGTTGCTTTTTTTAGAGTAGAACTGGAAAGATCCTCATTACTAACGTCGCGGCAGATTCACAGCCATCTGTCAATAATGTCTCTGCTTTGGCTGTGGTGAGGCTGGGGTCTAAAATAGGTCTTACATATTTTTCTCTTTTCCATGACAGCTTCTGGTTTGCCATGTATGTTTTTCATTACTTGCTTGTAGCCATTTAGGGGACATTAACTACTTATATAATCCAAAATGTGGGGCCACATCGCTTTTTGGACACATTAAACAAGCCCAAATAAGGTATTTTTGGGGGGGGGGGGGGGGGGGGGGGGGGGGGGGGGGGGGGGGGGGGGGACTATGACAGATAATGTGGTGCAGGACTGTCAGACTAGTCTAGGAACTGAATGTATCTCTGCTCATATAAGAGTAGGCTGGTACTTCTATAATTTCGACAAAACAACCAATTTGTACAAAGGGAGGTCATGTACCTTCCTCCTCCTGCAGCTTTTCACAATGAGTTGTGCAACATTAGTAATTGACTTGTATGAACAACATTGGAGCAAACGGACAGAGATTCACATACACAGCCCTTTTTATTTACTTATGTTACTATACAAAGATGAAATTACATTCATCTACATTCGTTACATTCATTCATCTGTATAAGAAACCAAAACTACAAGTTCCATGTCTGCAGAATGAGCAAGTGGTCATTTACATTCAGTTCCTTCCCTCATTGTTTCAGTGGACATATGAATCAGACCTCAGCACCACCCTCTACTAAAATCCATCTTCACTTTGTTTTGCAGTGTAGATATTTTATAAGATGTTTATTAATATTTTAAGATGTTTATGACCTATGAAGAATACCTATCATCTGTTTGTGCAAATCAGGAAAACTTGCATGGTGGATTGTTTGAATTGAGGCTAAGCTTCCCAATGCCATATTCTCCAGGGTTCACTTTTATACAGGAAGTCTCAACTAGATTGGTCCCACCAGATGAGAAACAATATTGGTATTCCAAGTATTTTGGCAGTAAGTAGGAAAAAGAAAAGGCAAGTATTTAAAGGTATTTGGATTTGCAGTGGACAGACAGGATGTGGATAAAGATGATGAGGGTGAAAACAATACAGAGTGTATCTTTAGACTGGTCTGCCTCGAGGTGGAGGGAGAGTCAGACAGTCTGTGTTTGTCGTTAAAAGGGGGATTTTCAATGAAGAAAACAGGCGAGCACCTCTTATCTGGTGACTCCTGACGGCTGCGATCTGTGCACGTCTGTGTGGAGAGGTCTTTGCATATCCGTATGTGTAGTTTTCATAGTGAAGAAAAATTCCAAAGATCAACTCTGTTGCAAAATATCTGCTCTGATTTCTGATTTCTGCTCAACTGCAGAGCACTAACAGTTACATGAGTCGGCGTGTACGTCGGTGGAGTTTTTTGCATCTTATTCTGCTGCTGAAGCACAGAAGCCGGTGTTTAACATCTCTGGCTTCTTGCCTGAAAAACTCTCACGCTTTGTTTTTGTTGCGCAGTTGTGCAAACAGACTGTTCTTTTCATGTTTTCCTTTCACTGACATCAGCAGTGCACACACAGTGACTTAATAGCTGCAATATGTCAATGACTATGTGCTGACTTACAGCCTTTACTTAGTTTGGATAAATCAAACCATCTATTCACCTATTGTCTCTAACTGCTGCATCAACGTAATTAGAAAAAGGAAGATTATAAATAATAGAGGAATGAATATGAAAGAAAGGGAGGAGGCATCTTTGCCTTTATTGTAAAGCTGAAAAAGAACATTTTGTCAAGAAAAGTTGAACGAAAAGGAGACATAGCAAATATACATTGTTTATAATTAATCATTTTGCCAGTGACACCTACCGTTACTTCATTCTGCAAAAGTAGATGCAGTAAAATTAAATAAAAAGTAATACATATACTGACATATTGTTTTCATGGGGAGATAGAAGTACAAATGCCTTTTATGACAGCAGTATGACTTCAGGAATGGAAACAGTATTTCAGTCTGTTCCGTCTTTAGTTTCAAACGCTTAAAAATATGAACACTCACTTGTTTGCCACAATAATTCATGTCTGAAACGTCTGGCTCTCAGCAACAGTCCCAGCACTATATTCTTTTCTTTTCGAGATCTCAAAGTTCTTGTTTTACAGTCAACTGGTGATCTGGCCCTCACTGTGAAATGATTATAATAACACTGCTGCATCTGAATCCAGCAGCAATCAGGCAAGAATTTGAAACAATCAGGAATACATCCTTCTTAGCTCCTTTCACTAAATGTCATGTAGTGGTATGGTATGCAGTAAACTCACTATGAGAGATCATGACACAGCTGTAGGTGTACAGCAGCATCAATGCTTTATGTACTTTTGTTCACTGTTCATGAAGGCTGCTGTAAAAAAAAAAAAGGTGTTAATGATAAGTGATGTTCTGTTTCTGCTGAGCTATTTAACACCATCGGTAGGGTAACCTGTGAAAAACATTAGTAAACTTTCAGGACTGACTGATGCAACAAAACATTTAGTCTTTTTCAGAGATAAAAACATATCTTTTACCATGTGTTGCTGATTTCTCTTTTTTTAACATTTTATTCTTTTCCAAACATTTTGGACAGGAGCAAGATAAAAATGTAAAAGAACAAGTATTTATGAGACCTTGTAATGTGTAAAACGAGGTATTATGCCTTTTGAGAATCGTGTGTCCAATAGACAGATTGCTCAATCATGCAATATGTCATAGGAATAGGTTCTTTTCTGGTATTAAACCGCTGTAAGACTAAAAGCAGCTGATGCAATAATCTATAAGTTATTCTGAGGCCTTAGCAACAAGCGAAACAAGGGGAAAAAACTACCATATATAAAAACCAGTTTACAAGAAGCATTGATACTTATCACAAACCATTTCCTCTGCGTAGGGTTTTTTTTCTTTAAGCTCACATTTCCCTATTTGCCATTTGAAAGTGTTAATTGGGCTGTCAATAGACCGCTGTCTACATCTGACACTGAAAAAGTGCTCCACAACTCAGTAAGCCCTCCATTGGGAATTTTTATGTTTCTAGACAACATGCAAAGGTTCACAACAAGTTCTGCTGGTGAATATTTTAAGATGAATGTAGTTTAATTGGATTATCTTTTTTTTTTTTTTTTTTGTCTGAATCTTGATAATTAAAGAAATGAAGATGTCTTATTTAGTCGTCTATATTTACTGCACAGAATGGTTCGGTAAAGGCATGCAGAATGCATGTAAAAGAGAAGGAATGGTGGGTAGAACTGGGTACAACAATACAGCTTTATCATTTGGTTTGTAATCACTATGGCAACATCAAACTTCTGTAGCTCTTTTGTGAACCACAAAAAAATAGGCCAAATGATGGTATCTGCAACATGTGTCTGGTTTAACTATTGAGATACTATCTTTACTTGAGCAGGGCATTTTTGCATGTTTGCAGTTGCAAAGTTTCTATATCATTACATTAAGATGTGATGCATAAGCACTACGGGAAATGGATGAGGGATGTTCATTTGTTTTGCAATGTGTAGATGGTTTGTTGAGGAGTTTGAAAGTTAGGTAGCGTCGGAGTTAGGTAATTGTCTTACTTTTCTTCCCATACACGTACATATTCACACTGTTTGCCTTTTGAAGGTATTTATTACAAAGTAAGGGCTCAAAGTGTGTTCCTGGAGCCAAAATCTTCCTAATTACTCAGTGCTCTCAGAACAGAAAAACATGAACAAAAAAATAATTATTTGAATGATTACAAGTTATCCATATACAGCTAAAAATGATTTGCTTTTTGGGTTTCATTCGTCCTTCTCATCTGACACCATCCAACTGAAGGCAACAGGTTCTTGCAAAGTAACTGCTTGTTTTACCAGCTGAACAGAAATCCTGTCCACCCATCCATTAACTTCTGCTTATCTGGGTTTAGGTCACCTGTACCAGTTCTTCCAGGAGGACACGATGCTATTGCAAGCCAGTTGACAAATATAATCTATCCAGCAAGGACTTGGTCTGATTTAGGACCTTCCCCTAATTGGACATGCCCAAAACACCTCTGTAAGAACTAGGAGGCATCCTAACCAGATGCCCAGACCGTTTAAATTGTTGGCTCCAGCAACACTATGGAGGAAAGACCTTTCCACCACTTGCTTTGCCAATCTTGTTCTTTTTGTCACTTACACACACCACAGGTGAGAGTAGGAACGTAGGCTGAGCAGTAATCTTTTCACCACAACAGGGTAGTAAAGGTCCTGCATTATTACAGATACCACATTTGAACCCACCCAGGCACCCACCCAGGCACCTACAGGCACCCACCCAGGCACCCACCCAGGCACCTACAGGCACCCACCCAGGCACCTACAGGCACCCACCCAGGCACCCACCCAGGCACCCACCCAGACACCCACCCAGGCACCTACAGGCACCCACCCAGACACCCACCCAAGCAACCACAGGCACCCACCCAGGCACCCACAGGCACCTACAGGCACCCACCCAAACACCCACCCAGGCACCCACCCAAGCACCTACAGGCACCCACAGACACCCACCCAGGCACCCACCCAGGCACCCACAGACACCCACCCAGCCACCCACCCAGACACCCACCCAGGCACCCACAGGCACCCACCCAAACACCCACCCAGGCACCCACCCAGGCACCCACCCAAGCACCTACAGGCACCCACCCAGGCACCCACAGACACCCACCCAGCCACCCACCCAGGCACCCACAGGCACCCACCCAAACACCCACCCAGGCACCCACCCAAGCACCTACAGTCACCCACCCAGGCACCCACAGACACCCACCCAGCCACCCACCCAGGCACCCACAGGCACCCACCCAAACACCCACCCAGGCACCCACCCAGGCACCCACCCAAGCACCTACAGGCACCCACCCAGGCACCCACAGACACCCACCCAGCCACCCACCCAGGCACCCACAGGCACCCACCCAGGCACCCACCCAAGCACCTACAGGCACCCACCCAGGCACCCACAGACACCCACCCAGCCACCCACCCAGGCACCCACAGGCACCCACCCAAACACCCACCCAGGCACCCACCCAGGCACCCACCCAAGCACCTACAGGCACCCACCCAGGCACCCACAGACACCCAGCCAGCCACCCACCCAGGCACCCATTCACAAATGGCTCCTTCTTCTATGGCTTCTATGTGCTCCAATAATCCGTTAGACATCTACAGAATAATTGATCGAGTCTTGTCAGGCGAGTCGGAGCCGTGAGACAGCTCTGGTTTCAACTATGGTTTCTTTGTCTATCAAACGGCCTTTTGTAGAGGTGAGCTTTCCACTGAAAAATCCTAACATGCATTGTAAATAGCTTATAATCACAAAGACTGATAGGGTTCTCCAGTTCAGTGTTGTTTTAGTAATGTTTTATATATCCCTCCATCATTTAAAAATCATCTTTGATGGAAATTAGGGAAAAAGTCAAATCTACTGAGGTTAAAATGTAATTGAGGCTCAGATGTGCTGTAAAATGAGTCAGTTGATCTCTTGCAACTTTGAAGCAGTTTATGTCTCACAACCTGACAGCTTGGATTTGATTTTTATTTTTTATTTTTTCACCACGGTGGACTGTTTTACAATACCTCTGTCATAACAACGTTTTTGTTTACATTGTAAAAAAGCCCCTGGTCTACAGTATGAAGCCTTTTCAGACTGCAATATTCCCTCATAAAATGTCTACTGTTTTGAAAGGCCAGGTAACACAGCCGGTCCACGTGTGAACACTGTTCTGAGGCACATGCAGGTCAGTGAGCACTGAAATATCCCTGAGGAAAACTAAGTCTTCATTTGGGATGTGGCTGACTCTGCAACAGCAGCAGCAGCCAACCCTGCTCGTGGCAGCAGGCTGGAGGCAGCATAAGATGTCTGCATGGGCCACCATAACATTCAAAGTTCCAACAATAGTGTCCTTCTTTTCTTCTCTTCTCCAAAGCCTCTCTCAAGCTTTCTCCCTCTGTTCTTGTGTTTTTGACACAGATTCATTTTACAGTTGGTTTCTTTTTCTGTGAATATATCTGACTTGACTGGGTTCATATCCTCTGAACTCACCAGCAAGAGAAGATCGAACTGACAAACAGCCATGTGGCTTATCAGCCGTGACAAATTACAAGTTATCTTTGACTGAAGCAAAAGCTAAATGTGCCTGCCTGAAAAGGACTGCTGTATTTCAGAGAGCCTGGAGAGAGTGGTGTAAACATCTGTAGACTGAAAAGAGGGTCAGGAGACTGGAGGTCCATGAGGAGAACACCGTGTGCTGTAGAGTGTCTGCTTACTGTGGGGAGTCAGGTTTTATAGGTGTCATACCAATATTTTATAACTTTGTCATACATCGGTATGTGTGCTGCTAGTTTCCCACTGCTGTCTGTTTCTGTGAAGGTGTGGGATGTCTACGAGCACATGCATCTCTCACTGAAAGCATCTCTACACTCACTGCATCGCTTTTCTTCACATTTGGCTTTGTAAGTCATATTGTGTCTTGTATTCTTTTTTTTGCTTGTTGTAGACTGAAGATGTTTTTTGAAGCTCAAATATCCCATCGTTTAATGAATTCAAGTAAGAAAATAAATACTTCTAAAAAAAAATGTTTAGAAATCACCTTCTTCGGGTGCCTGGTTTCTCAGCCATGCTAAAAGCAATTGAGAGTATATTGTCTATAGTATTTTTGTTTGTTTGTTTGTTTTGTTTTTGTCTGCAGGATAAGGCAGAAAAAAAAATTACAATGCCTAATCTGGGGAACGTTTAAGGTGAATTAGTATACAAGCATTTGGATCAATTAAAAATCAATCTCAAAGTAGTCAATGAAATATAAAATTGGTTGCTCTGACTGCAGGTAAGATTTAACATATTCAGAGGTACTTCACGCTACCTCAATTTCAAAAATATCCCTGAAAATCTATTTCATGCAACAGTAAAAACCTGAGAGTGGGTCAACAACTTTTCCACTCTGGCACACATCGGCGGTGTGATGTCAGCTGAGTACCATTTAACCCTTTAAAAGCCTGACATATGAAATAACACCAAAAAAATCATTTGGTCTTAATTGTTTATTGGATATTGAAACACCCCCAATTTCCTCTATTACAGTTTCCAAATATTTTTTTATAAACTTTTTTGTATTGCTATGAATATGTTAATGAATATGTGATTTTATGTTTTTGTTTTTGTTTTGTTTTTTTATATTATTATGGGTGGTGCAGAGGTCTCAGAAAACACATCAGATATGATACATCAGGAATTAAAGGATTACAGAGCAGTCTAAACACTAAATTCTTAGCTCAGACCTCATAGGTAAAAGTTGGATATAAGTGGGATATAGTAATAGAATATATTAATATATTATACAGTTATTTTAAAGGTGAAGTTTAATATTTTAAAACAAAAATAGATCATTTTGGCACCCCTGCCTCTTGGCTGTAATGAGCTGGGAAGAGCTCCTGCAGACCCCCGTGACCCTGTGCAGGATTAAATGGGTATAAAAGATAGATGGATTGATCATATGGGCCTGGATATACTGTCATCCATCCATCATGTACACCCGCTTCCTTCTATTCAAGGTGACGGAGGTCTCTTCAGGTGAAAGCCAGGTGAACCTGTACACCCTGAACAGGTCCCCAGTCCATCACAGGGCCACATATAGATGAACAATCACACACAAACTCACTCCCTTGGGCAAATCACAGTTTAGAATCACAAATTGGTCTAACGCGCATGTTTTGGACCGTGGGAGAAAACTCAGACAACCAAACGGAGAACATTCATCTTCCACACAAACAGTCTGCAGATAAGACTTTAACAAATCTTTTAGCAGTGAGCCAACAGTGATAACCATCAAGATGCCCATGTAGGGTGATTTATTGTATCACAAAGAGTATCACAGACATTTGGTTTCCAGGGATGGATGAGGGACCCCTTTATATATTGTATAACCTCCCATAAGATTGCATTTGCTTAGTTTATTAAGGAATAATTTTAAACTTCATCACACTTATTTCTAATGTTTCGCATCTCACTTCATGATCTTGCGTCATCTAAGATATTTGACAGCCACTGTCTCATGTAATGTGTGCACCATAAATCATCACCTTTGGTGCTGTAACATACTGTATGAGGCAAAAAGGCACCAACCAAGATGTTGACCAGTGACAGTGTAGTCGTACACCAGCGACCAACATGTATCTGACGTCGTTTTTAGTGTGAGGGTTTTAACCACTGATAACAGCCCTGGACCACAACACAAGTGCCCTTGTGACATAAACATTTATTTTTTCAAACCTGAAACCCGCTTGTGGGTTCAAACAGTCACGCCAATAAGTAAAACGTTGTTTATGTAAAAATTGCTCGGGGGTCAAGTTCTGGGTCTCTGGAAAGCGCCTAGAGACAACTTGTGTTGTAATAGACGCTATATAAATAAAATTGAATTGAATTAAAACAGTATTAATGAAACTCTAAAAGTCTGGAGGATACATGTCTACTAGTCCATATTTTCCCATATATTCTAACTTGGCTTCTTCTTCTTCTTTTTCTACCTTGACTTTATAAATTACCTTAATATCCACAGTGCTGGAGGATAAATGGTAAAAGCTCCTGGTGAATCATTTCCGTTTTGGCATGTTTAAAGCCTAAGAGGAACCAAGAAGAACTGCTGCAACTCTTGAAATGACGCTTAGAAAAACTCAGTATTAAAGTTTTTTTGTTTTTTTTTTTTATTTGGGAGACCGGGAGGGGGGGGGTCACAAACCATCAACTGAATAATTTCAGTATTATTTAAAACTATATATATAATTTTTTAGAAACAGTACATTGCTTTTTTTCAATCAGCATATGTGAAGATAGACCAAGATGGACCATTGTGTGCACCGTAAATCATCATCACAGCAGCTCGTCATGACAACTACATGTCAACATTTTTAGATGGTGAGCTCCTACCTCTTTACTTTCAGACATTACCTCCCCAAGAAGTCCATCTGCTAAGCTGGGAACCTTGAAGAACAAGATGTATTATGTCTGGATATAATCAGGGCTGAGGACAACATGGAAAGAATTTACCGGCCTGATCTTTCCTGCAGATATTTGTGCCATGGTGGGGTAAAGGTGAGTTGGGGTGTAGACTTTACAGACACATGACTCAGCAACTTGATGTCATACACTTTGGTGTCTCACGAGTCTCTTTAATTGTATGCTTCCCCTAAAAACTGGTTGGAAAAGAACATTCTGATTTTAAGATGTTTTTAAGTCAAATTTGGTGACTTCTTTTGCCATTTGGATGTGGGTCAGAAGTACATTTCCATGTCATACTGTCTGCCTGTTTCTTAGCAGTAAACCCAGAAAATACAACACATTAGGTTCCAGGATCAGATCATCTTTATTCTGTGAGATTGCTTCTTTGCAACAGCATGCTCCTCAGAGCTAGTCTGTACACATGAACAATAGTAAGTTTGCAGAGTTGAATACTGAAAAGATCAACATTTGTAACAAGTTTGCCTTAGTTTCTATTTCATTTTTTAAACACAGAAGCACTTGCATACCAACCAGCAGCAAGAGTTCTGCTTTTTGCACTGTTTTGTTCAAATTTTCATAATTTAGAAAAAAATGTTCATGTGATGAGAAATATTGCTTTTCACCCTTTTCCTTCACTCAGGCACCATTATGTGTAGGAAAAGCCAAATGATACCCTCAGTCTTAATTGGCTTCTGCAAATGGTTTAATAATGCATATTTTTTATGGTGTGAGCAGCCATCTCATGTCATTAGATCTGATTATTACTCTGCATGGTCATATAACAGCCAAGGAATTAAAACTATTTTGCAGATGTAGATGGTACAAACATTGTTTCCGAATCATAGTTCTGTGTTCCAGGATCCTGATGCACCTATAAACACAAATCAAAGACTTGTCTCAAGAACATTATTAGGAACAAGCGTTTGGCCTCCACACTAACCAGATTTAAACATCATCAAATCTTTATGAGTTCTGCAGCAGAGACAGAGTCAGAGCTGCTCCACTTGTGGAGAAGCTCCTTCTTGACAAGTGATTCAATATCCTAGCTGCAGTTATTTCAGGTTTTCAGTGGTTTGTTTCATATACAAACAAAGAGAAAAGTCTGTTTCGGTTTTTTTTTTTTTATCAATTGGGCTCGACTCCCAGCAGGAGACTTTCAGTGTGGAGTTTCTATGTTCTCCCTGTGCTTGCAAGGCTTTTCACTGGGTCCTCCAGCTTCCTTTCACAGCCCCACAACATGTATGTCAACTTATTGGTGATACGAAATTGTCCATGGGATTGAGTGTGCTGTTGTTTGTTTATATGTGGCTCTGTGATGGACTGAATATTTGTCTATGGGATCAACCTGTCTTTTGCCAAATGAGAGCTAGAATAGACTCCAGCAGACCCCAATACCTTGAGTAAGCAGGTATAGCTCATGGAAGGATGCACCAGTCAGACTTAAAACTTGGTAAGAAAGGTTTTAACAAGTACATCTTCTTTCTCTTGGGAATTGTTTTTGAGGGATGGTATTCCTACCATGGGGCAACATCCGTTTTTTTGGAGTTGAACTCGCTGCAGAACCAGTCTCAGTTTATGCACTTATTAAATTGTTCAACTTCACAGCAGAAATGTTGCACCCTGGTACAAAAACAGTATTCATAGCTAGATTTCACCTCCATGATGGCAGTATGGGTAGTGAATATTTATTTATATACATTATCTGGTAAAAAAAAAAATGATATAAATGCATAATAAGAGCCATCGTTATTTTGATTGGCATGTCAATTTAGCTGTTTAGCAATGTGAGTCAAGACCTAACATAGCATGACAATTCTTATTTATATTAAAGATAATATGGCTTTTTGTGCAGTTAACTGTACTAAAAAGCAACTGTTGCCAGGTTTTTGTTGACCTGGAAAAGTTTGTAGGCAAACTTTGCAAATGGATATATAGATATTAATGGTGTCTAAATCTTGGCATCAGTGCCACCAGCAATCGTCTTTATTGAACAGGTGGTGAACCATAAAAATAAAGGCCAAAACAACTATTCTTTTACTTTTGTGTTTATTTTCAAAGGTGCATTTTAGGCAAATGTGACGTAAAGCTCTGTTGGTTAAGAAACATTAGAAGGCAATGTTTTCCTTTTAGCTCCACAACTGAGCCATGTACATTGGAAATGTCCTGACCCAAAGTACAATTTCATTGGCCAGCACTTGTTGGGCATCCGCTGTTTGTTTGGCTGATGCGTGCACTGAAGGGTTGAAAGTTCAAAGTTCAAACATTTCCGAACTTATGATAGAGGCATCGCTCCCGCTGCAGTGACAATGACGTCACTCCTTTCACAGTGACTGTATGGTGACGCATAAGACGCTTCTAACGCTGCTTTGTGACCGTACCATGAAATTCTATGTATCTGCAAAGTTTGCAGAAAATACACTATATACACCAGCAAAATCACAATCCAACAGAATTGATTTTGTGATCCAGCCAGGCTATATTGCTTTCCCTTTTGCAGTTTTTGTGCTATACCAAGCTTATTTTTTGTTTTTAGCTTCGTAGTCAGCATACAGATGCAAACATTGCATTGACTTTGCAGAATGGAAACAAAGAAGATGCACGGGCTCAAAATACTGTATCTCATGATGTAAGGGTGAAGAAATGCCAAGAAAGGCATAATTTGTAGTATCTGAGAACAGAAAGAAGAAATGGACAGACTGAATTTGTTTTGGTGGTGACAAAAGAGCACTGGCTAGTCATGTTCCACAATTATCAAGTACCAAACCGACAATTAACTGCATTGTTGTAACACAAGCTCCTTCTGGGTCCTGCAAATCACATCGTCCTTCAATCTGTACATGACAAGAAGAAGCACTTCAGTGAATGAGAAGATTTAATAAGACAAGGACCAAAGCGAGCAAAGACTGGTGGTTTGAGTTTGGCCTGAACATTTGCTTAGCTAATGAAAACCACATTGGCTGGAGAGCTGCTCTTCCATGAGTAAGGAGACTATTGAGAGTGGTTGTGGACAAGATGAAGCTAATGATGGATGGGTTTTGGCTCCAGTCTTAGTCGAAAACCTCATCTGTGCCGGATTTTCTCCACACCAAATTTTGTCCCATGCAAACAGTTACACCGTCCAGTGGTCGGAGCTCTGGAATGTGATGTCAAAGAAATTTATGGATATTACAATTCTCCAGTCATAGTTTTGGCAACTTTTCGAACTGTCTTCAGTTTTGTTTATCAATTCACTCTGGCCTGCTGATTTTAACTTTCCAAAATGCATCATTGTAGTCCTTGTAATCATTATATTGTTCTTTCCAAAAGCACAAATTAGTTTAAGCTTATTTATTGGATCCAGCATGTGCACACCGTGTTTTGCTGCCTTTTAGTGTACAGAAGTAAATGCGTTGGCATGCCTGCTGTATGTGAGGAGGGATGCTGCATGAATTAAGTCTGCCTGTAATCACTGTGGCAAAATATTCCCAGCTGTGTTTCACTGATGGGTTTTTGTTTTCAGGTATTACTCCGCCCTGGGTATTTCCATCTATGACCACTGTCTGGCAAACAATGCCTAATATTCATTAGATGTTTCTCCGACTACAACAGAAAGGAATCCTAAAAGATCCTCACAGGACGACTAAAAGCACTTCACAAGTTGCCAGCTGAATTAAGAATTTTGACATTCGGCTCGAATTTCATTAGGGTTGGCTTTAGTTTATTTGTTTGTTTTTGTAACTATTATTTTTAATAGCTTTTTCTGAGATCCAACTTCTGACATGATACAGAAGCGCTCTTTCTTCCTGCCCGCGTTACATTCTTACAGCCGTGTTGCTTTCCTTTGCGCACACGCTGCCCTCTTACATGAGTCCGTTTCTCAGTCATGGATTAAAACAGGCAGCGTCTGTTATGGCTCACGCCAGTCTAGACATGAATTTGCATCACTTACAGGCTAAACTTCCAGCTGCATTATTTCTGGCTCAATAAAGCAATGGAGACATTAAAACAAAAAAAGTAGCTGAAGAAACACAGACCATCATTTTAGACTTTGTCTTTTGTTTTTCACAATTTGCCTAGTAGGCGTCATAAAAACTAAACTTTAATCATACTGCAAGTTTTATTCTTTAAAAATAATTACAAGTCATCAATCTTCATTTTACACAAAGGGTGGATTTCCAAAGAAACATAAATTTACATTAATCTAGATGAAAAAAAGATTGTATCTGTTGCATTCAATCTGTATTTTATTTGTTACTGCTGAGTGAAATGGAGTTGGTTGCACTGAAGGGTAATATCAAACAGACAACAGATGTTTACGTGAAATACAAGCAGGAATACAAGCTTATTAAACTATTTGTAAGAGAGCTACGAAACCGGGGAGAAAAAGAGAAGGAAAAAAAAGCCAAATACCTGTCTGCAACTCAAAAGTTTGGAGTCTTGCTGCCCTGAAAGTACAATAACAGGCTTTGTAACTGATAATTGAGAAAAATATTTAGAACTATTTATACTCTACATAAAAAGTTATGTTCCACGTTTACCACACTTTTTAGGAATATGGCCAATGAATGTTCTCCATAAAGTAGACAGGCCACCAAGGAAGCAGGCCAGCAGCGGGCTGCAGGTTTGCATAGTTTTGAACACAACACTACTTGTTCGTACCGGAGACGAGCCCAGTCGGACCACGATAAGTCTGTCTGGGTCCATACAAATGCACGTGTACTGCAGCTGCTATGAAATGCTGTTGTTTGTTGGTCTCTTTTTTTTTAGATTTGCAACATATTCACCCTTCTCACAGTCTCTCCCCCGTCTGTGCTGCTCAGTCTTTATCAGGAGCAGTATTGATGGTTGTGACGAGCGGCTGCTGGCAGCTCGGACGGAGGCAGCGGCTCAGTGCGCGCGGAGCGGCGTCGCTGTTCGGCCTGATGCTGACGTTCGAGCACAGCGAACAGCAGCGTCCATCTGATTTTAAAAATAAAAAACAGCGAGACCTGGAACTGCGCCCATTAGAAAGACAAATCATCCCGACGAAGCTCATGGCTTCTGTCTCCGGAGAGGAAGAGGGTAGCGCGGAGGGGGCGTCATGGAGACTCATGGGTCCGGCCTCGGAGCTCTCCAAGAAGCGCTGCCGACTAATGTACTCCTCTCTCGGCTATGATGCTGATGTCTGCCTCTTCTATGTAAAGGGGGAGTTTTATGCCATGGATGCTCGCTGTGCACACTCCGGTAAAACCAAATCTCATTTTCCCTTATATTAACTATTTCACAAAAAAAAGGAAGTGAAAGTCGGGCACATTTCTTTACCTAAAAGTAAACATCTGCGTGTATTGCTGCTTTTACTGCCACTAGAGGTATGAGAGTCTTCTATTTAAAACACAACAAAAGAAACACACAAAAAAACTGCAACCTGCTGTTTTGATTTCAACAATGTTATTAAACAAAGAAAAAGAAAACGGCACCATCATCACGTTTTGCCAGCAGACGTATTTTGTTTTGATAGGAGGGTGTGATGAGCCTTTTCCTGTGTTGATGCACAGGGGGTCCTCTGTGTGAGGGGGACATTGAGGAGGCTGATGGAGTCCTGCAGGTCTTCTGCCCCTGGCATGACTATGACTTTGATCTCCGAACTGGGAAATCTGGGACATCACTACAGGCAAGTATGCAGAACTGTGACCTCATTGGTTCACAATGCCCTTTTAGCCTCGCTGTGATGAGGGCTGCAACAAAAATGAAATCATGAGAGTAAAGGTGATCAATTAAAAGCAATTTGGTTTAATCAGCAGTAATGTGATCAAAAACAGAGCCATGCTTTATCATTTTCCCCTGGCTTTTAGTCAGCAGTCCTCCCACAGCACAAAGTTGTCATGTTTCACTTCAAAATACAGGCCTCAAGGGATGAAAGTAATAAAAACATTATTGAGGAAAATGGAAGTGATGGAAATGATTTTGAATTGAAAACTAGAATATTAAATTGTCACTTGATTTTATGAACCTCACTGGCGTTTTATTTAAAATTGTGTTCACTTTATATTATTGTTTTCAACAATCCAACAAAATAATTTTGCATTATCAACATGTTTTTTTGTTTTTTTTTACTTTACACAAAGAAACACACTCAGTAAAACTTGGGCACTGGAGTTTATGGCAGTGGCTATATCTACTTTGCTGTCAAGCACAACTGGGAGGTAATAATGGTGCGCTATAGATAAAAACAACAGGACAGCGAGGTAGTTTCACCTGGAGTGATAGTAACAGAGAAGGGAGGCTGGAATCACAAAATCCCAGCGATGACGCTCCTGTAACTCAAATGATTGTAGAACAGTGACGCTGTGTGTAATCAAGCACTGATGGGGCACCTCTGTTTGGTCTGTGTGACTTTCCAAAGGAGAGTGGCGGTGGTCTGACGAGGACTTTTTCCCCCCTAACATTGTGTATCCTCTTGAAGAAAAGAGTTAAATAACTTCAGTTCCAATTCAGAAAGTAGTAAAGTCAAGAGGCCAGCTTTGTTCAGTGATTGTGATTATCTGCTTCATGTTTTTTCAGGCCATAAGTAACAAAAATAACATGTAAATTATAAAACAACATGAGCAGTGAACTTAGTGATGTAGTATACACTATTATGAGTTGAGTGGTGATTATCAGAAGAACAATTCACTCTAAATAACAGATAAGTTAAGTCAAATAGTCATCACTCATTTTCTCTTGTCTTTCAGTTAAACTGTTCTATTTTTAAATTAGCATGCTTTTCTTGTCAGTTCTAATTTTAATAAAATCATTTATTTTGCTTCCGTCCCTCATGGCCAGCCAACGCTTTGCATGTTGGACCATTTGAGAAATAAATAGGATTAAAAATTGAGTCCCATGTGGAATCGGTTCCATATTGACCCATGTGAACCTGGGTTTGCTTATGCGGCTGGCCCGAAGGTTACCCAGATGAGACTCCCATTGTAGGTCCAATCCCATTCGTTCGCCTATGTACCTGAGCTTAACTCCTGTGAGCAATTCACGAATGTTAAGCTCACATGGAAACACGGAAAATCCCACACTGAGCCCCATTTGTCACGACATTTATATCTCGGATGGGCCCCATATACAACATGTGGCTGATTTTCTATGTAAACATAAAATGAAATGAGGGAATATATAAAGTCACTTTCTGAACTGAGAAAATAAATAAATATGTGTAAAATCCACCATATGTATATTTGGAGATAGAAGTATGTTTGGAAACTCCATCTGGGTGATGATGTGAATGCTAACACTATTTTGTTGTCAAATCATTTTTTTCTGCCAGATGTGGGAGTTTTCACAGATTGACCTTCTGTGAGAAATCATGAATTTAAACTTAATGTTCTCCTTTATCTCTGCCAGGCATCTGTTATTACCGTGACTTTGTGTTTGGATGAAAAAAACAATGTATAAAGACTAATAGCAGTTTGTAATTTTAGTCAGACTTTTTCACAGAAAGGTTTGGCACCTTTTTAACCAAGAATAAACAACTGCACGACCCCTTAAGTTATTATGTAACTCGGGTATTAAGTTGTAGCCGCTTTCCTCCATTGCTAATGTCTTTCCAATTTGTGTGTTCACTTTTACAGCAAAAAGTACACGAAGTCAAGCTGGAGGATGGCAACGTGTACGTGAAACATGAAAGTCGTCTGTCCTTAAATCCTTTTCCAGGGAATCGAAGAAACTGAAGAACCTCCGTGCAGCTGCGTCGTCCTATTTTTAAAGACTTTCCACAAACACAAGCCACCTGAAAACATTCCTGAGCCTTATCTGTCATGTTCTCAGAACTGCTTCTGCTTTGACTGCGGTGAACTCGAGACTGTATGGAAAAGATCCCGCGAAGAGGACATGACATCATGAAATTGTTTTTCTTAGTGGCGTTCCAGGTGGAGCATCAGCCCAAGCACCGAACATGGAGGCTTGTTGGCTTACTTCTGATCTTGATAAAACTTAGACAGGAAAGCATGTGAAATGTAGAGGAAAATCTGGTGTTTTAAAACAAAACTTTTGTCATGACTATCCTATCAAATTTTTTGATATGTCTTTATGAATATAAATTATGTCTAACATACTATTTTCTAAAATTCAGAGAATCTGATATTTATCTGCTCTCGTGAATCTTGGCTGTTCATTTTTCTCATACTTGAAACCACCAGCAAACAAATTTTTTATTTCTGATGATCGTTAAAGTGCTGCTGCCAAAAATCCTAAAAGAAAATGTGAAAAAAATTCAGTTAAGAAATGTCATTGAAGCAGCCAGACATGAAGTATTTCATCCATTAGTATTTAAATTCAGTTAAACTGACGGGATGAACAGTAGATACGAGTAAAAAAACAACAAAAAAAATCACAGTCTGAGAAATGAAGACATGGAGAAGTGCCTTAAAGCTGCATTCTGTCTAACATTCAGCAGGGGGTGGGAGCCACTGTTGTGATGGAATTGATGTCCATTCAGCTGTTTAGAGAAATATACAAAAACAGGTTGTGTTGCGCGATAGTGCATTGGTTAGCACTGTTTGCACTATAAGGTTCCTGAGTTAAACCTGAACCGACGTTTTTCTATGTGACGTTTGCATATTCTTTCTGGGGTTCTTGTCCTTGTCCTTCATCCTCTTAAAAACATGCATATTGGTGGTTCTAAATTGACCGCAGGACGTGTGTATTGTCTTTGTGTGGCCCCGTGACGGTGACTTGTCCAGGATAGGATGGCTGCAATAGGCACCAACACCTCTGAAGCTTAATAAGATTGAAGTAGGAATAGGAAATCAATAAATGTTTTGGCACGAGGCTACTTTGTCATTCTGAGGTTCTCGGTCATATCAGACACGTTGCTGAACACCGTTATCTTCACGTAAGATGTAGGTGCTTACCATTGATGCTCTTTTAAAGAGCAATCGTTTTTATGTAATAATGAGCTAGACATTTATTTTTTTTCAACTGCTTGCGTATAACTAAACTAAACTGGCAAACAGTCATGAATTGATCTCATTGCACCCATGATGGCATACATGTCATCACCAAACATGAGCTTGACACACCCTTTGAGTTGTTTGGCCGTGAATAAGTTTAAACACTTATTCCAGTGATGTCACATAGTTCAGACTCCCTTACAGATTTTTTCTTTTTTTTTCATTAAAGTTGCAAAGAGAGCACAAAAAAGGCACTGCTGTTTCCATTGGTGGCAGCTCCAGTGCTGAGACACCTTTTCTCTCCATTCCTGACTTTGGCATAGACTGGTTTGTCTGGTACTGACGCAGTGGGATTTGAGGGGAATGGTCTTCGAGACGCCAGAGGAAGGTTCACGGCCTGAAATGCACCACTCACTCAAGAAAAATGTGTAGCTGTATACATGTTCACACTGATGGCAGTGTGTTTTCTTTATTCCTGAGCCGTGAGACCTGTCACGCTTTATATTTTCTCTTAACCTCACTTTCTGGAAAATGCACAGAGCCCTGTCTTGAAGTTGTCAATGACAGGGTACCTCAACTCTGGTTTTCCTCCTTACTGTGCTCCCTTTTGTGCAACTATATTACACTATTAATTTAACTAGCTAAAAACAAAAGTTTCTCACTTGTTTTGCGCTGTAACTCACCACCTGGAGGGAAATGTCACCTGTGATGAAGAGGTACCTATTTGGTGTCATTTTTAAAGTCACAGTTCAGCAGAACTGGTTTTTCCGTCTTTGTGTTTGAGGTAACGCGGAAACAGTCATTCTTTGTGAGGCTCATATTTGTTTTAATAAATACATTCTTTTATACTGATGTTTTTGATGTATCATTTTATTTTCTGAAATATGTATCTCAACTACCTGTTAGAAGTATATTTACTATAGAAATATTTTTTCATAAAGAAATTGTTCTGTGTTGGTTTCCTGGCAACTAAGAAACATTTTGATTTTATGTACTATATTGTAACGTGTTACCTGATATATTTAATAACGTATTTTCCAATAAGGGTGACAGGGATCTACTGGAGTGCTAATTGCAGGCCACTAAAAAAATAATAATATTAAAATGTACTTTATTTTTATGAAGTGTACTTATTGTGTAACAGATCATACAGGCACATTTAACTCCAACGGTGTTGTACACTTGTATTGTACCATTTATTGTAAATTATGCCAACTGTAACTTCTGCAAAGTAATTCTAATTATCCATGTTGTTTTATCAAGGAATTTAATAATTATGTTTGTATATATATGGAATATTCATTATCAAAAAATTTCTTTGTTTTCAGTGATCTGCTCAAAGCCTTTATTAATTGTTTTTAAAAGTGAATGCCCCAACAAAGAGTAATTTCAGTCAAAGGGTTTACACAAAGTCATTTTATTTACAGTTTCTGGATCATACATTTATAGCAGATTTAATATAATACACCATTTACACATAAAAACTCATTTCTGAAAGAAGCAAAGCTGTCAGCGTTACCATGCAATAATTAGGCATTACAGAGTATTGTCAAGAATTCCTTTGTGCAGTTCTTTACTGCATGTTTACACTCTTCACTGGGGGTTTGACAAAGTCCTGGGTGATGTTTTGAACATAAAAGTCTTATTAGAGCACCTAGGTTATAGTAAAAAGGAAAAAAAAGACATAAATCTGCTCATACTTAATTTTTTTTTTTTTTTTTTTAAGAAAATCATTAAAGGTCTCTGGTGCATTCAAGAATTGTTGCCTTGCTGCTATAAACTCAAGACCATTACTGTAACAAAGGCAAAAATCATTTTAATCATTCTATAATGAAATCATCTTCACTGATACCTTTTCTAGGCTTTAAGTCATCATGCAGGAGCTTGTTGACAGGTCCTGCATACTCAAATGTTTTCTGTTTTCCAAAAAAAAGGCAGTTTCTTCAAAAGCATGAATGTTTACATAATTGCTTTTTTGTCTTTTTAGGGACAGACACTTGTCTATTGAGGACTGACCACACATCATTGTCATCATCAGTTTCTGAGCAACGGCTGGTGCAGGTTTTAGAGAATATATACTTGAGTTTTTATAAAGAGCCACCTGTCCTCACAGAAATGAAACATAATGACCGCCATCACTTAACAAAGCATAAGATAAGAAAATAAGGTGCATGCATTAAGATTTCCTCTGCTGTGTTGGTCTCCAGGGTGATGAGTTCAACCAGCTTGTTATTCCTTCAATACTGTGTTGTAAATGGTGGAAAATTATTGCAATTACAGCTACTGCTGAGTAAAACTAAATGTCACCTAAAAATAAATCCAGTTGTTTTTGTTGTTTGTTTTCTTGTTTTTTTAACAAAGTACTTTTGTTTACTAAACCTGGTGGAAGTAAATTTAGGAAAGCTAAGAATAACTAACTTAAGTATTTCCAAATGTAGCTAAATTTTTAAACCCGTCTTGAAAGGGCACTTTCAGGCCATTTTTATTTTTCTGTGAAAACACAAAGTTGTGAAGAAAGTTTGCATCTGTATAGTCTTATTTCAACAACAAAAATGACATTTGGTAAGAAATTATTTTAGCCTCTTTTCCAAACTGTCAAATGATTGATTTGAAAAGTGTGGAAAAAATGCACTAAGCTCCAAGAAGCCTTATTTACGTAATTAAAGACCTTAAAAAAAAAAAAAAAAAAACTGTGGCTACTACAACTACTGCCCTCCTCATGGAAATTTGATGAGATAAACATTTCCATTTCAAATCAGCTGCTCCAATGTTTTATCTGTTGCATACAGCCTTAA
Source organism: Xenentodon cancila (assembly GCA_014839995.1). Classification (NCBI taxonomy): domain Eukaryota; kingdom Metazoa; phylum Chordata; class Actinopteri; order Beloniformes; family Belonidae; genus Xenentodon; species Xenentodon cancila. Next base: position 19,476,318 of record CM026206.1, read on the forward strand.
TCGCCCTTTATTTGATTTTAAAGACTTTGGAAACTTTCTTAAGCTATTAAACCAAACATTACAGAGATTCTTTAATCTCCTTTGAAGTTCCCCAAAGACAAAGAAACCATTTGGGGAGCACCAGCTTACTTTCTTAAGAAAAGCCTTATATTATGGTTGACTCAAGCTGTTATTGTTACCTTGTCATTCAAGCTCCCTTGATAACTTCTTCACATGAATAAGCCAATTCTCCCGTCAAAAGCATTCTCAGGAGGAAATCTGCATTCTTCCATGTGCAACCACTTTGTAAGCCCAGGATTCTGTAAATGACGCACTGTGAAGCCAAGATCGTTAATATTTTCCCTTTTTTTTTTCCTTTGTCCAAATAGTACTCCAAAATGATTAAACCCTTCAAAAGATAATCTTTGTTCTCTTTGTCCTCTGGTTTAACATTTCGTTTATTTGCGCTACAGCTGTTCAGTTGCCTCAGCTGACCTCACACAACATTTAATTTTTCAAGGACTTATCGCCTCCTACACCTGGATTCAATCATCATCATGGATGCTGCGTTTGCAGCAGGGCAATGTCACTTTTTATACATATCAAAAGTCTCAAAGCCCAAGAAAATATAATTAAAGAGGTGAGTGGTAATGGAAAAGGTTCACTAGATCATCAGTCTGTTCGAAGGTGCCTTTCTGAGTCTCTGAGTGGAGCCAAGAATTACCATGGGGTTCATATATTTCATTTTCATTGAGTTTACTTCAATATACTTTAACAAAATGTTAATTAATCTATTGCACATTAAAGTAAGAATGTACAGTAAATAAATTAACCAACCTGAGAACATCTGCTGAAAATGACTGTGCAGTGTGCTTGGTGGAACTGTTGATATTTGATTGCAATCATCTCGAGCCCGGTTTATCACTGAGTACCAAGATGAATGTTAAGTTCCTGGAAATTACCATGTTTGTGCTGTTTGTGAAAGTCATGGTCCTGAAAAGATGGATTTTCTAATTAGCAGCAGGCTTATATTTCCTGGTTGTCACTCCTGGTTTCTCTAAGGACCACTCTGCTCCCTTTGAATCGGGATGCGGATTAGTTCAGGTTGAGCAGCTTCTCCCGGGAGTCTGCAAGAACCCATGTGGCAGAAAAACAAGTTTTGAGCTTTTGCTGCTAAGTGAACTTTATGCTTATTACCAGCATGTGCTATAACCCATTTGAAATAGAATAAAAGTCTAATAAATCTAGCAATTTCAATACCTGTAATGATGTATGGTATATGTTTAGGTGCATACATTATCAATGATCTATCATGTTTTTACACATTTTCAGAAACCTGACCAGTAAAAGCAGATGTTTGACTCAGTTCAGACTCTTGCGATGTGTTTCACAAAAGAAGAAAAGACTCTTCTGGGAATGTAAAGCCCAATTAACCAAATTAAACTCAGACACTAAAAGAATCCATTGAGATGTACAAACTGTCAAATCAGCTAAGTTATGCAGCAAAGTATGAAAATATTAAAGAATTCAAACAGCCAAAGAATGATTACATAGCAGAGATAGTTGATGAAAATCATATTAAAAAAAAGTCCTTGCAAGATCTCCTATAGCATAGCCTTACTACTGGCTACTGGAAAGTTTGTGAACCCTTTAGTAAAAAGAAAAACAAACTGAAACCTCATACAGTTTCACAGATATTCCTCTAATATGATGCAGGACTAACCAGATGTTGCTGAAATGTTTATTAAGATATAGTGCTGGACGTGGGCATCACATACTCACAAATGTGTATAATTGGATCATGAATAAATATAATGGCTTTTCTTTCATTAGTTTAGTCAGATTGACTAATAAAAAGTATAAATGGTTCACAGACTTCCAAGTACTACTGTATACAGAAGGTTTTTTTCATTCACCAGTAGCATTTTGCATGCACTGTAATCATTTGCCATAGGCTGAATTTTACTAAATGTCAAGTTTAATTAGAGTTATTGCACTTCAAGATACAAAGGAAGCTCACAAACAAATCTCCCGACAACAAAGTTAGTTTAGACCCTGAATGAGCCTCTTGATGTGAAAATGAAATACTCTGGAATATATTGTTTGGACAACATTTTGTTTGATTATAAGGAATGTGCAGAGGAAAAAGGGAATTTTGTCATACCTCACAATCAGGTTTCTTCATTTTAGACGTCTTGTGAGTGAGATCCATGTTTGTCTTGGAAACAGTCATCGTCATGCACATTTTAAGTAGGTGTGAAAGGATGTTTGGCTTAGTCACAGTTGGCAATGTGGTAGTCTAAAGAAAAACATTAAGAAACTTGAATGCATCCTCTAATTCCTAGTTGGTATTGCTCACTCCGCTGTCTGTTTGGAGTACGCCTTCCTTTTGGGGGAGAGTTTCCCCGTTGGTAGAAAAAAGGGCTCGGTGTCTGCTGCAGACAACAAGGAGTTTATGTTGGTTTCTTTCTGATCTTAAAAGCACGAGTTCATTGGAAAACAATGGTCAATTATAAAGTGTTTGAGGTTTGCCATAGTAACTACAGCATTTGAAGGTTTGGGTTCAAAAATAAGCATTGACAGATGTTTGTGAAGGTGGAATGCCACAAAAAAGCTTATAAAAGATCCATTGTCAAGAGCCAATTTTGTGTACTCATTCATGAAATCAGAACAAAGCCAATAAAATAAATACCAGTCACTGTGTACATAAGCATGTTTGGAGGAAAGGAAGAAATTTATGCATCAAATCCTTCAAGTCATTATCAGAAAAATGAATTTCATCAATCATACTTGATGACTTTGTTGATTTGCTCTCTGTGTCAGTTTCGGGATTATCAAAGTCAAGAGAGAATTTGAACTTCTCATCAGACAGAAAACATTTACCCTCTGGACTTGGTGCCCTTACAAGATTCTTTGCTGATTCTCCGCTGGCCTAAAAAAAAAAAAAGAAAGATAGTTTGATTGTTCCAAAAAGCCTCCAATGTAATATATCTTGTAAACATAAACAAACCTACGTTTTTGGCGCTGCTTCTACTGGCGCTGCTGCACTCTCATTGATGCTCTCCTCCTGGTTGAAGAGCTCACTCTGCGACTCTGGGTTCCGCCCTGCTGCTCTGAGGGATAAGCCACCACCTGGGTGGATGACCTCTGCACCTGCAGGCGGTTTAACTCCCTCATATCCCTTGCCATCTGTGACAATGTCTGACTGGGGTTGGTCTGAAGACGTTGGAAGAGGCTTTCCCTGTTAATTTTCCTCTCTGGACAGCTGAACGTCAGAGCCACTCCAGAATCTGACTTCATCTCTCTGGAGAAACCATCTGAGGTGCCATCAAAGCAGCGCCCGATAGCAATCTCTTTGGCCACTCTGGGGTTCTGGTCTGTAACGGTGTAGATTCCATAGTTGTGTCCCAGAGGATCCACAGGTGCTAACATGGTGAAAGCATGTGAATCGTTGCTTGGAGCAACTGGTGGATGTTTAATGAGATACTCCTGTAGGAGATTGTTGACACCGATCCTGCGACAATTACCCTGTGGAAGCACTGATATGACAGATCTGTCCACCTCTGCTTGGTCAAATAACATGCCACTACATTTGAACTCGACACAGGCAGCTGAGGTGTTGGCCTCTCGCATGTCACGAGTACTGCGAATGTCTCTAATACCATAAAGTTTGCCCTTTGTCTGTGGGTGTGTTCCTCCCGTATTCCTCGACCTGACCATCACTTCCTTCGGTCCATGAACCTTCACTTTGATGAAGCATGCTCTGAACTCCTGGGGGTTTGGCCACCAGGAGAGGTAGTCTCCTGTCCAGGTTGTCAAATCGTTCTCCTCAAAAGGAACCACATTGTATTCATACTTGTCCTTTTCCACTCTAAAAAATCTAAAGTGGTTTGCATCCACAGGGGCATTTTCACAAGCTATTAAATTCTGGTATGGATATATTGGTCCATTGGTCTCATCAAGATTGTTTTGGTTAGGCTTTGCCAAGTTGATTCTGAAGGCTGTTTTCTTCAGCGCTGGATCGTCATGGTCTGAACGCTGGTAGTCTATTTTATCTAGATAGGGCTGAGACACTCCAATGATGTTTGGATTCATCTTTGGGGCGGAAGGAGCTGCTTCCAGTTCTTCTCCACTTAACATTGCAGTAACGTAAGCTGTGTATGCATCAGGCCTCATGGCATCACAGAAAGCTGGCAAGCAGGCTCCATTGGGTCCTGTTATAACGCTGTCAAAGCGACCCCATGCCCTGGGGTTAGACGAATAACCCGGTTTTGGCTCCAGGTTTATCAAACTAATTACAACACCCTCCAGTTGTTCAGTAGGAAGGAATTTGTCACTCATGTATGCACGGACTTTAACATAGCAGCGTCTGTTTTCAGGGACATCCAAATTGAAGAGTCTGCGTTCTCTGATCTCCATGTTGCCTATGAGGAATGTACGCTCCTCACGTTTGCTCCGCCCATGACCTCCAGAAGTTGTTGTTGTGCTGTAGGAGAAGTCACTCTCTTCCTCCCACACCCCTGTGTCTGGGTTTAAAGACCACAACTTCATCTTGGGAATGTGTTCCTGCATTTTAACATGCTGTGTGTCAAGGAGGACTTGGACAGCTCCAGCTCCTAGCATCTCCTTGTTGGTGTCATCTCTGAAGTCCACAGAGAACATGCCATATGTCCTCAAAGGGAGCATGTCACCTTCGTCATCGACAAAGTTGAGGTCTCCGGGTGCTGCAGCAGCTGTTGTGATGTTTCTAGGATCAATGAATGTGACACTGGCTTTCACAGTCCCCTCGTAGATTTCTCCATTGTCCTTATGGAAGGAATTGGGAGGAATAACCAACTGCCCTATTGGGTCCTCCCCTTGAATTTCTCCTAAATCAATAAAATTGGTTTCTGCAGCACTGATGTCAATTGGTATCTGCTTCCGCATCACTTTCACGTCATGATAGATGGCGCCACCTTTCTTGTCAAAGATAAACACTTTTGGAGTGTCAAGAAACTTCTCAGTGGGGTCAACAAAATTCACCACTAATCGTTGGGTATCTGGAGCAATTTGCAAAGTGAAGCCTCCTTGGTACCCAGTGGTGCCTACTCTTTCTTTACCAATATAGATGTGTCCAAAACGTAGTGGCTCGCCATTGTCAGCAGTCACCACTCTGCCACGGACCAGAACAGTCGGCTGCACACACTTCTGACAGCCGCACTTTGCCACAGCCTTGATAGGAAGACTGTAGCTACTGCAGTCAATGACTCGGGTCTCCATGGTCTGGACTCCACAGCAGAATCCAGTTCCATCTCTGCAGCGCATATCAAAGTCTAGGGAACCAGCACATTTGTTGTGAGGGCATCGACCAGCATTGTAGTACATGGAGTCAGTTCCACGTTGAACACAGTCCAATGGTAGTCTGATGAGGTGCGTTTCAGGGGTAGAATTACATGCTGGTGTTCCTTTTGCTGTGAATTAGACAGATCATATCAGTATGTGCAACCTGAAACCTTGACTGAAAAGTAGCCTGGTCATGTTGATCTGTCAAACCAGTTAGATCATAAATATATAATTGTTGGGTACACAATGCTTAAATATTGATTTATTTAGTGGAATATAACAAGTGTATCAGAAATTGGTGAACATATAAATGTGTTTACTTTTAAAATGGGGTGAAAGATTTTATAAAAAGTAATCTATGTGCAAACACCTGTGAAATGGACTGAAATGTTCACATGCACAAAACATGGTGTCAAGATACCTCTAAGTACCCAAGATGAGCTGTGAAGCGTGTATGAAATGGTATTTGGATGTGAAGCTGAAGAAATCATCTATTTACCAACAATTCAGCTGGGAGCTGGAAAGAAATAAGAATTAATCTCCTATAATAATAATTAATTATCAAAGGAGATTAATTATCTCCTATGACAATTAATCTGGATGATATGGTTGAAGTTGTTCAGGTTCCCAAAGTCCTACGTGATGACTTTAACATGAGGACGTGAGTTTCTTTTGATTATGAATTAGTAAGTTTGCTGTGCAGAACACAATCCTACTATATGCCGTGGTCACCTCTATGATCTGTGTTTAACATATTTTATTCGTCAAAAATAGCATAAAATATAAAATAAAAATGACTGGAGTGAATAAGAAAACATATATGTCATTCTTCCCTGAGGTGTAAGTGTTGTTTTTCATACAAGTGTCTTCTCCATAAATGACTTTTGGAGTGCTGGGATTTGTCTGCAGCCTGCCCAAGGTAAATTGTTTTCAAGCTGCTCCATGAAATCTTGTTTGTTTATTTGCACCTTAAGTAACAAGTACCTGGAGAATATGAGCTCTTTGCAGCTCATTAAACAGATGCGGAAGCAGAGAGAGAAAGGAAACTGAATGTATTTATAATTTGGGGCTTTTCCTCAGACGTGGGTTTTTACAGTGTCCAGACCCGTTTCAGTCTCTACAGATTCCCTGCTTAAGAAGCTGTAGTTTAAACCAATGTAAACACAATAAAATCTTAGTTTCCTGGGCGCTACAAGATTGTCATGATTTTTTATTTGACTTTTTTCTTATTCAGTTGATGAACTGACTCCCCCCTAGCCCTCAGTTGTCAGACACTGTGGTTTTGTGTGATCTTTTGTAATGGATGGACATGGCTCATGGATGACTTGGTTGGTGTTCAGCACTGACATCCCTCTTAAAGGGAGCATTCACTCTCCAATAGCTGCCCTTTATACCGTACGATGATTTGTGGTTGTTTGCTTTTTTTGCATTGGTTTTACTTGAACCTGTGGAAGATCCTGTACATCATTGTCAAAGGCTCTGGGACAGAAGCCATCATAAGCTATAATCCCTATGAGCGCTTCCCATCAGGAAAGTAAATGATTTTCTCTCAAAACTACTGAAGACAAATTGCTGCCTACTAGAACTTGGCTTTTTGACTCTGAAAACAATATTTCACCAAAAAGAAAGCTATTGTACAGCTGTAGCATTAAGAGTATGTGCAACTCTGCATGAGATGACATTCTGTACATACCGATCACAGTAACGACGGCTGGGGATGACTTTATGCTGCCTGCAGGGCCGCTGGTTTTGCAATAATACTCTCCTGACTGCTCTGACTTTAGATCACGCAGTACAAGGTCCTCTTCATACTTGTACACCTTTCTGTCCAGCAGAGTCCCATTGTGGTACCTTGAGTAGAGAGAGAGAATTGTTTTTTGTTACTGAAAATCTACATGTACACTGAACAATTGCGATAATTCTAGCTGTTTCCTGCTATTTATAGTTCAACAATACTTCATACTGTATCTCCACCAGTGTTGATCTCACCAGTAGTATTTGTCAGGTGCCGGTGATCCTGTTGCTGTGCAGCACAACAGCACCCGTCCTCCCTCATAACGTACTTTGTCCTCTGGGTGCTTCACGATGTATGGTTTTTCTGTGGAAAGCAGAAAAGCACAACTCCTGAGGGGCTGATTCTGGTTCTGAATGGTGAGGCAGAGTGCAGACAGCTCATAAAACTCGGTCAGATGTTGCACTTCATTTTCACATTGGTCTCTGAGCTGGAAATAAAAAATGATTGTTGAGGGAATTACCCTCTCAGAAGCGACACGGGTTGAGTTTTATTTGGTTTCCATGCAACCAATAAGTAGTCTAGATGATGTACAGTGTTACGGACTGTTTATGTCCAGCAATGTCAGTTTTCTTTTTTAGTCTGAAAATATAATTGATGGAGTAACAATGATGAGAATCGCTTAGTATAATATCCAGTTAATTGTCACTTTCGCCTGTATTGACACTTACCTGCAGATCTGAGAACAACCCGTAACCACGACAATCCTGTTGTGTTACTGGAGGTAGAGACAGTTATGGGGACAAACTTCTCCTTCTTAATGGTGACTGAGGTGGAGCTGAAAGAGCAGACTCCAGTGAGCCTGAACTGGCCTTTGGCATCCGTGCGAGCTTGAATGACTTTTGGGTGGCTGGCTAAAGCCACACTTGCTCCCACTACTGGGACTCCAGTCACAGTGTGGATTTCTCCTTGCAGCAAATGACCCTCGCACACGCAACGGCTGCAGTCCTCACTGGGATGACCTACAGCGCAGAAAAGCTGACATTTGGCTGTCACGAAAGAGCCGGGGAGACACAAACGGAAACTGATAAGTACATGAAAATGAAGAATTGTGCAGCGCTTGTCCGCAAATGGTGACTGTGCATACCTGGGCATGGGTTCTTTGCGCACTTTTGTACTTCAACGGGTCGGCCTGTACACTGCACTGTCACTGATGTCCTCACACAGGTCCGTCGCCTCGTCCTCCGACCACCGCCGCAGGTCACTGAACACGCCCCCCAACGACCCCATGGACTCCACTTGGCTAATCACACACAAGTTACACATAAAGGGCGTATTTCCGTTAGTATTTGTTCAAAAGCAAAAATCTTTGCAATTCTGCCACTGAAACTTTACACAGTGCTCCAGCTGCTGACTGTACAGGAGCAATGTGTGGACCAAAAATTGCTTAAAAGGTGCAATTATGCTGTATTATGCTGTGCATTAAAATTGAAACACTTCAGTTAAAACACTGCTGATTACAAGTAGCTTAGTGAGAAACACTTGAATTAATTGTATAAAGTTTTTTTTTTGTAAATTTGTATGTTCTGGGCTTCAAGAACCATTGCTTTTTTTACAGCTAAATATGTTTTTTCATATTTGATCTAAACCAGGAAAATCAATTGTGGTTGGCTAAGTACATGCATAAAAAGTAGCGTTGTGTGGATACATCAGAACTGACTTTGCTCATTAAATGGGGGAATTACCGGACGTTTGCTGCAATAATCACCTGTACATGGAGGGGTGGAGCACTCCCTCCTCTCTGAGTGGTGCCCCTGACATGCTGGAACAAACAGAAGAGGCATGGGCTGAGCGCTCACGCACTTCCTCTGACGAACCTGGATTCCCACATCACTGCAAACCGTGGTGGAACAGGGGCCCCATTCACTCCAGTCAGTCCAATAGCTCTGCACTACACACACAAATCAGAGAGGAGAGGAGGACGAGCCAATGTGTGAACTGAAACAACAAGCTTAGCAGTTAACATGACAGCATAGGGCTGATATTCATCAAGGGACAGCTTGTGCAGCCCTGTGCAGATGCCATTAAGATTACCTGGGGGACACTGAAATCGAACATGGTAGTTGGAACAGACGCGGCCAACTGGCTGTTCTTTGTTGATGCACCAGAAGCCCTTCTCTAAACTAGAGTGGACCACTTCCCCGGTATCTGCAGCTGCCACCCAGTCCGTAGTGCGAGCCTCCATAGCCGTAGGCCGCGCACATATTCTCTCCCTGTAGTAGAAACGGATCGCCTCCAAGCGTTCGTAGTCTCCATTTCCACCAGGATGGTCGATGTTGAACCAAGACGTCCACTCAGTCACGCCTGAAGGAACAGGGAGAGAAGACTTGGATGAAAACCAAAGGTCAGGAAGTAAGAAGACAATTCATGTTCAAGAAATGTGTGGGTAAGAAGGTTAGAGCTGGTCTTACATAGAGGGGAGACAAGGTTCATGTCAAAGCATGAAACAGCAGCAGTTGGCCAGACTTAAAGAGGAAGTCTGCATCTGCTATTTCAGACTGAGTTCTTGCTCACTAGGGAGCTTCATCCTGTCCTTTTTCTTTCCAAGCCGCCTGGCTTGACTGAGTAGGCATAACATTTATTTATTTATTCATTTATTTTATTTTATTTATTTACTCTTTTTTTTTTATCCCACAGCTACACCTCAAGAATGAGGTTATGAGAAATATGCTAAATTCAATTGAAAGGAATGAATCTAATGCTCAACTTCACTGTAAAACATTCTTAGTTAAATACAACAAGCATCTTAGTAGAATGAGCAGGTTACAGAAGGCAACCTGGCAACCTAACACACTAAAACAGCTGGTATTCCTACAATTACAGTGTGGCTGTTTAATCCTAAAGCTTTTCAAATCCAAGATGACCTTTTCAAGATTATCTTTTCATCAGATCCTTATCCTTGTGAAATTTTAAGCACATACACAAGCCTCCTTTCTCAGCCATGAATGTTAACACCCTGAGTGGTACAACTGAAAGATGATGAAACCGACAGCAAAGGAGCACAACTTTACCAAATTTAGATTTCAAACATTCATAAGTGAGGTAGACACAGTAAATCTGTTTTAATTGGTATGTAAACTCTGGATGCACAAACAGACATAAAAACCTAACCAAAGTAATTGGCAATATGAGATCAGAAAAATAGATAAATAAGAACAGAAAGGAGAAGCAAATGTATAAATATAACACAGTATGTTGGTTGTTTTTCAAACAGCCTTTTGAAAGCCTTTAGTGGAACAGCAGCCAACAGTTCTTTAGTGTTATGAAGGGAGACCAAGCTTTAGTTACTTGTTGTCCTCTTAAAGTTGCATTACCCAGCACGTCCCAAACCACCAGAGCAGCTATCCTTTCCCACTGCCACAGTCACAGCTGTGATTGTTCATAGCACCCACATTTGAATAATAGTGTATAATTGAAACAAATGATGCGAAAGAAGGAAAACAAACCCTATCAGACTGTCAGTTTCATTTTATGTTAAATTCGGTGGCCTTATTTCCATTTCCTCTGCACCATATCAGGTTTAATTTGGTCTAAAAACTTGTGCATGCATGAACAAAAAAAACATGTGGCAGTGCATATTCTCACACATTCTTCTTTTATAATCCTTTATAAATACAGTTTGTGTGCAGAAAAGGACATACGTGTGGTTTTTGCGTGCAAGCATCCTTCACGCATCTGCCTTCTGCAGTTATTATGAGGTTTTAAGGAGAGGCTGGATTTGGAAAGGATTTCAGAAAAAGACAAGATACACTGAAGATAAAATTACATATATTATTGAGCACAGCTGCTGACAGATCTTTAATGTGGCTTAATGTGTAGAACGGGCTCAGAGAAGAAGTCTAGGTTTCAGTGCAAACTGTTGATCTCAGGCACAGAGTTTTTAGCCACTGTTGCTGCTGCTCATTCTGATGATAAACCCACTAAATCAGCAAATCACTTTGCAGTAATTAGCTTCTATTTTTTGAACAGCTTCCAGCATGCATCTGTCCCAATTATCTGATGCGGATTGTTTTAAAGACTGCCGTCATCCTGCTGGATTGAGTACCTGTTGCCTGTGAGTCTGTGAATGTGTTGACAGCCAGTCTCCTGTTCCTGTTATACATGTCTCTGGTCATCACTGATCCTGCATATAAAGAAAAACCCACAAAAGCACCTTGTTTTAAAGAGACATCTGTATACGTTGTCCCCTAAATCTTAAAATATGTGACTAGTAAGCAGCAGTCGGGCAGTAAAAATTCCCTTTCAGTTGTCACCACACCTACAGACAGACACAGCAATTTTGTGTATTTTCTTTTTCTCTTAGTTCTAATGATTTATGAATAAACAGATATGAATGCACATGTTTTCCACAAATACTGGATGCTTGCATCACTGAGTCATTCTTACATCACCGTCATATGCTTCATGATCTGCCGTCCGCTTAGTACAAGATGGAAGCAAATGTTGCCCAATAAGAAAGAAAAAGATATTAAATGTGACATTCATTGTATTTTTTGCGCTTTGAATTTTTTTTATTTTTTTTAAACAAGCACCATTATATTTTCCCTAATGCTTTGAAGTTCAATGTTTCATTTTTCTCCTTTACTAATGTTTTATGGTAAAAAAAAAAAAAATAAATTATAAAAAATTTAAAAAGAAGCCAGTTGTTTCCTTGACGCTACATTTCGGAGTATAAATATAAATGAGATCATATTTGAAACAAACAAAAAAGTAGATTTTGCTGCCTCGCTGTGTGTACATGTGTGTACGTGTGTACGTGTGTCTGTGCATGTATGCGCCTGCTGAGTTTATGAGCACTGAATCCCAGAACAGAAACCAGTATTGATCCCAGTCTCTGCTGGATTTATGACTCGCCTGAAGTCTTTATTGTTAAGCCAACTTTTTTTCATTGCAGCTCTTAAAATTTTTATTTACATTTCTTGATAGATTTAGCAAAGAAAGGTAGTAATTCACAAGGACAAAGTCTGACCATCCAAAAATGTGTACGTTTCGGGGTGACTTAGACGGCCAGTTGACCCTTCGTGTTGATTTGTATGCTCCAGGCTTTCAAAGCCCACATCAAGGTTTCCACTTTGGCTTGGTCTCCCTGATACACCGAGATGACTTCAAATGCTTTCACACTGATCTGTTTTGCAGATGTAACTCTGTCTTTGGATTCAGTTTAGTGAACTAATTCAAATAGTTTTCCCATCATCCTCCTTTTTGTAAAAAGATCAAATCAGTATATATTCCACTGTAAAAATAGCTACAACACCTTTTTACACCTGTTTTACTACTTAATTTTTTTTTAAAGGTGCATGCATCATTCTTCCCTCATCGGTTTGACTACATAGCGAGTTTTGTGTTTATTTATCAGCATTGAAATCTAAACTTACAGCTAATTAATGATCATTTTAAAATAATTTTAAGCAATTTCTTGCTGCTGTTACAAAGCAGTGTTTCCCCCGCTCACGCCAAAACAAACCCTTTAGGTCCTTATTATTGTTTCAAAAGTTTTCACAATTTTTTCCCAAATAGCAAACAAGTGTTAAAGTTTTACGAGGTGTTTAATGGTTACAGAAAGTTTAAAAACAAAAAAACAAAAAAAAGGAAATCTAGATTAGCTACAGCAAAAGGCAAATGTTGGAGAAGTGACCTCAGTTGTGGCAGATATGTACTGGCTCAGCTCACAGAGCTTATTATGACTTTGACTGACATATTAACACTCAATGAATTTTAAAGGCTGAGGAATTTTATTGTGGCACTGCTTCATGCAGCTGGTATGTGAGTAAATTAACCTCATCAAGAAGCAAACAGACGTGTTTAAAGCCAAAGGGGCCAGGTTAGAGCTTATGATTTCCTCTTTGGCGGTCCAGATTCCACTGAAGTGGAACTTGGGTCTGGTAAAGTACATATTGTTTGTCCTGGTTAATGTGTGCTTTGTGGGTTTAGTTTGAACTCTGTGGATAGAAGACTCTTTCACAGCTAATGTGCTTTGTCCATACTAACAGTTTACTGGGATTTTATATCTTCTTATCCAACAGCCATGGTAGAAGAATAGTACTCGATTGAATCTTCCAAAACAAAAACATCAAACCATATCTTTAATGTGACAGTGCTGTGTTTAAAGGTTTATTTAGATTCAATTGGTTGGGTCTGGGGTTATGGGTGCGGTTGAAATGAGAGTCTCCCATCCCAAGAAAAACAGCATTTTGTCATTTCCAATCAACGTTTGGTTGCACTGAATTGAAAGAGCCCTCTGGGGGCCTGTACGTCCTCACCTAACCTCATTCATGACTTCAGTAAAACATTAAAATGAGTAACAACATAGACTGCAGGACTGATAAAGTGAAACCCAGTTTAAGGAGGTTGTCATGGTTTTGTTCACTAATGAGAGAAGAATGAAGCAGGAGAGCTACAGTACGTTGTAGTGAACAGAGAGTTGAGCCAAAAGGCAATGATCTCTGCTCACCAGCTGATCTACGTTGCTGCTCTCACCCATGGGCATGAGCCATGGATAGGACCAAAAGAATAAGAAAATGTTTGGGCTTCCTTCATGGAGTGGCTAAGCTCTCAGGTAGGGTGAGATGTTCCGTTGTTTGGGAGGGAACCTCCAATCTAAGAGGATCCATCTGATGGGGTTCAAGCATTTTCGTTAGGATGCCTCCTGGACACTTCTCTATTACTGGGCAGAGGGGTCAGTGCAGATCCAGGACACGGCGGAGAGATTGCATCTCTCGAATGGCTTTGGAACACCATGGTATTCCCCTAGAAGAGCTTGGTGGGTTGTCTAGGCCTCTTTGCTTGGATACCTGCCTCTCCAGCCACAGTTACATGTAGAAAGTTTAACTGCCGCCTCATCCCACAGGACTCTGTGGACGACTGCATGTCTTATTTAGATTTGGATTTAATGATCTACATCTCAGTAGTTCAATCCAAAGCACAGACATTTTTTAACAGCCCGTGCTGCTCGAAGACAGATCTTCTATTACTAATCGTCGCTGCCGTTGTAAAGGACAACCTCGCACTCATTCACTTTCTGTTCGGTGGTTTTCTTGTCTTTGCCAGATTCTAATAAAAACAGCTGCTACAGAGGGGAATGAGGGGAAAATGAAAGACTTTGTGAAATTGCACCCAGAATGGTTTCCTTCATATTTGCGAGGTATGGTTGCGCCAGATGTATGTTGGCAGTCGGACAAGGCTTAAATAGAAGGTCTGGATCCTGTTTATAATATTCCAAATCTTTACATGAAGGAGAAGATGTAAAAACACCCCACCCCCCACGCCCCACCCCCCTACTCCCCTTCCCATTGTTATGTAACACGCTGGAGAAAGCAAATGTGGCTTTGTAAATTGGGCAGGACAGTATAGCTGTGTTGTGTTGAAAGATTGAAGAAGTGCGCACCTGAATTCTGCTAAATCTAAGATAACTCATGTTTGGAGTGAAGGATGTGTCTGCCTGCCTCTGTGTATGTGATGATCCATTTGCCATGTCATATGGAGGCTGTTAAATTTTTGGCCAGCTTCTTAGCTGAGGTGTATGTGGTTTCCGAGGACTCTGCTCTGCCTCTCAGTGTCTATCGCTCTCTTCATCCCAACATTCCTCGATCTCAAAAATCTGTCTGAACTCTAAAACATCTGTCGCTACTTAAAATTAGCTCAAGATGCAAATCAAACACACAATCTTGGGATTTACACAGGTATAACAAAGGATTTGTACTCCTAAAATAAGACATTTCAGGAGCTCAGCATTGTCTCCCAGACTCTATTAAAAACAGACGGGCACTTTTTAATATCTGGAAGCTCTCACTTGAACTTCAGCACCTGCACACATGCACTGAGCCAAGAGCTGGATATAGCTCCATTGAAAGCAGCTCATTAGTTCAACAACAACAAAAAAAAAATCATAATAATAACTTCTTGGCAAACGTATGCATGCATAAATACACAAAGAGAAGAAAAGATTAGAAAAGTGAGATGTCATGTGGCTTGGAGATTGTCATTAATGAGAATCTATGGCGTCTCCTTTGATCCATATAGTTCTTGTCCCAGTCAGTACAGTCAGCTGGCCAGACAGCTCTGTGTGTGGAGCAGACAGTGGTCAGCATCTGGAGAACTAGCCCCACTGCCGGACCAAAATTATGCAGAGAGAACAGAGAGGAAGGCTGGAAGATGCATGAGAAGGAGCAGTTATACCACAGTGCTCCTGTCTGAGTTATTATGGGCATTCAGTAACAGCTGCCACCTTTAAATAGGAAAATAGCTCATAAATCTGTGTGCTTTTGAGGTGTACGGCGAGAGGGACAAAGAACAAAGCCAGCATAGTCTTTGATTGAGTAGGTCCGAGAAAAAAAAGAATAGAGGGGTGAAGGACAGAGTTTGATGATGGGAGAGACAGAAAGGAAACCGGTGAGGGAAGATACAGCATTTGTAAGAAATACCTGAGGGAGACAGATTAGGAACAAAAGGGAAGCAGATGAAGGCTAATGAACAGATGGAGAATTACAGTCATTACCGTACGGGAGGATTGAATTCTGAGAGGGATCTGAGATGGTCATCAGAAAAGGAAGAGGAAAGAGTGACATGCCGGCCTTTTTGATGGGGGGAAAATGGAACAGTAAAGTCATTTTACCTGTGCTCTATATCCCTCCCTTTATTCCATTTTCTCATTTAAGCAAGCGGGTGGAAAAGAGGTCCAATCCTTTTGTGGTTATTGCACCTTGTTTCCAAGGAGACTGGGTTTATATCTTTGGGGGCTTCTTGCCACAGAGTTTGACAGTGAGGTAAGGCCTGAATGCAGCACTTTCCAGCAAGATGTGGACGTATTGCTTAAGAACCATGGCATGAAACCCTAAACTTTACGGTCCATTTTAAGGTCAATGTTCTGCTCACTCAGGTTTGGTATGGATCACCATTTATAAATCTATTTTCACTGTCTCCTAATCCTGTGATTTACTTATCAGTAAACGGCATGAAAACCCTGCTGGACATTTATGAGTCTGACGCCCTGCGGCCCAACAAGATGTGGCTATGAAGGTGTCTTCATACGCCATTGCCTTTATGAAGTGCCAGCTCCCGTACTTAAAAAAAAAAAAACAGCAATAATGTGAAGCAGATGTCAGATGGACAGAAAGTGACAGACTTAGAAAAAAAAAAACTACTGGTGTCGCTGAGAAAGAATTTCAAAGGATGACAACAAAATTAAGCTCTATTATAGCAGCTGAAGTGTGTCTGCATTTTTCAGCCTAACTAGGACTAGAACATTGAGGATGAAGAAATTAACAGTTGAACTGTCACTTGGCCAAATCACAGATATCGTATGAAAATCATATGTAAAATCTTGCCATATTACATCTCCAGAAACTACAGAAATGTACAAGCAAAGTGCCTTTCAATGTCCTGCAGCTGTATATGTCTTAGACCAAATGAACCCACATATTTACCATCTCTAATGCATACATTAGAGATGGTAAATAAATGCATACATTAGAGATGATAAATAAATAAATAAATAAATAAATAAATAAATAAATAAATAAATAAATAAATAAATAAATAAATAAATAAATAAATAAATAAATAAATAAATAAATAAATAAATAAATAAATAAATAAAGCAAAATTACGAAGTCTTACACCTGATTATAGGGTAACATGGTGGCTACTGTACTTTAGTTTGTGATAATAAGAGGAGCAAATGTGTCACCAGAACTTTTTACACACAAACCACTCTTTTAAGGTCCACAGCGGAGCTTTTTCTGACAGGGAGAGCTTTCCTGATCTCCCCATTTATTCCCATATGTTGATAACGATCATGGAGACACGCAGTGTGAACATCTGGGAGCAATACAGTAGTTAATGGACTGTACTATCAACACCTCCACGCAAGAAAGTGCCATTTATTTGAAAGACTTGAAAATAGTTCCATTTTTAGAGCTTTGTCAAAACCAGTGACTTACTTTAACCTGAACCAAAGTCCTCAGCCTAAACTTCATATTTACATTATGTGTACTCAGTTTTCTTTTACTGTAATGTGATTCTGTAAAGAGATTTTTGCCCCAACAAAGTAATTCCAGCTCATAAACACACACGAGCGCCAGACATATATCTCAAACAATCACAATAACATCCTCAGGTAACTGTTCAAAAAAACTGCAGTTTCTGTCCGTTTGCACTGCACATGCTTCTAATGTAATTACAAGAAAGAACAAGTACATTAAGAGGTATTTCATCTCACGATATAACTCATTTCCAGATGTGCAATCTTTGCAGAAACAGTTTTAAGTGGAGATAGTGGTATCCAGTAACTATGTCATACAGGCATCCAGATTTAAAAGTAACAATGATAACGCCTGAGTTGTTGGTCATTACTTACCTTGACCCAGAGGCACCCAGGCCAGACAAGACAGCAGAAATGCCAGTTTATTTAATTCCAACATTCTGCTGACGTTCGCAGCGACAGATTATTTCTTTTTCTTTTTTTTTTCCTGATCCTCTACAGCACTGATACAAAGTTAAGAACAAACAGCTGGTTCCTCAGCATCAGGACGCAGCTGGGCGCAGCTGCTTCAGTTTCTCAGGTGTGAGTGATGCTGCTGGTCGAGCAGAGCCTCCTCGCTGATCCTCTTCATGTGAGTTGAGTTGCTGAGCTGGAGACAGGAGCTTTTTAAAAGAAAGGGCACCCTGAGTGCACACCGATCCAGCCCCCTCTCTCCTCACCATTGGCCAGTAAAATGAAACATCTGGGTCCCCAATATCAGTGTCCAAAAGTTTAAAAAAAAAAAAAAAAGAAAAAAGTGAGGATCTTGTGGCAGCAGAGTTAGATGGACATACACACCCGTGGAGAAAGAGAGGGGGAGTGTCTGTATGTCGCCGTGGTAAATGAAAATAAGAGGGTGTTGTTCCATTCTTCCAAGCAATATCTCATTGTTTTTTACTTAGTAGCAGCACTATTTAAGTTTGTAATGCCTGTGGGTCATTGTATTTCCCCTTTGCAACAGCAGTTATTCTCGTCCACAGAACAGGTGTGTGTGTGCATAAATGTCTTTCCTTCTTTAATTTTCTATTTTGGTTTCTGTGTGCATCTTTTCAAACACAGACACGCTCCAAAATTGTTGCTTTGGATATTTATCTGTTGCTTTGTAAACATCTGAAAGACACTAGAAGCAGTCCCAAATTTTAGATTCTTATCATATCCGTGATAACTTGATGTTTTTACTAACGGTTTATTCTGTGTAAATAAGTGCAAATAGATTTTCCTTAAATTGTAAGATGATTCACTATCCCCCCATCTGCCTTTCTGCCTCAGTCTCACACAGGACAGGACCAGATGCTGTTCCCCTTCTGGTTCAACTTCTGGTTTAGTTTTGTTGCTTTTTTAACATTTGCTGATTGCGGGATGATGTATGGCCCAAGAGTGGAAGTGGCGTCATATGGCATGCCATTCATGGAAAAGTCCTCAGAGCGCAGACATGAGGCGTGTTTACAAAGCACAATGTGTTTGGGCTCGTGTACAGAATCTGTACTGCTTGTGGTGCCCACGGAAACTAAACATTATAAAGCTTCTTTATAATTCCCACTTGGTTCAAAATTAAAAAAAAAAAAGAATTCACTGTGCATTTGAAGGTCTATGTTTGATAGTGTGCCATCACAACAAGAACATTTGAAACTTGATTTTCTATCCATCATCCATCATCATCCATCATCATCCATCATCATCCATCCATCCATCCATCATCCATCATCCATCCATCATCCATCATCCATCTTTCCATCTATCATCCATTATCTACACCCATTTCTTCTTACTCAGGGTACGTGTTTTTTTTTTTTTGTGGGGTGAAAAAAGTGTATACGTTGATATCTGCATCCACTGCCAGCTAAAATGACAATTTTGGGGTCATTTCGGCCGATTTCTTCCAGGTTCAAAAGCCCTTCGTCATAGATTCTGACAGATTTGTGGTGGACCGATTATATCTGGGTAATAAGGAACCCATGCATTTTAGGATGGTACATCTTCTCTAAATTCTTCAGTTTCATATGAACAGGTTGCAAATATATCCTGTGTGATAACATCAAACAAACTGTAGCTGTGATATGGTCATTGTCTCAGATTTTGTTGAGGGGGGTGGGGGGGTTGGCTTATTTTCTTGTGTTTTACTTAGTTCTTTAGGTTTGGTCCTGTGTTTGACTTGTTCCCTGTTTTATTTTGAAAGTCTTTGTCCTTGTGCGTTTTGTTCTTGTTTGACTTCCCTTGATTTCATGATCCTGATTGTTTGCACCTGTGTCTCCTCAGCTCCTGTGAGTACATATTATCTTTACTTTCCCTTCATCTCTGCTGGTTTGTCTGTCTTTCAAGTCGACTGGTTTCCTGTCTGGATGATTTGGCATGTTTTGGGCTTTCTTTGTTTTTCTGTTGGAGGTGGTTTGTGTTTATGTTTTGGATTACCTGCCTGCGCAGTGCCTTTTCTTTTGTTTATAATAATTTTTTTTTTCCCCACTCCTGTTTCCTATGTATATCCTCCATTTGGATCGAGTAACCTTGGATTGTAATAGATACTATATAAATTAAATTGAATTAATTGCACATTATGACAGTTACTAGTAAATTACAGGCTTTTGATTATAAACAGATCTATTTGTTTGTGACTTCACACTAATGTGTATACTGACATTGCTTGGGTATTATGGTAATACTGTAGACTGATTGTACCTGTGTTTGCAGATCATTTAAACGGTAAATCAGAAGTTCACATGAAGAACTTGATATTCCCCACTGGTGCTGGTTGGGATGTGCAGCCACACATTTATTTGTCAAGCTAACCTTCCCAACTCATCAAATCAAACGAAATCCATGAACTGGATCTGGTGGATCAGTGCTGTTTTAACCGAACAAATAGGAATTTTTGGAATCCGTTAAATTAGAAGATTGTAGTGAAGTTACAAACTTCAGTGACGACATGTTTCTGCTGAAAACTGACTCTGACTTTTACTATCTAACAGTTTACTGGTATTTGTTTGCTTTGATCTATAATGAATAATATCCATGAATTAATTGTTTTTTTTGCAGGTGTTTGTATATGTTTGTATATTTGCAGTGAAGTGTATTTACACATTATGCAGGGCTATTTGGACTTTCAGTTTTGTAAAAGGTGTCAAGAAGTGTCCACACCCCAACCCCGATGTCATCATAAAGCATCAAAAGAACAAGATCAATTATGTAATGATAAGGTCAAGATTCTAGGTAATAGTTCAGTAAGATCTTCTCTTAAAACGCTTAGTCAAATGGGATAATTTTACTAACTTTAAAAATAATAAATATTTGTGGTATTATCAAACACTTGGAGGACAATCAAATTCAATTTAACATTAACACTGAAATGAAATATAAGTGAAATTCTGAATATATGTTCTAAATCTTGCTATGATTTTCTCCTTTTGAAATTGTTTGACCAAATTAATACCACTGAGCAAAAAATCAGATCAGCATTCCTGTTCACTGACTTGCAACACCCACTCACACATGTGCTCACACATTTGGCATTTGTGCACAAGTATCGCGAAGAAGCTCCTGTGCTTTTATATAAATACACATGACCTCATCCATAAACAGCTCAGCAGCCCCAGTTTTAATCATTCTCACTGAAAGCCAAAGCACTGCGCTCACTAATGAAAGACCTTTTGTCTGAAGCACATTATAGCCTGATAACACCTGTTCATGACTTTCATTACCAAATCAAGTCCAGGTGGTAGCCAGTAAACAGATGCAACGGCGAGGCAGATCTAAGCAACCCAACCCTAATTGTTTGTGAAATGCTTATTAACCAGCTTGGTGCGTAATGACTATCACTTAAGCCTGGAGAAATCCTGTTGTGACAAAGAATTACTATGACATTCAAGGGCCATGATGACTCTTGCTACAGTTTTGGAGAACAAGAAACAAAAAATGACTAGAGTTTAAAAAGTGTGTGAATGGGGGTTGGGTTTTAGCCACCACCTGCCAAATGCAGGTTGTTTTTTAGTGATGGATCAGTATTTTCAACCTACAAGCTGCTGTGCCAGATACATTTATTCAAATGTGTTTCTTCCCTTTTTAATAACGTCTTTGGCTGGCTTGGGAGCTCTTAGCCATCCCTTTAGTGTGGCTGGTATAGACCTCAGCTGGTTGGGCACCTCCTGTGATGCACTGGCCTCTGTCCTCACTCTCCTTATACTCTGTTTGCAAATGTATCTTATTATTTTTGTTCTGTACTGGATATCTTTGATCTAATCTCTCTCTCTGTTTGTTGTCTCATTCCTGGGGCAGATGGCTGCCCTTCCTGAGTCTGATTCTGCTGGAGGATTTTTCTCCCTGTTAATTAGGTTTCTTTTTTCCTCTCTGTGGTCACATTGTGCTTGGATGAGGGTTTGCACTGAAGTGAAAAATCAATGCAATCTGTTGGGTTCTTTAGTTTGAATGTTTTTTGTATGAATTTGCATGATTTGAATTTTGGATTCTGTTGGAATGAATTAACTGAATTACGATAAAATGATTTCAACTGTCATATAATTGGACTGGATGCTACTAATTGAACTTGTTTGTTTTGTGTCTGTAGGGTTTTTAGATGGGTTCTGGTGTGACGCGATGCTTTGAAAATAAGTAGCAACCAGGCAATTTCTTTTTTTTACACTTCACATTGGAGATTGCATCTCTAGTCCAGTTGTTTCACGTGGACATTTAATGTGAGATACAGTAGATGACCACAGTACGGCCGTCCCATGCTCTTCTTTTGCACTGTGAAATAAAAGAAAAAACACAAAGACCATCTTTTTTATAAAGATTATGTGGTGTTAGCAGTAGTTAAAAGGTGTGCTGTGCTAGAAATAAACTCATTGAATAAAAAAGTAAGTCTGATAATACAGACTGAGACTGATTGCTACCAATGTGCTTTAGGATCAAATAAAAGGCAATTAAAGACAACGAGTCATCCAAGTTCCAAACTGAAGTTAAGAATATATCCCAGGAAAGTCAGCACCCGAGGAAACAGCTGCTACGTCTGAAGAGAGCACAGGTGGATGGCATCCTGTTTAGAAATACTCAGTCGTGAGAAGGGACAGTTTTGAGAGTAGAAATCACAATGCAAGTAAGTTTGCTTTTTTTGTCAATGTTTCACAAAAGTATAACATAAGAATTAAGCAGTTCATTTGGCTAAAGACGTTTGCTTAAATATAAGAGCTTTTATAAGATTTTTTTTTAAATCGTATAGCATACTTAAAAAAATGTTTACATCATGTCAGTAAAGGTGTCCGGTAAATAAAAATTGAGTGATTAGTAGAATTTTTAAATGCACTAAAGTTAATTTCCAACTTGAATGTAAAGAAGTATCAGCCACATAAGTCCATCCATCCGTTATCCGTGGTTCCACGCAGTGCAGGTCCAAAGCACATCACGGGGCCTCACTTATGCAGAGCTGAAGTGGGATCCATCAGGGTTTTTTCTGTTGCCTTAAGGCTACTGTAATTGACTTCTGTTGCCACATGGGGCAGTGCAGCAAACATAACCTGGTCTTTACACATTTAAAAAAGTTCCATGTAAATGAATGTTAGAATTGTGTTTCTGGTGTTGCAGCGGACTAAAATCCGAACGACAACCATCTAACTTCAGGGCTGAAGCTCACGCAGAACTAAATTTGTTTTGTTTGTGAATTGATTGCAGTTCTGTGACTGACCGCCGGAGGCCGGCTCCAAAAGCAAGTCAGTCTCCATTCACATGGTTAAATGTCTGGCTTTAGAGCAGAAATAAACATATTTACAGCCTGGTTCAAATCATTTTGTACTCAATCATCGTATTTCACAACCATACCACCTCAGGAGAGTATAAAGCATTACATTTATTTTTAATATGATCGATTTCACAGGAGGGTCAGCCCATGGCTACTGTCATCTGTCTTCCTCACCCGTAATCATCACGCTACTGCAACCGGACGATTGTATGAACCCAGCGTCAGCTAAACACAACAGTAATTTTTCAATTTCCCTGCCAACAACACGCTAAACAATATATTCTGCTGTAAATGTCCGCCGGCAGCTCTGCAAATATTTCAGTGGGGCTCCACTGAAGGAGCTGGCAGCCGAACCTAACTTCGATTGACACGCGGTGGACATGTTCCCTGTACGAAGAAAAACAGGCTTCAAATCCAGTCTTCGTGAACCAGTGGGTCACATGACCAAATGCTTCATCCATTCTAAGTTGTTTCACATGTTCTTGATATCAGAAAGTTTCATGCCTGGACTTTCAAGCCATCTGCATTTTTAAACTTAAGGTGAAGAAAAGTCAGACCTTACACTTCCTAAAACTGAACTTCTTTTTATTAGACAACAAGAATTTTCTTAGACTTTTTTTTCTTTTTTTTTTTTTTTAAAGCAAATGAGGTAACTGAAACAAAGGTAATGAACAGGTACAGGCCAACCAAACAATTCACATGAACACTACATTTTTAATCACCAGCCTACACCATGTCATCTCAGCACCGCACTCAGGTAGTAAGATAAATGCAAGGTAACCATGAGAACATAATATTGCTGGAACATAGAAATTAGTTTTTGGGAGATAAAAAAAAAAAGAATACAGTCAATGACATTATAAAAAATGACTCTCTTTGCTGACTCAGTGCAATGCTACAGCTGTTTGCAAATCAACTGATACTAGACTCTTTATGACGTTCCCTAAAAGACATTATGCAACACATGGTTTCTAAATATCATCCTTTCTAGCTCAACAGCACATTTGGCTAATATGTCCAAGCTCTAAACAACTGAATGTTAACAATAAATCACATTAACAATCTAAAAAATACAAACATGGGAGCGGTGGCCATACCGGCTCTTATGTTTCCGTTTGTTACAATTCTATGAGACAGTCTGAACCAGGAAAGTCTGGGAGATTGAGCTCATATTTTTTCTGAATGTCATAAGGCAGGAAGCGTCCGGCTAAAAAATGCTTCCCAGAGAAATTTATAGCGCACTTCTTTGGTGCCGTAAGTGAGATGAGAACTTCTGGGTTTATCCCATCCTGTTTTGCTTCTTCTACGTCCCAACCTGTGAAAGAAAAAGAGGAATATTTTCATAACTTTTCTTAACTTTCTGTTTTACAAGGACATGTATTCAGGGTTCGGGATTCTCAGACACATTATTTAATCTCCATGTGTGTATCCTCACCGGGATAAATCCTTTCAGGATGGTGAGGCTGCAAGGGAGTCACCTTGTTGCTCGTTTATCTCCTACCTACTCTTGACTCTGATATCTACACTCTCGTGTAAATTTACCTGAGGGCACATCCACACTTGCTATGGGAACCTTGACTTGCTTCAGGGTGACAAGAATACCAGAATATGGTTCCTTGATGTTGGAACAGTCTGCCTCAGAGCCCAGCATGGCATCAATCACGAGGTTGTAGGCATCATTTATGAGCTGCACCTGAGCAGAGCACCAAACAGAGCATTAATATCAGGAAGAAATAACTTGCTGTTTATTTATAATTCATTTTTCACTTTATTTGTTTCTCAGGTACTTATACTATACCGCCACCTCCTCTCAAATAGCTAAAGGTGAATTTAGGGAGAAATCATTCATGTTGCTCAAGCGTTCGCAGAGAAATGAAAACGCTATCATGAATATGTTGTGTAAAAAGATATAAAATAGCTATCAAGCCACTGATTCCCAAATGGAAGGTCGGTACTTCCAATAATACCTCAACTTTTGAAACGTTGTTTCTATAAAGTTAGCAGGTCTCATTTGTTGTAAAGCACAACCCACAGCACTCCTGGAGCAGTTGCCAGGCAACCAACAGATGTACTAGAAGGTTAAAAATCTAAACAATGTTACAGTCTAACACAACACACAAATGTCTGCTCAAACACTCGTACAGGTATATATTTTTGTTTTTTTAAAGTGTTGGGGTTTTTTTTTTGTGATTGTGGCCACTATGTCTATACAAACGTGAAAGTGGTATAACTCCAAAACAAAAGCAATTCCAGTCTAACTTTACAGCTTCTAAAATGTACGACTCAGTAAGAATCCTGCTGACCTCTGTAGGGAGATAGGAAAGGAAGGGGATGTCCATCTTCTCACACTGAACTGTGAAATCCTGGTGCAGACTGTGAGATGAGCGTTTCGGGTGGTAGATGGTGGGCTCATAGTTCTGCATCAGATCAGCAACACAGAAAAATGGCACAAATAAAGAAAAAAACAAACCACAGAGGAAAATGTTAGCTTGACAGAAAAGGGTGTAACTAGACTCTAAGCCAGCGGTTTCACCAAACACTTCATTGCAGATAATGCTTCAGTGCACATTCGGATTGCAGTTTGAGACGACTGAAAATTTTGTTGACTGGGGATCAGAGGTTGTGGTTTCTATAGGTCCTGAATGAAGACTTCTGTTACATGCTGGAACAGCAACAATCCAGACCTCTGCAGGCTGAGAAGTCTGTGATGTGAGCAGGAAGCACCTGTGATCAATGACCTTTACAAAGTTACAGCAGTGAAATGCATGTTGTGCATCGTTGCATCAGTGTTTAAACATTGTCTTACCCTCAGGGACAACAATTCTGCTCAATACTTATAAGCAAATTTTTCTGTCCAGGCTTTGTTACAGTTATTTTGGAAGGATAGGATTTAAAATGTACTTTTACTTGCAGTAAATTCAATGTCGGTGTCATTTGGGGCTATGTGATTTATACTTATCATCTATTAGTACTTTACCACTTAATTACAACCCAGTCAAATGACTGGAATTCCCCTGAATACATCTTCTATCACTGTGCTGAACCTTTTTTTAATGAATGAAATGATGCTTTCGGTGTCCTCTGGAGCTTTTAGCTTTAATTTTAAATGAATTTCCTACTCAGGTGGCATCTGGGACGTTTCCCAGAACAAAAATAAACAGAGCATGTTACTTTGGATGTGGCCAAGCTGAGGCTGGCCAACAGAGGAAGTGATTTGTCCAGCCAGTTGCGTCCTTGGTGATCCCAAAACAATCATATCGCCACCAACATCATCGCCATCCTGAGCTCCTCGGACCACTGAGCTGATCCAAACTAAATTTCACCATTTGCATGTCTCTCCTGGATTGTGCTCATGGCTCTGGCATGCCCTTTACCACATGAGGAGTACCGCCATCAACGTGTGTGAGACTGGGCAAGAAGTTGAAATAAATAGCTGCCAGTAAAGTTGCTGAGCCATGAGACATAAATAAGCAAAGGGTGCAGAGAGAGTCTTTTTCCAGTAATCGTTATCATCTAGCATGGTCATGTTTCCACTCCCTGAGGGAAAAACGCTGTCTTGTAGTTTTCTGTTTTAAAACACAGCCCATTAAGAATCAGAGGATGACGTCTGGAGCCCATATTTAAGGCATTCAACTTTTTTTTTATTCCCAGAGAAATTCAAAATGTAATACTTTATCATTCCTTTGCATTTAAAACAATTATTATGTTGCAAATGGTGTGGTATAGCAATGTCTTGAAGGCAAGTTATAATGTGACAAACACATTGTTTCCCCTTATTTTAATATGAACAAGACACTACTATAATCACACGACTTGTTTTCTTTAGTCTTCGCAAGCGTTAACTTTGAAGGAGGAATATTTCGGCTATTCAGTGTGCCACATTCTGTTCTCTTCCATATCTGGGAGTAGAAAAGATCAAAGACGCACAAGGGACTCCTAGTGAACACGGACATCTCGTCATGTCGTGAGAAGGAAGCTGGAACCGCTCACCTGCGGGTGATCATTCTTTTCACATTTTCACCCAGCGCTGGGACTTCAGGGTGAGCGTGGGTGTGTGTGCGCATGCATGTTGAAGTCTGCATGTTGCACGCGCAAGTGTGCTGACAGGGTTCACATCACACTGTGAAAAACTTAAACAGAGAAAGTGAGCCACTGTCCAAAGTAAGCACTCCGGTTTCTCAAGGTTGGGGCAAACTCAGACAAGTGTACTCCCAGGTGGCCCTTCAAGAAGGTCAGATTAAAAAAGCAAAGAAAAACTGGGGTCATGTCTTACATTTTAAAATTAAGAAAATGAGTCATAATAAACAAAACAAAAGACAAACTTCAAGTGCAGAAGGTACAATTGTGAGCAATGGAAGACGCTTGAGAACCGTGGAGCCAACTGTTATGGTATTTTGAAAGAGAAAGTCCAACTGTTTTGTGAAGTGAAGTTACAGAGAAGCTTCTCATTCAATTCTGGGATTCCAGGGCAAAAATGTTTCCCTCAAAGATGACCTCCAACCTTGTTCTTGGCCTTGCAAAAGAATCGAGTGGGAGGAGATGGAGGAAAAGGAGACTCCACAGAGACATCTGAGTGCTTAAATAAAGTCTACCTTACATGAGTTTAATCTTAACTATCAATGCACTGTAAATCAAGCATGTCAGACACATATGGTAAAGTGTGCAGATGGATTCCTTTCTCGGCCAAACATCCCCAAAAACACATATCCAATATTTCCGCTCCAATAAAGTCATGAACTAAAGCAAGACCACAACACCATCTAGTCCAATGAAATGATGTTAAAATCACAAGTCTGTTTGGGGAGAATGGATTACTTCTCCTAAAACACGTTCTCTTGACATGTCAGTTGGTATGCAGCTGAGCTGCAGGCATCACGGTTATGATGTTGCCTTGCGGTTGCTGAGACGAGGCAGGTTTAAGACGGCTTTAATGAGAGTAACAATAGCATGAAATCATGACTGTCTGAGTGCCCTTGCAGAGAGGGTAATAGGATAAGTGCTCTGAGCCATTTACAGGAGCAGAAATGAAATTCTGCAAAGCACTAAGGACTTCTATACGGGATCCCTGTTAGTTGAGACACAAGTTAAAGTTTGCTGACTTTCGTTTCCTCGCGTTGTCTCAACGAGTCAGTCTGATGAACATTTGTCATGTTGTTGGACATTTCCATCTTCCTCAGACTTGTGGACGGTATTTTACTTACAAATATGCGCAGGTGTCGGGCACACACGAGGCCGATGGAGCCGTGCTGATCTGGACCACAGATCACCAGCACCGTTGGTTGCTTCTTTGTTAATGAACTGAGAGGATAAGCCTGGTATGCAGACAAAAAAAAAAAAAAAAGTGAGAAGCAAAGAGTTAAAAGCATAACATCAGCTGAGGCCTGAAACATAAAACTGGAGGATAAAAGAGATGCACAAACCAGAAAATATTAGGGATTATTGATGGTGGAACAAGAAGATGATAGATTGCCAGCAGTATTTCGTATCATCCCGCCAACTTATCCTTCTTTTTCAGTCCAGGTCATTTGATCTGTACTCAAACTCTCCATCATTCTCTAAATACCCGACAGAAGCATGCCAGGGATGCCAGAAGAGGTTGGAAATGGCATCAGCTTCACGGTCTCTTGACTGTTTGAGAGGAGGCTCAATCTCATTAAAATAACCTCGACAGCAGTGGAAAAAATACCAGTGTCATCTTCATGGGATGCCTCCGTATATATAACACACTTTCCGTGTACGTCCTGACTCCAGTGAGCTGCTGGCATTTGCCTTGTTTGTTGGCCCCACACTCCCTTGTAAATCAGCCTGCACCTTCTTAAAACAGGCAGGTATTCGCCTGCAGAGCTGTCATCCTGACTCGCCAACCTTCCATCTCCCTCACCCACACAGAAGTGCCATGTGAGTGTGCGTGCATGCGTGCGTGCGTGCGTGCGTGCGTGCGTGCGTGTGCATACACACTCACTTACAATATAACTGAAAAAACATTCATTTATTTTCCACAGAATTTCCACAGATGCTTCACAGCAACACCTTCACTGCTACGGTATGGATTGCATGTTGAAGCTCTTTGTCCAATCAGTGCAATTTTACATTATTTCATCATCATATAGGTTGCAGCAAAATGAAAATGAGCCAGCAGAAGGCCGTGTTCATGCAGGAATCCTCACCAATCAGAGACTAATAAATATGTGTTAAGAGAAACAAAGCTGTAGGACCAATTAGCCCAGTTTTAGCACTTGAAATTCCAGTCGATGACTTCGTCACATGGACACTTCATAACACAACTCACAATTATTTCAGTCAGGAGAAATAAACAGAAGAAGATGATGTATTCATAAACCAAATGCATGAATTAAAGGGTGATCACTCTTAAACACATTACATACAGAGTTTCCAAACACCTCCACTTTAAACACAACTCTCCAACAGTGACAAAGCAAACAAATGAGCTCATTCTGAGAGCATTAACTCTCTCAGAGCAGTTTATAATTTGCAAGCTGTTGCCACTTTATTAAAATAATTTTGGTCTTCTCTAACCGTTTTATAGTGCCAACGCTTATTTGCATTTATTACATACCTTATTACATAACTGTAGGTGCACTAGCTTTAAAAAATAATAAGTCTTTAAATCCAGACTGAAGGCAAATAAAAAGTACAGTTTTTTTGTTTTTTTTAAGTATAAATTCCCCATTGAAAGTCCTGCCCTTTCGAATGTTCTTAATCCGTGTGTGAAAACAGTACAATTCAAATTTCAGCGCTTGTTTTGAGCGCAGCACAACGTTCAAATGGAGAAACACGCCATTCCCCGTGACAGATAATTGGAAATATAACAAAACTCTGAGCACATTAACTAGAGTGATGATTGTGAAACGAGAGACAGCGGCTGTTATCTCCATCATAACTGTTCAGGTGAGAAATCATCACACAAACTCAGTGAGGTGGAAGAGAGGCTGTAACGGCTGCTGTGGGCCACGCAGCTGATGATAACATTACGAAGGGAGGAAGGCAGCGATTTACAGGAAAATATGAAGATTGTAAGACAGCGAAACAAGACAGCATTTTTCATTTTGAGAGAAGAAGCAGAGGGAAGTGATCATTATTGAATATTTGTCTGTCTGTCTGTCAACATAAAGCATACGCAACCAAGAGAAAGTAAATTTGACTTTCTGGATATGTGGAGTTCAGGCAAAAGAATTAAGCTTTGGTGTTTCAGATCAGAGCATCCTGAAGCTGTTTGATCTATAACTTTGCGTTTAATGTAAAAGAAGGATTTAACCGTACCTTGCAGTTTTTTTTTCCCAGATGGATGTTATTTAATTTCTGATCATTGTTTCAGACCCACAGCCCTGCAGTTCACCACAAACGAGGTTAACAACCGGCAAGCTTGTTATAAACAAACCACACTAATGATTATAAGTGGAAAATGCTCAAGCGTTCAAGAGTGTCATTGAAAAAATGGACAATAATAACAGAACATGACTCAGCTTCATAAACAGCTGTGTCGCCAGACCAACCAAGTTAGAAAGAGTGTGAATGTGGTGTTACTATTAAACTGCAGATTCCGATATTATCACCAACATGTCCTCAGAATGGATTTGTTTTGTTGTAAAAGCCAGCAGATCGGAATATCTCCCGGGATAAGACGTGTTCAAGCTCCGGTTGTCTGATACTAAATGACAGGTTATGTCAAGGTTTTTGATTTGGTTGTCACTTCAGTCACCCAAATAAACGCTTTTAAGCTAATAAGGCTCCTTTTTAATAAATATATTCCTTTAAAGCTTAGTGATGATCTGTAGAAGGAACAGAGGAGGAGCACTTTTTGATGCTGCACAAAATTGATGCTTGTTGAAATCTTGGATAAGTTCAGACGAAATGTTGATACATTATAAATAATTTCCCTGAGAAGGGAAGCCTAATGCCCTATCTCAAACCTCTCGCAACCAGTCATTTGTTTTGATGTTGGCCTTTCAAAAATTAAATGAGAGCAATTAGCTGAGAGCATTTCTAATGTGGACTTTTTTGGTGCTTTCATGTTCTCTTTAATAAAAAAAAGAAAAATGGGGACTCATGAATATTGGATTTAATTTTTTATTTTTTTTGTATCATATGAAGATCATACAACTTGAAAGCATGACCCAATTTCTCAGTGTTCTCAAAGCGTTTTGCGTAGATTTATAAACAGTGGCTACAGACACTCAGCTTCTTATGTCGAGTGAAACATCTTGGTGCACTTTATTCCCAAACTTTTTTGTTTTTTTTTAACTCAAACTTACTCTACAAGTAATTGTATATTTCTCTATGTCATGGTTCTTTCAGTGAGTGTGCTTACAGTAGATATGATTTTATTTTTAAAATCAGCAGTCTATTATCTATTATTACGGTTTTAGGATGAGGAAGGGCTATGAGACTTTAGGGAGAACACACATTGTAGAAAATATACCCGTCTTGATTATAATAACATCTCCAAGGGATTACTACTTTGAAATAAATGTTGAAGGCACATTAACCTTCATCCCCAATCAACCTGAAACACACACTGAGCCTGTGAAAACACTGTCAGGGGCCTAAAAACACAAATAAACTCACAGAAAAGTAGAGCCTCTAATATTTGTAATAGAAGACCAAACTAAAGTCCAGGCGCTCTTATAAACTATTGACTAATTTATTGCTGTGTGGTAGCTAAAAAGTCTCCCCTCGCCATTCAGGTGTTGAAAGGCCTCAGACTGATTCAGAGTCACACACGGCCTGGAGCTGGTGGTTGCGGCTCTTGGAACGCAAAAGTTACCGAAAACCTATAATCTGTCTGGCAACTAGAGGTGTGAGTGTGTGCGAACGGGACAGCGCACAGGCCCGTATGTGTGGTAGCCAACAGCAGCAGGCCAGCAATGAAATCAGTGAAATCCGACTGTCTGCATCTCCTACTACTGTAATTTTCTTTAAATAGCTGTGATGTCATGTAAGTGGTGGTGCTCTGCTGGCGGCTGTGGGCCGCCGTGGGCAGCTGTGATCTGCAGCACCCAGGCCATGTTTGTCTAGTAAGACTATGATGTTGGGTCTGGTGATGGAGGGCCAAGCATGAGGCCGGCAGCAGTGACGATAATAGAGGGGAAGTGGATGTGGTAGGTTTAATCACACACTGAGGGGAGAATATAAAGTCTCTCTGACAGATGCAGCCACACAGACTGTTTTCATCTTGTATCTCTTCTTTGCTTTTTTCCAAAAGAAAAAGCCCTGTTAAGCTGATGTTACCAGCCCTTCCCATTTGTGTTGCTTTTAAACTACTAATTAGTGTCTCCGCTCGTCTTTCTTTGTCCTTTTTCCTCATCCCTCCTCCAAACAGGAAGGTAGGGTTTCGAGTATCTCGTAGCTCAGACTCTTATTCATCGCAGTCGGCCGAAGAGCCCACTGAGGAAACCAGAATGGCGTTAAATCAAGCCAGCGGTCTGGTGGAAGGCAGCAACATGTGTTCCTCACGGCTCTCCCCTGACACACACATCTCAGCTTGACATAATCCAGAGTCGGCACAATGAAACGGCAGCCACACCAGAGAGGCGAGCTGTGGTTCTGAGCTGATGCGGTTTGCTAAAAGGGGGCTACCATGGCGTGTGCTCTGCAGCGCGGCGAGCCGCTTAAATGTTATGAAGTAAATGCCACAGAAGCTTAAAACATCCCCTCCACGCAATAATCAGACATTTTGTGTGGAAGCTGATGCAAATAAGGAAAGTAAAAGCACCAGCAGCTGTGACTTTTTAACCTCTTGTACAATCGAACATTCACACCAGGGACTCGCTGGGTTTTGTGGCGATTAGAGAAGCTCAAAGTGACAGAATGTGGAGGGAGCAGGGTGAAACTGGTGACCTTTAGAAATGCTTTGCTGAGAAATAAGCAGGAAAGGATGTGACTTGCTTTAGACCAGTTTAGTTTGAGTTGAACAGTTTAATTAAAATATATCCGCAGAGAATTATAATCAGATTTATGTCAGTTGCTGCAATACTGTAAAAAGAAATTAAAAGACACTTTGACGTCAAATGCTCTGTTGCTTTGAACATAACAGTTTTATTGCAAATGCAAAGGCATAAGCTGATATAAATCATAAGACTACATCATAATATATATAAATAGTGAGGTTCTGATAAAAGACCAAACTTTCAGACCCAAAGGACATATCACTTTAAAGGGTAACTACTGTTGAGTGCCTCTGGTTTAATGATCCTAGGAAGCAAGCTTTGGAAAACAAACAATACAAGCAAAATCACAACATACTGAAATGATATGAACCACCTCTGCTATTATTCACAGCACTGCATGACTAGTCATATGACCACACACAATCAGGTGGATGGAGGCACATGCATCGATGGATGACGGGTTGGCTGCTCCCCTTTGCGTCAAAAATTTACAGTAAAGTGGGAGGAAACAGAGTGAGACAGGAAAGGACAGGAAGGAAAAGAACGATCTAAGAACACAGCTACTGAGGAGGAGCGCGTGCAGACCTTTGAGATGGCGATAGCACATGCCTGACCCCAAATCTCTATCAGCTGCTGTTGTCCGAACCTGTAGTCCCTCAGGAGCTCTGTCTCGATGGCAGTTGCCTCCGCTTTGCTGAAAGACACGGGACGAGAGATATGCTTATTATTCATCAGCGTCAATGAAAAACAGCACCAACAACTTCAGGGATCATTAGTATTAGTGGTGCTAATTGGCACTTTATTTATGCAGTTTTGAATATAGCTATAATTATAGCGGTGTGTTTATTTCTCAGTAATATCCTACATGTCCTCAATATTACAGTTAGAAGTATAATAAAGTACTTAGCAGGCTGGTAATGCTGTTAACACTTGATTCAGTTAAATACTTCGATAATGGAGCCCAGCAGCTCAGATAAACAGTTTCTCCCATGTGCTTTTGTGAGATATTTTTTGAGTTTGCACCAAAAAAAATAATAATAATAATAATAATAATTTTGAGCTCGAGTCTATTTGGTTCAACTCATTTAGGGATAACTTTAGCTAATGGCTTTAGTTTTTCTTCATTTCTTAACGTGATTTAATGCATACCTGTATTATTTCTTGCTGCTCTGGCTTACGCACCAAAGGAATTTCACCATTTTGGATGGTGATGCCAATATCCCAATCACATGCGGTCTAATATGCTAAAAAGTCAACACATTTGCATGCATGCATGCTGAAGTGGTCATTATTATTATTAGCATGAGAGAGAGATTTTGTGTGTGTGTGTTTTAAGATGAATTCAAACAGGTCCATAAATCAAGCTTACAGATCTTCATCTCGAGCTATATTTATCAAAGTGTTTGTGATCTAGTATTCAAGCTCTCTGTGGCAGCTCGCTGCATGGAGACAGTGTGACTGATGCTGCTGTAGTCTAGCCTGCCCGGGCCGCTTTTTCTATGGACGTGTGTGTGGGGTGTTCACGTGTTCTTAAATGCAGTTAAAACTACACAGAAGTGCTAAGTTGATATAATAATGTTCAGAGTATGCAGAAAAGAAACCTAAAAAAGTCCCTGCAGTCCACATTTGAGATCCCATAAATAGATGCATCTCTATTACTCTACAGACCCCTGCTGGTCCTCCTCAGTATTGCAGCAGAATTTACAATTCTTTTTGCTGGAAGTATAAACACAGCTAGAAGTCTAATTCCTTTTCCAATTTTATGGTATGGAAATCCTCCTTGGAGAAATAAAAGAGGATTAAAATGTTATCCAGGGTTATTAACACATTTCATCATGTTATAACTGATGCCAACCAATAAAACCCAGTGAGATAAGAATCAATGCACAAAATCAATAATGTGCATCTAATCAACACTTTCTCAGCAAGGCTGCGCATCACTGTGCACTGTGTGTGTGTGTGTGCACATGTACTTCTTTTCCACTCTCATTTTCCTCTTACATCTAGTTACATCATTAAAGAAACACACTAAAAACCTACAAAAAGCAATCAAAGTACATAAGACAGAATCGTTTTAACCATGATAAAGCAGACATTTTTATCATTAGATGTTTAAACATGCATTTAGAGCAACCCAGGAAGATACAAGATACAAGAGAGATCTGCGTGTTTAAAAATTTGAATATTTAACTATAAATGTTACTGTAATGGAACATTTCCAGTCGTTTATGCAGCAATCATTTTGTACCATGAAACTGTCTTGTAATTGTTATTCGGCCGTTCCCATTTTCCAGGAAAATCATTGAGGACAAGCATATTATTGTTTTGTTTGAGCTAAGCAATTACACTGGGAGACTGCATCTGCATGTCTGGTTTATAATTGGTCTGGGTAGCTGTGAGTGCGTGTGCTTTCATGCACATGTGTAGAAACAGGGTGCACGCACACGTTTATACTGTGCCTTTCGTTTGCCTCCTCCAGGGTGACAGCGTGGCGAATCCTAAAACCTCCTCCTGCTCCTTCCAGGTTCATATAAGACACATCGGTGTGTATGTGTGTATTTCAGCAAGCTAGATTCTCCAAGTGGGGCTTCTGGCATTTACCTGTGCCAGTTGAGCGGCAGCAGCTGTCACCCACGGCTCACCTCAGGGATGTTTCCTGAGTCGATGTGACAAGCTGATCTTTGAAAAGTTCACCTAAGTCCAGAAGGTTTGCTGTGTTTGTTGTATCCAACAGCATCAGCACTTCTTGCACATGGGGGTATATCACTATCTTTAAAACAGACGGGAACGAGAGCCTGCTGTCAATTCAAAATAATAGAAAATAATGACCTTCCTTCCTTATGCAGACTGATTTAAATCTAGTTAAAATATTGGCTTCAAGAAAATGTTTTGCCAAAATCTGGGACCAGGACTGATGTCTCACATTGTTGAAGAGTTAAACACTATTGATCTTCTGAGTTAGTCACAGAACAAAGCTCTGCAGGTGTCAATTTTAGCAGGCTCTGCCCCTGGGGAGCAGCTCATCATGTTCGAGACAGAGTGAGGACAGATGGCTGCTTCATGCCACATACCGCATGTCTTATCAATTACCTGCCTGGCTCATGCTTATTTCAATGCCAAACACGTCCTCGGTGAGGTGTGTGAGCAGACTGCAGCTTTGGAAACAAACACTTTTGTGAAGTAGCTTCTGTTGCACCTGTGACTACCAGCCTCTCCCTGGAGGGAGAGTTGATTTCCCCACGCTGCGCATCATGTGTCCCTGCGGTGTGTCACCTTCAGCGCAGTGCTGCTCAACTATGATCACTACCTGCTAAATGAGTCCTTTAACCTTACTCATGAGGTGCGGCAACATGAAAGTTTAATCACTCCTCTGAGAAATTTGGGACTGCACAGCAACACATGGCAGGAGCATACGCAGCAGAGAGTTTTAGTTATCTTATTTATCGAAGCAGGTCGTAATGATCGCATTGGGGTTTGTAGCAATACTGAACAAAAAGAAATAATAATAATAAAATGTGGAAGAAAATTCTTCACAACAAAAAATAAAAGCATTATACATCTATTAGCTGCAGTGCAGCCACACACACCACAATAGTAACAACAAAGTAGTGCACAGTCATCCTGCAGTAGCAGCCAATGACTTCACACAAAAACAATATATTTGTGTGAAAAGTCTCCTTAGTCTCCTGCCGTGAAGCATCCTTGTATCATGAGACTGTATACCCACCTGAATAACAGGAACGGAGGCAATAAGATCGAGATGAAGATAAAAACTGTCTTTATTATCCCCAAGTGGGCAGTTTGTTTTATTGCTACCGGTACAAATACTAATAATATTTTTTTCAAAAATCCGTGTTCACAACAATCGATATGGCAAAACAGTAAAAAAAAAAAAAAAAAAAAAAAAGGATAAAAATCACTTTGAGATTAAGGAAGTTTAACAGCAAAAAAGGAGTCATTGTTTCTTACATCTGATGGTCCGGCAGCTCAGCCCTTTATACCTGCAGTCAGGAAGCAGCACAAACTCTTTAAAAAGCTGAGGGCATGGCTCAGTCAGGATAGCATGGGCTTTCTTCTAAGTCCAGAAATCACAGAACTTGTACTAAAAATACGGATGCTAAAGGACTGTTTTTTGCACACAGCCCCCGCTTGTTGCTCGAAGGTCAGCTATTTGTCAATATAAATGTTGTATGTGATGACAACTTCAACTGCCAGATCAGTCATAATGGCAGAGGCCTTGGCTGCAGGATTCTTCCCAAAGTCTTCAATAATTTCTTGTTTTGGCCTAGTTGATGTTTAAAAAAAGAAATCTTTCACCACTTTAAATGGTCTGTCACCACAGGAACAGGAGAGCAGTGTCAGTAGACTTTTGATTAGGTGATGCCTTGCATGTTGGCTGTCTGGTATGTTTTACATGTGTATGTAAGCAAATGAAGGTGGTGATAAAACACATTCCGGGGGCGATCGGTTGGATCATATAAAAGAACCTTTGATAAAACACACCATTGACTTTTACACACTCAGTTAAAAAAAATCCATTATGACCTGGACTGAAAAAAAAAATAAATGCTGACTATGTAGAAATGACAACTGCAAAGTGAAGCACGATTTCCAGTTCAGCATCTTCTATGATGAAAAAGTGCGGGCGGATACCCTGAATATTCTCCTTCTCATCGCTCACACACCTCCCCTCCTCTCCTCTGTCCTTTGATCTTCAACACTGCATATCTAACCTCATTACACCATTTTACCCTTTTTCGTCTTTTTCTTCTATTCCTCTTCCACTCAGGTCCAACCAATCTGCAGGTTTGGGCTTCACTGATGGCAGATGGACACGTGCCAGGATAAAAATAATTTTGCCACATAGAGCATAGCAGATGTCATTCAACGCAGTGGATTTAATTATTTGCATCTTTGTATTTTTATATACATCTATGTTTATAGTAGTTTTTAAGATTTTTTTGTCAAATGAATGCTTTGAGAGTAATACTGTATAATACAACTGCTATGTATAGATCTATATTAAAACATTAAAAGGGTGGCTTTAAAATCATTGGCCCAGATGTTTCCCTGTATGTCTGCATCTAATATAACATATGCGTATCAAGTGTGTCTAAGTAGCCCACTTTTAATCCCGGTGGGGCCCCACACAGGCCCACTGACTGGGATATCATGCCCTTTTTCACAACTGAAGTCCTGGAAATGACACGCTGTGGTCAAAATACAACGAAGACAGTCCAACTGCTCCCTTGTCAACTACAGCATGAATTCACACCTCCTTTTGAAAAAAAATGGTTTCAAGAGGTTGAGGTGAGGCCCTTAGCTCCACTCTGCTGAACTCCTCCATGGGGAGCGCCTTATTAGAGTTACGTCCTATAGCTTCAAGCTGCCAAGAAAGTGTAAATTTAGGCACAAATTACACTCAATATCTTTTGAAGCATATTATTACTGTATAACAGAGTGTAGAGAACGCAGACTGAGCGCTCAGAGAAGTGCACACTAAAGTGAAATAAAAGATTCTTAAGGGGGATTTTTATTCTCAATCACTTACGTTTCCCTCATCTGTAATTTGATCACTCAAAGTTGGCACCGGTTCCACTTTTAGGAACAATCGTTCAAAGACTCAAGCATTAATACATTAGCAAAGTGACATTTTGTGATCTTTGTGATTTGATAAAATGAAAACACTCAAGACCACAAATGCTGAGCCATCGTGTTCATGTGGATGTCATCTGGGGTAAAAGTGGGCTTTTTGGGTAAACATTGGACTTATACTTGAAATGGGCAACTGGCATGGTGTCCCTGGAGAACCCCACATGAGAACTCTTGAGAACCAAATATTTTGGACTCATTAGGGATACAAGTAGGCTAAACAGCATTTAGTTTGAGTAACATAGGCCCGAGACTGGAACATTCGGTAGGTAAATCCTGCTCAGTGTCCATTTGGGCAAACACAGGTGGGACTACCACGGCGCATACAGACAAACTCACTTAGGAGCCACATTCGTGACCCATTTTTAACTCATAAGGTCCACGTATGAATGCTGGCTCAGAACACAACAATCAACTGTGCCATTAAAAATCCTATCATCATTTTTCAGTCACAATTAACCACTATAAAATGTGTCCTTTGTTTTTTTATCCATTCCTCTGTGTAAAATTGAGGGCGTTAGAGGCTATTGTTAAAAATGATGCTTACATGGACTACAATTCTGTTGCTGGATTCCTCATAAACGCAAAAACTGGGAGAAAATAAAAGAGCGGCTACTAGAAGTCAACGTTTTCTTGTTAAACATTAAACTAAATAGGTCATTATTGCTTAGTTTCCTTCTTGACTTCAGAGAATTATTTAACTGCTGATGAGAATGTTTTGTTACTATAGCAATGGAAAAAGGAAGAGCAAAAGCGGTTTAACATCCCACTTCTGAGGGTCAGCAAATACAACATGATTCGACTTTGAAGTTTGGGGTGTTTCATAACATGAAGATGAAGATAGGGAGGAGTTGGTTGTTTTTCAGCCGCCCAAAAAAGCTCTCTCAAGCACGTAAAAATGGTTTAATGACTGGTAGGTTGAATAGTGTACACCAGGTCACGTCTGGTTAATAGCGGTCTTGCTGACTATATTCACAAGATTTCAGTGACATTGCCTGAATTCAGTTGTCAACGACATCATAGTTGGGTCATAATTTCTTTCTAAAAATGGTTGATTTTGTCTTATCTGCTTTATGTTTGAATTCATCCAGCTGTGAAGATGAATTGAAGGACGTGTGTATTCAGACTCTGCATGAGTAATTTGGATGATTTCGTTTATGAGGCGCCTGGCTCGACGTAGCCTTCAACATTAAAGCTTTCTACTTCAAGTCGCTAAAATCTTTTAATTCTAATCACATCGCAGCCAACCAAAGCACATCAGTGAGTAAGAGGTATGACTACATTCAAACTCACCTTGCTGGAAGCATAAAGATGCAGAGACTGTTCGCTCTGCATAATTGGATGGACGGGAGGATCAGGTGCCAGAGCAGTAGAAATGTCTCATAAACAGCCTCAGCTGGCAGATAGAAGATGACCCTGTTCTTCCATATGGTCCCATTCTATCTGCCCAGCATGGGCCCCTTCATGCTGCTCAATTCTTATCAAATCAGGATGGCATGATTCACTTTCGTCCAAGTCTCCTAGGGCAATAATTTATGACTGGCGCTTGTGTGGGTGTGTGCATGTGTGAGTGTTTTGTGTTTGTGGGAAAAAGAAAAAAGGATTGAAACAATTCCATCCATTCAGCTGTCTCCTGGAGCATCGTTCTTTTAAATCAGACTTAATCAGTTTAGCTACCTGTCCGTGTACTTCATATCTGGAACAAGAAGACAAACCTTCTTCGGATAATCGCCGTCGGTGGCTCCAGCAGAGTCCCATAACTCACCACATCCTTCACCGACTACGCTTCTGTTGACGCATAACAGGCAAACGGGCATCACGTAAAGCAACAGGTGAGAGCAGGCTCGTTTCTGTTTTAAACTATATTTCCCGTGTGTGAGTGAGTTGGTTCTCATGAGCTAAACCTTTCCACGACAAATTACTTATATTGATATAACACGCAATTGCAGAAAAATAAGAACTCTTACCAACATGGATGAGCAGCCTCCCACACACACACACACACACACTAACACACACACTCACACACACAGGTCATGCAGATGCAACCAAGCACAACTTGACATTAATTACACTGGACGTTGATAACACCCACGTAGCACACCCACATGCCCACAGGTTACATCATTCGGTGTTGCATCAAAGGTTTCTGATCCTCTTTCTTTTTTGTCCAGAATATCCTTTCACATCCTCTGTCTCTGCTTTAAAGCTCGATACCTCAGTCAAAGCTGGGTCCATCAGCATCATACTGTAAATTAC
Source organism: Xenentodon cancila (assembly GCA_014839995.1). Taxonomy (NCBI): domain Eukaryota; kingdom Metazoa; phylum Chordata; class Actinopteri; order Beloniformes; family Belonidae; genus Xenentodon; species Xenentodon cancila. The sequence continues at coordinate 19,516,970 of CM026206.1, forward strand.
GCGCGTCTCTGCATCCTGTCCACTTCAACGGAGGCAAGGTTTTGTTGGCCTAGAGTGGAACTGCTAACATAATTCAAAAGTCAACAGATTGATGACTTCCCTGCGATACTAAGGGACTCGAAGTTTAATAACAACGATGTATCAGAGCCCTACATCTTATAGCGGAGCAGCTTGTCTTTGGTTTCCGCCTGGTTGTTGTCACATCTCAGCATTTCTGACTCTATCCCTTCACTTCAAAATTGAAGTTTGCATTGATTGCGCTCACACGCAGCATCAAATAAATGTCCACATGTGAACGCGTCCATTTTGAGCACTGCAGATGACATTTCAATATTTACAAGAAAAAGGTGTGCTTGTTTTTTTCTCTCTTGCTCTCTCTCACTCAAGTGCCTCTCATGCAAAGCCCTGGTGCCATAGCAACAGAGCTGCTAGAAGCATGTGACTGAATATAACAAGCACAGTGATAAGAATAGTTATTGTATGTCCCTTTTGGGGATAGTTGCAGGTAATATGTTTGACTTGTGGACCAGACACTTGCTGTATGAAAGCAGCAATCAGAGGAGCGGACTCCTGTCTGAAAACTGTCTTTTGATAAAAATACATAAATAAATAAATAAATAAATAAATAAATAAATAAATAAATAAATAAATAAATAAATAAATAAATAAATAAATAAATAAATAAATAAATAAATAAATAAATAAATACGTCCATCCCCATGAGGACACAAAACAATATTTATGAGAAGGAAAAAAATGCCCATGAGGATGGAGAACTGTGACAAGCGCATGCTTACCCTCATTACGTGCTAGAAAGGGAATTTTTATTCTCTAATAACTAGTTCATTCATGCCAATTCCTGCGTGCACATCAACCAAAAGGAGCTTCAGCTTGACTGAACAATCTGAAAAAAATACTTTCAAGATTCTTGTCCAAAACAGCTTACAAGGACTGACCAAAAAAAGAGGAGACATTAGAACCAGAACCCGCCACCACAGTCACAAAGGTGTATATGTCAACTGTAATTCTAACCAAGAACCATCACTGAATATTTTTACTGTATCTGTGCACAACGGCTGTTTATGGAAGTATGAAAACAGCGTAGTTTAAAAGATATTAAAACATTTTAAGAAAAAGTATCACATTGCCAAGCATTCTCATCAATGATGGGAGAAGACTTTTCTAACTTAAAGTTCTAATGAAATGAAATAAATGTGTGTCAAATGAAACAAAACAAGTAAAAACAGAGAGGGAAGAAAAGAGACAGCAAACAGCAAAAGCAGAGGGGGAGAAAGACACGCAGCATGATCTGAGCTCTCGCCACCGGCAGTACTGAGCTACAAAGAAGCAAGTCAGAGTAATAAAACGCTGCCATGAAGAGGATAATCTTCATGGAGCCTCCTCTGCTGTGTGTGGCCAAACAAACACTTTTCAACCAAGCCGACATTGTGAGTCTAGGTACTGATGTGATCAGTGACACCGGCTCAAATAGAGTAATGTCCTTTTCGTTGTGTTTTAGGTTGATACATAATCGCACAAGGCCGTAGACCCGCAGGTTTAACACAGACTTGGCTGCAGATGTGGTTAGTTCGCTGCACAACACAATGCAACAGAACGGATGGGTGAAAGAGTTCTCAGCAGATTGTAAATGTGGAAGAAGAAATTTTAAAAATAAAAAAGTGAAGAGGAATGTAGAGACCACAAGCAATAACTCATACAGGTTATAACAGGTGCAAAACAAACAGTAAGGTTAGTTAGTAAATCAGTATTATCCCGCTCTGCAGCTTAAATCAAATAACTGAATTATACTGTTCTTTGTGTGCTGATCAAGCAATAAATCCTGCCTTCTTGAACAACGAGGAAATCATTGTATCATCTTTTTTATTACCCTGAGCTGGAAGCAGTTTAAATGTATTTATCTTACAACTTAGTTTTTATTTTTGTTTGTTTGTTATTTGCATTTTAATTGAATAGCTGCTGTGTAAATGGGAGCTGAGGATGTTTTTGTAACACCCATAGAAGATTTTTCCACTGCAGTTTAAACTCTTCTGCATTCAAACATACACAAACCTTTTTGTTTTTTATGTCAAGTGAAACAAGACCCCTGAGTGTATGGGTTTTAGGAAGCATTGTTGTGTAACAATTATGTTTGTCTGAAGTCTGAAATTAGACCAAAAAAAAAAGTGGAAGTTGAATCCAGAAACGTAAAGGCAGGGTAAGCAATTTCTGAATAACATTAAGTTTGTTTATATGTGAAACAAAGCATCAACAAAACATGGCTCGTCCTCCCCCTTGGACGTTTAGGGCCAAATGTGCCACATGTGTGGCAAAAATCATACATATATTCTGAAACACGTGGACTCTTGACATTTAAATACAAGTTACTTCAGGCAACATCTTGATTAGCATTTGACTGTCCATCAATTTCACAATCACAACTATGTGAAAGTAATAATACTGTGCTGCAAAAGCTATACTTACAAACTCCAAGTAGCAAGTAAGCTGGATGTGTAAATGAAGTTTTTAGATGTTTCAACATCTTAATGCGCATCAGAGCATCTCAATGTCACTTGGTTGGTTTTGTCAGTAATTAAAGGCTGTTTATGGTTTTACTTATACAATTTAAACTCTGATGATTTGAACCAAACACTAAAGCATCTAACAAGCCAATATCACGACTTCTGGTATTTTCACTAAACATGAGGCTGCTACTTTTCCTCTGCACTATTTCTGTGTGTGGTTAAGAGTCCAGAAGAAAACAAACAAAGCGCCTGGAGACAAAAATGAATGGTTTGGTTGTCAGGGATGTCGTGTGGGTGAGACAGGATTAAAACTTGAAAGCTTACTGTTTTGTTTTCTCTCTCTCTCTCCCTTCATTTTATTTTGTTTTGCTTATTTTTTTCTATAAGTGTTCTCATTGCACACTTTGAAGGCCCTGCAGCAACACCGCAGGCCTCATCTTCGCTCAGCTGCTTTAGATACAAAACACTAATCTCTCTCCTGCTCACAGTTTTTATGACTTTATTTTGTAGCTCAAGCAATAAAAGGCACAGAGAAAATCCCGGGAGAGGACATAAAAGAGGAGAATGCTTCTGCCGTTCCTGAAAACTCTGCAAGGCCTTCTTTGAACTCACTCTGCCCACCTAATCATCCTGTATCAGTGTGTTTTCACTATGTTTGTGATATGTATATAAAAGTGTGATTCAATCCTTTCACTTGCTTCACTCTCTTTCCCAGGGTGAACTGAGGAGGTTGTTTCTTGAGGAAAAAGGCAGCTGGGACAACTGAGGGTAATTAGACATAGAAGACATGCAGCACATAAACAACAGAGAGCATATTTATGAGAACGCCTCAGTCTCTCTCCACCACTGTCTCACAGCGTCTCACACCCATTTGACCAGAATCCTCCACACACTAACGTGGTCTGTGTCTGACACGACTGCTTCTCCACACAATTGCACCTGTAAGCATGTGCATGTGCGCTTTGTACACAGTTTGTTTATAATTTATGAGCACAGCAGCAGGGGAAAACGATGAGAGAGACCAGAGGGCCGTCGCACTAACACTGGCATTCGGCCGACCTTTACAGCTTTGCTGGTGCATCTCTGTGAATGCGCGTGTGAGTGCGTGGGTGCGTGTGTGGATTTGTTTGCAATGTTTGGGCCGCAGGTTGCGGGGAGAAATGTGCGAGAGGCTCGAGGAGACAATAGCATGTGGTACAGATGATGAAGAGTGTATTCCACTGAGATGTTTTGATTAAAAACAACAGCAGTGGCGATGATGAAAGACTTGAAAACAATGAAACGGAATTCTGACAAGCTGTTTTTCATGTGAACAGGCGTTATTATTACCTTGGATAAAGAGGGACAGAGTTAAACTTGCTCTAGAAGATGACACTAATAAAAATTCAACCATACAAACATGACACTCTGTGAGTTAAGTGCTGTTTACACAACCATTTAGACAGCCCCCGTGGAATAGCGCTGGCTTTATTGCTTTTTGCAACTTTGATGTAATGGGCTGCTAATACCAGATGCTGCTCCACACTCCGTCCCTTACTGACAAATGAGCTTCTCTGTCAAAGGCCTATGTGTGCAGCTGTAACCTCGGGCTACCAATAGCTTTTACGCTGATTGTCCTGGCTGTGTTATGCATTCACATGTGGTATTTCCCATACATTAGGAGGAGAGCGCAAGCTGTGAAGCCCGAGGAGTCTGGCAGGGTGTCAGCTGATTGCTACATGCACACTGTGCTTGTGTGACTGTGCGCACATAGTCTGTATTCTTTATTTGGTGGTGAAAAAAGCAGGCGGGACAGTTGTGTGAGCTGCTGGAAAGACGTGAGGTGCGGAGGAGGAGGAGCTGTCACACAGAGCCTGCTTCTGTCACTACTGCCTACACAAACAGACTCATCAACTGCGTTTCATTTCACTGATCTATAACAGTGGCACCAGCTGAGGTTATCAAGGTGAAAACTGCCGTTGCCACTAACTGTCATTAGGAAGGTATCCTTTTCTACCCTGCACAATCAAACTTTCCGTTTTTATGAAGCAGTTTTAATAACACCGAGTGGAGCGGTGCTTTAACAGACGTAGCGCTCGCGTGAAGCCAGATATCCTGTCATTTCATCTCTTAATTAAAAGGTGCATTTATATGCATGAATAAAACACTAATCTGCATTCCAGTGGTCACCACAAGTCAAAGTAATTACACAGACTCTTCAGCTATTGAACCTTGAAGCAAATGTTTTAATATTCGTCTGCATAACCCAACAGATGAATGTCTCCTCAAAGCTGATTAATCTCATTAACTTGGCCCAGTTTAAGAGGAGAGTTAACTGACATAACTGTTCCCGCTTTCAAAAATTACCTTTCTTTTACCCTCTTGTCCCACTCCCACATACAGCCCTTCATTTTCACGTTCAGCTTCAGAATGTGGATGAATGTGTCTTTTTCTTGGTACTTCTTTGCATGTTGTCTATATTAAGCAGCCAAGCAGCAAAACTGTTTCCTCCATAATCCTGGTGATAATTCACTTCTATGGTTGTTAGTCTGGGTTTGAGACACATGATGGAGATATAAGCTGCCAGGGTAGAAAGAAATATGAGCACAAAGAAAACAAAATCTTAAAATAAAAAAAAATAAATCCTCATCAAACCATAGACACATTTCTGTTAGTATCTACCCACTGAATTAGAACAAGACAAATACATATCAATTGAACATAAATTACAGTTTTTCTATACATAAAACCATCACAGTTAAAGCATGAAAAACACAGCTGGATTATAACAGTTTCTAACAATTCCTACTGCGTATTATTAGTCTGAAATCACTAAAAAAAATTAAGATGCGTAAAGATGCAGAATTATCAAAGAGACTACAAAATCATCTAAATGCAATCAGTTACTGAGCCTGCAGACTTGAAGGGTGGAAATCCATGCATTAATGAGCGAGTGTGTAACGTGTGAAGGGCTGGGATGCGCAGCAAAGCTTAAAGATGTAGCTGTAAGATCTTCATGAAGTACCACAGATACTGTAAAAAGAGCAGCAACACACTGTAACACATTATCAATAGAGGGTGCATATACGTCATTGTGGAGGCTCACAAATAGTGAAGCCAGTAAACCGCAGAAGATGCTTGCACACTTGCAGAAGAAAGTGTAATTCTAGCCTCTGTGATTACCAGCTGAGGCTGTGCAAGCCACAGACAGCCAGTACCGGTGGTGGGCTGACAATGGTGTGAGGTAGAAGGGCTTCCCCCAACTCATTTTTCCAAAATAAGACAAATACAGGCCTACATTTGTGCAAACCTTTTTTTCTTCTTCCTTAAAGTCAGCTTCTTAGATTCTCCCTCCTATTCTTACATTTTTTGGGAGTCTGACCATTACCTGTATGCTGGCATGGTTACGATAAAAGCCTCTTGAGAAAGCCCTGTACGGTTCTGACAGTTTTTGGACCCATAACTGTGGCAGATCCTCGGTCTTTTGTGTAATGAACACTGAGCTGACGGAAATAAAATAAAAAATAAAAAAAACATACATAAGCCTGCGTCCCTGCTGCTTTGTCTGACTTTTTGTCACCACAGCAGTTATCATAAAAATCATATAATACATTGGAGAAATTGGATTTTTGTCTGAGAGAGCAAGAGAAAATTTGATATAGCTAGATGTGAGCTCAAAATAAAATACACAGAGGAAATTATAAAATAACAAAAAAGAGTCAACACGCAGCCCCCATGAGCTCCTTCCGTTTTCATCTACCAAGACTTTGAATCCCTTTTCTCTGCATAAACATGTACTGTGTTAATTTTCCAATCTAACTCTCCATTTTTCTTTTGTTCTTACCATATAACTCGCATTATCATGTTAACCTGCTGGCTTGCAGGGCAGCAGTTGCCCTTAGCAACTGTCCATCAAATTCCTTTACACAGCATCTCATGGCTTCTTTAAAATGGATCTCAGTCTGGTCAGAGATGTGTTGCTAGGCAAAGAGAACGCCAGATCCCCCATTTCGTGCATCTAAATATGTTTACAGCTAACTACTAAAAGTAAAAAAAAAAAAAAACATATCTAGAAATGTATATATGCTCCTCTGCAGATATTTATGCACTCAGTGGTCTATTAGCTTAACTGTCACATGTCAATTCAACTTGTATTTATTCATGCTTCAGTGACTGGGGGTTACTTGGTAAACAAAAAAAACGAGAGAAAAATAAAAGACAAGACGAGACATTTACATAATCAGAATTCAGTGACAGCATTCCTCTGACGGGAAACAGAAACGGATTCTCAATTAGGATTTAACAGAGCGGGACAATGAACCCAATTACTGAGGGTTGGAAGAGTCTTTCTGGCTGCAAACTCTGGCAGGAACTCCTGGATGTTCACGAACAAACCAATCTGCGGGCAACGGCACAATACCACAATACCCGAAGACAACAACTCCCAACAATGCAAACGCATTTATAGAAGGAAACCTGCATGAACAACTGAGAATGAGTGTAAGTCAGTCGAGTAATCCCACGGTGTTTTCCTTCTCTTCATTTTATTTCTGCCAATTCCATTTCATATTTTGAGCAAATCCTTTTGGAACTGATTCCAAGAAACAATTGTTAGTGTACAATTTTATCACAGGCCCACAAGCAGCTTTGTAAAAGGATCTACAAATGTAATTCGGACACTGCATTCCTGTAAAGGTCTTCAACAAACTGAGCTGTTCGTGTGACAGTAAAACAGCCAACCTTTCTCCCTGGGGTGTAGCTGCTGCTGGTTTCTATGGCAACTGGCACAAAGCCAGTGTGAGTGACAAGTGGTAATAGCTGACAGAAAAAGTGAGCGCAAAGGCACTGCTCCCCTCTGGATCTTATTATCAGCTTAGTGGTCCTCACTCACTCTGTCCTAGACGACTTCATTCCCTCCCTCCTTGCATGTCCTCTCTTTTTCTCTTCGCTTTGAATCTTTTTCTTTTTCTCTCCACAGTGATCTTCCGGCAGAGAAAACATACAGAGTTGCTGGTGCGTATCTCTCCCATTCTGTCACAATGACAGTACTTTTCTTTCTAGTCACTTTGCACATAACAGGTTTGACCCCGATCAGTAAGTTTTCTGCAGCTTTCAGAGAAATGAAGATGCTGAAGGGGAAGATGTTACAGTTGGAGGCATTGGATGAAGTACAATTGTTCCCATCTGGGAAAAACTGTACAAAGTGTGCATTTATAAAGTCACATGGAGAGAGTATCTGCAATTTACTTTCATTTAAAATAACAAGGATAGAAATTAAGAGAATTACAGACATGACTGACCGAGTCTCTATGGCTGGCTGTGCCAGCACACAGTAGAGAGATTTACAAGTGTTATGAATGTTATCAATTTATTTTGGACACAGTTTTGTATGAGCAGGGCCATATATGAAGACTGAAGGGTGTGATGGTACATTTATATCTCCAACTGTCAGACCATGAAGCAATATAACTGGATTACTGAGTTCTGTCAAGTCGAAAGCCAGGCTTAGTGTCACGAAGGTGGCTCTCTGACTAAATCACCATGGTAACAATGAATGCAGATTTTTTTGGATTAAATTGTCTCTAAAATCTGTCTCTGATCCTTTTCATGATCATATCTCAGATCAAATCATGGTGAAACAGTGTTCAAATATGATTAAGTACAAGGACTGAATGTTGATGTCTCACATTTTAACCAACTGAAAGAACTTAACTGATGTTGAATAAAAGTCAGGCTGTTAAATGAATGCCAGAAAAAAAACACTTACCTTAAAAGTTTGCCAAAGTGCATTTTAACTGTCAAATTTAATCATGATACAATATTAATTCATTAGTTTCTGTTTTAATCTATTAGATAGCTGATCCTGCATGTAATTTAACCTCTACTGTCTGAAGTCAATGTTGAATTGACAATTCATGATTTAAATTATCAACTGAGAAAAAAAAAAATCAAATCTGCAGACCTGTTTAGCTGTATGATTTACCCTGGAAGAAACTTTAAATGTAGATTCAAACTACAAAATATGTGTCACCATGTGAACTATGAAGGCACAGTGCAATACATTTTTATAGTTTGTCCTGATCAAGTCCACTCCAGACTGTCAATAATGTTACACAGATTAGATAGTAAATGAGCACAACAGAGAATATTCATGAATTCATTCATATTCCAGACTTGTTTTTATGCCATTCAGGGTCGGAGGGAGATAAATCCAGCTGCTACCAGACAGGATGTGAGGCCTGTTAACTTTAATATTGTTTTTGTTTTCCGTTTATTGTGACTTTCACTGTTAGTTTAGATTCATGCATTTAAAACCTATGTGGTTATATTTATGCAATTGCAACGTTAGGTTTGGAAAACATTATAGTTTTCCCTAAAAAGGAACAGCTCAAACCACATGAGTACCTCCCAGTTTTTGCTGTTATTTTCTATTTACATTTACTGTCACTGTTTGTTGAGTTTATGCATAATAAACTCTGGGCCAAAATCCCAGAATGCATCAGGGCTGCTGGATCTCTCAGTTGCAACCTTTTACGGACCGGCCTATTCTCAGGCTTCTGCGCTTTAATGACATGCCCCCTCTGTACAGGCCGCTCTGGTAGTCACAGTTATTTACTGCTGCATTTCAGACATCTAACACAATGCACTGTAACCTTTACTTCTTGTATCTGATTTGTTTTACTTATTTTAACGTATGTCTGTCTGTCTATAATTCTGCTTTTAAACTCTTTTACTTTTTATGCATTTTTTAAAACGTTTTTATGTAAATCTTAAATATTTACAATGGCTTCCTGTCCATGACAGAATAGATGTTGATGCTGTTGGTTTATAAATCTCTGAATGATCTCTGGCCAAAATACATCTCTGATCTCCTGGTCAATTATGAACCAACCAGAACTCTGAGGTCGTCAGGGTCACGCCCACTTTCTGTACCGAGAGTTAAACCAAACACGGTGAGGCAGCGTTCAGTTTTTATACTCCTCATCGGTGGAACAAACTCCCAGAATGCAGCAGGCCTAAGTTAGCTCCAGTTTAATCATATTATTACTTTAACCATTACACTCCAGCTGCACTCCAAGTTCAACAACTACTGTGACACAAAAATACTCCGGAGTCAGCATAGACTATATAAAATAATTTTTTCAAATGTGCAAGTCTGCTTTAGTGTCAACAAAACAATAACATTTGTCTACTGTGATAAAAAAAAAAGAAGATACCTGATGGATATTATCTCCATTGAAATGTTTAAAAGGGGGATATTATGATGATTTTATCTCTAACATCCAATCAAGAACTTCTCTGGTTTTTACTGCAGTTACACAACACTTTCAGGGCCACTTTAAGTTGAAAACACTGACAAGAGCTTCCCTCAGCCACTGGTTCTGGTTGAAAACTTTAACACAGTCACTGGAAGTGGTGGTGCTGATGGAAAGCCATCAATGCCAGTCGTTTCTTGTTTGGATTGCATATGTGTGTGTGTTTCTGCACCGTGTAATGATCCTGGTGAGCAAATAATCCTCTACTTTAATTTAGAGGCAGCTAAATGTGAATATTTAGTGTAGGGTGAAAATATATATGTTGCCTTGTGTTAAAGAAGTGACTTAGACACCAGTTCAAACCTCCCTGTATCAGGATTAAATAAACACGCAGGAAAAGAGACATCTAGGGGGGATATGATATTTTTGAGGACACGGCAGTTGACTACAGGCACAATCTCCTACTGGAACATGCAGTATTTCTTTGAAATTCCCACAGAGTAAAATTGAAAATCAAAGTTGCACATTTGTATCAGCACATATAATTATTATCATCTGGAGCCTGTTTCAGATTGTACAGTGAGTCTGAGCATCATGCGCAATAAGGACAACAACACATACATGCCTAAATCTGCTTGTGTGGAATCTGCTGTCTTGTGGTGTAGAGAAAATTCAGATCTTTAAAACTGAATGTTAATTGTTAAAGAATATAAAATCAATAATAACAATAATAAGACACTTTTTGTAGCCTTTCCCTGCCAGAGTGGTGAATTTGCAAACAGGAAGAGCTGGAGGAAGAGTGCATGTGCAGGTCAGTCTCTACAGTTATGTCTATGATCCATCAAACTTGTGTTTATAAATGATGATGATACACTCCCTGTGTGACTCAAAGTTGGAAACTCGGACTATAATTCAGCATAGCAAATTCTGGGAAAAAAAAAAAAAAAAAAGGTTGTTATACATTATCTCCCCAGAGCTACATAGTCTATTATGTACTTCTGATAAGTATGTTTTTAAGCAACATATTTTCCAAACAATAACAAAAACACATTTAAACAGCTGCAGCAATAAATGAGAACAATTACCATCAACAAAAACCTTGCGTGTGTTTGAATACTTTAGTCTATTTTCTTTAAATGTTAGCCCACCTATTCGGTTATAACGTTCTGTTACTGTCTAATTCCACCTTGGTAAACAACATTTGCACGAAACACTCAGTCACAAAGTAAAAGTATCCTTTTTACTCACGTTAATGAATGAATAAATATCGTAAAGGCATATAAATAAACAGAAAAGCTAATTTTTCACATTCAAAAGATGTTATTAGAATAAAACATGTTCTGACTTGGTCTATCATATATAGTCTATCTGAAGCCATTTAATAATAATGTTGCAATGGGGAATGCATTGCATATCTGTTCAAAATTCTCTTTTAAATACATTTCAAATTAAAAATCCCACAGGCAGCTGAGCTGCTTGAAGGAACCCCTGCTCTTAACTTGGAATCTTCTCATCCAGCTATTCCTATTCTAGCCCTTCCTAACATTCCTTTACTAGTTGCATTGATAAGCTCTTGAGAATAAACAACATTAAGGACAAGAAAAACAGACGGCTCAGTGATCAAACAGACTTACAGCCACATCATCGAAACATGTCACCAAAAACAGATGCAAAAGAGCAGAGGTGGATCAAAAATAGCGTGGAGAGAGAAACTAATACGTAGAGTAGAAGAAGATCAATAAAGGGAGGGACTACCCGTAGGGAACCCAAGCATGCACGGGGAGAACATGCAAACTCCGCACAGAAAGTGTGGTGTTTTTTGTCACTGAGGGAATTTCCTTGTGAACTGAAGAGAAATCCTAAAGTGGAGAACCAGAGTCCATCGCATACCCAAATTCCAACATCTTACAACGTATGTAAAGCTGTGCTTTACTTTTCCTTTAGCACTCAGCGAGTAGGTATCCCAATGTGGAATATTTAAAAAAAAAAACATTTGGCTGTCTTCTTAAGAGTGGAAATCCAAGTTTAACTTAAGGTCAGGTTGTGCGATGCTAAAGATTCTCTTATTCTACAAGCCTGAGGTAGCATGTTAAATATCAAAGTTCATGACCATAAAATTACAGAAAGACTTAACAAACATGTCTTTTGTAAGAAAAGAAAATACCAAAAGGAAGCCTGTTATAAAAAGAACATGACAGCACAGCTTTGGTTTGCATCTAAATTAACTACATAACTTTTGAAACAAAGTCTTTGGACAGAAAAGACTGAAATACTACATTTGGCGATCCCGAGTACACCATGTCGTCCAAAACGACTCACACTAAGTACCAAACATGGTGGTGCAGTAGTGATCACTTGGGTTTGGTTTGAGGCCACAGGAACGGAGCACCTTACGCTTACTGACCAGTTACCACCACGAACTGCTCTGTACACCAAACTAAGAGTCATTTCTCCGATTCTCTTTGTAGCATGTCGTACACTGGTGCAGGAACATATAAGTGAGTGTAAACCGGAATGCTTTGCCCTGATTAACAAGGTCCACATTAATTGTTGGGGGTCCATGACACACTAATGAGAAATGTGCTACTGGAACAAGGCATACATGTACAAGAGAGGAAAATGTGGGACTTCTGGATACCTAGTCCATGTGCTGCTTTGGCAGCGGGACTATTATTGAACGTGCCTAGTTTTAGTTTATTTTTATTCATTGTTTTTAGTTTGTAAGGTATTGACTTACAGATATTGACAATAAAAAACAATCCCGAAAGAAAGAATCCTAATTCCAAAGCCATACAGAGCAAAAATCCTTAATTAAGTGCCAACGGTAAATTGGAACTGGAACTCAGAATGCAGTGCAAAAATAATGTGTAGACATAAAAAAAAATGTTTTTTGTTAACTATAATAACTCTGACACACATATCAACCGAAGCTGCAGTATTTGACTTGTTTTTTGTTTTGTTTTTTAACTCTGCTTCCACCTCCCCTCAGACATCTTAACCCCTTTTTTCATTGTGTGTTTCACAAATTGTAATACTGTGATAGGAATATTGCTTTCTCTCCTGTGATCCACGATAGTCACTGGAATGTCTGAAATGACTCACAGTGTGGACATTAATGAGGAACACAGAATCCTGCTCAGTCTTCCTTAAACGGCTCTCTCGTGTTCTTCATCAACAAAGTCTGCTGCCTGGAGACCAATCCAAAGCTGCATCGGCACTGTTTCGAGCCATGGGGTGGTGAGCAAATGAAGACAAGAGCTTTTAAGCCTCGGCACTCAACCTCAGGAGAGAAGTGGCACATTGTGTAAAATTAATCACGACCACCTCTCTGTATTTCCTTTTGTATTCTCATTTTCCATTAACCTATAAGTGGCTGTATATTCTCCCAGACATATGCTCCTAAATTTAATTTGCTGACAGTTGCACTCATGATTGCAGTTCATCGGCAGAATGGAGCAGGTATCAGATACATGACGATGAACTGAATGTTTTGGACTGGCGTCGCGTTGAAAGATGAGACAGCTAAAGTCAAAATTCAATTATATCCTGACAATTATATTTGAGGTAATATGGCCTATCTAGAGGTGTGACTGCAATAAAAACAAGTTGCGATCATCTAGGCTTTATCATATGTGATAAAGAATGCAAATGAAGGGAGTACAAAGATTCTTATTGAATTTGTTAGTGAGGAGTGAAAATGAAACTGATAGTATGACGTGATAGTGGATACACTACTCCTTGGCTTTATTTTTCCTTCTCTTTAACAGCTTTGTTCATCTTTGTGTCATAAATGCATTCATAGACTATAGAAGTGTAAATTTACTGACACTGATTCAAAAAAAAAAGTAAGAAGGAAAAAACAAAGTGGTAAGTTGTACTTTAAAGAACTGTACTCCCCAGCAGTCTGCTGTACATCTCTTTTTTGAAATGGTACACTAATACAAAGTCTTGATTGGTACGTAGGGTGCCACCATAACGCGATTTTGGTACATCGTGACAGCAATCCGGTGAAGTGAGCTCTGTCGTAGGGTTTTCTGTGGTGGCTCATTGCATCGTGGGGTACAGTATACAAGACTGGTCTGTCACCCTGAAATTCCCCCAGAAGTAGCAGACCACCTACCCACATAAACCCACATTTTTTTCTTTTTATTCAGAAGGTTTATAGATCACTTTTTAACTTAGCTGGATTCAAACAGACAAATAAATCTGCATATACACTTTGTGTATGCATATGTGTGAATTTGAAAAGTTGGAGAAACCACCGGGTCAAGCAACAGAGGACAGATAACGCCCCAACAGATGAACAAACTGATGCGCTGCATTCCCACACAGCTCTACCAACATCGATTCAGAAAGACAGTTTTTAAAAACGTTAACTTAACCTCCTAATTTTCTTTGTCCTTTCTTTCAGGTGAAGGTTTTTGTCTTCGTGTTTGTTCATGGAGCGCCTGCTTGAATCAGCGTGCAGCCTACATCCTACATCACAGACTCAAACATCCTGCCAGGATCTTATAGGTACATCCAAAGTTTTTCAGATGCCTTTAGCCGTCTAGTCGGTGTCTTTTTCTCTCTCCCTCCTCATTTTCTTTCTTTTCACATATTTAAATTACAAAGACTTTTCACATTTCCACCTTCACTTGCTGATATCCTAAATATGTCAGAATTTTTTTTTTATTTAGTATTGGAGACATAATTATAATCAAAATTGTGAATCGTGTCCAAAGTACACATTATTTCTATTTGCTATGGACATTTCATATAAAAGACATACTCTACACAAATTTTGAGAACATCAAAAGAAATTACAATTTAAGGACTTACTGCAGGATATGCCAATAAAAAAGTGTCAAATGGCCAAGACAGGAGTGTAGAAATTACGAGCATCACAATCAACACCAGTATTCAGGACTTAAATAATTTACTTCGCTCACTGATCTGTTTATCTGTTACAAGCTATCTTTTTTTCACAGAAAAATAAGGTTTGCATGGAGACAGCACTTAGGTCCTGCAAGAGCATGTGGATGTCCTACTCTGTCTCTCCTTTCTAATTCTGCCGCCAAGATCGTTTCGTTCACACCTTTTACCAGTTTAGAGCAGCCATGTGAATTTACAACTGTGTTACAGTGCAGAAGATGGAGCAGTTAAGATTCAAGAGAGAATAGAATAGAATAGAATAGAATAGAATAGAATAGAATAGAATAGAATAGAATAGAATAGAATAGAATAGAATAGAATAGAATAGAATAGAATAGAATAGAATAGAATAGAATAGAAGGTGTGGACAGAGCTGTGCAGGTGCCTACCTGAGGTAACGCAGTGGCTCTATGGCTTCAGCCTCTGCCTCAGCTGAGCTGTGATTCATCTTGTCCATCTTTTCCCCCAGTTCAACTCGGCAAACACGAGAAAGGATGAGCTGTGCTCTTCCAAAGAAACCACTTCCGTTCCTTCTCCCTGACGCTGATTCAATAAACACGCTGTCCTCTTTGCCTGAGGATAGATTGAGAATCTATATGGGCTCCTTCTCTCTGGATCTCTCTCTCCACTGCTCTTGATTGGCTCGGATCCTGGAAGGTAATTACTGGCTGCTACACACGCGCGCAGACGTATACACTCTGAATATTCCCTCTATCTACCTCTCTCCTCTCTGTTGCTTGTTCCCGGCTCACTCTCTGATAAAACCGGCTGGTTCTGTGCATCAGCTGCTCTCACCAGAAAATCCAGCCAATTAAGAGTCAGGAGGCATGGTGCTCTCCACCTGATTGGCTCACAATGCCACAATCATAGCTGTTCAGTCATCTCGGGTGAAATGCCCTAAATCAGCCCCCATAATTACCACATGTAAAAACACAAACACACACTTGCACATACTGGTTGGTCGCAAAAGCATCTCTTGATGTAGAATCTGGAGGAAGAACCAGAATAAGGAAACATGACCAGAAAGGATAAAACAATCTTGATTTAAAGATACCAAAACAATAATCAAAACATAAATTAAAAAATAAAATACACGAGACAAAAGATACTGCTTCATCATGAAAGCAACCTGCAACGGCCAAGTGGGCTTGTAAGTGGGTCATGGCAACAAACAACAACATGCATCCTTTCATTCTTTTCTTTTTAAAAGGTCCTTCCTTCCTTTTCAAGTTTGCGCTGTAATTTTACTGCTTACAGCTCAACTAACACCGCTAAGTCTGTAAATCAGTATTCAAGCAGTTGATTTACTTACAGTCTGAGCAATTGTGCACATCACATTAAGCTCCTGCAAGAACAAGGCTTTTCTGTGCAAAGAATGCTGCTGGGCTGTGCCACCTGTAAATCTTCACAGAAAGAGGGACAGTAAAAAGCATTTAAGTTAACAAGTGGTGCATGAAATGTTTGAAAAAGCTCTAGTATTTTTGTATTTCTGCACGGAAATAATCAAGCCATTTATAACAGTGTTGGCACAAACCATAATTAGGTTATTAGAAATCACACAAGAATGCTATGTTGGTTATTTATTCTGTGGTGATGATAATCTAATACTACCCATAAGTGGCAAAATTAACAAACTATTTTTGAACATACAGCACCTGGAGGAATTTTAGCCCATTAATCAGAACAAAATTGTTTTAACTCTGGGATGCTGGTGAGCTGCAAGGATTGAAATCAGAATTTTGATTTTTAACATTTCAAACAAGTGCGTTTTTTTTTGTTTTCTTTTCTTTTCTTTTGTAGATTAACTTGCATGTGCCAGTTGTATGTCAACATAATCCTCTGTCAAGTTCTTGGACAGATATTCAGATCTGCTCTCTTGAGTTCACTGATGTGATTAAGCTCCTCAGGTCTAGATGAACCGTCTCAGACTGCCTGTGAAGGAGAATGCAGTGAAGGTGGCAGCCACACCAAGCGAAAGGTCAAGTACAGCTGCGTACATGAACCCTGGCTACCGCTTATTTTTATTACATTAAAACTACGCGTGATTGTGCTTTTAGCTCCTCATTCACTCCTCAGATGTCAGCTTCACCAAAAATGTAAAGCACCAAGTAGTTAAGGTGATGACTAATCGTTCAACCATCGACGACAATGCAGCTGTCACTCTGAAAACCACCCCTAATTATGCATACATTTGTGGCTTTACACAATTTTAGGAGACATGGTAAATAAAAATGTACCCCTTGTACAGTTGTCATCAGTGTGAATATGGTCACAGACACTAAACCTGTACCAGGCTGCAAATATTTATTTCTGCTGCCAAGTCAAACATTTTATCACAGTCACTAGGGACCGGCTTGCTTTTGGAGTTATCCCTCAGGGGTCAGATGAGAAACTGCACATTTCTGTGTTCTGGGTGTGTGAATGACGCTGAAGCGCAACAATGGGCCATTTTAGTGCCCTTGCTCCACTTCGGGAGATATCAACAGAGGTGAGACAAGGCAGCAGCGTTATAGAACATGCCACTCATACAAGATCGGTTACACTCCTATCACTCAGGTGATGGTGTGATGCAGTCATGCAGTGTGCAATTGCACCCTCATGTGGCCCTGTGCATTCTTCATTTGGTCGGTATGAATTAAAAAAAAAAAAAAAAAAAAGAGGCAATGTGGTGGTTTTAGAGGGGCTGGTGTTTGCATTAATATGGCACAACATCTGTATGATATGAGCTTACTTTGGGGTTTCTGCAGACTGATATCGGATCATTTTTTCAGTTAAAGAAAAAAAATATTCTAGTCATTTTAAGCATCTTTAAGACTTGAAAGAAATGTGTTAATAGTAACAGTAAATCTGTTTTTGAACAGATGTACTAGTTTTACCAGTTCAGTTTTGTTCATATACATTTAGACACAGTTGAAAATATTTGAAGAAAACGCTTGCAGACAGCAAAAAGGATAAAATACCAAGTGTTTCAATTTCAAAAGCCAAAATATAAAAACTGCAGACAGCTGCACTCAACCACTATAAGACATTACGCTCAGAAAGTGCCACCTAAAATCCCGTCTGACTCTCTGCTGCCATCTAGTGTCTGTAAAAAACTGCAGCCCACATTTATCTCGTTTTCAATATTGCAGAAGGTATTTTTCCACATTAAAACAGGAAACCTGCGAAATTTATGTTAACAGAAATACACAGTACACAGCAAGCTTGGCAACCTCAGTTTCATGCAGTCATGGGAAGGTGTGTGTGTGTGTGTGTTTACCTACAGTGTGTAAAAGTGCCATGACACACATTTTGCTGGACTAACAATAACAAACCAGCCACGAAAGGGGGGTTAAAATTAGTTTATTATTTGATAGAGCAGAAAAAAAAAGTCCCAAAAAAAAAAAAAAAAAATTTGTTTTTCATACATTGTTTTCCATTTGAACTGCACTGCACGTATAGCAGCACATTGACCCCAAACAGGAATGGTGATAATGTTGCCCAGCAGCAGCAGCAGGCAGTAGTCAGGACAGCACAGGGTTATACACGCAGCACAGGGCTCATTCCAGATTGCTTATTTTTTTACTTCCATAAGACATGGGCTGCTACTTTTGCCAGTTAGGAATGTACAGACAGCCTGGAATATTTCCCAGTGCTACATCAATACAGAAAAATGTAATTCTCAAGCATTTAAATTTAAACTTTTGTACGCTTGCATTTCTTTCATCAGTTTACATACTGTATGGATGCAGCACCCTGAATGAAACCCTGTTATGCAGTAACGACACTCCCAACACAAAGGGTTATGCTTCAACGTATGCTCATTTACCTAATGCAGTGTGCCATTGTTATTGTGGCACCTGAGAGAGAGATAAAGGGTGGGGTGGGGGAGCGGAAACAAAATTGGAGATCACAACAGGGATGCACTGAAATCTGGAGTGAGGCGATAGGCCGGCAAGGCGCCACGTGTATAGTCTGAAGTGACATAACGCTGTTTGAATGTTTAACAAAAAACTGTAAGATACAGGACACTGGTGGAAAAGGTGCTAGGGTGGTCAGCCACATGTCTGATTTTGTTTTTGTTTTTTTTTTTTTTAAAAAACAACCTGCACATTATTAAGCAAATTAAACATAACAATATCTTAAATTAGTGACTCTTTCCAAAAGGTCACATAAATGCAAAGACATTGGCGAGTGGTACAACTGATGTAACTGGACCACCCCAGAAACTGAAGTAAAAGATGAAAACAAAACTCATTAAGTAACTCAAGTCCATGAGCGATGGTGACCTGCTGTTTAACGTGGGACACTTTGTACTGCTGTAGCTTATCCTGTGCTGCTGCAACCTGATAAAAAAATGCACTATAGCTCAAGTGAAAGGCAGAGATAGCTCAACTGAATGACCTGAACGAAATCACACACACCTTAAAGTCAAAGACTAAGATGTTCTTGTCATTTGTTGCTATAGGGCTTTTGTTTTTTTTTTTTTGTTTTGTTTTTTGTTTGTTGCATAACTACATTCTGAAAGCTGTCCAGCTTCTCTCAAACCAATTGTAGGTTGTCTGGGAGCCCCTTGACACATATGAGAACAAATCTTAACTTGTTATCCATTCAAACACAGGGCGGGCATAAGCATGTCTTTACTAACCCTATAAATAAATTCAGACAGTTTTGTCTATAGAAGAAAAAAAAAAATGCACCACAAACTATGACTAAAAGCAAAATAATGTCAAACATTTGACATTCTGTACACCCACTCAGATCAGCATGAATTCATGTTTATATTCAGAGAGGGTTCAAATAAACTAGAAACCTTCTAGCAGAAGGGACTCCATTTGGGCTCCACTAGTTCTTTGGAAGGTTTATTTTACAGTATTCATTAAGAATAGTCCTCCACACATATGCTCCATCTTTTTACATAAGTCAGTGAAACCTCAATCTTTATTTTTTCCTCTTCATCTTAGCAAAAACAAAGTATTTAAAAGTAGGCCACAACATGGAACCCAGCAGATGTAAAACCACCTCAACAGTAACATTAGCCTGTAAATTCAGACCTCGACAAGAGGCCACTTCCAAAGTGTCAGGGAGCACAATATTCCAAACACAGTTTATGACTTACATATGAAAAGACAAAATCTTAGCATTCAGCCATACAAAAAAAAAAAGAAAAAGAAAAAATCCAACACACATCATCTTCTCTACTACACAGGCTGTAAAAGTTGAAGAGAAGAGGCAGTCTGTGTGCAGATAAAGATCCTTTTTTGTTATTATTTTTTACAGTCCTTTTATAATCTTATTCATTTTTGCAAAGCTGAAGCAGTTATTTCATGGATGGTCCTCAAAGCTCAACAATCCCTGTGATGAGGTCCTCGGTTAAGTTCAGTTCAGTTAAACCGCCACACCAGCTTGAGTCTGACTGGCTCAGACTGGAGAGGGCAGGACGTAAGGCGAAGATCTTATTGGATACGATAGTGATTATTACTTAGCCCTGCCTAATCCAGAGGCAGGGGAACTCGAGCATTTTTGTGGCAACTTCCTCTTGGTGCAAATGGAAGGTCTGAGCAATAAACAGGAAGGAGAGGCAACATCACTGGAGAAGCTAGTGAAACTGAACTCACCCATGTTAACTCCAATCCTCACAAAAGGTACCCAAAGGTAGCATAAGAAGATGGCAAAGAGGTGCAAGACCACCTCCAGCCAACAAGAAGAAAATGCTTATTCTCCACAGCGGCCGTGAGGACCAAAGGCAGAGTCCATAGAAAACATTAGAATGATAATGACAATGGTTGTTATTTATATTAAGAGAGCTAATAGTAATTATGTCAGCGGGGGAAAAGATTGCATTATTTCCACGTGTTTGCAGCCTGGGAGATAGAACGGGAGGGAATCATGTCCAGCAGATATTCCCGCTGACGCTCGACAGCAGAGGAGGTCTTATGAGCAGACAAGCTGGGGTTCACATAGGCCATAGTCACACCTGTCAGGAGACAAACACAGAGGAGATCAATACACTTAATACAGTTATCATCATTACGCAGTTATACCCTCAAGCCACACAAAATCTGTAAAATCTGTCTCTAGTAAAAGCTGCTCTTATAAGGATTTTAGGTCTAAGCTTGCACTCAAAACCAAAACAAAAAAAAAGTTACAATTCAAAAGGTAAATTCAAAGAGTGGAAAGATAAAAGGAAGAGCAACAGTACAGAAGAGTGATCAAGCCAAGAGAGGAAAAATGAAGTGGGTTCAGTGCCTCAGCTATTTTCATACAACAATACCTGCATTTCCACTGCCCTGCTTCCTCCAGGCCACCACGTTTCCCTGGTTGCTGCTGCCTGCGCTGACCTTTGCCCCCTGCTGCAATGAGCGAGCTGCAGCATGCTTATCCGGCCTACTGCTCAGCGCAGCTGCTGTCACTGCATTCTGCAGCTGAGAGGATGTGAAAGTGTGTGCCACACTACGGGAGCTCACTGCAGACTGGATGCTGTGTGACAGATGACTCTGTACAGAGATAGGAGATAATTGAGTGCTGGTGCAAAACTTTCTTGAACCTCATCGCAATCAAATGCCATCTTTACCTGCTTGATGGCAGAGTGGTGTGCAGCCACAGATCTGTGCTGCATAGGAGCCCGGACATGCTTGTACTGCTGGGACACCAGCACCTCACTCTTGGACAATGACGGAGAGGACGAAGAGATGGCTTTTGAGCCAGGGGAAGCGGAGGAGGAAGAGGAGGCTGCCTGCTGGAGGATACGCTGCTCGATCTCCTGCTCCTGCTGGAGGGCCTTAACAAAGGCTGCCTTCAGACGGCTGGTGTGCTCGGCCTTCAGGGCCTTCTTCTGATTGGACGACATACATTGGTCACAGAGGATGGTCCCAGCCTTCTCCTTTCTCCAGCGGGAGGTGAAGTCTGTCTTGCATTGGGCACAGGAATATGGCTCTTTGGAAATGGAGCTGGCCAATCCAGCAGCTGGGCCCAGATTACCTATATGGCAGATAACATTTATTTATACATTACACCTTGCAATTAAGCTTGACAATTACACTGCAAATTCCCAAACTAGTCACTGATGTGCACACATTTACCCACCCCTGCCATGCATCTCCAGAAGTTTTTGCACCACCTCCTCCAAACCCAGCAAGTAGATGAACTCATTATTAGCGGCAGAAGGCAGGAAGTTAAACTCAGGAGCAGGAGGTTTGGGTGGAGGAATCTCCAGCAGTGTCTTCTCCAGCTGTTTACGCAGTGCCAGTTTAGCAGCTGCCTGCCTGCTGGCTGGAGAATCATTGACACTAGAGTTGGGTGACGCTGAAGAGCTTTTTAGGCTAGTTGGAGACGCCTGAACATCAACACACAAAAAAGGGAAAATGCACAATTTAAAACTATGTGGATTTGTAGGGTTTTTAGACATTTTGAACAAGATTCTCACACATAGGGAGCATGACTCGTACATAATCTGCTCACCTGAGGGATGTTGACCATGACATTGCTGTTGGCTACATTAGCCACCCGGATTAGCCCCTGCTGGATGATCCTCTGGCCCTGGCCCTGGACGTTGGGCACAGAAGCCCTGGGCGCAAGTAAGAGTGGAGGAGGCCCTGAACCACTGTGCTGCTGCTGTTGCTGACGCAGACTGGCTATCTGCTGGGGAGTCACTGCAATAGGCTGGTGGATTCACAAAGGACAGTAAGCAAAGGAAGTAAGGGTGCAATAAGCAGCATTTAAAACTGAGTACCACGTAAAACTTCAGAGTCATGCACTGACCTGGGCGCCTCTAACCAGAGGTGGCATGACGATCTGAGAGTTGTGTTTGGATGGAACATGTTGTCCACCCCGGACTAAGGGAGGGGGGATCACAGTTCCTGAGCTACGACCCGTCACCTGTAAACAACATGAACAGCAGGTTTAAACGACACTGAACAGACTTAAAACATTATCCCAAAAAAACAATTTAAGGTGAGGAAAGGAAAGGAAGGGGCTACCTGAAGGGCTCCTTTACTTGATGTCAAGCTCCCTCTTACCAAAGGGGGAGGAGTAGCCACAGAGCCAGTTGACTGGACATAAAGAAAACAAGGCAACATAATAAATACAGTGCATTTATTTGCACATTAACAATAGCTAATTAAAATCAAGAACACATAAAAAGGTCTAGGGCTCTGGCGTTTAACCTAAGGTCACAGACGACTGAGGATCTCACTTTTACTTGGACCTCAGACATCATTTCTTTTCTTCCAATTTAATCAGATTCAAAGGGTCTGTTCGTTCGTCTTCTCTTCCCAAAGTTGTCCATCCCTTTAGGAATGACCGCTATGGTAACTGGATTTTAAATATATTCTCCTTGATAATGTGTGCGGAGAAAAAAAAAAAAAAAAAAAGTTTGCCAGCACTTCCGCAAGGAACCAGCATTTTCTTTCACTTTTACCTTCGGTACTGTGCTCTCCTTCTGGATCTGGCTCTGTCGTAGTTTCTTCAGGAGAACCAGTTTGGCTTCTTGGAGTCTGAGCTCCTCCTTCAGCTGTTTTATGATGCGCTCCCTTTCCTCAGGTGAACTTTTCTGCATGTACAAAAAGAATCAGGCCAAAAAAATGTAAGCAATTTCCAAGAGCAGGACAAATTCAGACAAATGCCTTTTAATAGCAAATATCAACTATAAAAAAAACAAAAAAAAAAACAAAAGTTGCACGTTTTCCATCTGCCATTTTCAGACCTCACAGTGTACATCTATTGTTTAAAATGTTGGAATTCTTTTTTCTTACCATGAGTTTTTCTGTGTCGGTCTTTGTAAAACAGTGGCCATTCATGAGAGGACTGGATGGCTCATTGTCTGACAGCACAATCACATCATCTGGCGAAGGTGGCTGCCGCTCTTTCTTAATGTCACTAAGGGGAGGAATAATAATAATAATATTCTCAGTTCACAGAGAAATAAAATTTTATTTCACTCCACCTACAAATCTTTTTGTAGTTTACTTGTATCAACTTAAAAAACTTGTAGCTTTATTGTTTATCCAGCAGATGGTGGTATGAAATCATGATCCTGCCATCCCCGCTGAGGTGTGAACATGTGCTGGGACACACAAGAACAACCAAAAGATCAGTAACAGGATAATGGCGGCACAGGAAGGCCGGTACAACCATCATCTCCAGCAAAAGGTAACATCAACAGATGACCTGATGCCAAAAAATAAAACAAACTAAAAAATGAACTACACTGCAAATGTTTTATTGAATATAAAAAGGTTGGAGACCTTTAAGAAATTAAACAGGCTTTTCATGGTGACTAACGAGAACAAAGGTGAATAGTGGCAAGCTACATGCTCATTAATCCAGAGTGGGGGAAGAAAAAGAAATGGGATTAACAGTAATGTCACATGGATCATGTGGAAAGACTATCTGCCACTGTTGCAGTGGTGGTAGAACCTGCAAGGCATTAGAAGTCTGACTGGTAATGAAAACAGTATAGTATCAGGTAAGTTGAAGTGCAATATGACAGTTTGAGTAGATGTTTGTGTCAAAGTCCAGTTATGCACGTTCATATGCAGCTAAGTTATATAATTGTTCAGTCTCTGATGAGCGACGGCTCCAGGGCTTCGAGCTCAGACCCAGTTTACCACCAAGACAGGGCCTCACCCCTCCCCTACCTCCATGGCAAGGCCTATGGCCTAGCTGGATCAGCACAGCCTGGGCCTCGACTCTCCCCTCCCTCCCAGCTGCTAATATCAGAGCCACAAGCGGAGCAGAGCGGAGGTCCGCTGGAGACACTGGGGAGGTGACAGTGAGGGGGAGGGGAATAAATGGCCAGGAGCCAACCTATTGTGTATACTCACTCTCACTCAGTCACCACTTCACACAACCCTCCCCCATCCTTGCTTGTTCATCTTTTATACTCCAACTCACTGACTCAGTTCATTTTTTCTTCATTTTGTACTCTCCTGTCTCCAGAGCCATTTCTTTGCCATCCTCTTTCTTCTCAACAGCCCCCCTCAATAGAAAGCAAGCTTAGTTCATTAAGGTCAACTCTTGACAACATAATTTCGTACATGATACAATTTCAGATTAGGCAAACGACATACAAACTTGAACGTACATTTATCATACATTTTCTCATCCGTTGCCAAAAATCACAATGAAAACCTTGTAAATGCATTACACCGCTGGTTACTGTAAAATACGTCCCTATTTTGTTTCAATTAAATTGAGAAATAACCTGGCCCACTCACAATACTGCTATTCTGAGAATGATGACTCTCCTTAAGCCAAGCAGAAGCCTGGAGGGTAAATGTTCTCCCCTTCTGCGAACAAAAACTAATAAAACTTAAGTGAGAGGGTCATACTGTGATGATAAAGAGAATTCAAGGGCATCTCACCGAAGCATGATGCAAACCCAGCACCTTGACTGACTTGGCCTTGCTGCCAACATGACACGGTCTAGCTTGTGATCTCTGTTGCTACCCACCACTGAGAGCAGCTTACACAAGCATCACCACACACCAGCTTGGTTATGTAAGGTCCAGTGTTTCTGCATGCCTCGGCTTCCCCAATCATGGCTTCACACTGACCCACTATGGGATTGCTGAATCAGTCATTATGAGGTACAGTGGGATTCTCCATTCAGAGTGCGACGCAATACTTCCAAGTGCCAGCTTTAGTTTTTCTCTTTAAGGTAACGAAAATAGCAAGACTATGGACACGCGATGGACCTAAATATCATTACCCCCCAAATATTGACATATTGTTGAACGTTAGGTATGGAGAGGATCAAATAGCATACAAAATACTTTCACAGAGAAGTGGGTCCCTCAGTGACACCTTTTTATACATGCAACCACTATTGGGACCTAGTTCAGCTTAGTCTGGGATAGATAAAAAGGTGTCTTGCATTTCATTTCATTCATAATTTTACATAGTTGGCCTTTACAGACTATGGTCTTCATATATAAATAAATAAATTAAAAAAAAAAAAAAAAAAAA
This sequence comes from Xenentodon cancila, assembly GCA_014839995.1. Taxonomy (NCBI): domain Eukaryota; kingdom Metazoa; phylum Chordata; class Actinopteri; order Beloniformes; family Belonidae; genus Xenentodon; species Xenentodon cancila. Next base: position 19,542,588 of record CM026206.1, read on the forward strand.
AACACCTTGCAATGAGGAAGCACTCAAAGACATTTGGAGGGTTTGGACCGGGGCCAAAGGTGACACATGTGTGTAATTATGATGGCCCACAGCCTACACACTTTAAGCTGAATCACCCCTCTGTTCCACCAACTGTTATCACACCAGTGTGTGTTTTTATCGCTCTTTCAAAACGCACATCACATGACATCAGGCATTTCTGCTTGTGGTCATGTGACACACCCACCACCCCTCCTGGCCCCTCCTTCCTCCAACTGCTCCTTCCAACGTGGAAACCATAGCAACGGCCAGTTGGAACCAGTTTGTGACACATAGCCTTCATTTTGTGAGAAGTGTGAGGCAGAGTTCAGGTGCTGCTGTGGGAGAAAATGGAGCCCAGGCCTTGGGAGCCTCGAAGTTTTCATAATGGGGGCAGGCTGTCGGCACCCACACCGCGTCTTCCTACAAGAGTCCTGTCAGACCTCTTACTAGTGCAAATCTGAAGAGAAACCTGAAACTCCAATAGACACAACTATATACAAAACACCCCACTGTGCATGCATGAAATCAAAGGCCTTCGGTACAATAAATAAGTCTTATTATGAAATAATGCAGGAGGCAGATCTTTACTCTGCCACAGATTTGTAACATTGTGAATTAACAGCATAAGCATAAAAGGACTGACTGAGAAATATGGTCTTTGCATCTAATACAATCCAATACAAATTAGCTTTTAAACAACCCACACACTGGAAGTTCTTGTAAAAAGGTTTACAGTAGACAAATACGTATAACTACATCCAAAACAAGAGGCAGGAAATGGATAGACCTGTCCAAAATAAAGGGCAGATTTTCTGTGTTGAACACAGTGACACCTCAATGAAAATTAGACATTACGGTCCGTTCTTCAGGGCCAAAAAACTGTACATCTCTACATAAAAGCACAATGTACAAAAACAGCTCAAGTCTAAGTCAAAACCCTAACCAGTTACTTTTACTCACCTTTTAGATGTGCTCATGTCAACAGGTTCATCTCCGGTTTGCACCTCAAGCTTGATGGTAGCCTTCACTTCCCCAGCCTTTAGGATGTTGGCTGCTACCTTGGCAGCCTGCTCACTCTTCAACCTGACGCCCTCGGCTCCAGGTCCCACATGGGCTAATGGGGCCCCGGCTGTATCACTTCTCTCAAGCTTAACCCGTTTGTTGTCCATGTCCCCCAGGGACCCGACAAGAGCTGCATGGTCCCTCTCCAGAGCCCGCTTCTGGCTGCGCGTTTGACGCACTGCCTCCTCTGACATGGCCGCTCTCACCCTGGAGATGGAGAACGAACGCTTTAAAAAATAATAATCTAAATGCATGTACTCAACAAAGAAACAAGCAAACAAGGTTTGACTTTAAAATAAAGCTTTCAGAGTTGAGAGCTGGGTGGAGGTTATGCCAACACAGCTCATTTCTCCTTCAGTAAACAACACATACAACAACACGGTATGTGTAAATGTGGTGTTATACATTCAATTCAATTCAATTCAAGTTTATTTATAAAGCACTATTTAAAAAAAACCTCAGTTTAGCCAAAGTGCTGTACAGCATAAGAACAGGAAAATTCCAGACTGACCAATAAAACAAACAAAAAAAAAAAATATCCATACTAGTGCAGATTTAAAATAAAACATAAAACAGTACAATAAAAGTAATACATATAATTAAAAACAATTAAAACAAAGGTAATAAACTAGAATCATACAAGTACTCATACACAAGAAGCCAAGATGTCATGCTCAGGATGGTGGGAACCCCAGTGCATAGAGGTGTGTTTTTAACAGGGTTTTAAAACGTTCAATGGTCTCAGCAGATCTGATATTAAAAGGTAGTCTGTTCCATAATTTGGGGGCAGTGAAGGAAAAGGAACGATCCCCTCTGCTTTTAAGTTTAGATCGAGGAATAGTTAAAAGTAACTGATTGGTGGACCTCAGAGCTCTGACCGGAACATGGAGGTTTAAAAGCTCAGATAAATAAGACGGTGCCGTACCGTTTAAACTCTTAAAAACCAGTAATAAAATCTTAAAATGGATCCTGTACTGGACTGGAAGCCAGTGCAGGGTGGCCAGGACAGGAGTGATATGATCACGACGTTTCTTGTTAGTCAGCAGACGAGCTGCTGCATTCATGCATACATCTTTAACCTGAAGCACAGATTCAAGTGACGATATTATGAAGCATGAATTGGAAATGAAGGAGACAATACATGTCCAGCTAAGCTGAATGAATAAATATACAAAAACAATAGATATACTGAGTGTTTAGATACTAACAATGAGCTGACTTTACACCCCCCCCCCCCACAATGAGTACTGTCAAGGCTACTGCTCTCTTCTGCACGGCAAAGTTATATGAGCAGGCATAGTTTTTACACCCTAGTAGGGCAGTGGATGTTGTTGCCGTCTGTATTGTGTTGAAGTGCTATACATTTTTTCTCCAGATGCTGACAGCATGGACTTTTTTTGTTTTAAACCACTGGTTTCATATATATATATATATATATATATATATATATATATATATATATATATATATATATATATATATATATATATATATATATATGTATATATATATATATTATATATATATATATATATATATATATATATATATATATATATATATACATACACATACATATATACACACACACATATATATATATATATACATACACACACACACACACACACACACACACAAGAGCCCAAACACTTGTAAAAACAAAAAGGTATTTTATTATACACTTGTTAACTTTTAATACTTTTGACCAATTCATCTTTTAACTAAAAAAACCTGCATCAGATGTAGTTTTATATGCAGACAACCATGAGGTGTTTTTTGGATATGCTGTGCCACTGCCTGAACCACAAAAAGCTCAGCCAAGGCATACTACATTAAACAGCAGAGGATGAGAGACCCATTTAATGCTCAGAGAAAAACCTGTCACAGAGCATGAAAAAGTAGTGCAGAACACTGTGCAACATTCATTCAAGAACAATATAGGCCATGTACTTATGATGGAACAGACACTTAAATACACACCTGAATGGATATTTGATGTAAATATATATCACTTTCATAAACACTTTTTGTAAGGGTGAGTACGTCATCACAGTTAATGACCTTATCTTCAAAAATTTATGAGAGGCAAATCACTGTCCTGAAAAACCAGTTCCGACTGGCCTAAGATGGAGAGAAGGGGAAGGTTTAACCCGTGGAGAAAAAGTGGCAAGAAGGGAGGGAGAGAGAACACGTCACAGGCACAAACCACACATGAAACAAGGCAGGAGTGGAAATAAAAAATGTCTGTAGACATTCCAAAACACAGCTAGAAAACACAACTCACTGACATGACTTACTGCTGTGGCACTCAACACAACATAAAATGATATCCAGTTACTGTTCAAAAAAGCCTTTCAGCATTGTTGGTCTTAGTAAACATCTGGAAATGTTTTGTCTGCTGTTCACCACAACCTCAGAGTGAACGACCACAGTTCACCAAATAAATATAATGAATAGAAAACCTGCAATGAGTCACTCATCTGTAAACAGGGGACTTTTTTTTATGTAGAGAAAATGAATCTTGCATTCAGTGTTTTCAACAACATTTTCTGTGTAGCAAATCAACTTCTATCGTTTTTTTTTCCTTTAGGGGTCACCACATTAGATCATCATGTCCTGCATATTCATTTTACATCGGACGCCCTTCCTGACAAATCCCTGACATTTATTTAGGCTCAGTACCCTCACTTTGAGGATTCTGGCTTATGACCCCTTAGTGGATTTTAAGCAGTGGGCGCAATGTGGGTTTCAGTTTCTGCAAAAAAATCCATAAACGGTAACCAAAGGATGTCCTCAAGACTGATATGAAACAGTTATTTAGAAAAGGTAAAAAAGTATATGCGAGGTTAGGTAAGCCCTGCCACGCTGATGAGAGAAAAAATAAATAAAATGCTGATGTGGTTCAAAGAGATGACCATTTAGGGAGGAAGCGTGACAACAGCTTACATCACTATTTAAAGTTAAACAGTCAAGTGTGGGGACAGTGAAAAAAAGTGAAAAGGCAAATTTTAACAGAATTACAGAAAGGGTTTTAATGTTAGGTGTCAATTATAATACTGCATTTGCCCGTTTGTTGAACACTGTAGTGTTCATAAATGGAAATGCAACAGACGGTTGCACTGCGGACCAGTGATGGCTCTTTTTTTAATAATTGATAAAACATGATACCTATAAATCACAAGTTATTGAACTTGGAGTCTAGGCATATGTTGACAAAACTAGAGCTAAAACAATTCTGAGAAACTTTCTGGCTTTGATTGGGAAAAAAAAAAAAAAGAAAAAAAAAAAAGACGTTTGCATCAAAGCTACATTTAATCCTTTCAACTATATTTCCTGTGGTCAAGGTTTTGATAAAATGGATAAAAGGAGGGGAAAAAAATCAAAACAACAAAAAACAAAGTGATGGGTAAGGAGAAAAGCCAACTAAAAACATATACAGGTTTAAAAACAGAGTTTTTGGAACCCAAAATGCACCTGTTCTGATGCACAGCAAGGACAGATGTGTGCACCTGTACCATCCCTGGACACCAGAACCGGCTATGTGCCAGAGATAACAGATTGTGTGTAGGTGTGCATTTCTGCACGCACCACCACACAAGTAATACTTAAACAAGCAAGACTCTCATCATGGCTTTACAGTGCTCTTAAAGTAGCAAACTATATCAGTTACAAAATGACAATATCCCTCTGAGGTGGCACAGTTACATTGCCATAGCTAAAAATGTTATAGTCATGTATGATAAAGTACTGGGTAACATTTTGCAACAACACGCCCAGCTTAGAGCTGCTAAGGTGTCTTTGTTCTGATAACAACTACACTTTAACAATTATGAGATTAAATCATTTTTAGCCTCTTCTATCCATCACTACCATGTTTTACACATTCACCATGCACTTGGCATGGTAATAAGAATTACACCGATATGGTAAGGTACTGACACTCTTTGGCAAACTTTGGTCTCCAATCCCCTATGATACTTTCCATCTGTGGCACCATGGCTCTCCCTGTTACTGCACAGGCATGTCTGAATGACGAGTGAGGAACATTAACAGAAAAGTGACCAAAGTCTGAATGAGTGAAAGCCACCGCTTAAGTGTGCCTCATGTCTAAAAGGGGTTTGTATTACCAGGATATTAGTGGCTTCCTGTTTCAGGTTTAGAGACACATCATTATATTTGTCCCATAGCACACAAATAGCATTGTGAATTGCTTAATTTACTGGATACCGTGCTACTAGGCATTGGCAGCGCGGTTGGGGGTGGGGTCCATCCATAATTCATTAAATCATTTGTATTGCCGTCCATACATATGTTGTGCTTTATGTGGACACCTGTGGCTATCTGAGGGTGTTTTCACACTGGCACAATTTAGGTCATCCCAGAGGAACTCTGTGGACATGCTGTTCACCTTCATCACTGAACGCAGCAACCACATGATGCTGGCAGAACGCTGGCAGTCATGGAAACAACCTCCAGTAGACGGCACGCTTCATTTACAAACTGTATAGTTTGTTAAGTGGTATAGGCAAACAAGACAGAAAAAAAAGAAAAACAAAAAAGAAAAAAGGACCAACTCTTGAGTCAAAATGCATAATTGTCATATCACAATGTTATCAAGGAAATATGATGAGCAGACCAACGACTTCACTGGCCGCCGTCAGGTGGCATATTTGGGTTAAAGTGAAAGCAACATTTGCGAACAAACACCAAGCCAATTGAAAAAGGATACAATGTAATCTAGTGTGCAATGAGGGCACATCAGCAGTGAAAACAACCTGAGACTGTGTACACTAGAGCTCATTGTTGCATCACACTTCTTCCAACTGAGCCCACAAACGAAGCATCCTGCCTAATGTTTTACTAAAACATTAGGCAGTTCAAAGATGACTAACTATATTAGGAAGACAGTGTTGATGCTGCTTAAGAGAAATAGAAGACAGGTAGAAACCAGTCATGGGTGATCCAGACAAATTCAAAAGTCACAGATTTCTGGATCTCTGTGTTCAGCAATGAAATGCCAAAAAAAAAAAAAAAGAAGACCTTGAACCAATCAAATAGTTCCATCCTGGAAGTTTCAAAAGGCCCCTTATCTATCCACCATGGAAAACCAAATACACTGACAGAACAATCATAAATGATCAGATTTGTCTATCAGCACATCCATGAGATGCCTGGAGAGAACTGGCACCCACACCTCACTGCATGGCCTCATTGCCTGCCATTCTGCAACCAAGAATAGCAGTTCTGGTGATGAGTTCTGCCTTTTACTGACTACAATTCTCGATCAGAACTCCTGTCCATTTCAGATCACGAAATATACAGTTAATTGTATGACAACATGTATGAGTGTAAATTGCTAATAGGTCCATTTTCTTTTGTCATCGTTATGTGAAACAAAAAAAAAAAAAAAAAAAGAAAAAACAGGTACGTATTTGTGTATGCAGATCAGCGCGTTTGAGTGACAGAAAACAGAATAAATGAGAGGATCATTATTTTAAGGAGTGGGAACACAAAAGTCAGAAAGTTATTCAGTTCATTCAGCTCCTCCTTTGACACTAGATTCCCACTTTCCCAACAAAGACATGGTATATTTTTTTAAATTTTTGCTTTGTGACAATGCTGGTGATTTATTTATTTTTTCCTCAACCGTTTCTGATCAGTCAAGTCTGCTGTTGAATATGGTAGAGCAAGTATGCAGATCTCTCACACTAAATGCCCTATAAAGAACAATTTCTACCCAGTTTCATTCTGAATGGAGTTTAATTTAATTGTGTGCAGGAAATATTAAGTGTATAATAAAGGTTGCCAGGCAAATTTGCTTGCCTGTTTGTTACTTTGTATATCCAACTTCTAGGAACAAAGTGCTAATTCTCTCTTAAATCCACCCTAACACTTAATGGTTTTCAACACACTTAAAATTATGAATGGAAAAAAAAAAAAAAATGAAGCAAATTTGCAGATGTGTAAAAGATTACAGTAGTTAAGTTAGTTTAAGTTAGGGATGATGGATTATTTTTGTCCTGTTTGTAATGTACTTTAATATCATGAGTAAAAAAAAAAAAAAAAAAAAAAAAAAAAAAAAATATATATATATGTCAATGATTAATAATCTGAAATATATAGGAGAACACACAGCAATTTCTTTTCCGTTGGATTTTTAACAAATACCTCGATCCAGTAACGTGGACCACTTAAACTTTTAGATTTTCATTGACAGTGTAAGAAGAATGTAACCTGCTACATGGATATGTATTTTTTTATATATATAGTTCAATGATCAAATGGAAAAAGTATGTGTATACTGCTGATTATAGTTCATGAAGAGAAGATTTTTATAAGCAGGTCATAATTTTGAACAAAAAAAAAACAAAAAAAAACTATCATTTTCTTGGCTAATCAGTATCTCTTACAATATCAGCAATATTACAAACCAGTCTAAACACTATATAGCTCCTTCTTCTGTCATTCTTCAGCATTTTCTTTCAGTTTTCATTTTGAAATCTTATGTAATATTAATGTAATTTATGAAAGCTGTAACCACTCCCATTATCAACTTCACAAAGTTGCAGCACTGTCAATTCCTTTTGTCAAGATACAGCAAAACATTTGCCTGAAATGTCGGATATAAATGAAATGCTTTCTTACAACTAACTTTTACCGCTGTAAAAACTACCGTGCACTTTATGTGATTCAATGCTCCCAACACAAGAGCCTCTCTGGAGGTTGATTTTCCACTTTATCAACTATATGCAAGATTGCCAGTTGGCCATTGGTTGATCTCACACACTAAATAAATCATATGTATATTAAATTTTAATTCTCTCCCTACTTATGAACAATTAAGAGGCAAACATGAGGATGCTGTGCACTGGTGATCTCTGTTATAAATGTAAGTTCCATTAAATTAAGATAAAAGTACTAGGACTACTAATAATGCAAATAAGTACTGGTATTGATCTATAAAATTCTAAAACTACTGATTTCTGTATGCCAGCGTAACTACCTGATGAAGATTTATCTCTTAGAACATGCAGCCACACCAGTGACAACAGCAATGAACACGAGGGTAACAAAGAATGTAGAGGAGCACCAGCCTGTGATTAGTTAGCTGTGCCCATTTCTCTCAAGAGACCTTGCAGAAGGGGATGCTTCCCTCTTTTGTTTCCCCTGGGGAAAAAAAAAAGCTTGAGGGGAAAACAGAAAATATTTAAAACCAACTTAAAATGCATACAAAAGGCTTGCACCATGTTCTTGCTCCTCAAAACAGCTTTTCCCAATTCAATACATCTACATTTTTTTCAAGTGAGCTGTAAGATCTATATTAAATATCAACCGTCCATGTGCATGGGGAAGCAGGAGAAGAGGCACACACTTGAAAGTAAATGGAAATCTGTGACCTGGACTCACACCGCTGTTCTTTCTCTCTCATGGCTCCGCTATTGTGACCAGCAGTTCACAGAGACTGGATCAATGGCAAAGGCTCATCCCTTCAGGTAGCATGCTTGCCGCTCGTCTCCAGCACAGTAATGATCTCCCCACTGGGACTGGACACAGCCAACCAACACATAAACAGCCATTTAAAAAAAAAAACAAAAAACAAAAAACGGAGGCTTCTAAGCTGTGTACTTGGGGGTTCAATACCCGAGGAAACAGCAATTACACTGCCCAATAAAAAGGTAATACAAGTATACATTATTATTGCCCAACAATGAACAAAATGGCTCATGTTTGGGCAGCTAACAGGCACTAGCCTTCTTAACAGATTTACCCATCAAGTGAAATTTCTATATATATATATATATATATATATATATATAGATATATATATATAGATATATATAGATATATAGATATATATATAGATATATATATAGATATATAGATATATATATATATATATATATATATATATTATATATATATATAGATATATATATATATATATATATATATATATATATAAAATAATTAAAATAAAAAATAAAATAAATACACATATCTTACTAACTGCTGTTATGTGCACCAGTCTGGAGTGGGGGCAGGGACCCATCTGTAAAGGTGCCATGGTTGGGGGAGGGAAAAGTGTGCAGAGCGCATGTGGTTAGCTGAGCCATAATCTAACTGTACCCAAGTGAAAAATACTCTTCCTTGTCTTCTCTCTCTCTCTTTTTTACCCCTCCCTGCCTCACACAGACACGCACTCCCTCCTCAGTTGTTCTGTTGTATGCTCGGCCAGCCTAGAAGTCTTGCTGTGTGTGTTTGTGTGCATGCGTGTGTGTGTGTGTGTCTGTGCCCCTACTGGTTGTGTCCCGTACGCCAAGGGTTAAGCCCCTGCCATTTTAACGCCACTGACAGATCAGACCATTAGGGTGTTACCTAACAAAATGGAAGCCTTTAACCCTGAATCTGCCAGACTGCCTCTTTGTGTGTCTTTGAGTGTGTGCGCGCAAATGACAGTCAGAGCTATGCAGAGCGTGCGCATGTCTCCACCTGGATTCTCCCTCAGCAACATGACGATAGCAGTGCACCAAGTCGAGGAAGTGGAAATCAGACAAGATCACATGTGATTACTGGCAATTATTAAACCATGCGAGTATGTTTTTTTTTTTTCATTACAAAGACTGAAACTTGTCAATCCATCCCCACCACAAGGAGAACTAGGGTGCATGTATTCACAGCCAAGTCTTGTTGCTCTGATTATATCTTCTGTGGGATTATGTGCAAGTCATTCAAGATATTACTAAAACATGACCTGCTGACTATCAAAAAACATAAAAAGACAACATGAAACACCAAAACACTAACATCTTAACTCAGACATAGGCAGTGTTCCTGAACTTACAATTGAAATATAATCAAATTAATGCCTTTTCAGTCTCAAATGTTCACAAGCTATAATAATAAAAAAAAATATAGCTAAATGTTTTTCAAAAATCCAAAAGCAGGGATAATCTCCAACTCCATCCAAATTGCTTTCAAATGGTTACTCTGTAATCCTGTAAAACCAGGAGCACATACCCTCAGACAGACTGGATGGCCTCGACACACACAGACTGCTATTAGATTACATTTCTCAGAAATGGATGGCAGCAGGATGTGACCAGAGTTTGGGGGTGGGGTGTGTGTAAGACAGTTAAAAAAAAAACAACAACAAACAGTATAACATATCTCAAAACTAAGCACATCATTGTCCAAAGCTTAAGGACGGCTGTTCAATTTGCTCATTCTCATGTATTAGGAAACTTAAATTACTTGGAGCTCTTCAACTTCAACTGTCTTCTGTATGTACAGCACAGACTATAGCCAAGAAAATGATAGACAGAATTCTGACAAAAAACCTTTCCACCATGCATGGAGTAAACCCTGCACTGTGCATTTTAACATTATACTTTCCAAAACATATAAAAATGAGAAACTGTATTAGATCAAATGAGTTGCTGGGAAAGTTTTAATGATGATGTGCCAAAACTTTTAAGTCTTGTTTAGGTAATTAAGATCAAGAAGGAGAGGTCCAACAAGAATGCAGCTTCTAAAGTCAGCATTTTTGTTGATTGTATCTTTAAGTAACTTGTTTGTCATGTCAGAATCAAAAAGCCAGCGTGTACAGTCACCCAGCAAGAATATGCTGGAAGGTTACAAAAAAAAATCCTAAATGATCCACACTTGTATCAAGCCTTTTAAATGTTATCTCAGCTCTACAAAGTATTTTACGATGCATTTATTTTGCTATTCAAAACAGGGGGATTTAGGGGGGAGGCTTTAGTAATTTACCCAAAGACACTTCAATGCATGGGGATCAATCTGCTGACCTTCTAGTTGGATTGAAAAACCTCTCAAATATCACAAAAACCTTTTAACACTTCCAGGAGGTGGTTTTTGTCGCAAATTCAGAGATTTGATTTTCTTGTGCACAAAAGTGTAATGGAAACGCAACCCACGTTAACACAATAACATATATCATTTAATTAATTAAATCAATTTACATACAAGAGCAGAAAGACAAAGAGTAAAGTCAGTGAACTCCCTTTCAGGTGACTCGTTTATTTTGGACAATCTTCAATAAAGCAACCACTCGCCTAAAACTATTACAGGATGTCCATATTCCATCGAGACAACAAAACAAGAATTACGATTCAATTTATGGCACAACACTTTTTTTTTTTTTTTTTTTTTTAATTACCCCACCCAGTATTTCCTGTAGTTGTGGTCTTGCATGTTACTTGTACTGTTTAACCCACACCAAACAAAAAGTGACATCAAGGCCCAAACATTTGATCAGATTCATCTACCGCTCTAACAACATGCAGGAAGGAAGAATGAAAAGGTGGCACAATAGCTGAGGAGAAAGAAATACCTTCTTGATGTGCAACAAAATGTTATAGCAATGGGGACACCGGAAATGTATATTCTAAACCAAATTCTGAACCAAATTTAAAAGCAGAGCCTAATGGCTCTTTCAGTAAAATTCAACAAATGCTGCGCTGAAGTGTTATACTGTGTTTGTACTCAGGAAAGAAGATGCATCTGTCTAACAGTTCTCACTGCCACTCATCTAGCCAGTGAGAAATAGGTGTTCTGAATGTACTCAGCTGTGTTGCAGCCCAAAGTAGAAGTGGGCTGAACTCAAAGATTGTTGTCCTACCAAGCTGGCTGTGCTGTCCTTGCATGGAAAACTTTTTTTTTTTTCTATTGGTGCATACTGCAGGTGTGGCGAATAATGAGCTTTGTGTGCACTTTGCTCGGCCCAGTCACTGCACAGCAAAAATCATTAAAATGTAATACATTTCATAATATTCATAACCATCAGTCTGGATGTACCATAATTATGCAAGTAACCCAGTTTAAAAGTAATGCCAAAATTGTCTATAAATTTGTCCCTATCAAAGATAATTAAATGATCAGCAAAGCAATATCACTGGGAAGTCAAAATCTTATTACTTTTTAATCAAAACTTTAATCAATCACCAGCATTTATTAAGGATTTTATGTTTGTGTTTTGTTCTTTGTTTCCATTGTAAACTTTATGTTAACGGCATGAAAAAATACACACTTGTCTTCTCTATTGCATCTCAGGCAAGTTGCTAATCACTCTTTTTTTGTATCACTTTCTGTTTTAATCATCTCCCTTGTCAACTCCCTTTTCTGCTTCATTATGTGTGTTACAACAGCATTTGCAGATAGAGGTTGGGGGGGGGGGTATTTGCCTAGTTTTTTCTGCACTGCCAAATATTACCAGTGCATGTGCACTAACACTTCCTACACCAGCAAGATAACTTGCAAATGGCAAGGACCCTGTCCCACATGGAAGTTGGCCAGGCACTTTCTTTCCACTTACTGACTACTGTGCACTAGAAACTTCTGTTGGCTCAAGTGTGGCATCAAAAGTTAAAAGGGAACATAAATAATATCTGTGCTTAAGTGCAAATACTTGGTTATTGGAATTGTGGCACTTCATTTGTGCCAGCCTCATTCTGCAAATATGTCATTATGGCATGTTTTCTGTTGATCTAGCAGACCAGGAGTCCTCAGCCAGTAATCAAGCAAGATTATTTTTATGCAATATGTTAATACAGTCTCCCTGACCCTAAATAAGAATAAGCATGTAAAGATAGTGGATGATGCAATGTCTTTTGTTATACCAGTCATGTTGATTTCAGTCAGATATGATTTAAACCAACCTATCTGATGTACTGAAAAAAACCTCATGAACAGACAAGGGTCTGCTATGGTGTCCCGCAGGGTTCAGTGCTAGGGCCAATCTTGTTCAGTTTATACATGCACCCCCTGGGAAGTATTATCCAGAACCACAGCATTAATTTGCATTGTTATGCTGATGATACACAGCTGTATTTGTCTATGAGGCCAGATGAAACGGAACCATTAGCCAAACTTCAGGAATGCCTTAAAGATGTCATGGGCTGGATGTCCACTAATTTTTGCATCTAATTTCCAGTAAAACAGAGGTTATTGTTTTTGGTCCCAAACACCTTAGGAAGGGCTTAGATGGTGTGGCGATGGCCTTGAGTACAACTGTGTGGAACCTTGGACATATTTTCAATCAGGATTTGTGATTTAAACAGCATATTAACCAGGTTTGTAAGACACTGTTTTTTTCATCTCCATAATAAACACAAAGATTAGGAGCATGCTCTCCCAGAGTGATGGTGAAAAACTAGTCCATGCGTTTGTAAGTTTTAAGACTAGATTACTATAATGTATTATTAGCAGAATGTCCAAGTAATTCTCTGAATAGCCTCCAGCTGATCCAAAATGCAGCTGCGCAAGTGCAAACAGAATCAACAAGAGAGAGCACGTCTCTCCCGTGTTAGCCTCCCTCCATTGGCTCCCCGTAAAACTCAGAATCCAATTCAAAATTTTATTACTTGCATATAAAAGTCCAACATGATCTAGCTCTGCGATATTTGCAAGACCTTATAGTGCCTTATGTTTCTAATGGAGCTCTCCATACTCAGTGCCTGTTTATCAGGCACCATCACTATGGAACTAACATCCAAATTGGGCAAAGGAGGCTGACACCACCTCCACCTTTAAAACCAAACTTAAAACATTTCTGTTTAGTGAAGCATATAGTTAGTGTAATGTGTTAGGGCCAGTAGTCATAGCTGCAGCTACAGGACCAGGAACTGGTCTTAAACACAGCGCCATCCTAGATATGCTGCTATAGGCCTATGCTGCAGGGGGACACTAACATGATCCACTGAACAGTGCCCCTCACCCGTTTTTCTCTCCTCTTTCCCTTCTTCAGCTGAATCCTCAGTTATTAATTAAAAGTATATTTTAAGTATAATTGTGCTCCATTGTTCTTGTAGTTTGTTGTGCTGGTCTGCCCCCTCCTTTTCTCTTCCGTACATGTTTGCAGGTCAGAGCCTCAGGAGCTGCATGCTGCCCTGCAGTCCCACCTTCTGACCACCTCAGTGTCTGCCGTCTACAGCTGTTTATATAGTCGTCTCTGTAGTAAATCTACTAACCATGTATCAGTAATATGTATACGCAACTCTTAGTTCTCCTGCTTATGGATAGGTAATACTAATAAACATTATATTGCCAAAAGGATTAGCACACCCATTCAAATAATCAAAATCAGGTGATCCAATCACTTCCATGGCCACAGGTGTATAAAATCAAGCACCTCGGCATGCAGACTGTTTTTACAACCATTTGTGAAAGAATGGGTCGCTCTCAGGAGCTCAAGGAATTCCAACGTGGAACTGTGATACAATGCCACCTGTACAACAAATCCAGCTGTGAAATTTCCTCACTCCTAAATATTCCACAGTCAACTGTCAGCTATATTATAAGAACGTGGAAGTGTTTGGGAACGACAGAACTCAGCCACGAAGTGGTAGGCCACGTAAACTGATAAAACGGGGTCAGCGGATGCTGAGGCGCATAGTGCAAACGAGGTCGCCAACTTTCTGCAGTCAACCACCAACTTCAAGAACAGTGCACAGAGAGCTTCATGGAATGGGTTTCCATGGATGACAGCTGCATCCAAGACATACATCACCATGTGCAATGCAAAGCGTTGGATGCAGTGGTGTAAAGCACGCCGCCACTGGACTCTAAAACAGTAGAGACGCCTTCTCTGGGGTGACGAATTGCACTTCTCCATCTGGCAATCTTATGGACCTGTCTGGGTTTGGCGGTTTCCAGAACAACAGTACTTGTCTGACTGCATTGTGCCAAGTGTAAAGTTTGGTGGAGGGGGGATTATGGTGTGGGGTTGTTTTTCAGGAGCTGGGCTTGGTCCCTTAGTTCCAGTAAAATGAACTCTGAATGCTTCAGCACAAAGACATTTTGGACAATTCCATGCTCCCAACTTTGTGGGAACAGTTTGGAGCCGGCCCCTTCCTCTTCCAACATGACTGTGCACAAAGCAAAGTCTATAAAGACATAAATGACAGTCTGGTATTGATGAACTTGACTAGCCTGCCTCGAGTCCTGACCATAACCCGTTACAATACCTTTGGGATGAATTGAAGCGGAGACTGGGAGCCAGGCCTTTTTGTCCAACATCAGTGTGTGACCTCACAAAGGTGCTTCTGGAAAATGGTCAAAAATTCACATAAACACACCCTTAAACCTCGTGGAGATAGCTGAAAAGGGTGGACTGACATCATGTTGAACCCTATGGATTAGGAATGTAATGTCACTTAAGCTCATATGCGAGTCAAGACAGGTGAACGAATACTTTTGGCCATATAGTGCATCTTGTTTTTTGGAGTTTTTCCTTCTCACGGTTTAGGTACAAAATTTTTCTCCCACTAGGGGAGTTTTTACCTGCCATTGTTTATGTAATAATTGCTCAGGGGTCATGTTCTGGGTCTCTAGAAAGCACCTAGAGACAACTTGCATTGTAATAGATGCTAAATAAATGACATTTAATTGAATTTCCTAAACTTAAAAAGATTTTAACATGTAAAACACAAACTGAAGGCTCAAGGAAAGAGTGAGTAAGTCTAGAAATTATTTTTCTAAGTGAAACATTAGTCCTTCGGATGGGACAGAACTTAAAGCTTGATAGTTGTGTACAAAGCTCCACCACCTAACACCTCTGATTTCCAAACGTAGATTTTTTAATATTATTATAGAGCAGTATTTGGATTCTATTAACAAACATCTGTTTGCTTCTCTCTTAATATATATGTGTTTTAAAAAAAGATCTCAGTATGCCCATTGTTAACATTTTTTCTGTTAGAAGTTTCCAACAAACTTTATGTCACAGTCACAAACAACTGAAATAAAGGCTCTTGAAAGCAGTTAATGACTTTACAAACCCAAAGTCATTGTCTCATAATTATTACCTTTGACAACATCTCATTTTGTTTTCAACTTTGTGGTATTTACAGGTAAAATGAGAATGTTAGTTCACATGTGTATACACCAGGCAGAAAAATAAATGCCAACACTCTACTTTCTGATTAAATAAGACCATTTTCACAAATACAGTAATATAACATACTATAGACTGGTGTGATGATTGCCATTTGATCATAGCATTCAAACTTAAAAGCAATTAAATACTACAGCGTAAATGGAAGCCGGTCATGTGATCCTTGTGACTGGCTTTCACTATAGTGGCTCACCGCATTATGGTATACATTATGTGAGGCAGTTTGGTCAGTTGCATACTGCATTTTTTTTCAGGAAGTAGCACACCATTCAGGTATTATTTGCATATTTGAAATGACACAGCCACTTGTCTGTGGAGTATATGGTCTTGAAAGCGACTCCAGTCTCCAAATTTGAAACAGAAGAACTTGTGAATTTGCAGCTCAAACTTATTGCTGTAAAACACAGAGAAATTAGAGGTGAGGTTGCACCGTGACTGAGAAATATGCATAGCTCTCCAGGGGAAGAGAGACGGCACCATCTTATTTTGGTTTAACAGATACAGTCAAGAGTTTCACTCTTTTCTGTAAATGAATGCAGACACAAATTAAAAATGTCATTGTACTCCAACACCCCTTATAAGATGACCATTTCCTCAATCGCCTTGAAAGTCTAGGCTTGTCTACCCACTTACACAAAATAGTTGTATATGCAGCAAAATCACCGACGCCTAACACATGGGCTGTCAAATCACTAGGAAGTTAGCAGTTATTTCTCAGAATCATTAGAAGAGAAATAATTAAATTTAGAAAAAAATTCTGGAGTCAAAAAACTCCATGTGTGTAACTACATGTGCCCCAACTACGGGAGGTCTGTGGGATTGATGAGGGCCAAAAACACGTGCACATCTGAAGAAAAGTAATCCTTCAGGTTTTCAATTATGAACCAAATTGACAAAACCAAACCAATCCAAAACTGCCACTGAAATTATCCTTGTTGAGGCCTAAAAGGTGCGACTTGACTGTTTGGATATATAGTTGGATGCAGACATTGTAGTCATCATTCAATCTCCATACATGCATCTGTTCATTTGAATTTGAAAAGTTACATTTTTTTTATTTTATTTACTAATTGTGGGTGGGCCATTCACCTACAAATCAGAAAAGAGGCATAACTGGTTACTTAACTGACTGTGGTGTCTTGATACATCAAGTTGGCATGGGAATACACTTACTTAACACCTGCAAAAATATATGTAACTGCTGAATGGGTGTTATTTTTGCTTGCAAAGTTTCTGATTTTATCTGTAATCTAATCAAGTATTCTCATTTTCCTTGGTCTTCTGTCACTGTACTTTTTCTGGATAGAAATCACTCATCACAAAGCCCTTTCTCATGTGCTGCTCTTCATAATTCAGATGGCAACTGAAAGTGTGGGTATCACATCTAAATAAGAACCCTGGTGCTTTTGCCTACCCACTTTGCAACAGCAATCGTACTAGGTCAGAATTAGAACCCTATACATATCGTTGTCTATGCAGCACATGTCTGGCCTGCTACAGCTGAAGCTTCAGCTCTTCATCTGATTATATTCAATATTTTTGCTGATTCCATTCAATAAAATGTATCATGTTGTGTTCTTGACATTGATTTATATGACAGAATGACCTATGAAGAAACTTTAACTCTATGGATGACGTTTACAGTTTTGTATGGTGGTGCAACTTCTGGCAAAGAGCAGCGATGGAGGAGACTAAGTCTCAGGTGAAGTAAAATATAATTTATTTTCCAAAGACGGTAACCAATGTACTGATACAGTGCAATAAACACAAAAGTATAACACTGTTCCGTAGTACTCTCAGTCGGTTTTATCAAGTGTTGTTGGTCACAGTTACACTTTTAGCAAAGGTCCTCTTCTCTGACACTCACAGCAAACTACAAAGACAACATTAGAGATAATGAAACTGATTTATAATGTCAGCTTAAAGTCATTATATTACATATGCTTGAATTAAGGTGAATTATTAATATAAAAGTGCCCAATGGCCTAATGTCATTACTTTAGCAGGATATTGTTACATTGCTATTAAATATCAAATGATTGAAAAGGGCTTCCTGGTCACGTTGCTAAGACAATACTTGACAAAGTCCAACAGGACAAACAAGAAATAATTGAGAGAGTTAAACATCAGAATGGTTCTCTTCTTCATCTCAGAGAACAGCCCGAGGCCTTTGTTTGTTACTTCTGGCAGATTTGTCTTTGTCTGTTCTCCGGGGAAATTCTGGTAGGTTACAGTAGCTGTCACTCCAGATGTCAAACAATCACATCACAAACATTCTCTGTAAATCTGCTTGGCTGAAACACATAGGATCTCAACAAAGATAACTCAAAGTCCTGAGTATATACATAGCTCAAGGGAAACTTGGACTTTCAACAGTAAGAATATTTCAAATAATAACAATAAACAACTCAAATGCACAACTTGCAACTACACTACACTTTCATGTCAGCTGCTCAGAGTCAGGATACAGCAGCACAACTAAAAAAACAGTCAAGATTAAATTCCAGGTAAAAGGACACTTGGTTTCCAAGCCTAGTATAACTATAAATAATGGCATTGATGAGTGGGTAACCTTGAGAATAACAAGAAGCTAAGTGTACAACAACGAATGGCAGACAACACACATGCATGTCTCACTTTTCTAATGCAACGGCATAAAACAATCTCAAGTCACGCCTGTCTAGTTACATTGCTCTCAGGGAGAGCTTTTCATAAGAGACACCCCTCCTCAGGCAACTCTGAGGCACATCACAAAATGCAAAGCGACACATGTCCCCCATCACCAGCCAAGGGTGCCAACTGTCTGATTGATCTAAATAGAGGATATTTGCATAGAAGAGAAGAGATAAACACAAAGCTGTTCAAGCTTGCAAGACACACCTGAAAGTTAGGTGACTACCAGTCTGACTTGTCCACTTTAACAAGGCAACCTATGGTTTATTGTCTGCAGTAGGTAATATGACTGCCTGAACTGATCCACAATGATGGCAATAAAATAAGATAAATAAGATAAAGTAAATGCAATAATTAATAGTAACGAAATAGTCAAAGTATGATATAAACTGATAAAAACTCAGAAAGACCTCTAAGTGTTTGAGCTCAATGGGCAAAGAACACAGTAGTGACTGCAGGGCATGCCCTTAGACTTGACAGTACGATGTCTCATTACATAATGTTAGATGTGAATTTTCTTTATCTGAGTTACAGAAACACTGCTATTCTGGTACACGCGAAAAGTAGGCGTTTAGTTGCTTAGTCTGACGTGGGTGATTGCTACTAAGCTGTCGTGGACAGACAGACAGAAAGACGAGCGCGCACACACAAACACACGCGCGCGCGCACACACACACACATCCCGACCGAGGCGCAATCGTCCACCATTACGCCTCCGCAAAAAAAAAAAAAGGCTTTTCATGGTTGAGCTAATCTGACAAAGTTCTGAGATCCGCGTCTCACAAAGTCATAACCACAGCCATACACGGTTAAAAGGCACGGAGGGGGCTTGAAAACACCCGGTAGTAACACTAGTTATTATGTTCATAAACTTAAGTGACGCAACTCAGCCCCGAAAGAAAAGCAGCCCATCTTCAAGTAACCAATCAACAACAACAAGCTATTGCATGCTAACGTTAACTTGCCAACAACAACCTGTCCATCTGTCCGGCCACCGAACCAGGCGAGCTACTAATCCACACTCACCACCGGCGACCCCACAGACCCCCTCGCGGAATTCGCTTACAAAACCCAGCCGTGTCTGCCCCCGTAAGGACCGCGACACGGAGCTCGAGTCTTCCTCCGCGTCTAAATAGCGATGCACGGCAGACAATGAAGCCGACGTCGTCTCGAAGCGGCGAGTGTCACAAGGCAGCTAACGAGCAGGTTGCGTTAGCCGCTAACGGCTAACCCCCCCCCAGACCCGCCGTCCGCGGACGGTCGCGGCGCGTGTCCACGAATAACCGAGCGGTAACCACACGCACGGACAATGACAGTCTTGCCACCGAGATTTGCAGCATTGTTACGAGCGTATAAAAGTGAGGAAAACTTCTATTATACAGTAATGCCGTTAGGTTCCGAATACAAGTTGTGCCGGACTCTTTAAAAAAAAAAAAAAGTTTAAGTCAACATTCCCCTACTTTTGAGGTTTGTTCTGTGCAGCCCGGGCCGAGTGAGTGTAGGTGCGTGTGCGTGTGCACCTGAAAGACGCACGAACTGTTACCCCGCACGTTAGCTCGCGTCCAGCCATGCTAACTAGCTTAACTTGCATTAGCCGAGCTAACGCCGATAGAGAAACTTCCGTCGTCATCTTATTTTAATTGAAAACTGGGGAATTGGATTAGATTACGAGATAACGAAACAGTGATACAGTAACTTACGGAGTTTAGGAGGAGCTTGATCGAGTTCCCCGCAATTTTCAGTTGTTTAATTTCAGTATTTAGCTGGCTTTGGCGTAAAAAATCCCGGGGATCCCCTCTCTTCTGTCCTTTGCCACTCCGGTTGCCAGATAATGTAATGAGCCACCACAGGCGGCGTCATGCTGCGTTCATATGCACCTCGGAAATGTTAAGTACAAGAAGAGATGAAAGGTGTGTGTGTGTTTTATATATATATATATATATATATATATATATATATATATATATATATATATATATATATATATATATATATATATATATATATATATATATATATATATACTGGGTATTTACATTTATCTATTTACTACACTGAGAAACACTTATGTTCCATCAAAGTTGATTAATACATGAACTCACCCTAACCCTAACTACTCATTTATAACTTTGCTAAAAATTTATTTTTATAATAACATAGGATAAGATCAATTTTTTTTGCTAATTTTTAATAGAGATATCACAATGAAGTCACATCGCAGGCCTCGTCAGCCAACACCTACAAAGTATACCAACAGTCCCAATGTCCATCTGGGCAACTTCTATCGCTCCAGCTTTTGGTGCTGGCTTTGGGAATTCAGTGGTTATTCCCACGAACAGAGAGCAACTCACTGCAGTGCTGGTAAGACACTTGATATTTGTTACCTCTGAATGACAGTTTAACACCAGTTAAAAGTTATTATTAATGGTTCTTAAGGATTATTTAAACATTTTTCACTATTCTACTCTATGGAGCCTTCTATGCGTTTCATGTTTCAACTTCCTGAACTCCAAAAAAACTGCATGCATGTGACAAGTATCCTTGTCACTATAATAGCACTTGGATAACTGATGCAGCGTTAAACTCAGGATACAGAAAAGAGTAAGCGTAGACTCAATTTACTGATCCACAAAGGCCTCCAACAATCTGTGAAAGGCCTTTGTGAGTGGTGCAAATAAGAGGATCTTCAAGTGGGAATAAGGTAAATCTACTTAAATGAGTTCAGATGCTGACAGATCTAGCAGACATGGATGTTTTTAATGCGAAAATCAGTTAGTCAAAATATTTTTTATTACAACACTGCATTTCTAGGTCTTGCTTCACTTCTTACAAGGAGGGACAAGTTCTGTTTATGATACAGGCAGAGTCAAATGTTAGGAACACTTAATGAAATTAAAACGGTTTCATTTCATCATAAGATCCAATTATATCTGAAACAACATCCAGGCCAGTCATCCCCGTTTACATGGACATTGAACTTATAATGAATTTATTAAAAATGTTATTTTTCATATCAACTAAACAAAGAAAGAGCTGTATTAAATTAGTGATCTAATATGATTTCAGCATAAATTCAGTGTTGTTAAAAAGCATTGAAATCGCTCTCGTTATCAGAATGGCACTTATAAAGCACACCCAACACTACCAATATCACTGCCATGGCTTTGACTAATTACTGTCCCCCACATCCTGAGGCCTGCGTTGCAACAACATAAAAAAAAAAAAAAAAAGTTTCCTAGTATTTGCAGGCTCATGAACACAGTGCATGTCCAGTCAATATGATTAACACAGCCCATCTTCAACACACACAAGACCCAGATTAACTTAATAAACCCCACACAACCCAGTGAGTGTCATGCCTACAGACTGAGAGGTAAATTCATACCTTTCAATCTAATTTTTATTGGAAAATTATTGAAAACAATGTAAGAATTAAAAACATAGGCATTAGATAAAATATGGCCAGTACTCAAGCTTCCACTGTGTCCTTACAGTGCTTTAAATACCAAGCACTGAGATACCTACATAGGATTGCTAAAATAATACATATCACACTTTTCTAAATTTGATTTATAAAATGTCACTGTACAATAAAGGTTCAAAAAGTGGCAAATCTATACAAACATACTGTGAAGAGATCATTTAGTAGAACTATTGAGACAAATTGAAATATAACAAAATAAAATAAATTCTTTTTTCCAAAAACAGAAAAAAATGACAGTCTAAACATAATCTGCAAAATGAAATACATTTTTATGGGACACTTAAAACAAACCAAAACAAAAAAAAACAAAAACAGGTGAAATGTGCGCATGTGTGTGTTTAAAGGGAATTGGCCGTCAATTTAAGGAAATTCTACTAGTATTTAAATCCTTTTGTTTCTGCACAACAGAATACATTGTTTAAAATGTAAAACAACAACTTTTGAATTGTTGTTCTGTGAAAATAAATTGCATGAGGACTGTATTTTTCCTACCATGGATTTTGTGCAAAAAAATTAGACAATTTATTGTTAGCAACCCAGGTGAAAAACTAATGTACAGGGAGTCGCTTCGGTAACATCCATGCATGGGAAAGAAAAACAGCATCCATACGAAAAAGGCAAGATGTAAAATATTTATCAACAGTTACAAAAATAGCAACATGAATAAATTAATTTCTTCTACATATCTTTACTGCCCCCAAACTAACCTGCTGTTTTCCAACAAATGGAAAAAAAAAAAAAATTCCCAGCAAACGTAGAGAAGGTTCCCTATGTCTGAGGCAATGAAGCCCTTTTATACATTGCCGCATGTCCTTCACTATTTTATTCAACAGTCCAATTCTGCTCTTGTGCCCTGTAATTGCCCACATCATCAGATTGTTAAATAGATGTACAACAGCAGCTGTAACTGTTTTACAACTTTAATAAAATGTAATATTAGACAATCAGAAACAAATATTAAGAAGCAAATGAAGTCAAGGTCCGATCCATCATTTGTTAAAATCCTTTCAAGCTACAGTGGTCTTAATAGCAGGTTGTGAGGCATCAAACTGTTGCTTGTGATAATTTACCAAATACAATCACATGCACCAGGAGATTCCTCATAGCAGGCTTGCAAGGCTGGTAGTTGGACCATTCTGGGCTTGGATCTGGACGGGAGGGGGGCCATCCGTCCACTGTAAAACAAAGGCGTGTACAGTGTAAGTAGTCATGTTACGAAGACTCTATAGGCCCACTTTCTTATCATGACATTACTACTCAAGCTACTCCTCTTTGCTTCAAACACTAAGTGACCTCATATTAGGTTACTTTTTAATAACAGGAAAATTAGCTTGTATTGTTGCTCCTAATGTAAAATAGGTAAAACAAAACATGAACAAAATGTATACTGCAAACTATTAATTGAAAGACCCCTCAATGACCCCAAGTATAGTCTGATTCTGTGGAAAACACTGAGCCAACTACTTTGCTTGACAGTCAAATGCATCACTACATTTATGTGAATGAAAGCAGATTTAGACGACCAGTCTGATGGAGTATCCTGCTCTCTTCACAAAACCATTAAAAGGATTAAATTATGTCACTTTGACAAATGCTTACTGTCGTACAACAAAATGTTAAATATGTAATTTGTCCCCTTTTTAGTTTTTTGCCTTTGCAGGGGTCGCCACACCAGGCAATCCTACTTAACTCACTGATTCTAATTTTATGTTGCATGCCCTTCTGGACTCAACTCTCACCATTTATTTTAGCTGGGACTGGCATTATTATTTTAATCAAATTGATTACTGAAAAGTAGAACCCCGCCCACCCATTTTTCTTGAGGAAATATGATGGTAATGGAAAGTAATGACAACCCAACTTGGAGATCCACTCAAAAACTGCTTTACATACACTAATGAGGTTATGCTCAGGGAGGCTACAGGCAGCGATGTGGTCCTGCAGGAGCTGCTGAGAGAAGTTCTGGTGCATCTGTGCCGCTTCATGGGCGTCCATGTTGTTTCCAAGGGCCTTGTTCAAGTCTGCAAGTAGAACGCATTGTCAGAAACCTTCAAACACGGAGCCAGACGAAGTTAATCCACAGTACAGCATTTGTAAAGCTTTTACTTTTACTCAGTAGCTCACCAGAAATGTCAAGAAAACAAACAATGTTTCACTGCGGTGAAGAAATAGGTCATTCTGTACCTTTTAACAGTGCTGAAGACCAGAGCTGAACAGACATGTCAGGGATCTTACTGGCCAGCTGCATGGCAGGCACAACCATGTTGTTACTTTCCTGGGGAGAAAAAGGAACTTTAGAGTGATTTGTGGCACATTGGAGCAAATACTGGCCCTGTGATAATAAATACATTGATTTAAAAAAAAAAAAAAAAAAAAAAAAAAAAAGGGGGAAAAAAGCAATTCTATAAGAGTACAAGGTGCACAAGGAGAACTGCGAGAGGTTTAAGAAAATTGTCAGTTTTAATAAATCGGATTGAACTGATCCTTTTAATGGCCACGAGGGAGAAATGCTGCAGTGCATTTGAGGGAAAAAAAAAAAAAAAAAAAAAAAAGAGCCCTTTTCTGAAGCCAAATCTCCCAGGACACCTCAAATAATTCAATCATCATCATCAACCAAAATGTGTTCATAAAATCTAAATTCCTAAATTTGGAAACTTAACATTTTTGTCATGTTTGTACAATGAAAACAGCAATTTATAATTCACAAAAACACGATTTTACTGAAATGAATTTGTAACTCTGTGATGGCTCACTGACTGAGAGGCAAAGTGCAGATTGTGATTTCCTGTCAAGTGCAAACAAATCCTGCTTTTCCATCATGAGTAATCAATAGCTATTAGACTAAAATACTCAACCGTTATAGCATATGCAAAAAAAAAAACACTCTCGCTTAATAAGGCTGGAAGGAAAACCTCATCTAAACATTTCATATTACTGAATAGCCTCTATAACACAGGTATCTGTGTTTATGCTTCTCACTCACTCACTCACTCACTCACTCACTCACTCACTCACTCACTCACTCACTCACTCACTCACTCACTCACTCACTCACTCACTCACTCACTCACTCACTCACGTTAGTGGTGAAATTAGAAAATTCTCAAATCTCTACAATGAAACACTTTCAGATGTCTTCCTATTTGGTGTAATTAATTTTAGAGGGTGAGGATAAAAGGTAAAAATTATATCAAAAAGACAAGAAGGTTTCCACTCCCAACCAAAATACATTTGTTTGTTAAGCGGGAGAAAGGAGAAATGTTTTCAAAAATAAAAAATGATGGCATTAGATTACAGGTGACTGCTTAGCAAACTGTATACAACAAAACAAGAATACACAACCTAAACATTTTAACTATGAATCCATCATCTCTATGCCAAAGGTCCACATGACAGTAAAATCAACTTTTTGACTCTTTCCAAAATCACAAACTATAGACTGAAAGACTAATGGTTTAAAGCTGTACTGCACATTCTCCTCAAGTGTCTAAATATCATATGGGGACTGATATAGTGAAGCTAGTGATAAACAATTTAAAGATCAAACTGAACAAACAGATCAACTGACAAACCTGCAAAACTAATAGACATAAGGTGAGTCATGCTTTCCCCACAGCAACACGTGTGTGTGTGTGTGTGTATATATATATATATATATATATATATATATATATATATATATATATATATATAAATAAATAAATAAATAAAAATATAACACACACAACAAGAAAAAAAAAAAACAACAACAACCTTAGCACAGATGCAGCATCTTTGTGGGTATACATTTCTAAACTCCACCCCCTTTGCTCGATGTTGTGCTCCTTTCTGCTGGCCAGTGCTGTGTTGTTATTTGGTGTGAAAGGAACAATTACTCACAGTGCTGGAAATGTTTATGACCCAAGTGTCCATCTGTTTCTTTGTGTTATTTTGCCTCAAACAAAATTAAGAAAATAATATGCAATCCTCTATTTGTCAAATTAAGCTTCATTACCTGGCTGGATAATTGGCCTGATTTCATACAATCTAGTTTAATTATGAAAGAAAAAAAAAAAAATTCCATATGGTTGTTTTCTGGACAGGAAAAAAAAAAAAAAATCATGAGCATGAGCCTGGCTCGAGAAGTGTAAAGTCTTACTCTATGATTTCCCAGTACGTAGAAAATGTGGCCCAGAAGAACCAGAGAGCAGGCAGTTAGTCTGTTCAGATCCTCTGCGTTAGACATCTTCAGGGTTTCCCTTAGGAAACGTCTGCAGAACACAAAGTAGTTGTATCAGCACAAGGTGGCTCTGCGGATGCGTTTGCACCAAAAAAAAAACAAACAAAAAAAACCCTTAGATATGTCATACTTTGCCTCGTTGTAGCGTCCCTGAAAGAAAGACAGGAGTCCCCTGATGTAGAAAGCTGCCGCACGGAGGCAGTGAGAGCTGAAATTAAAAGCAAACGAGAGGTTTTACATTTTCAAGATGTGTACAGACCACTTTGCTGAACTATAATCCCATATTACATGTATACATTGTGATAAAAAAAGAAAAAGAAAACCTTACCTCACTGGGAAGTTATGATCTGGGTTTATTCTCTCCAGGAGGCTGTACAGCTAGGTTTAAAAAAAAAAAAAAAACAGAGTTTATCCTTACACAAAATATTTCAGAATTTTTTTTTACTTTAAGTTAGTATTTTAGCAAAATTCCTACATGAAGGAAAGCAGATAAGTGATCAATCAACCCTGGATACGTTTGCTTATGGAACATAAGGCATTTGAAAAAAGGTAGCTGCTGCCCTCTTGTGGAGACATCCTATTACAGCATCATTAACTTCAAAATCGATCAAAGCTGTACTTTTCATGAAGAGATTGTTTTTACTCATTAACTGACATACTCCTCCAACAAAATATCACTTAATAAAAATGCACTGATTTTCAGTTTAAAAAAAAAAAAAAAAAAAAAAATAATACAACTAAACCTATTGGAAAGATGTTCCATTCAATTTTACTTGCTGCATTAAAAGGCAGCATAAAAAGAAAAAGGCTAAACTGACCTCCTGGTGTCTGTTTCCTTCCCTTATGTACACACTAGCCAAGTTGGTTACAATGTATGTCCACAACTCCTGGTGTGTGGTGAGCTAGAACAGAAACAGAAATATGTATGTGAATAAGACGCCAATAGATAGATGAATAAAAATGGTAACAGAAATTCTTATTTAAGAACAGTTGAGATTAAAAACAAACAGTCACATATAGCCTTGCACAATAATGAAAAATGAAACACACACACACACACACACACACACACACACACACACACACACACACACACACACACACACACACACACACACACACACACACACACACACACACACACACACACACACACACACACACACACACACTGCACTTACCCGCAAAGCTGTCGTAAACTGTGCCTCTGCATTATCCATACAGTTTACTGAGATACAGTACAGACCCTGGAAGGAACGAAAAACAGGAACAAACAAAATACATTTTTCCATAAATCTGATATATTTATATGTTTAAAATGTCATTTTAATGCAGACCAGTTTTTTTTAAAGAATCTATGTTGAGCCAGAGCCTCATTGTTGTTGTTATTATTAGTTTTAATGGATTGTGTTTAAACTATTTGTTCAAAGTTTCAACATTCACTCTGTATTCATTTTAATATCATAAATATAAATATTTTCACTTATGAACTGCAGGTTTGGTGAAAATCACGAGAAGTGCTGTAATAAACAATGGCCAGCTAAACTGTGGAGTAGGAAGGTCTGGACAGCACTGTCAGTTAAATAATGTCATATGTTAGTGTCAAATTAAAAGTTAACGTCATAAACAAGTACAAACAAATATACCGAAGAGAGTATGGCTGAAATACTCACCAATAGTGTGTGTAGCTGAGCAGCATGGTTAGTGAATAACCTGGGAGATTGTTGGCACAGTTGACAAACCTGTGAGATCTGGACAGAGGAAAAAATGAAAAAAATAAAAGAGCTGCTCACTTTCAAACTCTTGCTCAAGCTTGCAAATCCAGTTTCTTTGATGCACAACAAAACCGAGCCTTCAAAAGTGCTAATCTTGGATCAACTGTATCCTTTATCATGGCTCCACATTATGGAAAAGAGCAAAACTCGCGAGAATGTCATTAGGTCATGTTAGCGGAAACAATGTACCTCTTGTAAAGCGGTGGCCTTGTGACCTGTGACGAGTCGGCACATGATAATGTGCTCCAGCAGAATGACTTGAAAGGTAGAAAGGATGGGGCTGCAGTCCAACACTACAACACACAGAAACAAAAAACAAAGACATCCACGTAATGTGTTGAGCAACTTTTTGTACATTTTGATAAGCAATGCTCCATTTCATAGGTTTGCCATTTTTGCAATATTTTAACTCACTTTTTAGTTTCTCTAGTTGCATAAGAGCCTTGTCGGTATACTTCTGGGCTTTCTCCAGGTAACCTGCTTGCATGGAGTGCATGACTGTTACCTATAAAAGAGGACAGAAACCTACACAGTTAATAAAAAAACCCACTACCTTCTCACACACAGCATGTTTCTTGTTCCCCTCATCACATTCAGGGTAGATGCAACGAGACCATCAGTGACAGGTCAGTGACAGGTAACTGATGGTCACTGCTTCAACTGTGACAGCAAAGCCATTAAAGCATCATTCACAAATGTTCCATTACTGCTTTATTTTTTTCATTACATGGCTAATAACAATGTAATAAAACAATATTCACATTTGTAAAAAAAAAAAAAAAAAAACAGCTCTAAATATCTACATTTCTTTTAAACTTTTGATCCCAATCCATTGATGAGATGGGAAACCCAGCTGGGAAGGGTTGACTGGTTATTTGGAAAGTTTTAAATTACCGGGGCTTGTGGCACAGGAAAGAAAAGAAAATATATCTGCATTACCAAATATACGAGGACACACATATGCTCCTTGGGCAGCCAGTGGAAAAGGTCAGCTGGGTTGCTGGGCAGAATCTCATCATCGTGGAGTGTGGAGATGGTCTGGATGCACTGCTGTAGCTGCTTCAGACAAGGCTTAACACTCTTCACCTGGACAGACAAACAAACAATGTTTCCTTTTGTAATGTCATGCCATTCATGTCCCTAAAATTAGAGTATGAATACAGTTTCCTTAATTCAGCCCTTCTTAAGAGTATTTCCCACCTGTCCAGCATCCAGGTAGTGTGTGACCTGTAGTACCAGGAAGAAGACCCTGAGAGACTCCTTCTGGATTGGGTTTCCCTGCCAGTTTTCCACTATAGTTCCACACAGTGTGAGTAGAGGATGCACTTCACTGAGCTTCCTCTCCATTAGCAGCAACTAAAAGAGTGAGGAAAAAATAAACATTTCACTTTAATATATTTATAAAAATCTAAATGAGTAATAGAACTAATGTTCATGAATATAAAACACATATTGGATTAAAGAGTATTCTGATATAACACATGAATGATATAAATCAAGCTTTATGACCATTTTGAGAGCTGTGCTGAAACTGCATGGACAGTAAAATCAAAAAGACGACTCACCATTCCTTTACTAAGAAGAAACAAAGCCCTAAACGGAAAAACAAATAAGGCAACAAAACAAGTTAGTAATTACAATACACAGATAAGGCTGACTTCAGGACAAACATAACAATATTAAGTACTCAGCTATGGAGAAATTTTCCTTTCACAAGTAAAGGTTTTAGAAATGCATCTGCATACATTGTAGCTGTCACCAAATATATTCATCCATGAGGTCAGAATAAATGCACCAGTTTAACAAAGATACAGAAAAACACTTCAGAAACGTGCTGTTGAACCATCCTGTTACTCAACATGGTTTTATGTTCATGTGAGGTGTTACTGTAAGGAAACACAGAAATGTACAGGATTTGTCCTTTAACGTGCACTAGAAAACAAGCTTACTGGACTGCCGCCTGTCAGATACGTTTCTCCACAAATTAAGTACGTAATGAATCAGATCCTTCTTATATTAAAAGACATGGTAGTTAATTTTTTCCCCCCACAAGAGCACTCTTAGACTGCAAGGGTGTTTCCACAAATACAATGGCAAATACAGGAATATCCTCCAATTATTAAAAAAAAAAAAACACTCTTTCAGAACCAGCTCCAAGTTTGGGAAAAAATAAATCTTTGCTATAGTTAATAGTTGACCGAAAACTTTCCAATCTGATAAAGTTTATAGTTAGGGCCGCCTTAGGTAGTCATCTCAGGCATGGGCAGATACTGACTATATGAGGATGAGAAGGAGAGAAAGGAAAGTATGCAGATCTACGACATTAGATTTTGCTTTTTAGATAGTTAGACAAAAAAAAAAAAAAAAAAAAAAAAAAAAAAGTCAATGGGTTTCTGAACATATTTCTCTGGCTGCACATCTATTCACACTGTGTGGTAAACACTGTTATACACTGCAATCTGTCACATACATAAATTAAGATTCCAGCACTCAACAACACTTCATCTGAGGAATGCCAAGAATGACACGCAAGCTACAAATTAACTTGGCCCCATGAAATTATTTACCAAGTATATTCTGAGCCCACCACTCGAGCGTACTCGGCCCCCACACCCAGGAGGTCACACGCTGACACCAAGTCTTTCTCCAGTGTATGAAGTTGCTGAAAGAGAGAACAAAACTGCAACGATCACTTGGTCGTCTGTTGACACGTTGAGACAAACTCTCAGCTACAGAACAGTCCAACGTACACTGAGTAAGTTAAACTATTAAAACAAAAATCAATATAGAGTTCGGCCACCAGATTTGAGTGCAGCAACTGTAAATCTATTCCCATCTCAGTTTCAGTTTCTCATCAGGTCATGAATACATACCGCCAACTGGAACAGCAGTCTGCAGTGCCAGTACGGTGTTTGTTGTGAAATCTGGATGGCTTTACGCAGCAGGGGCTTCGCAGAGTCCACCAAATTCTGCATTTAAACGGATCAAGGGTTAATAGCCGAAAATAAACGACACCGTACAAATTATACAATTCTGTGATCTTCGCCTGAAGAAAAGAAGATATTAACAAGTGTAACTTTTGCTTCTCACTATTTAATCGCGTTCCCCTTAATTACGTTGGCTTACCTGTTGGCAGAAAAGTTCAGACAAAATGCTGGCAGCTTCAAATTTGACATCTTCAAATTGAGGAAGTTGTTGCGATATAAACCACTGTGAAACAAAAAAAACAAAACAAAAAACAAAACATTACATTACATTTACCGTTAATTGGCGCCTCTTAGAACCAGACAAGCTTCAGCGGCTAACAGCGGAGAAACAGGACGCAAGCTGCCGACCCGGGAACAAATTTTAACCACTTAGTCGCCCCGGTTTGATGTTTAATAAACCTTACAGTATACCAGTCTACACATTTAATCTTCCAGAATGCGCAGCAATATGAAGACTTCCGCCGTTTGATGTTTTCGCTGGCTGCGGCCTACACCCGTCCCCTTCTCCGCCGCATCCCCGCTCTTTCCCAGATCAACCGACCCTCACCGCTTTCTCCAAGTGGCTGCGGGCCAACTCGCTGTTCTTGGTGTGGTGGTAGAGAACCGAACCAAGCTGCAGATGTGTCCGAGCTTCGATCCTCTGCGGGGGCTTGAACTGAAACACTGCCTGGAGACAATGTACACACAAGCGAATTTTGGGCGGACTGGAGGTTCGGAAATGTTCCGCAAAGCCGAGAAGGGCGAGGTACCAGCGCTCTGGGGCCTCTACGTTTGACGCCATTTTCCCAGACAACAACAAGTTTTTCACCGCTATGGCCAGACCCATGGGTTGCCAGGTTCTCAGCTAAAGCAGTCATGATCCACCTATCTATTTAGCTTTCTTTCTTTCTTTCTTTCTTTCTTTCTTTCTTTCTTTCTTTCTTTCTTTCTTTCTTTCTTTCTTTCTTTCTTTCTTTCTTTCTTTCTTTCTTTCTTTCTTTCTTTCTTTCTTTCTTTCTTTCTTTCTTTCTTAAATCTAACATTCACTTTTTGTTTAATAATTTCTAGTTAATAACACACACTCGCTTGTTTTATATACCATTTTTTTTGTCTTTATTAACTGTTTTTACGGAACTTCTTTGTATTGTGAATGCTAAGGAATGTTAGCTTCAAAAAATAAATCTTTAATGAAATTATAGAGCTGCCCTATTTAAAATCCTCAGACACTGGAAAAACCTGAACATGATTTCAGGAAACCAAATTAACAAAACACATTGACAAAACAGGAAAATGTGGTATATATAAATTCCAAGAGAATTATCATAATAAGATGGAAATATTGGAATATAATGGTGACTTGATCGTTTTTCTAATTTACAACAGCTTAATTAGGTATTTGATTAATTTTCCAAGTACAAATATTCACCACCTCAAGTTCTAACTTTTTAGATACGATCATTTTATTTTGAATAATTATCATTTTATATAATTGTAGATTTAATTGTAGATTTTTTTTATTTTGATTTAAACAAACACAAAGTAAAAAATGAAGTGCAAAAAAGTACATTGTGTCCAAAACAAAGTCCGTAATGAATGTGATATACACACCTGGCAACCCAATGTTGTACATAATGTCGCGAGGTTTTACTACACTAACGTGATTAACTCTTGGGTATTGTAGTCCAAAACAGTGGCTTTATGGTGTCCTAGTTTCTGGCAAGACGTCGAGAATCCATAATAATCTTGTAAGCTGTAGCAGGGGCCAGTGCCGGGTTGTGTGCTGCCCTCGAAGGTATCGTTAACGAACACACAAGACATTTGACACGCGTCTTTGACGGAAACTTCAACGACGCGAAAGGACTCGGAGAAAGCTCGAAGCGAGTGGCAACGTAAAGTTGGAACAAGAAATGTACTGAAGAAGCTGCTGCAGGGCTGACTGGGGACAGATTTTGCACGTCGGGGCTTTGTAAACACGGTCCTTTCGAAGCACAAACGAAGGTAATGCAACAACTAGTCAGTTAACACAAAAAAAGATTCAAGTAAAGTTCAATTTGTTTTTTTTTTTTTGGGTTTTTTTTTTTGAACAGCTATGAATCACTGTTATTTGTTTATTTATTGTGATTAAGTCATTGATTGCCTGCATTAGTGTAACACCAGTTGACAACTTACAAACGTGATTAAACATGTGGCATTAGGAGTGTATTTGTGTGCCTGGAAAAAATGAATAAAGTGACTTGATCCAACGTGACGCAACACCCTGTTTACAAGCAGAGCTGCTCGTGCGGGAACATGGGCGTGAGAACCATCACGCACTTGACACAATACACATCCACGGCACTGCGACACGCGGCAACGTGCTTGTAAACACACAGTCAATTAAAGAGACCATGCACGTTTTTTTTTTTTTTAATTATTATTGTTTTTTATTTTTTTATATCCCAGTGCTGTAGTGGGCTGTTGTCCTGAATGAGAGAGCTTTTGTCCGACAGCCTTGGTGATCTTTGAAGGGCACACATGGCCCACCGTGTGCACGACCACCAGAACCGTCTGCCAGTGGCCCAGACCACTGTGCTGACCCTGCCAGCATCCAGCCAAGCAAAGGTGAGCCTGGTACTTGTCTTAACAGCTCTGCTTGCTCGCAGGTGATCCATTGTTAAAACTTGTTTAGGCACATTTGCCCAGTATGGGTGCGCCGTCGCAAATTGTTCACATATTTTTCTTTTTCTTTTTTTTTGTACAACAGAAGAAGCTGAAAATTATTGCAACATTAATCTTCTAATCTGGGGTTTGATGCATCTCTCTGCATCATGGTGTATTTAAATAACAAGCGGAGAAACAGGGGATGATTTTTATAAAAAAAAATACATTATTTTTATCATATATGTACACATTCACGTAGGCATTTTTGTGCAGAGCTTGGAGTTGGTGTCAAA
Source organism: Xenentodon cancila (assembly GCA_014839995.1). Lineage (NCBI taxonomy): Eukaryota > Metazoa > Chordata > Actinopteri > Beloniformes > Belonidae > Xenentodon > Xenentodon cancila. Next base: position 19,576,638 of record CM026206.1, read on the forward strand.
GTCGCCACAAAAGTATGAACAAATATAAAAAGAAAAGTGCACATGTAGGAAGGGGAAAAAACACAAACACCCAGACAACACTTCAATGTGGGTCCCATATGAGCTGACAATAGCACAATGGTTGGAAGGAGGCGGTGTGCGGTGCAGTGGCCAGCCTTATCCTCTGAAACTAGCTGCTATGAAAAGACCTATAAATACATAGCTGAAGAGGGTGCTTTTGCACCGTATCCCTGTATCACATTTCAAACATTCCTCAGGGTATTGCGTCAACGCGTGCAGAAGGAGGACACTGTGTGTCCTTTAGCATTCAGACAAATCATTAAAAAAAAAAAAAAAAAACCCTGTGCGTCTCAGAGTCTTTATATCTTTATGGTGGTGGTGTTTTTGCCACATCCAGGACAGCCAGTACAGCTGAGTGTAAACATGAGGACATGCCTCTGCTGGGACACGTCTGTAAATAACAGAGGGATACTAGCCGTTCCAAAACTGGCCTCCTTTTTTTTCCAAACAAACGCCTCGGGCTGGATTGAATAAGTGGGATTGTGATCCATTTTCACCAGTCCGCAGGCTCGTATCATGTGTCTCTATGATTCTGTTTTCGTATACGGCTCCATGCCTCAGTAACCGCTAGGATGAATGAAAACCACCCCTCTTTGAGTGTGTTGTGAAACATGCTTGTTTTGCGTGCCAAAAGAGTTCTTTATCCACCACCGAGGATCGTTTATTGGGTTCATCTGTATCACTGTAGGAATGCTTCCCATGTCACATAAACGGCTCGCCTTCATTGAAGGGCACGGCGGCGTTATCTCCCGTGATCCTGAGTCAGAGACGCTAAGCCACATGTATATTTGAGCTATTTTGTTGCAGAAATTCTTGCTGACTGATAAACTTGAGAGCCTTTGCGCAGATAAGCATGACATTTAGAAAGATTGCACTGCTCCGTAAGCAGAGATAAAAGATAAAAGCCACAATTTTCCCTCTTTCTTTCCATAATGACTTAAAAAGTAGCCAGTGTGAGGTTGGCGCATAGTATAAAGACACGTTGGTGTCAATAACATGGAAAAAAATGTTTTCAAGCAGGACCTGCGGCCCAGACTGAGTCCCGTGGATTCTCTGCTGTGTGGTGCGTTCGCTGGAGCTTTGGCCAAAACCGTCATTGCACCTCTAGATCGCACCAAAATCATTTTCCAAGGTAAGAAGCCCTCTGCATCCAAACTGTCCTCCAAAATATGGCAGGAAAATAGACACGGTTATTGTTATGTCTTACAGACGTCCACAGGTTCTGTTTTTATTGGAGCTCTGCTTGAGTTAATTGATAATCTCCTTAGCGTATGTTTAACCTACATAGGGGAGTGTTTTTGTTTGACCCGACGTTGACCGCGTCTTTTTGTTGTTTTACAGTGTCCTCAAAAAGATTCTCGGCTAAGGTGAGTTTATCTGTCTCCTATCAGGAAGTCAGGAACTGATAAGTTGTACTTCTGCACACTTTAATCTATGGATGCAGTGATTAGGGGCGGGACATTTAGGAATACAAATGCTGAATCCCTGCTGAGCCGTCGTCTGAAAACATCCTAAAATCCACACAAATGTTTTCTGCATTTCTAATAAAACTGAAAAACGAGACAGTTCATTAGATCCCAGCGATAACCTATAGTAAAAAGGTTATTTATTTGCTGCATCAATATTAAAATGATCTCATCTGTATCTGTATCTGGATGAATTTTGCTGTATCATGTTTGCATGTGCCTTAACGTGCAGATCGGTACAGTCATTCAGACTTAAGAGGTTTATGGATTATTGAGCTCTTGATTATGTCATTCGAACATACTGAATTACGTTAAGCTGATTAAAATGCCGAAAACATAACAGGCCTTTCTGTTTGCTGTCTTCAGGAGGCCTTCAGGGTCATCTATGGTACGTACATGAAGGATGGGCTGCTCAGTCTGTGGAGGGGGAACTCGGCCACCATGGTGAGGGTCATGCCCTACGCCGCCATCCAGTTCTGCTCACATGAACAATACAAAAAGCTGCTGGGGAGCTACTACGGCTTCCAGGGAAAGTGAGTAAAGAGTATGAATGTCTGTCTTTGAGTCTGCAAAATAGCTGAAACTGCCGCGGTCAGGTGGTCAGGTGGTTAACCGACCTGGAGTTTTACATCGCAGTTACCTAAACTGCAACGTTCCAGTTTTGGGTCGCAGTGAGTCAACAAGCACAAGTGAAGCTGATCTGCCGTCAGGCCCAAACAGATTCCTGACTGCATGCGACCAGGTCTTGTTTGTTTGTTAACGAGGATTTGTTCTCAAACGTTTCCCTGGTAAAATAAAGGACAAAGAACAAAAAAGAAAGAACGAAAGGGCCTAAATAAGGTTAATATGAAGAAAAGCAGTGCGTCGAGTCTGATAAATGGGCCATTACGTTAAGTTTTGTTAAAACGGACCACTATCAGACTTGGAGTGGTTGATGTGATTATTCTTTGTAGGACAGAGGAGTTGAGAATAAAGCAGCCTTGAACCGCAGTTTAAACCGCAGGTGCTGATGACCGGGCAGATGAGTTTACGAGGTCACAGTATGTTCTCCTGATGTTGGTATTTATTTGAGTGGTTCAGCATCAAAGGAAGGCTGTAAAAGCTGCAGCATGTCTGCTGCTTCTTTTCTGAACGCAGCTTCCTGAACACTACTGTCTTGTTTCAGAGCTCTGCCTCCGTTCCCGCGGTTACTGGCCGGCTCGATGGCCGGGACGACGGCAGCCATGCTAACTTACCCTCTGGATACGGTTCGAGCCCGGATGGCCGTCACTGCCAAAGAAACGTAAGCATCGCATTGGGATTATCGATACCTGTGAGGTTTGCCGGATCAAAAACACAAACGGCCACATTGCTTATACACGACACTGATCTTGGAGCACGTTTTCGTTTTGATTGTCATCAACGACAGCTCGTACTGACTGGAGGGCTCCCGTTGCCGCTTTCAGGTCTCAGGAGCGAAGACTCGAAGCGTTGCTAATCAATACTGGTCACATGGCCCGTGAGGCTGAAGAGTTGAAAGCTGTTTGTTTGAGAATCTCACTTTTTATTTAGATCAGCATCAGGCGAATGAAAAGTTCTGATCAGTGAAAGAAAATATTAATAATTTGTTCTCAGGCATGACGCTGACTGTTTGTACTGATGCAGCATTTTCTTTCTTTATACACGGGTTTTTCACAACTCAGCAGTCTTTGACATTTTTCCAATGCAAAACACAAAACTTGACTATGAGCGTATTCTCCTGAATGAGTGGCCCGTTCTTGCATATAAACCCTTGTCCGTTAGTCCTCCAACCCTTGATGGTGATACAGTATTAAACAGTCCACTTTATTTTTCTCCTCAGGGAAATTTGTCTTGGACTCGAGCTGACCAAAAACATAAAAAAAAAAACAAAAAAACCCAACAACTCTTAAATTCTGCATACAGTAAACAAGGTAGCAATTAAAAAGAGATATATTCACCAAAAATACTGTACGTGCCAAATAGAAACTCATACACACTACAAATATTGCGCCATGATACACTCTCAACTTGTCCTGTTTCCTCATTTTTATTGTTGGAAATGGAGCAAAAGAGAGCATTCCTGCAGGACAGGAACACGACTCTGTACTGCCCAGCATCTGGATCGTAACCTGGATTACATTTACACTACTGTGAAACTAGCTCGGCACTGAGCGTGTGCACCCGTCAAACGGTAAACCGGTAAAGTGAATGACACTGCTCATCCTATAGCAGCGAATAACAGCAGAAAGAGCTCAAAGGTGACAGCAAAGAGTCTAAGGCGTTCCCCTGGCCTCAAACTCCCAAGATGCCAGTCTGATGACATTTACAAGTGTAACGCCCGCAGACCCCACGACCTTCAGGGCTCAAAAGCCCTATCCATAATGCTGACCTAATGACCTGTTACCAGATACTCCAGGACAGCCTCAGACGGTCTTTGTCCATGCCCTGATTCTTCACAGCTTTATGGTGTCTAATCAGTACTGCGTTTCCTCCGACAGGTACAGTAACATCATGCACGTCTTTGTGCGCATCTCCCAAGAGGAAGGCGTGAAAACACTTTACAGAGGCTTCACCCCCACCATCCTGGGGGTCATCCCATATGCAGGGATCACATTCTTCACTTATGAGACCCTCAAAAAGCTACATGCAGGTAAAGACCGTTGTCTTTTTCTTTTCCTGTCAGACTTTGGTTGAGTTGCGTCAACGCTTGAGCTACTTAAAGGATTAGAACACACGTCTTTGCCTCATTTGCCATTTCTCCCGTTATCTGCCTCACTGTAGAGAAGACCAAGCGATCGCAGCCTTACCCTTACGAGCGCCTGGTGTTCGGTGCCTGTGCGGGCCTGATCGGACAGTCGGCTTCGTACCCGCTGGACATTGTGCGACGGCGCATGCAAACAGCCGGCGTAACCGGCTCATCTTACGTTACAATTCTTGGGACGATGCGTCAGATTGCATCACAGGAAGGACTCGTACGTGGGCTGTACAAAGGCCTGAGCATGAACTGGGTCAAAGGGCCCATCGCAGTGGGGATCAGCTTCACCACATTTGACATCACGCACAACCTCATCTTGAAGTTGCATCAGATGGGTTTTTTTATTCACTGAATCATGTGGGAGCCCAAAGGGGGGAAACGAGAATCGTTGACGAGACTGGGACGAGTGAGGGCGGTACCGAGCCTTTGAGCTGTGCAGGACGTCCTGCTGCACAGTCCTGCTCCCTTCAGGTGGTCAGAGGTGCAGGTTAGTGGACTGAAGGTCTGTTGTACCCGTGGAAACACATGACCACAAACCTTTTCTTTCTTTGCTAATAAATGGTTAGTGTTTACTGTCATAGGGAGTGAGGGTACAACAGAACAAATGATTTTAAATTGCAGTTCAAGCAATGAACTCTAGAAAATCATCACACCGTCAGCAAAGCAACAATAATGGTAAAGGAAGATGTTGTTTTTAATGCTTGCACTTTATCATTTAATCCTGCATCAACAGCGATGGTCTTTGCTTTTAAATCATTTTAAACTGAATACAAATTTTAGTGTTTTTTTTTTTTGTTTTTTTTAATAATTGTCTTTTCTTTTCAGTTATCTTAAAGAATCTGACGATGTAGCAGATTATGTGTAACTAAAGAGTGATTGGGCAGTTTTCAGGTGTCATGATTGTGCCAACGCGGTTTGAACGGAGAGCGTGAATATTGGTGATCATGTCAGCAGGACTGCATGGTTTCACTGTCCATCTATCGCTCTGGCGCGGTAAAATTATAACACTTGTAATGTTTGATGTTGTCGTAAGTCGGAGGTTAATTAACTATATGATGAATAAATCAATATATACAAATACATTTCAAGGTTTGGTTTATGTACATATTGAGATGTCTTTTCTTTCTTTAACCTGTGCTCACATTGTTGTACAGATTCTCATACTGCTGTCACCTGCTTGTGCAGCATTGTTTAACTCATTCATGATTTTCATGTAAAATTAGGAGAAATTAACATTTTTCCAACAGTGTGCACCTCAAAGGTAAAGTTTGTCCAAAGATGTCAGTTGATGGTCTGGCTTTGCAATAAAGTTTCCATTAACAAGCTCGCGCAATGACTCCTTTTGTCCACTTGAGGGGGCTGTGTGATAAGGGGAGATACTGGCACCGTCAGTAATATGAACCAGCACTTGAAATTTGACATTAGAATTGAAATGGAAGTGGGTTGTAATTATTAATTGCTGTGCGGGCTGTTTAAGAAGAAATCTACAAAAATCACTTTTGCGATGTTCATGGAAATTATAGCATCATATTATTAGCATAATTTCTTGTTTTAAGTTTGAGAATAATTCAGTAGTGCGAAGTTCCACGGAGGTTAAATCATAGATCAGCAGATAATGTCCAACAGCAGCTATGATCATGAGAGCAGCAGCACTGTGCGCTGTCCCGCTTCCCTCCACTAGATGGCGGCATTGAGCGGCCCCTCTGCGAGACCGTCCTGCACCTTTCACGGAGCTGGTTTGGGCGCTGTTCACCTCATGGCCTGAACTTGACCCGCCTTTTATTCAGAGAGACGCGTTTCATATCACGTTCTTTGTGTGTTTTTCTTTTATGCTGACTTGTCATCAAAAATATCCCGTGTTTTTGTTATTTTAAGGCAATTATCTTTATCACAGAGAAATAACAGCATTGATATATGACACAAGGATAAATTACACACTTTAATATTACATTCATTATTTATATATTGTATTTATTAGATTCACCTTTTGTGGTTCAATTATGGTGATGAACATGTAGCCAAGAAGTAGGATGAAGGAAAATATCAAGTTTGTGATCTTATTTTAACACAATTTGTTTTGTTTCCTACGCTGTCAGTTACTGCACAATTCATTAAAATTTATCTTATTTTGTTACGAAGTCGATTACCCCATCATTAGAAAAAATAAAGGGTTTTTAACTGTTATCAAATTGATCACACAAGAGTAAGGCACCCACGGTGATCTGTGTAAATTAAAACAAAATAAAATACAAACAAACGAAAAAAAAACATGGCTCTATGCTTCTTATTTGTTTTATTGATATTTTTATTATGAAACCGTCCATATAGTCATTTTAAAAATAAATTCTCAGCATCTCAATTTCTATTTCAAATCTATTCAAACAAGCGGCATGTAAGTGTTACCCAACATGTTTTTTCCCCTCGTCCTATTGTACTGCACCAGTTAGTGTGCATGACCTTTAGCACATCTGAATCATACGATAGTGTGGGAGCCCAGTCTGTCGCATTGATGATGGCCTTATTCACTACCCGAAACCGCTTCTGCAGCAGCTGAGTGTCTTCTCCTGAACTTCCCAGCTCATGATGGAGCATCCATGCCCACCCTCTGTCTCACCATCCTTGCTGCCTCTGTGACCTTGACTGTGAATTATGGGATACCCCGCCACCCTACGGTGTGCAACCACCCAGCCCGGTGTTGCAACAGTCGAAACAATGCGAGTGGGTGGGTAACATGGGCTGAGGGCGGATGCCTGAGAGAGGCAGAAGGATGATGAGAAGGAGGAGGAGGGGTGGAAAGAGGCTCCTTGAAGGCGCTGTTGCCATAGGTAACCTGGATCCGTGCCAGGAGAGGAGAGGGGGCTATTTGCATGTATTCAAATCTTGCATGAATTATTCACTTCGCAGCCTCCGCCGGAGTGAGGGTTGACAATAGCGGTTCACATGTACACACAAATGCACAAAATATCCTGTAAAAAACGGACACAAAAATCTGCCTTTTGGTGCACAGAAGCACAGCCCTGCGAGGTGTGAGAAAGGTGAGGAGGTTACGGTGAGAGGCGGCCTGGAGTAAAATCCGTCACAGAGCTCGGTCAGGTTTAAAAGCGTTAAGACAATGACCGTTGTGTTATCAGTTTATCTCATGTAAAAGCAGTCAGACCAGTTGAGGCCCTGTTTACCGCAAACACTGATGATGTGACGTAACCGCATATATGTGCTATTTGACTTGAGTGGGCAGGTGGCCTTTGATTAAAAACAAAGATAAACAAAGATGTTCTCGCTCAGGGTGGTTCGCTACTGAGTGCCTGCTCTGCATCGGTGTCCCCAAGGAAGCGTTCATAAATTCAGTGGTATTAAAATGCCTTGAAAAATGTTTTATCTAACATAAAAGGGCCTGTAAGCATTCCCCTGTAAAATACCCTAGAAAAAAAAAAAAACGGAAAAGAAAGAAAAATAAAACATGAAATGGATAAAACAATTGCCAATCGTGGTGCAGTTACTGTAAAATGTAGTGGTGTAAAGCTACCCGTGCATACTTACTGATATTTACAAGACTGTAGGATTGTCAGCCCCTCATGCTGAAACTCTCTACGCTCCCTCTCCCCACTGCTCTGTCTTGTTAATTTTATAAGATCCAGCATATTGCCACTTATCGGCTGGCAGTGTTGTAAAAGCTCTGAGGTCAGTGCATTACTGAGCTGCTGGGCTCCTCTCTTCCATTAGAGGGAGTTTTCAGGCTGAGCTGGCCTTCGCTCAATCAAACGCAGGCTCCAAGCACAGATGAGAGGGACACACACACACACACACACACACACACACACACACACACACACACACACACACACACACACACACACACACACACACACACACATGCGAACAAATGGAGACTCTTTCTATCCTCGTTTGTGAAACGTGCGCATAAATATTGGAAACTGAACGCATACATGCGCTTGTTACAGCAGGCCTCCCTCTTTTCACACTTTCAAGCCTGCAGGCGGTAAACACCTTCATTTGCATGTGGCGTTTGCAGTAAGGAGAATAAATGCAAAGGTGGTGCGGATGACATTTTCCCAGCTTGGCATTTAAACAGACTTTAACACCAAATGAATTGTAGCTTCCTCCAAACTCTGGAGAAGGTGAAACAGATGAGAGGTGCAGCTCATAGCAGCAGGCGGGAATAAGAATGCGACTGATTTAACAGAGATGCCAAAATAAAATAATAATAATAAAAAATAAGTTGTGTTGCTTGGAACATGACATTATTCTTTCCAGTCAGCCAAGAAATTAGGCTGATTTTATTGTCCCTGCTTTTCAAGGTGTTGCCAGGGTCACAGGAATTTAAGCATAAGCATTAATTTAAAAACAAATATGGTCTTTTTATTTCAAATAAAATGCTTTAGTAATTATGATGTAGGCTACAGCTTTCCTTTTCTTTATTTTTTTATACCTTTTTACCATTCAAAGGAGTGCTAACATGAAAGGGTTGCTTCTTAATGTTCCTTAAAAGCATTTATGTTTTAAATATAGTGCATTTCATTGTCTGCAGTGATTAAAATCGTGAATTTTTGATGTCAGCAATCCCGGTGGGTTGTTTGTCTGAGTAACCTTCCTGGTCAGTCCTCTCATAAGAAAAAGGCACCCTGCTTTGCTTTCAGTTATTGTGTGCCCACTTGAAAATATGTATGTATTTCTTTTGCAGGAGCGGAGCCCTGGGAGGGTGGGAGGGTGTGTGTGTGGGTGTGTGGTGGGTGGACAGCCGAAGGAGAAGCCTCTGACAGACTTTGCATGAGAATGGCCGGGGTCCTGTGAACCTTCTGCTCCCTCTGTCCACATTCAATGGCGTCGCTGCAGTTAGCATGGCAAACTAAGATCCAAGTTCTCGGACTTTTTAATGCAGCCCCCCCCCCCCCCCCCCCCCCCCATACACACACACACACACACAAACACACACACACACACCCTCCCCCACTAAACCAATGTCCTGAATCCACATGGCAAACTTTCAACTTGGTCCTCTGTATGTCGGAGCTGAGGGGAGAGACTACAGATTTGAATAGGTGTCTTGAGGACCACCAAGTTCAGAGAAGCCTACACACACACACACACACACACACACTCACAGGTGTTGCTGCAGTATCACTAGTTTTCATTTCCATACTGTTCATGAACAGAACAGAATTGAAAAAATAAAAAAGGAGAAAAAACCCAACATTTTTTATAAATCCAAATGTTTCACTCACAGCATTATCATTAATCGTAACCTATTTTCCCTTACTTTCAGCTAAATCCCATTCTGGTTTCACAGCATGTTTCCCACAGGTGAAATCTTTGAATATAAAAGAAAATTAAAATCCAGAGAATGAAGCGAGTTCAACCAGTTTAACTAAAAATAAAAACCCACCTGCTTTTCTCACGTATCAGTTCATTATCACATACTATTTTACTAATTTTGTCATGCACATTTTTCAAAAATGTTGACTAATCTTCTAAGTGAAATATTCAAATTTGCTTAATTCTATATGAAAGGAGAGCTGTTTTGCGTTAGTGTTTTTTTAAATAATTTTCAGGGTTTATTTGTCAATGACGGTTACTCCTCGCTCTTCCTGTGCTTGCGCACACTTCCTTCCTGAAGGCCCTGACATCCATACTGATGCACTTCCAGACTAACTAAACCAACTAACACTATTTGATAAAAACTGGTTTTGAGAAATTAAATAACTTTGAGTTTGAATGTTCTTGAGAGAAGCAATAATATTTAACAGCGATTAAGTATCTGAGAACATTTCAAGTTGTAAAAGTATGTTTCCTTTGACTGTGATTTATCTGGGAGCAATTTAAAGTGAACTGTTTTTTACTTACTTATGTCATTACAGTAAAATACTTCAGTCTGCCAATATTTTTGCTACTTTCTCTGTATAATTGATCGTTGGTACGTCTCAGCTGCATCGAGCATCATCGCCATGCGTTATTTATGTACTTTGTCATGTGCACAAACGTGATGAACTGGAGATTTTTATTTTCAAATAGATCTTCGATCAACGGTTAGTATATCTAAGAGAAAAAAAAAAAGGTGTGAGTTAAAAAGGCATGCGCTGTTCGAATAAAATACACAATAAAACAACACTCTTCTCCTCATTCCAGCTTGTTTATTCCAACAAATGAAATATTGTTTCTGGGAGATCCTAAATCACGACATTGTGTGACATCATTGTGTTTTAATAATGCTTTGCATGCGGGGTACAAATAATATACACAGATGCACAGCCGCAGAAATACACATCCTCTTTTATTTTAAAGCGGTGCCATTTGCTTTTACGGCCAGGGATGATTGTGTGGTTCTGTCCTGCTGTTAAAGGCCTTTGTGGTGCTAACCGAGCACGATGTTAGAGACCCTCCCTGGACAAACAAACACCGGAGCAATTACAAGACAATTAGCTGACCCCAGAGGGTTTATTTAGTTTAACAATGAGCTGTTTTTACAACTGAATGGTCTAATAAAAATACACCCGTTTAGCTGCAGTCATAATAATCAGTTTAAGGGTGCGGAAAATCTGTGATATTATAACAACAGATATGGTTAATATAATGTGTCATGCTTTATGTTTGCTATTCTGAACACACACGCGGGGCTTCATATTGAATAATGACACATCATATTAACTATATAGACTCAATTAACTCAACTTAAAAAAAAGTGTAAGTGTAGGTCAAATGTTTGAAAAAAGCAACAGTTTCAACACAAGGTGCTTTTTTCTCTCCACTTGTCTTCACATCTGGTACCACGAGGGAGCAGGCCATGCTGTCAGAGTTGTACAGTCCATACAGACTTTATGTTACATGATCCGTAACTCTATCTATAGGTGTTATAGTATCATTCCCACCATTAAAGAGGTTTTCCACCTTCCCAATGACCCCCGCCGCGCCTCACAGGACACAGAAAACGACCTGATGGCAATATCTTTTACTGTACAGAGGGTGAGCCGAAGTGTGTGCGTGCGTGTGCGTGAGGGTGTGAGTCTGTCCCCGAGTCTGTGCACGAGCTGGTCACTCTGGACTCTCTGGCTCTGGAAAGCCAGCACGCTCGACCTTCTCCGGTGTGAGAGTGAGGGAATCTAGCACGGCCTGTAAGCATGTATATCAGGTCATCTCATGGCTGGATGGAGACTCCCTGGGTGGCCCACTGTGGTCAATACTGCACTGGTGACTGGACACACAGAATGGGATAATCTCCTGCTTTCTTTCAGGGCCGTGGTGCGCAGCCCCCCCCCCACACACACACACACACACACACGCACACACACACACACGCACACACACACACAAACACACACACACGCACACACACAAGCACACACACACACAGGTCTTCTATTTTATACCGGCCTGACCACCGAGGCCCGTCTGGTAATAATTTCAGGTCAGAACCAGTAGGATGGGCAGAGGGCAGGACAGCCTGGACTGAGCTAAGGGACAGTGTTGTCGGGAGAGAGTGGGGAGGGGCCTGAAGGGGAGAAGCGAGCCCATTTCAGCCAGAGCAGTGGAGCACACTGGGGGCACTGGAGCATCGCCTCCGCTGGCTGTTGGGGGGGGGGGGACAAAAGGAGGTGTGATCGCCACAAAAAATAGAACCTGTGTGTGTGGCTTGGTTATGAATGTGTATCATTGTTCAGAGTTTCCTTCAGCTCCAGCAACTCCCTTCATCACCCCTGCTGCTCACACACAAAAGCGCCTAATTGACACTACAGATATAGGCCAGTACAGTTTAACTGTTCCTCCAAAACTTCAGGTTTGGATGAATCTGTGTATTTCAAATGGAAGCTGTCTATTTCCACATCCTGCACGTTGTACATGAAGCATCAGATTTATTTATGTCCTGTGTAGAAGAAACAAACTGCTGATATTATGAATATATATGTCTAATATTGTAAATAATAGCATGAAAACAACAAAGACTATTAAGCAGACAGATAACAGATAACAGTCTCTGTTAGACTTCTTAACACTTCCTTCTATTTCCAGACAAGACTCTTTAATTTTTTTTCTGATGATGACATAAAAAAGTATATAGTTTTATTTAAACAAAATATGAAATATGAACGACTTTTTAAAAATATATATAAAATGCACCTAAATAGAGTTGGAGTGGCTAATTAAAATAAATAAATAAATAAATAAATAATAATAATAATGTAATAATGTAATATATATTCAGGTTGTATGACAGCGTTCATGGAAATATCACCCAGACAAGGTTTACAAATATTGCGGAAAGAGAAATTACATTTTTAGGTCTAGCTCTTTCACCACATGACTGGACTAAAGTAAATTACAGAGTATCACCAGGCTTATTTGGTCTGTATAAGAGTAAAGAATTTAAATACAAACATTTACTGAAATGTATAGAAACTAAATGAACAGTGAAGGAAAAAAAACAACTGAGGCCGTTTTTATTTCAAAATTTCATGCACTTTATTTGAAATATCAGAACACAACAATGGCTGTTTTTAAATAGACTACTTAATTACAGAGTGAAAATACTCGACAAAATATTCATCTGCCTCTCATGCCCCACAGAAAACAAGAAAATACATCAACTGAAGCTCACTCGTATTTTAATACTTTTCAGTCAAAACACTTTTAAGTAATGTTTACCGAGGAAAAAGAAGGTACTCTTGGGGCTCTCATTTGATCGCTGAGCTAAAACAGATCTCAAAAATAGTAATTATTGTTTAATTAAAATGAAAAAAATTGGAAAAATGTTATTTGACGAGTGCATTTCACACTTCACACAACCTCCAAACGTACCTTTTTGTTGCGGCTTTGACTTACCTGTTTGCAAAGTCTGGGGACCAGATGAACAATAATATAATGATGTGTCTGAGTGATCGTGCAGCTGTGGAGGTGGCATTTTTCTTATGTGGTCAGTGCTAAGCACGTTCAAAGAAACTGGCTACAAGCAGCGTGTGTGTTTTGTTGTTCACGGCCCAAAGGTGGAATCGCTGCTTTTCGTCCGCATGGTAGATATTTCAAAGACCGCATCTGAGAAAACACAAGCATAGAAAAAAGGAGTGTTCAGTAAAGGAATGGTGCTGCAAATTGTGCTTTTAGTTCAACTGTATTGTTCTGATTCTGGATAAAGTTAAGTAAATGCTGACAAAACGTTTTCAAGAGAAAAGGATGAGCCCACATGCAGAGCTTCTCCGTTTGTGTTTCCAGCACGAGAGCGCTCTGCATACATCTAGGAAGAATGACGTTGCTCATGTCATCATCACAACGTCACGCCCAGCCGTTAATGTTTACGGGAGGGGGGAGTGTGTTGGTTTGTTTGTGCGCATATCAGCTGTCTGCATCCATGGTGTGCGCGACCCCTGAGCTGGCAGACAGTCATGTGTCAAAGGTCAGGTTAGATCCTGTCTGGGCCTCCTGGCTGACCCCAGCGCCCGCAGCACAAACACATACACAAAAACTGGGGGCTCAGTTGAAGGAGGGGGGATGGGTGGTCCCTCTACCAGACTAATATCACCTTTGGGATTAGGATCCAGACAGAACTACATTGACCCCAAACATGCTCACACACACATGCAGACGCATACTGCTTCAGCTGCCAGTTCTGCTTGGTCATAAAACAGGACTTGGCTGTGCTGCATGATGCAGAGAGGAGCAGAGGTGCTGAGTCTGGGAGGACCGTCCAATTATCTTTGGGCGCTGAGTTAAAGAGGGTAGTGGAGGAGACCGGGGAGGTTCAAGCGTCATCATGGTGAGCAGAAAAAGAGGCTAATACAGTGCGAGGCGGCAACGTGAGGCTGTTAATCTTGCAAGGAGGGGGAGAAGAAGCCAGGGAACCACTCTGTAAGGCATAAGTGCAGATACAGTTTTCAATCAATGTTGTGTAAATTAACCTTCTATAATATAACCTTATGTACGTCTATAAAGCATTTTACAAATACAAACTAACACATGCAACATACATTTTTTAAACCATTGCTTATTTAACAAAAATGAATAAAAAAAAAAAATAAAAAAAAATATATATATATATATATATATATATATATATATATATATATATATATATATATATATATATATATATATATATATATATAGGAAATACTAAGTATCCCCAAAGAGTTTAAGAAGATAAGGAGTAGCAAGGTGCTGCTAAGTGTTAGTTCTTGATGAAGTGGCAGTCAGCAGGTTGCAGACCTCGATAAAAGAAGGTATTTTGGCAGTTTGCTCATCCAAAGGATTCTGATGTGCAGTAACACTATGCCAAAAACGGAAATGCATAAGCAATATTGTTTGAGAAGCATGTGTTGTTACACATCAAATCAGAAAGGGTTAAAAAAAATGTACAAACCTCTAGTTCTGCAGTGAGAAAAATTATTAGCAAGTAGAAAGCGTTCAAGAAAGTTGCCAATTTTCCCACATTTCAACAAATGTACCCCAACGTTTGATCTTGCAATACTAAGAGAGACGTTGTTGCATTCAAAGACGGGGTACTAAGTGTTGCACATAACTTTATGTGCAATCTATATGCAGTATTCAGTGTTTTTTTGTTTGTTTGTTTTTTAATTGTACGACAAGCATGTTGGGTGTAATTAGGGTTTGGTGTGTTTAGTTGCCCAACAACAGTTTGTCATGTGAAGGAACTGGAGATTGAACCACCGACCTTCCAAGTGGAGAACAACCACTAAACCCACTAGTGATCAATGCAAACAAAGATGCTGGGATATGTCAAGTATTGTAGCTCTTAAATCTAATCCAAATACTGATTTAGTAATTCAGAGATAGAGCCTGGAGCAACATCATCAGCGTGCAAGATGTTTGCAAAAAATACAAGCCAAAGAGAAGTGGAACTGTAGGATTTCAGCTTATAGTGGAAAGAAAAAAGGTCAGATTCAGAGGAGCTGATGGGCTTCTGCTACCAGGCCACTGGGAAAACTTCCTAAATAAGCCAGAGTGTTAAGCCTGCTAATCCCCTGTATTATTGTAACATCTGTGAGGTCTAGAGCGGCTCTGCTAGTGATTACCGAGACAGATGTAAACAATATCCTGTCTGAAAAGGAGAGGAGAGAGCTTGGTTAAGTAAGAACCTGCTGTTAGGATCAGAGCAGAAGATGGTTAGAATTTGGAGAATAGAAAGCAGGTACGATGGTACGATGTGTCAAGGGGTATCAGGGGGGAAACAATGACAACCAAAGCAAAAGATGTAGCAGCTGTGATATTTGTAGAAAGATGTAAATAGAAAAGAGAAAATGAGATTAAAAAAGAAAGTAGAGAATTGTCAGAATACAGTATGAGGATGGCGGAGAAAGAAACTGTCGGCAGATTGGGAAGATGGCAGAACCGGGGCCGGGTGTTCCCGGGTAAACAGACAAGAACGAGGGAGACGAGCCTAATTTATGTAGAGTTAAACTGAGGGGGTGAAGAATGCCTGGGACCTCTTGATCAGCCCAGAAAACTGGGGAGCAGCTTTGGGTGCTATCAGCGTGAGAGCAAATAGGGCACAGGGAAAAGAGGGGGGATGGGGGAGACAACAAGAGGCTTGGAGGATGCTCTCTCTGCTCAATTCAGCTGTGGCTGTCCGTCTGATATCCCATTAAGGTTTGGGACAGCTTTTGAGGAAAGCGGCAATGAAGAGGGGCGAGTCGCAGACTGGGAGGATAGGTGGAGGGGAAGTGAACGGGAGGCTCCTTGCCTCTCCGGTTTGGCTAGCCATTAAATCCATGGGGGTTGTGTGTCTGCTTCTCTGCATACTAATTTCTTTTTTTTCTCCCCTTGAACGTGTGCATGGAAGAGGGCCGGGGGGAGTCGGGGGCAAGACGCCCCGATGAAGAGCAGCCAGGGAGGCAGGTCCAATAGGCAGACCATTATTGTTGTCCCTGTGAAACTGCCATTCTGTTTTAATTTATCAAAGGTATTATTATTTTGAAAATGCAAAAACTATAATTCAAGCTGGTTACCAGTTAATCCACCCTTCAAAAAATAAAAAGTCCTGACTATCTTTTTGTACTCCCCCAGCTGTTGGACTGCAAAACGAAGCCCCCTTTCCAGACGAAACGGTTCTCACTAGAGGTAAATCTTTCCACTATTAAATACTCCGCAATTCAAAAATGGTTAGAAATCAGATCTAAACCACTGTTGTCAGACAACCATGCGCAGCGACCCGATTTCCTGAGACACAATGATGCAAACCCAACATCGGTATAAAACAAATCAGTAGCAGCTAATGTCATCCGTCAGAATCTTGTTTCCGTTTCATGTTGAGCGAGTAGACAGAGAGTATGCTTTGTGTACGTGAAACCTGGCTGATTGCCACAGGAATCCGTGTGTGTGGGTCGTTCAAGGGCCCTGCGAGAAGCAGAGCGGACAGCCTGGCAGGGTGATGGTTGAGTCTGTTGATGCAGGCAGACAGTTTAATGACAGTCCTCACCCCTGAACACACAGACCTGTGAGCGCCTGGCATGCTCGCAGATGAACTCACACAGTATGACACACGAGCATATATGTGTGATCTATGGTGTGCTGTTTTGTGCACGAGACACTTGGGCTGGTGAAAATGAAAGAAGGAAAAAAGTCTTTCTATTTATAGCCTTGGATAAAACAACTTGAACGGCTTCAAATAGTTTCCAAGTACTTCCTTGGAAATGTTGTATTACGTTTTCATTTAGAGCTTGTCCTTCGCATTTGAGGATTCCAAACAGCGCTTCAAGCTGTCATTAGGAGTAACTAATTAAAAATAATAGCGGTGGCTGCTGGCCGTGGTGAGTGGTGAGAAAGTAGATAACTATTGGGAGGCTCGATCGAGGCTGGGCTCTTTGTGCTTTCATTGTGTGCTAAGTTGTGCCTGGCCATGGCTTTGCATCTTATTCAGCGAGACTTGCTCTGGTCTGGACTTGAATTTGGTACCCAAACAAAGACATAGAGCCACCTCATTAAAAAAACATGTCATTGGATCAGGCCTGGGCTGAATTGTGTGATTTTCCCTCCTACTATAAGTGACCGTGACTGTGCGCTGGGCTGAGTGAGAGGCCGAGTGGAGGCCTGCCAATGGAGCGCTGCACCGCTTTCCTATGGGAACCTCCCCCCTCTCGTGGGTGGGGTCACATTTAAAGCTTTGTTGGTCTGTTAACACAGCTTTATAAAATGACTCTTTATGGAGTCAGCAAATGAAAACCACAGCCCCAGCTTTTCTTCTGACAGAAGGAGATTGTGTAAATTAAAATTGGACAGTAGAATGAAGGGGATCAAAATAAAATCCGCACTATCTGAGATGAGTTGTGGTGCACATGTAAAGAGCCTTTATTGCGTATGTGTCTGCATTATTGTTTCAGCATACTGCATATCTCAACATGAGTACAGCACGCACATGCGTCCCCTCTCTCTCCCTTTCCCTTCTTACCATGCACAAGCAGCAAGGACCCCATCCTCGCCGTCCTATTGCTGTCTGCTGTGTGCCTGATGAAAAAGCAAACCGACAAAGGGGGTCCAAACACCTAAATGCAAGAAAACACACATTTCTAAATAGGACCGACATAAACATGAACCATGATAGGGAGTTTCTCAGACATGCCATCAGGGATCCACACATCTGTGTGCTTCGCTGTCTTTTTTTTTTTTTTTCTGTTATCCTGCTACGAGAGAAAGTGGGACCGTTCGGCGTCTGTCGCTACCCAGCAGAGGTGATGATCCACGGGACTGCGAATGCACCAGAATACATTTGCTCAAAGACTCTGGCATGTTGCCAGATGCACTGCTGAGAAAGCACAAGCTCATGATTGTCCCCCAAAATTAGAACGATAACGGAAACAGGCACAAAACAGGAAACTGTCGCTTTTTCTTTTTTTTTTCCAGAAAGAGCCCGTGCAGCTCCTTTCTGAGGGGAGCTGGGTTTATGTTTATAGTGTGAGCAGTACTTATAAACCAGTAAGTGAATGCAGCAGCATAAAGACGAACCACGGGGGGCACCAAAATCAGAGGTTATGCAAATAATTTTCATAACCTGGGATAATTTGGCTTGTGGGAGATGATGAAGACTACCCCCTGTTACATTTTAGATGAATACGGACAGCGCTTTGACTTAAAAGTGAAGCTACAATGCATCCTAACAGCCAAACATAAAAACACACATAAACAAAAACTCTTTCCATGACAGACATATCTGCCAATTACATGTAAATAAAATTTTTAACATGTTTAATCTAAAAGGAAAAACATTGTACCCTTTTTTGGTTAATAACATTACTCAATTTTCCTGACGTCTTAATTATATGTCTGTGGCATGTTTTTGACCAAATACCAGAGGCATACAATACAAAAGTGCCCCTTTTCAAGCCTTGTCTTTACAGCTGTGTTCACAGCAGCTGGTTTTACGCAGTGGGGTCAGCGTCTCGGCGCGACGCCTCTTCTAAAATAAATGTTCCAGGTTTGCAATACCTAGTTAGAGAAACAGAAAATGCAGCAAGATGGGAAGCTGTGACGATAAAAGATGATGACGCTGGATAACACTAATCTGATCTGGGTCTGTGGTGTCACAGGCGCATCTGAATCTTTCAAGCACCCGCCCCACTTTAAAGTAATAATATCCCAGTGAGCAAATTTTTTAATGAGTTTTATGATGAATTGTGAACTGTGGCAGATAGTGGAAAAAAGTGAAAATATTATTCACCCTATTGTCTAAAATAGCTAACACAGAAAATAGGAAAAAGTTGCATTAAAGAATGTCACTGGATTTTTTTTTTTTGTCCTACTGCAAAGCAACTTCAAAATAATGTAAAAATTAGACCTCATTTCTTCACACAAAGCCCAGATATATCTGCTTTCTGATTGTATTAAAAGATACACAAAAACTAGGCTTAAGATGATAGGATTCTACTAACCTGAGGATACAGAGCTGCTCTCAGGAGAAAAAAAAACCCCATTCATTTTGAATATAAAAACAGGTAGAAAGCAGAACGAGAGTGGGGAAGCCCTGTTATAAACCTCTTGCAGATATAGTCAGCTTGCCAAACCATCCTGTCAGATCAGCGCCTGAGGAGAGGAGGAGGGGGAAAGAGAGCCGGCAAGAAGGGGAAGAGAGCAGAACTGGGGTGAAAAGGGTCAGCAGGGAGGAAAGGTAAACCCCAGAAGCAAGCAGACGATTGTGTGTGTAGTGCATTTATATTCCAGCGTGTGTGTGTGTGTGTGTGTGTGTGTGTGTGTGTGTGTGTGTGTGTGTGAGTGGGTGGGTGTGCATGTGTGTCAACCCCAGCTGGGCAGACATTTACTTGACATGCTGATAGGGATTTAAGCAGTGGGTGGTGTGTCTGACCAAGGTGAGTGAATGAGCAGAGAAGGGGAGCCGGTGGGGATCGAAGGATGATGGGAGGTGGAGGGAGGCGTCAGACCAGAGGGGCTCACAAAACTGCTGTTACTAAGCTTGGTTTCAGCGTGACTTGAGACGATTAGAAGACAGAGGCAGAAATGTGGAGGAAAACGGGGGTAAAGGAGGAAGCTTTTTGTAGGAGAACCCTCTAGGCTCTGCAAGAGAAGGGGCACTGGTCTATTGAGGGGATGAGAAAAAGTGGGGTCTTCCTTTCAGGCACTCTAATGAAGCTTAAGTCCCCGATGCAGAATGGGAGCAGGCGACCGCAGGGTGGGTTTGCTTGTGCCTGTGTGCCTCTCCATTTCTGCCTTCTCTTCCTCTGTCCTGTCTTTTCCACATCTCGTCTGCTTCATCTCCTCCCCTCACATGCTGCAGTCCCTCCTCTTAAAGGGCTTACACAGTCCACGACGCAATGTGCATATATGTATCGTGACTCGTGGACTTGACTGCTGGATAGTTTGATGAAATGGCTGCGGCAAAGTGGATTTCACCAGGATATGGATGGTTGCAGTTGATGTCCAGCTTGATCTAGAAGTTCTGGCGCTGCTGCACAAAATTACGAAATCGGGCAAAAATAAAACAAATACCAGGGTGGTAATTTTAAAAATGAATTTAAAAATGAAATAAATTGAAATTCAAATACATTTGCAAAGATCAAGCCAAACCATTCCACAGTGGTGCTTGTGATGAAAGACATACATGTCTGATTGAGGCACGCATAGTCGATGAACCTCGAGCCGACATGTGAAATTACAGAAGGCAGCAGACTGAGACAGACAAGGGGGCTGTCAAAGCGTCTGACTGGGTTTGACTGTGTTTGGCTGGGGGTTGCTTGACCAAGGGGCGGACTGGGCTGCAGGACTGATTTCTAGCACGATGTGGCTAAGGGGGCCGGCTGGAGACCGTTCAGGGACTCGCTGCAGGAGGGGTGGGGGTTAGAAGTGGGTGGGTGATCCCCTTCCCCTCCGCTCAAAATGTCCCGGGAGCGAAGCAATAAGAACCAGCGGCAGATTACAGACAAGCCAAACAGCCAACTGGGGATGAATAGCAGACGGATGGCAAACCAACGCACACACCACGCCATGCTGCAGTGATGACCCCTCCCCCCAGCCTCCTCTAACCTTGACCCTTGAGGTCCCTCTTAACCTATTTCTGAATGAAAGTCAGTGCAGCTGGGGTGTCTGGCCGTGAACTAACCGCAACCCCCTCCACTACATAGACTCCCTTGTCTCCCTTGTTCCCTCATCATTTAGCACGTTCCCACGCTTTGTGACTGAGATGCTCCCACCGCATCCGAATGATTCAATCTAATATTTATGTGGCCACTGTCTGCCCGTTTCTAAGGGCAACAGCACTTTCAGGGTTGTGTGTAGATTGTAAGAATGACCTGTTAAACATTATAATCCCAGTGGTTGATTTTTATTACGGTGATTTAAGTAGCTTTGTTTATATTAGCACAGTAATGTTCCTCTCTGGTCTCAAATAGCATCCACAGCCTCTCTCTCAGTGACGCCCAATAACAATCCATCCAGCGCGAGCACGTGTGTACACTGTACTATGCATGTGGAACAATGAGGGTGGGTGGGTGTGTGTGTGTGTGTGTGTGTGTGTGTGTGTGTGTGTGTGTGTGTGTGTGTGTGTGTGTGTGTGCGTGTGTGTGCCCATACACATCATTCACGGGGGTTCAAACCCCACCACCTTCACATTTTCATTACGGCCAAGTCTCAGGCCTGTGTTAGAGCAGCGTGGCCTTTCGCGGGCAAGGAGGCAGTTTAATCACACATACAGCACAACTCCATTTTCATTTCCTTTTCATATGGCCTCCATTCCACTCGAGCTTCATAACTCTCCTCTCAGAGCTGTCTAGCCCATCTGAGTGTTTGCAGCTTGTTGAAATGACATAATCAGTGACTTGGATAAATGCCTGGCTGTTTTTCCCCTCAGTCTATAATCAGACTTGGGCCTCAGCAGCAACACTTGGAATTACACCCTAAGATGGGCAGCTTCATCTAAGGAACGTGCTCAAGCATCAGTGATATGAATTTAGCTTGCTCTACTTAACGTATTGCTGCTAAAAGAAGGAGATTGACTTCTTGTCCTGTTCAAGAAATTAACATGCTACTTTCCTTTTTTAAAGAAATAATAGTTGGTACTGTAACGTTATGCGTGTCCATATTATTTTTCATGTTAATGATGAGCAGATCTTTGGTCACAGCAGAAGGAGAAAGACCAGGATAAATTGAGTGATGGCTGTAAATGCTTTCAGCAACTATTACTTGAGAGGGTTGCCCACATTCAATCAATACCACGGTGTGTAAAAAGCAAGGGGCAGTCAGAATGAGAAAAGCTGCCATGGAGTGAGAAATAAAATAAGTGGAGGGAGAACAGAAGAAACACAAATGAATAACACAAATTCAGAAGATTAAAATAAAATACACTTGAAAATATGTTATTTCCTTTTTCTTTTTACAGTTGCAGAAAAAGCTTTTACTCTTTGTGGGTCATGAGAATTTAGGCGGTTATTTTCTTCTGTCCTGTAGTAAAGCCAGTATAATAATCTGGATTTAGAAATCATCGGTTATAAAGAGGCTATTTTCCATGATTTATCTAAAATGAAAACAATTGGATTTGCAATTATCAGTACATGACTTTGATGTACCCGGAGTCGATGTGCATCTTTAAAGACTACACGAATACTAACAGTGTGGACTGTCATTCACATATGCAAACGCAAATAATAACATTCAAGAGCGTGCAGCATGGCCACCTGAACCTGGGGCGACTGTACCATCCTGCCCGTGTCCTGGATATTGAATTATGAATAGCTGCAGCACCGTAGTAACACGCATGCGGCCGCTGTCATTAGTGTAAAAGCTTTCTGCAGGGCTTGGTGTTTGGGAGTGCTTTTTCCTTGTGAGTAAGTGTTTATGGACCTGTGCAAGTCTGTGTGTGTGTGTGTGTGTGTGTGTGTGTGTGTGTGTGTGTGTGTGTGTGTGTGTGTGTCCAGTGGATGATGATATGCTTGCATGCATGGTGCAGTGCTACGTCCATTGGACGCTTGATGTGGCACATGGCACCACCTTGTTGTCTTCAAAGGTAAAACTGCCTCCTTTGTGATCCAGACAAACGGCATAACAGTGATAAACCGATTTCCCTCCGTCAGCTGCTTTTATCGCCTCTCATTCACGTCGTCCTCCGTCTGTTGTTTGTCTCAGTGTTTCAGAAATATAGCTACAGTTGCACCGAAAGCAATAATGTGCTTTTATGAACCCACTAATTCTAGAAAGCTTACAAAAACTGGATGAATAAATAAGCTTAATCTTTGTTGCTGCATTTTTCTGATCCAGTCACCCTCTGAGAGCGTACCTGTTATTTTACCCCAACAAAGCGACAGCCCCTCCAGCCTAACCACAACTACCGTTGGCTCTTAATACTAACCTGCTTAGATCAACCTAATCGGAATAACTGCAGGCTGCCTAGAAAGAGACACGTAATTAAAACTGTCTATGAGACGCAAAGATTTGCTATACACTTAAAACAAAACAGAAGAAAAAAAATCTATGCTTATCATGACTGGATCTACAGGAAAATATTGCGTGTGACTTGCTGTAGTGTGAACGACCTATACTTAAAAATGCTGAATAAAACATACTGACAGGGGGTTCGGGGGTGTTTATATAAAGGCCGCGTAGTCATTTTACTGTCAAACCTGCTTCACGCTTTTAAGTTCTCTGGCTTTTGCTCTCAGCTTACAGAAATACAAACTATACCTATCTATCATTATCATAATAACAGAAACTGGATAGGATTTCTCCTGGGATAAAAAGAAAATGCAAATAATAATTATATGTGTTTTAATGCTCTCATGTTCTTATAATATTTTGAGAGAAACATACAGAACATGCATGGGTGTGTCATACTCCTCTCACGTTCTGTGAAGTTCAAAGTTATCCTGCTACAGACTCACAGCAGATGCCATACAGCAGGTCCTCAGAGTGGCAGAGGTGCAGGACACAAACAACCCACCAAATCAACCTCTGCGATAATTACCACTGACAGGTGGAAACGGCTACAAATGTCATGGGAGCTGAGTATGAAATGGATAATTGTACAAATACACACGCATCTACGGAGCATAGAGACGCGCACGCACACACACACACACACACACACACACACACACCTCAAGCGCACGTGTCGATGTGCAACATCAGCATCGGAGGCTCCATTGCCACAGCTAAGACCACATTAAAACCATAAAGCACCAAGACGTCTCCTTCTCCACGTATGCAGCGCGTACCCTGCTGCTCCTGTACTGATGCCCCTGATCCCCCTGCACTTTGACAAGGCGTAATAAAGCCTGTATGAAGCGCCACATTGTGTGGGGAGAACACAATGTTGCATGCTGAGTGCTGTGAGAAGGGCGTACACTGGCGGGTCCCACGGCGCAGCAGCGCACCAGGGCCTATAGCAGCGAATGTTGAGCATGCTAATGAGGTCATTATGTTATGCCTCTCCCTTGCTTTTGCTCTCCTTTACAGTGAGGGCTTTGCCTGTCAGAGGAGCACCCGGGTAATGCAGCCGACCACAGATGTCGCATATGGCACAATGAGAAAGACACATGAGCTGCACCGTACGAGTTGTTGAGAGAAAGAAAAAGAGGTGATGCTGCATTTTTCAGTTAGCATCAATCGCGCGGAAATGGTGCTGGTGATTTGCATGCAGAATAAGGTGAGTGCAAAGAAAAGTAAAAATCCGGACAACAGGCAACATTCATTTGCTAATTGGCCTGACTGCGTATTCAATCAGCAGCCATGCAGGATTGCGTTTTTTTTCTTTTATCCCCTTTTACACCCACACTATTATTTACAACCAGGAGGGAGGGGTTAAGCACCAAGCACATGCAAAGGCAATTACGAGATATTTGCATAGCCGTTAACAATCAGACGGCAGATGGCAAACAGCGGGCATTAGAAAGCGACGAAGCGCCATCTTGGCTGAGGGAGACAGCTGGCATACAGCAATCGGCCATTTTGTAAGTAAGTGTCGCTGCCAGGCTGAAGCGCAGAGAGGCACCAGCTTATTTCTGTGTGCCAGGAGATTGGCAGGCGGGAGGGGGGGGGGGGGTTTGGTGATTTAATACCCTCCCTGGTACAGACAGCGACAGCGACAACGTACCATGTCTGTGCTCATCCCGCAAAGGCACGCCGGATGTTCGTTCAGCATAGCAGAGTTAGGAAGGTAATTATTTTATACCTTAGATTATTTGAACATGAGTGTGAAAATGAACAATCAAACGATACTCACCGAGAGGTGCTTGTTTCATCATGATCTCTGCGTGTTTGGGAATGTGGCCATCTGTCCGCTCTACTTCTTCAAGACCACGAGCAGCTTTCACTTCCTGAGCATAAACTCGACTTTCCTCTGAAATGTTCTACGTTCGGTTATTTTTCCATTCCTCTCTGTTAAGGCGATTTTCTTTATCTTCAAAGCATTTTCGCCTCAAACATCTGACACAGGAATCTCTTGATGTCGAAAGGAGTCGCTTCTACATATGTGAGGAAAAAGTTAGAGGAATAAAGACGGCACCGTAGTTGTTAAACTGTTGTCCTTTTCAGTCCACCTCTCATTCAGTTACAAGCCGCTCCCTTCAGTGGACTTCAGGTGTCATTTCTCTCCGCACACAGTGAGGCAGAAATGTATGAAAACCTGCGCCCGCCTTTCTTTCTTCCACCTTCAGATCAATACTGCACTGCCATATCCTCTGATGGGAGTTGCTGTTGGGAGGGTAAGAAAATCTGAGGCGAAAAGATATAGTAGATGGGAGAAAAAGTTCAAATTGTCTTTTCATCCTGGCTTATGAGATCTGAGGAATATTGTGCCCTACATGCTTGGAAGTGGGATTGAGCTGAAAAGTCCCGTGTATCATCTCAGGTGGATCCTCATTCAAACAGTGAAAGTGGAATGAGTAATATGAGGGTGTGAGCTGGGAGAAAAGGAGACGTTCTGCGTCCTATCTCATTCTTCCACTGTTTCTTTCCCTCCTTTGCTGTCTCCACGTCTTGCTCAGAAACTTTTATCAAGTATGTTGGACGTCAAAAAAGGCCCCGGGCTGAACCACACACAAAGGCGGCTTCTTTCTCTTCCCTCTCTGTTTTTTCCTCTCTTTCGTACACACACGTGCGTGTGCTGACACACATGCTGCGTGTGGGGCCGTTGTACGGTTAGGGCCCTGGCCCCGGCCCCGGCTGGTGCTGGGACTGTTGGAGAAAGAAAGAAAGATGAAGAGTGGAGCTGGGAGTGGTGGTGGTGCTGGTGGGTCCCTGGGCTCTGAGGCCTGCAGGCGGTGCTGGGCAACCTCTGCTAACCCCTCTCCTCTGTATTGATTTCTGCTGCTCCGCGTTGCTCCGCTCTGCCGAGGAGGCTCCTAGCCGGCGGGAATGCGAGCATGGCTCACCCGCCTCACCTGCCTCTCTCCTGGCTTGGTTGGCCTACCCTGCCCACTCTGCTGCAGCTTTGGCTGGCCCCTGCTGGCTCCTCGGGACCCCTACACAACACCGGGGCCACAGGAGGAAGGCAGCCAGAGAGCCCATGGCGATCCACAGCTGTGTTCACCTGCTCAGGGTTCACTCGCTTCGAACCACCTCCTCGAACTGCGTCTATCGGTTTCTCATTCCAATCTTCCACCCACTCTGCTTCTCTTTTTCCTCCTCCACTGCCTCCTCTTCCTGCTGTACACAAACAACCACAGACAGAGACGGAGAAAAGACAAGTTGATCTCAACTTTCAGCATGTTACCCGCTCTGAATGTCATTTCTGGTCTTTGATAAGGAAGAAGTTGAGGGTGAGGATTTTGGCATCCTCTCTCAGCTGGTAATATGAACCTGCTAACCTTAGCGAGCAGAAATTGCAGAGAGTTAAGTGTGTCAGGCAGCGAGATACCGCTTGCCAATGGTACTCTAAGTTATTATATTCTGATGTGCTGCAGATAGCAAAACATAGCAAGAGTGGGCCCATTATAAAAATCACCACTGCATCAATAGAATACATTAAAAATATTTACAGGAAAAGTTCTTCAACAACCGCACTCTTTTGCTCTCGTAGCAGCACAAGCCAAAGAGTTGCATTTATTTACTATAAAAGACGACATTAATGTTGTTTTTATTTGCAGTAAAAGCAACATCTAACACTGACAGGGCAGTTCAAACTGCCCTTTCCTAACTCTCCCAGCAGCATATGAGAGTGTGAAGGAATGGAAATGTTTTGGCCTGGATCGCAGTGCCCCCTTAGAAACTTTGTCAAAGAAAACATCTCAGCTTTTGTATCAGCTAGAGTTATTCAAACGGGTTCAGCAGCCCCTCTTCTTATGATAATAGTAGATGGGGTGGTGGGGTGTGGGGTGTGTGTGTGTGTGGGGGGGGTATTTCTTTGAGGATTCATAGTCCTATTGTGTATCCCAACAGAGAAGGAGCCATGGTCAAATTCAACCCCCACCACGCCAACCACACAATCGCCAAAACACTCCCACCAGTAGTCACCAGAGAACCGCGGAGCTGCAGAGCAGGGCCACGTCTCTCCACCCCTCCGCGTGCCCAAAAGTCAGCCTAAAATCTAGGGGCTGACTGTGAGGAGGAATAGCAGCATAAAGTGCAGCGGTTTAGAGTCAGTGGGCCGACAAGGCTTTGGAAGTTGGAGCTTTCTGTCATGGAGACAGTGAAGGGGGTGCAAGTGCAGTGTGGGGGTTTCACTGTTGGGACAAGAAAAGCGAGTTTGGGAGGGGCTGACGGGGGGCAAGTTGAGTTAGGGGGACATGGATGGGGACCCGGGGTGCGGTGTATGTCTCAGACACAATAATGCTATTCATTGGGCTCAGACATGGGTGTTAACTCCCCTCTGACAGCGCACAATGAGACTCGGTGGCATTCAGGCAGCCTTGGTGATATTGTTAGTTCAGGGCTGCATTCTCCCTGCCTCAGGACAGAGCGCCTGCATTGTGCCCGAACAGGCGGGATGGATGGCGGGAGGTTTGGGAGGTGAAAGGCAAAGAAAGAACAGTATGTCTGTCTATCTGTCAGTCGCGAAGAAGAGAGGGCGGAAGGCGCAAAGGGTTGGAGAAGGCAGGGAGGGTCAGTGGAGGCAGTGGCGTTGAGGGTGTTTTTGCACCTCGGAAGTAGACTTATCTGTTTTAGGTGGAATAAATAAAAGGAGAAACATGTGACCAAAAGAAAATGTGCAGTAAATTTTACTCAAATAGCCGAGTGGAGGGCTGCAGGACCTTTAGGGGACACAGATGTATTCAGGGCGAAGGCATGGTGGCTTTTTTGAGGGACGGGTTTTCATGCCATTTGTTCATATGAATATAAAAAAGAGGGACAGCAAAAAAAGGATGACCTATAAGGACTAACACAGGAGAGATACAGAGGAAAATGTACAGAAACCACAAGAATTAAAACATCAAAACAGAAATGAAGCAATCAAGTGCTGCGACTTGGACATAAACACGTCAGGTTTATTCTCCCCCTTTATTCATGCAAAATCATCAAACTGGGATAAACTGTTAGTGGCCATTCATTGTCTATTTGATGATTTTTTTCAACTAATCTGTACATTATTCTTGCTTTGTTTCAATGTCTTTGCATGAAATTAGTTTTGACTTTTTTTTTGTTTAATCTTTTTTAATCTTTTGGGACTTCACAAGAATCTGAGAGGATCAACATGAGGTTCATGAAATTGTGATGATCATAAAAATAAATGAACAACAGATATGAAAATGCCCCCCAGTTGCATCCTTAAAACCATCCATGTACGATGCTCCAATATTAAAAAAAAAGTTTATTTACCTCATGAAAACAAAGTCGTACATCATAATTTCATCAAATGAATTTGAGCATCCACTACTGCCCAAGCTGCTTTGAAACTTTATTTTTTAAATCTGTGAGATTCTCTGGACACCAACACATCAATAGTTGTAGAAAGGAGTGCAAATGAGATAATAAAATATATGAAAAATCTAACTGTTTTTGGTAAATGACACACAACCTCTGTCTGTGGTTGTTCGTGTACCTGCTACTTGCACTGAGAGTATCACTGCTCCTTCTGCAGAGAACAACCTGCTCTCCTGAACAGTACTTTGTTTGTTTCCCCTCTGGTAAACTCTGACCAGCTGTTCCCATAGCAACCTTACCTGTTCATTCGCTGTGTGTGTTTATGTGATAAAGAAAAGAGAGGCAGAGAGCGCGAGTGAGGTATAATACGCGGAGTAGTGTGGAGGCTCCATGATCCTAATGCGAGGATGCGCCCGTGTGCGGGTTTGTGCGCGTGGGGTGGAAATATGAACTGAGGGATCCTGTCGGAGTATGCTTTGATAAACACTCCGCTTTGTGTTCTGCATAGCTCAGCTAAAGCAACAAGGTAAAAACAACACAGAACTGTAGATATTATCATACATTCAAAAACATGCTCCTCGGGTTTCAGTCATCAGCATTCATTCTCAGCAGCCTGAAGTCAGACAGGCTTCCTCTGATGAGAAAAGAGCCAGCGGTGTGACGCTGGGTTCCCAGGCAGGCAAGACCATGCTGGGCATGGCTCTCATGTAGGGGTTAATGCCCCTCAGAGGTAGCGAAGGTACTGCTCTTTGTCCCTGGATTGAGGATTACACTGGTCAGCCAGCACTGACAATGTACCCCCCTCCTGAGATGGGAGGACCAAACTGCTCTCTACCAATGATAAGGGCAGTCAACTGATCACTAACTCAATCAAGGACTAAGAGAAGGGGGTGAAGAGTGATACATAAGTCACAGAAAGGCGCTGGGCAAACGTAAAGACAAGTGAGATAAAGGGATATAAAGAGGAGGAAAAGAGAGGAGAAGAAAGAAGTACAAGCAGCACGGGGACACGCTAAAATAAGAAGAGGCATGGAGTTAAAAAGAGAGCAATGGGAAGCAGAGGAGGGGTGAAGAGTAGGGTTCTTTTGAACAGGATTAGGGAGAGGAGATGAAAGGATCAGGTTTAACACAAGACCGTAAAAAGGCCGGGCGAGATAGCCAGAGGAGAGGGACCAGAGACTTAAACTCCAAGCAAGGAAATCAAGTAGAGGACGGGGAAGGAAGAGAGGAGGAGTGCTCAGGTGTCCATGACCTCTAGGGAGTGACGGAGGGCTAACTGAAAGCTTTATTATATCATCAGGTGCACGTCTGACAACTCCCTCTCTTTTTGCTCCTTCGGCCACAGCACACACCTATGAAAATCTAATGACAAATGCAGCGGATAATTCTATTACTTAGGACTTTAATAGAGGATATTTAGGGGACAGTTAGTGGGCCTGGGTGGCATAGCTCAAGCCCACTGCAGACAGATATGGCTCTGCAACACTTAACAACAGGGATTTGGCAGCACTGTTGATTGAACATGCCAAATCCCATTTGTCGGAGGGCTGTGCGAGTTTGTATCGACACTCTGTAACCTTGTGGCTCCGTAAAAGGAGACCTCAAAGTGTGCGTGCATGCATGTGTGTGTACATATTCGGTGGGCGGGCAAGCAGGTGGATGGCATATTTAGTTTGCCAGTTGTGTGGATGTTTCTCTCCTTCCTTCCATCTTTATATCGCTCAATTCTCCCCCACTGGAAAAAAAAGGGTGACAAGACAGAGATAAAGAAGCTTTCTCAAGACTTCTTTTCTTGTTTTCTCTCCCTCCCCCTCTCCGTTCATTCCTTCCATCCCCTACGGAAGAGCTGCCAGACAGGAGTGCTCAGCAGCTCTCCGAACGTTATTGATCCTGAGAGCGAGCTGGACAGGGAGTTGGTGTCTCTCCCTCTCTCTCCCTCTCTCCTCCCTCCTTCAGAGCTTCATCCCCCCACAGAGCCCGCAACTTTTTCCGACCTCCCTTCCTCTTCCCACCTCTACTTCATTTATCAAGGTTAAAGAACTCCTATGAAAAAGGGAAGAGGGGGTCGCCTGGATGTTATCTGACTTCATGAAAGAAATCCCCTCAGGCCACTCCATGAGAGGAGGATGCACTATGCTCGACCCAACTTTGAACAAACGCGCACACACACACAAATGCAGAACAAGGTATGGCAACGAGCGGCGGCCCACTCACAGCCTGCCAGAAATAGAAAGTAGTGTGTCCAGTCTGGGTGCAAAGCAACAGGCCAATCAGGAATGCAAGTAGCGGACACACAGGAGCTGAAGAAATGAAATAATCTGTTGTTTTGAGTTTTGAGTGCAGAAAGGTAAAACTGTAAAACTAAGAGTTCAACCTTGTACGCTGTAACTAAATGTTTTAATAATGTACACATAATTTGCTCGAGGTTTATGGATTAGTTAAGCTTGTTGCGCTTGTTATAACAAGACATTTTAACAACTGGCTGAGGTTACAGGTGAAAAGACATTCAAAACAAGTCTTTACGTTTTTTTCATCCTCGTAGGGTTAGAAAACATAACTCCGGCATTTTCACGCACAATTTAGCCTACTAATTTAACCAGCCTTTGTAGTGAAACGTCGTACGTCACAGGCTGTTGATGATAATGGAAAGGTATTTTTATCCTAAAGAAAAGTCGAACTGATACGAATTTGCTCCTTCAAGTTAACGCATTAAGCATAGTTACTATGTCATATTAAAGGTGGCAAACTGTGCAAAATAAATAAATAAATAAATAAAAAACTGTTTCTCTGTATTTGAGTGTATGACTTGATTACAAACCCCCCAAAAATGAGAAAAAAAACACTATTCTGTAATTTTGCTTGGGCCGGAAATCCACCCAGGATCCCGAATCCGAAAGGGTGTGTTACATCTTAGAGTAGAATTTGACATCTTCCTCATCTCTATCTACACCGAACTTTATATTGGATTTTACACTGTATTCATTCAGTCTTGTAACTGGGGAGTCAAGACTCTGAACATGGTTAAATAAAGAAAAAACATAGGTAATAATGTGTCACTTTTATGTCTTACTTTTCTAATGTCTCATATCTCAACCAGGAAAGTCTATTTGGCATTTTCTGTCATTTTTCTTTTCTTGTTGGAAGGTGGAAATTCTCTCTGAAAACACTGGCAAGAATTTATAAAAACTATAAGAAAACAATTATGACGTGATGTTTTTTGAGCAGTGTGTTAACACTGATGGTTGGTACAGCGTTCCCATATCAGTGCAGTGTTTTAACAGTCTGGGCCAGTTTAAGGCTTCAAGACTGTGTAAAAGAGGGAGTAGAAAAAAGTCCTTGGTTCAGTGCAGACCAGGAAAATGAAATAAATGCACTGGTCAAGTCTTTTTTTTTTTTTCATCCAGTTCGGCTGGTGTGTGCTAGTCTGAGCACCCAGGTTGCTGCAAATCAATAACTTTTCTGTTCCAGCCTAGCTGAACAAATGAATTAACCACATTGTAACTACATTTTAGCTGACTGACACGAGGAAGACTTCAGTGTTCAGGCCGAATATGATGGTTTTCAAATGGAAAAGACATAGAAATACCCACTTTTGTTCAAAGTTAATAAGACGAATGAGGTTCACTGACATTATTGACAAAACAAGATATGCTGAAAGCATTTAAACACCAATCTGGGACATTTTTCAGATCATAAGAACATATGCTGTTTCAAGATTTGGCACCTACAAATTTTCTAGGATTTTAATGTAATTTTATGCCCTCGTCTCTTCAGTTACGTGTTGCTATTAACCATTTACTTCTAGACCGTTCTCAGGTGAGTTTGGACTCCGTATTCATACTTTCCAAGTACGACTCGGAGGAGCATAATTCAGAGGACAGAAAGATGCAGCTTGGTCTTTCTGCAATATAAATGCATTAAATAAGCACTCAGAACATTAATATGACTCGTAGTGAAACAAGGACTCCTTGGGCAAAAGTATTACTAATCTGTACTTTAAATTATGTGTGTTAATGGGTTTTATGCTTTTGCATTTCAGCCATGTTATGGATAAAAGTTGTTGGAATGAAAAAATATCTAATCTTGATGAGTTGACTACACATTTGAAGTTAGAAGAACTACATTGTCACATGAAAACATCTTAAAACTACAGTCTGTTACACAAAAATCTTCACACATCCAGGGATTTCATGGACTTGATTAGATGCAGACTTTGAACTGGAGCACTACAGATGATGTTTCACAAGTAGAAAAGAACACTGGTACAGACGAGGAACGTATATTGAGATCTTTACATGTCAAAGTTCTCAGTTCTCAACAGCACTCACAGTTCTGGTTGCCACTGCTGATTTCTCATTTCTTGCTAAAACAGAATCAAGAGAAACCCCCCTCCTTCAGACTGTAATCAGGCTGTATTACCGATTCATAATTGCTCTGCTGAAATTTAAAACTTAAAAAAAATATCTCTTTGCTGGTGCCAACTGGTGTTTAGGTGTCATATTGTGTAATCAAGGGCAAGACACCGAGCCCACGCATTTCCCCCTGACATGGTCATCAACGTGTGATTGAATAAACAGTAAAGCTCTTGGAGTAGGTGTGTGCAAATGAGAAACACATTATAAAACAAGGTTAAGAAGAAGTTGCAACCTTTAAAGTAGAGAAATACAGGACTTAAGATGTGATATGGTTGTTTCGTACTGAAAGGATTTCCTGTTATCCTGCCTATCGGAGCTTTGATCCATTCGTAGTTTCAGTATATTTATTATTCAATTCATTGAGAAAACGATCTGCACACCAGTCTGAATTAAAATAGACATAGCAGGGGCACTGTTTAGCTCAGCGTGATAAGCAGCCCCATGTGCAGAGGGTCTGGTACTCGTGCAGGTGGACCAGGTTCAAGGCCTTTGATGCTTTTCTGTGTGTCTTCCTCCTTCTCTCTCCACTCTATTTCCTATCTAAATACTGTTAATAAAGGACACTAGGACCTAAAAAATACATATAGCAATTGTTTGAGCAATATTTTTCATTAGATTCGTCTCTAGTAAATCAACCAACATCATGAAGTCAGTTGTATAACCGATCTCTTAACAGAAATATACAAGGAAAAAAATTATGTTGAAAAATTGCATTAAGATATACACCTGAAAAAGTCCTTCAATGGAGGATGAAAACAGTCTGTGCCTTCCCAGCCTTGAAGAAATTACAGATTCAGTTTTTCCTATTTGTAAAAAGGCTGAAAATGGCTCTCATACGGAGCACATCCTGTCTTCCATTGTTACTGCTTTCATTCACCCCATAAAGGCCTGCTTGCACTCGGGGCTAAAACAGCCCAGCGTACGCACGCGGCAGCACATTACAGAGCCAGTGCTTCTCGTCCTTTTGTGCCCGGTAATTGCCACAATGCATCTTCTCGTCCAGCTAATTAAGTGAGTCTTCCCCATTGTCTCCCACTGCTATCACCTCTTCACGCAGCCAGAGAGAAACGAGGGACATATTAAAGAAAGAGATGGAAAGAGCAAAAAAAAAAAAAAAAAAAAAGTGGAAGACATGCTTAAGTGGGGGTCCAAACGGAGGGAGGATGAACAACAAAGGTGTGTGTTTGTGTCCTAGTAAATGTTTACCAGGTGAAAAAGGCACCCGTAGTCTGTGTTTGCTGCTGAGTTGTACACAGCATATTACTGCTGTCAGATGAAAATCTTCATTCGCTATGACAACAATTCAGGAACCAAAGAAAACCTTCTTTCTTTCTTTTTTTTTTAAAGATTTGTGGCGTTGTGTTGTTTTCACCCATAAATAAGTTTTAATTGACCACAAATATTTTAGTAGTGGTGTCATAAAAAAAAAAAAAAACTAAAGCGCCGCAGTGTTGTTGGCTTTATGAGCTCAACTGGCCAAGATAAATCGTAATGTGTCAGGAAAGGCATCTGATGTCAAACTTGTGCCAAATGAATCTGCGGAAAAAAGTGGCGTTATGGATCTTCATAAGAACGTCTGTCCTGCAGTTAAACCTATAAATATTAAATAAAAAAATAAGGTGAGGGCAGCACGGTGGCTCAATGTTGCCTCACAGCAAGAAGGTTCCTGGTTTGATTCCCGGGCGGGAGTCTTTCTGTGTGGAGTTTGCATGTTCTCCCCGTGTTTGTGTGGGTTCCATCCGGGTACTCCGGCTTCCTCCCACAGTCCAAAAACATGCATGTTAGGTTGATTAGTTATTCTACATGTGTGAGCGTGCATGGTTGTTTGTCCTTGTATGTGGCCCTGTGATAGACTGGCGACCTGTCCAGGGTGGACCCCTGCCTCTTGCCTGTAATGAGTTGGGATAGGCTCCCGTGACCCTGCAAAGGATAACGCGGGTATAGAAATGGATGAATGGAAATAAGATGAGAATGCGAAGCATCCAAAACACCTACAGGAAGTAATCCGAGAACAGGTCTGAGAACAGGTCTGAGAACAGGTCTGAGAACAGGTCTGAGAACAGGCCTAGAAGCGATCCAGGATGGTTTCCCTCAACTTCAACATTCACTTCCAACCGTGCTGACATCCACTCCTATCCATCTTGGATATTTAGTAATATCACCTGACAAGTATTACAATTATCAAAGAGACTATTTTCACTCATTTGGGCACATCTGCGTAACTTTGCATTTGAACAAAACTGATGTCTTTATTTCCTTGTTTCTTTATATCATGTATGGATCTATCTAAGCGGTTTGCGCTTTACACTAAAATATTAGAAAACACAGACAAACAGACTCATTTAAACTACCCTTTGCTTCATAGTTGCTAGGAAACCCTGAAACACACATGCGCACACACCACATTTTCCTTGGTCAAGTCCACTCACTGACCTCTCAGGCCAGACACTGTCCTCTTTATAAACCCCAAACCCTCCCCACTACAAAAAAACAAAACAAAAAAACAGAACATGCCCTTCCCCATCCAGCTTTGAACCGTTCTTGAACTTCTTCAGACCACACTTTCTTCCAATCCTTAATGTTTTTACTTCATTCACACACGTTTCTTCCATGCCTTGACAGACAGGCAGACAGGCAGGCAGACAGACAGACAGACAGACAGACAGACAGACAGACAGACAGACAGACAGACAGACAGACAGACAGACAGACAGACAGACAGACAGACAGACAGACAGACACTATGGAGACATCACGGAGAGACCGATTGGAGGGAGGGAGTCGCTTGTCTGTGTGCCCCCAGCACCCGCACAATACAGCAGGGCATCTGGCACTGGGGTGGCGATGGTGGTGGGGGCGAAGGATGAGGCGTTCCGGACAAAGCATTTACATCCCCCTCCCTGGAATATGATTATAGTTTGTAAATGGCAACTGAGACAAAAGTGTGAGAAGAAAGGGACCTCAGTGCGGCTGGTGGCTCTATGAAAGAGTTGCAGGTATGTACAGTATGTGCAGGAAAGTCAGAACAAATATGTTATTATATAAAGAAGACTTTGAAATATTTGTTTACCATAGTAAATGTAGAAAAAAAAAAACATCAAAAATCCTTATTGTTGTGGGATATTCAGCAAGGGGCTGAGAGGCAAATTTAAATTGAAATTGCACTTTCATGTTCACGTTTTTGCAGTTTGCTTATTTGTAAGGTTCAAAATGAAGCAAAGCTGCAGTAGATTAACCAGTGTCTCTACTCTGAGCACCCCCCCCCCCCCCAAAAAAAAAAAAAAAAAACTACTTACGTCTCTGTCTCATAGGCTGTCAGCTCGCTGTGTGCATACGTGTATGTGTGTATCTCTGTGCATACATAAAATAAATGAGCTGTGCGTATGCATTGTGAGGGTCCGCAGGCTCTGCTTATGTATTAGAAATGTGACTTGACCCTGGCAGGCTGAAGCAGGGTCTCTGCGTCGTACTGGGCGTGGGAAAAAGGGGAGACCTCTTTTCACAGCTGCTTTGGCCGTTGCATTGAACCAATGGAGGCCCCCACTATAGCCCCACCACCCCCAACCTGCCTCCACCACTAATGCCCACCCCTCCCTTCCTCCCCTCTTCCCATTCACCATGCAGCCTGCTGCCTTTCAGTGGACCCCCATCCCTCCCTCTTCTGCCCGTCACCCTTCTGCACCCCTCCATCACAGTCAACACCAATCTTAAATGCAGTCACTATTCAGCTCGTGTGCATTAAGATGCCAGAGGCCTCTGTGCTTTGAGGAGGAAAATAAAGAAACAAATAACAATGGAAATAAGTCACTTACATTTCTTGAATACACCACACACACAGCACCAGAAACATATCCTATACTTAAAATCTGCTAAATAACAGTTAAAAAAACTAGGTCCACTTCCTCATTTCTCATGCTACTTTTAAAAACAGTTTTTGTTTTGTTTTTCCTCATGTTTCTCCTGAGCTAGAATCCCAGTCTATGTTAACATGCACCATCACTGCACATTTGTGTGCCTAAGCACACGCAGGCATCGAGCGATTTTTACTACCCTCCATCCAGCGTATCCATCTGAGGAGATTTATTTCCTAGCAAGCCACATAATGCAGAGGGTGTAATTTAAATCAAGTTTTAAGAAAAGCAAAGCAGCACAGTTTATGCATACAGATCCAGAAAGCCTGGGGGGGGGGGGAAATCGCTGCAAACACAACCGCAGGACGCTAAATGCAGATGGTCAAATTTAAGAAGCAATGGTGTGAGGTAGTTGTTTGGTCTTGCCATTAAATATGACCTATAATAATAATAATAAAACGCTCTCAATCAGTCTACCTAAGCATATAATGGAGGATTGATTTGTTTCTGACACACTCTGATACTACATCCATGCAACAGCAGGTTAGGAGAGGAGTCAGAACACTCAGGCACATGTACAATTTTGTAGAAACTTTAAAAGGTCACAAAATGTGCTGAATCACTCCAGCAGATTCTCAGGAGCTGGCCTATCATGCCGTCTAGCTGATACACCAGGCATGTTGAGGAAATCTTGAGAAGCAGCAAAAGGGGGACAGCGAGAGCAGGAGGAGGGAGGGAGGGAGAGAGGGAGAGAGGGAGGTTGTAGCAGAGAACCTGAAAGGACTCCATCTCCCTTGGCCAACATGCCATGACGGTGTGGAGCAGCAGCCTGAATTGGTTTCTCTGGGGTGGCGGACCCAGTGAGGTGATGCCAAGATGAGCCCCAAAAGGAATGGAAGAGGGGTTGAGGGGGTCTTGGAGGTGGAGGAAATAGGTTACAGTGAGGTATGTGTGTGATACAGAGATGGCAGGCTGAATATTAGCTACTGTAAGTCAGTGCGTTACTGCTTCCCTCTATTCAAGTCTCTCCATATACATAAGAGTGCTCAGCCGTGAAAGCGACAGTGCTATGTGTGAAATCACACATAATTCCACCTGAACAGGAACAATTTAGGAACAATTGCAACAGACACACAGCCTACATATGGATCCTCCAACGTGAATGCAGACCTGTGCATGCGAGCACTTAATTCACTGTTATGAATACAAAGACGAAGTGAAGAGTGTCACTGCTGAATTGATGCATCTGTGCATCAAATTTAGCCCATAGCTATGCCTCCACTTCTAAAGCTCATGTCCAGCCAAAGCTTGTTTGCATCGATTTATCTAGTTTGTGGATATGATATTGACTAAGTAGACCGGCAGCCCTCATTGAGTTGAAGCAAAAAGAAGGAGGTTTAAGAGGTGGTTGAACGCTATGGAGGATAGCCACAGGCTGTGAAATCTCCTCTGATCTCTCCTTGTCTGATTCTCAAATGCAACCTCAAACAGGGGGGGGGGGGGGGGGGGGGGGGGGGGGGGGGGGGGGGGGATATAGAACTAGGCCAATGTCACAGAATGCACAGAGCGTTCATTTAGCCCTGGAGGGAAATTAAAAAAAAAAATCACATCTTCTGTTTCTCCCAGAAGAGAGACCTCAGTCTCTGTGGATGGTGTTTCAGCTCCCCTCAGCTCCTTTCTTTCCTCCCCTCTCCGAAGCTGTCTCCATTACTCCCTCCACTTTGTTCTCCTCAGGAAGTTGAACACGTATGAGCTGAGCGGTGTCCTCTGGCCTGCGACTGCAGCCAACATATCAAAAGTAATGTTTTGTCCCACTGAGAGGGAAGCTGAGAGGAAAGTGAACATGTAACATACTTGTAGTTTCAGCCTTCAGTCGACCGCAAGATTATGTATCATTACAAAAACAAGGTTTTGTCAGCTAAATAGCAGAGCACCTGGTAGATGAATCCAAATGTTTCAGTCAACGCGAGTTCATGGCTCCATTATGAAAGTAGAGAAATATCTAATACAAGCAAATATTTCAGGAATGAACATTCATCTTGCTTCTGCAATGGTCAGGCAGAAAAAAATGATGCTGCTCCTTTACATTGTTAAAATAAAGGGTGAAAGCCAAAAATTCTCAATTTTTAGGAAAAAGTGGACATTTAATGAAGGTGAAAAGGTACATTTTCTATAAGTAAAACTAAAAAAGATAAAGAACAAGATATTTATCTGTGTGTGTGCACGAGTATATGACCCAAAAGAGGTCAGAACACACACAAATACTAAGCAGAGGAAAGAACAGCTGGAATAAATGAAATGAAGGACTAAGCCAGCCTGGCAGTCTCTCCACATGAGCACACCTTGCACACCCACCAGACTAAAGCCATCCCCCTCCATGATTCTTTAAAAGGATCAGAAGCACATACAAGGGGATAAAAACAGATTATACAAGTGGCCACACCTTCTTATTGATAAAGAATCAAACAGATTGGTACAAATGTTATAAGTAAAGGGGCTGAGAGGAGACTGAATGAGAGGGTGAGGAAAGAAAATAAATCAGAGTGCGTGCTAGAAAGGAGAGGCGATGTGTGAAGAGATCATTTGCGATGGCATCAAGAGTTGAACTGAAGCAGACTCCATTTACTGTGCACAGGCCACAAAGCAAAAAACAGACTCGTGTTGTGCCCATCTTGGTTCAAGTGTGATGACAGAAGCCCCTCATTAACATAAAAGTGTGACTGTGTCTCACCTGTGACAGCCAAGTGACGAAAGCTCAGTCTGACCCGGCTGCTAAGCTCAGCTCCAAAGGGGCAGGAGGTGGGCTGTCTCTCACATGCAGGCCTGCAGGTGAGGCGTGTGTGCATTTCTGTGTGACTGCACTTAATCTGCACAACACTGACTCCTGTAAAACAAAACATTATTTTATGAGAGTGCAATCTGATCCGTCTGTGGGCTCGCTTCACACCCAGCACACATATGACTCTTCTGGAAATGTTTTCAGCGGTCCACTGAATATTTTCTTTAAGGCTCCCATCTGTACTTTCTAGCGTTATTGACAACATAATAAAGACAAAGACATTTATTTTATATTTTTATCTTTAATACATACAATAGCAGTCCAAAGTGTAAGATTCAGGATTTGAGTGGCAAGGAAAGATGTGTTTTGGGAGCCACTTTGTCATAAACAAAGACATAAGACAATCTTTATTTAAAATATTTATTTATTATTTAGGACAATTAACACACTTATTTTATTCTTTCTAACGTAACTTCACATGCTAATACAGATTCGAATTGAATATTTAAGTATTTCATTAAAAATCTGCAGTTTTTCCAGTTTAGGTAATAATGGTGCGTGTGGTAACAATACCACACACACACACACACACACACACACACACACACACACACACACACACACACACACACACACACACACACACACGCACTGCAAAAGTGATTACACAAAATACTCAAAGATTACATCCAGTGAAATCTTACGTCCTTCGTGGGTTTAAAGCCTGCATGTCAGCCTTTCAATTTTTCCCCCCCTCTATCTCTTGCATGGGTCAGAGGCTGTTGCTAGGCTACCAAACCCAGAATTCATAAGTTCAGAGAAAAAGGTTTTATATAGTCCACAACAATTCAAGGTAAGGCGATAATAGAAAACTGATAACACCAGAATATGGATTTAAATGATATGGAATCAAATAGACCATGAACTCTATTTCAGAGGTGAACAAATGTGTAATAATATTAATAATAATAATAATAATAATAATGATGATGATGATATCCATATAGACATAAACAACAATGCCTGATTTTACAAAAGCACAAGCTGCACTCCCCTGTGTGGTAAGTAAAGTTGTGAATCCCACACCATAAAAAAAGACCTTTTCTGCAGTCCACAGTATTCGGTCATGTTTATTGTACCCTGTAGTGACAAAAAAACAAAAAAAAAACAACAACTAGGCACTAAGGGTGCAGTAACATCGTTGGGTAGCACACACATAAACACATGCACGGAAGCACATGTACAGATATATAGAAGCAGGGGCGCACACTCATACACTCGACTCTCAGCTCTGCAATCTAGTGTCCAAGTGTGACACAAACAAGATAACATCTATGGAATGGTAGCTTGCAGCAGGGTAATAAACCAAAAACAATGGCCTTGTTCTGTGCAGGATAGCGTGTGGAATTACTGCTTTTTCCAAAATGTTTTGTCAAGAAGCACTGCGCTCTTATGCAATATCCAGATGAAAATATCTAACAACAGAAAGAGATGGAGAGATGGCCACAAGATGCAAAACAAAAGTCCTCTAGCCTCATTCATCTACGACAGCCTCGTTAAGAAATTACACATATAATAGTAGCAATATAGAGATATTGCTACTATTATTTGCGTAATTTCTTAACGAGGCCGTCGTCATAATTATACAAGGCATTCAAGCAGACGTACAAATGTAGAAATCACTGAGACAATGCAATGCTTAATGCAGCCTTATGGCAGGTGTTTGCAAGCTAGACCTAGTCTAGACTGGGCTCCATCTGGTGTTGAGGGCCTCCTCCTGATGGTGGAGAGAGGGCCCAGACAGACACATTATTAATGTGGGAAAACCAACGTCTAGCCTGCCTCTCAGTCACTCACCAGACTGCATTTGAATCTCAAAGGGCTCTCGCCATATCCTCCATTTATTAGCCTTCAGTAATGCATTAATTTCCACTGCAACGGCGTGAACGCCGAGAGGGCGGTGCTGTCGGTGTAGAACAAACACAGTTGACGGATCACGCTGTGTTATAAATGCTATGGCTCAGCGTTCCAATTATGCATTAACGGGGAAAGAAGAGATAGGCAACTCAATGTCTCCACGCACAGTCTCGAAAGTATTTTTCATGAGTTACCTTCCTTAAATCACAATAGTTTAATTATTATGGTTGTATGGGATACTTAACTATATGCATTTAGCGACTGGCTTTTTAGGAAATTGGTTTAGACAGAGGCAGATATTCTAATATGCAGATTGTTCTACTAATGACAACAAATTCATTATCTGAAGTAGTCATTAACAATAAAATAACCTGTGTAGACAACAGAGATTTTTATTGTAATGTGTGAGTGGGCATGCGTCCACACACTGCCAGCCAATTCCTACACTCAGAGGTGGGGCACCACAAAGGCACAGCTCTATACATCCATTCACCTGCTCTGGCGTGTGACGCAGTATGAAGCAGGGCCTAGCAAAAGCAAAAGCAGTGCCAGCTCTGCCCTGCTACATGCTCACGCTCTCTCCACAGTGCACAATCACAAGCAGCTACAGCTTTAGCAGCTAGGACAGAACTGACTTGATTAAAATTTGTCGGGCTCCCAAGTAGAGCACCACCTATCACTCAGGGTCCTCCTCTGTGTCTCAGATGGAGGGTAGACAGAACAGATCGTGTGTTCTGCAAACGGCATCGTGCAGTAGGCCCGAAAATCAGTCAGCTCTCCCAATGACCCAGCTGACCTCACCTTCAGCACTACCTTTAAAATCTCCGAAGCTTCAGCCAAGGAAAAATGCTCAGGCTGTGTACTATTTGCAATGACATGCCAGCATTGACTATGATTCGTTAAGAAATTTCATAAGAGAGAGACTAAGTCACACCAACCAAATTATAAAATTAGCCAGACCATTAAACTTCAGTTTTGAAAGCTGCTCATCAGCAGCTTAATTATTTTAAATTGTTCAACATCTGTTGCTTCTGCAGCTGTGATGGCTCCTTTTTTTTTTCTCGTGCATTAAGCCCAAAGGCAACGCTATTAAGTCCATCAATTAGGGTAAATTCAAGTATATAGCACATTTTCCCTCGTTTCCATTTCATAGCCTGTGACATTGATGAACTATTAGGCATTTTTCAACACGTTAAGCACCCATAATTCATCTGATAACTAAGATTATTTGCCACTTCAGCCAGTTTGAGCATGTAGTGGTGGAAATCCCGCATCTGTTTTAAACAAAGCACCTTTTGTGTGATGTGACATGGCATGGTGAAGCCCCTGCCTGTAGTCAACTAATAAAAGAAAAAAAAAACAGCAGGCATATATTTGCTGAACACACAGAAGTCTGAAGACAGAAGAGCCAGGTGTAGCTGCATTAGCTTTGATAGTTACAATTATTTCCTGTACCACTACAGACAGGCCAACAGCGAGGGAGTATGGGGGAACACTGGTAGCGCACGTGACTCCCAGGAGTCCTCCAATCGGGTGCCTCTTCCATCGTTTTCGTCTCACCTTATCTCTCCTGCTCATTGCCATCCAAGTAACTACACAATGGCTAGAAGAGAACATCTGTTTAGGGGCAGCCTGATGCTCAAGTATGCTCCATTAAGATGAAAAGCAGCAGCTCACCCGTTGCTGAGCAGTCCTCCTCCTCATCTACCTCATCACCACTCTATGAATGGAGCCTGTCTTCGGGTGCTAAATGGTGTCATTCCAATAAGCATCCTTCTGTGAAAGAAATCTAGCGCCATGTATCCAACTCCGCACCGATGGACGTCCAAGGAAGCGGCTTTCTCCGTGCGATGCAAGGACGCTGCCACGGGCTCCCGGTCCTCCGTGCAGGCTGCATCCGCTCATTCATCCATCCATCCTTCCGTCCGCTCCGGCATCCCCCCCACAGTCGGTCCGGTTCCGGCTCGCTCCGCCGTGATGACAGCAGAATTAGTTTCTACATTCGGTTCTCTAGCTTTATGATATTACATAAACTCATACAGCTAGATAACCAAAGAGAAAAACTAACCCACGTCTCTTAAAGGGGCCGCCGCCGGAGCCGCTGGTGTTGTGGTCACATGGAGCCATCGCAACCCGCCTGCCTGCGCACGCCTCCCTCTCTCCTCTCTGCCTTTGGATCTGACTCTAATATGCGCACATAACTGCGCGCATGCACAGCACAGGTTACAGTCAACGTGATATCCTGTTTTATTATTAGCTGCATGCAGCTGCGGCTTCCCTCTATGTACTGCAAAACCCGCCACTTCTACATCAACATACAATCAGACTGTTTTGGCGAGAAGTGGATGTGAAATCGGAGGGGAGGCAAATGAATACATGCAAAGCACAGCCTTCATCAGCACGAGGACATCGACAGAGTAGCACTGCCACAATTCAAAGTGTATTATTTTCCAACTGAGCTTACCCCTCTCTCGTAGCACCTTTTATCACATTCTTCCAAGGAACTTCATCCCTCATGTATGAGCCTAAATCCTGACGAACATCTGCAGGGTGAAGTCATCCAGCTGCAGGAGGATGATGACACATCCTTCTATCATCCGTGGACAGCCCTAACAACGTGTAATAAC
Source organism: Xenentodon cancila (assembly GCA_014839995.1). Classification (NCBI taxonomy): domain Eukaryota; kingdom Metazoa; phylum Chordata; class Actinopteri; order Beloniformes; family Belonidae; genus Xenentodon; species Xenentodon cancila. The sequence goes on from CM026206.1 coordinate 19,620,760, forward strand.
CTTAACATAGCCCGCGTAATTCCATATGACGTTTAAGATGACGGCACAAGTCATAAACCAAAGATAAGAAACACTTCCTCCAAGCAACCACCTTATTGTTGTTTTAAATGCCATCTTGCATCGACCCGGTTTAAACCACAAGACCACAGCTTTTGTGTTAAGGAGATTAATCTGTGAATGGCTGGAAAAGCCTGAAAAACTACCAAAGGCCTTCTGTAGAATTTATTCTGGATATATATCAACAACATGATCCAGTGGGGTTAATCCTGCCTTGCTGGATGCTTTCGTGTATTGTAATTAGTCTGTGACGTCCTAACAAGTTGCACCAGGGCCTTTATTATCACTCATTATATATATATATATATATATATATATATATATATAGACTATGTGTACATCTATTCATGACAACTGTGATGATAAGCTTTTAATAATAGCTTTATAAACAGTTTAAGATAAATTACTAAAAGAAAGCTTATAATGTTGGCATATAATAGGGTTAATATAGAAACAGTTTGGGCTAATTTGACCCATCTTGTGATATTCTAATCAGTTTTACCAATTTCAGACAGAATATATTTATTAGGTGTTTCTGAGAATGAATTTTCCATAAAGACACGGCTTTTTGAAAATTATAAATAAACAAAAATAACATCCACAAATTCATTCTATATGCAACATCGTTGTCCGTTATCGGACAGTCATTGCTTTTCCGTGTCAAGATATAGATATTGTTTTAGTTTTACACCGGGTTGAAAGCCTTTCTTTGCAGCCGTGGTGCTGTGTCTTCGACCACGTGGATTACATGCATATATAGCAAAGACAAAGCCCCTCATACGCGAAATCTCACTGTCGGTGTAATGCATGTGTGGCCGTGAAATAAACGAGAACCAGTGTGCACCCTGAGATACAAAAAAAATTGTAACAAAGGATGGGCGCGAAAAAAAGAGAGTTAAAGCGCATTGGCTGTAAGGGTGTCAGATGTGGGGTGTAGGAGGCGGAGGGCCGCCCGAGGTCAGACGGCAGCGGGATGCGCGCCGTATCCCCAGAATTAGGCATGCTCATTGGCACACATATGGATGAGCATCAGGGATGTGGGATGGGCAAACGGATAAACCAAATAACAGCAAGAGAGTGTCAGAATACTGAGACGTGTTCATCACTATTAACTCGCCCATAATCATAAAGAGCTTCTCCTGCGAGCAGTTGTTGGATCTCAAAATGAGGTCCCACATCCACTGATGTGGCTTTTCCGAGCTCCACTGGCAAATGAACAAATGAATTTATCTGGAGTCCATAAGGAAACACCCAGCTGCAAAACAATGTTGGAAATACACAGGCCTTGTCGCATTTACAGAAGCCTTCACCAAACAGAGACAACTTCCATCAACACAACCTCAGTACACGCTTTGGACAATCTATCCCCCAAGTGGCGACATCTAAAGATTTGCTGACAATCAAGCATTCATCATTTAAAAACACTTTAAGAACAAGAAGCCAGAAAGTTTATTTATGAGGAGACGTTTCATCTAATTATTATTAATGCAAATCTAGGCTGAATAATATCTTTATTTAGCCCATTTTTTTTATCTGATTCACTGATTCTCACTTTTTATTAAACGAGTCGACAAAGCCCTGAATTCATGATATAATTAAAGTCTTCAGGTCTGCTGAACAGAATGTGGAGAATAAGTGCAGAGCTACTGTATGTTGTACATATGTTGAAATACATTAACCCACAGCGTTTCCTGCAGCTCAGAAGTCTTCTAGATTTGCTTGGCTTTACCACCACAAACTACACGTTGATGGAGTGTTATAAAATTCCTGCTGCATGTTAAAAGATCGAAAGTCGCTATGTTTATGCTCCTTTTGGTTGCATTCATTAATTTCCACACATATACGTGTTTGTGGTCCGTGTGTGAGTGTGAGAGGGAGTTTTCAGTTGTTGACTTCAAATCAAGTCCAATTTATGCTTAAAAATAAAAGAAATGAGAGCAATATTAGCTATCACGGGCTAGTTATTTCTTGTTTGTTTTTATACAGAAAAGATCAAAAGGAAAATCGTCTTTCTTTATTTATTTCTTCACATACATTTTTGCTTGTATTTCTGCTTGCATAAAATGCCATATATATATATATATATATATATATATATATATATATATATATATATATATATATATATATATATATATATATCTATATATATATATATATATATCTATATATATATATATATATATCTATATATATGAGATGTATATATGAGATGTGTGTCTGTGTGGGTGAGTGTCTGTGTGTGTGGGTGGGTGTGTCCATGTATGTGGGTGGGTGTGTGTGCCACTCCTAAACAAACTGTACATTACCAATAACTGTCACTGTACAATTGTACACTAAGCGAGTTCTTCTTCTCATCAGCCTCATGTTTATTCATCTGAGCACGCCTCCTGACTACGTCACGTCCTGCCAGATCTAAAACACTGTAAGATGTCCCAGAGACAAGACACCAACCCATTAAACAGTTTATTCTATTCTATTCTATTCTATTCTATTCTATTCTATTCTATTCTATTCTATTCTATTCTATTCTATTCTATTCTAGTGAGTTTACTTCTCTTCTTCTTTGCTAATCATAATACACAGAATATTAAAGTAAAATATTTTCCCCTACATTGGTTATACTATTTGCTAAACTCAAGAATGTCAGAGAGAAAACTAAAGGACCCTTTGGTCTTTCTTTTTCCAAACCTACATAAAGCAAAGACTTAAAATGGGATATAAAATTACAGTTTCTAAGTTTCTAGTGTTTTAATATATTAAAAGAAAAGTTCAATGATTTTGAATTCAAAAAAGAAAATCAGTCGCTGTCCTTGGTGCTGAAACGAACGAACTGAAATTCAGGGTACTGAGGTGCTGAAGGCGATAGCCAAAACGGTGGCGTATGAATATGAATGTTCATATCTAAATCCACAGAGTTTTCATTAAATAAAAGGAAATAATATCTGAAATCTAAAATATGCTAATAAAATTCCTTTTTAAATATAACACATTTATAAATATTTAATGGATGAGAACGGATGAGTTATACAACCTAAAAGATTGTATAAGCTTATTTTTTCAATAACACAAAGCAATACTTTTTGAAAGCTTGAAGAAGCCCAAGCACGTATGGATTTCTTTTTTTTTCTTTACTATTTTAAACAGAAAAAAACTAATATCAAATTTAATTAGGCAGTGTTCTATACAGTGTTTCTCTTTCACCAAAAATGTTTTGGTTATATTTGTCCTTACATTGAACGAAAACCTTTCTTCAATTAATTTATGCTACACCTCGTACTACAGCTTATCACGGGAATAAATTGTTGGGTTTGTATAATTACTGTATTGTGAGGGTAGAAAGTGTAAAGACGCACTAGTTCGGCCACAGGAGTATAATTAAAATTAGGCCTACACCTGTTGCACGCTGAAAGAAAGAAAGAAAGAAAGAAAGAAAGAAAGAAAGAAAGAAAGAAAGAAAGAAAGAAAGAAAGAAAGAAAGAAAGAAAGAAAGAAAGAAAGAAAGAAAGAAAGAAAGAAAGAAAGAAAGAAAGATTGTCTTTTTTTCAAGTTATATAACTCTACTTGTTAATTATTAAGAGTATGAAAAAAATCAAAGGAACGCTTTCGCAAATCTTTTTTTTTTTCAAATAGTTCTAAAGTATATAAAGAAACTGTTTTTTCGGATGTGAAATAGTTTCATTTGATAGAAATGTTAAACGTCTATTGGGGTCTAAATCATATAAAATTGTAGGCCCACGTATCTGGTCTCTAGCTTGAGAACAATTTTTGTAAAAAATATAATTATAACTATCAAAAAATAAATACACAAATAAAAAGAAAAGTAGCGGAAATACAAAAAGAAAATGTAGGAGAAAAATAATTAATGCGTAATTTCCCCGAGACGTTGGATGCTCTCTATTGTAGTCACCTGGCCTAATTAATTAATTTCAGACAGATTCCGGAGAAAATTTTCCCACAAGAAGGCGACTAAGCAAAAAAAAAAAAAAAAAGAATAATGATAAGAAAAAAAGTATTCCAATAAAAGAAAGAAAAAAGTCAACATCAAGTTCAACAACGTGCTGGTGCTCATTAGCATCACAATGCTGTCTGGGAGCACACAAGTCTTCTTAACAAGAGGCTCTGGCGTCAAGTCCCTCCACCTCCCAGCCAAGGGGACATTTTCCCAGGCTCTGTTAACAATCACACAACTGTTTGCTTTACAAACGCCAGCTCTGGGGCCACTCAGCTCGCCTCATCAGCGCTCAATGGATCTTGCCGCTAATATGGGACGGAGCAGCCGGCTGCCACTCATCAGTCTGGCTCTCATCGAACCTGACAGCGCAAGTTTCTTTCATTTTAGCTTTCCTGCACTCACTATTCATATCATTTTACGTGGGTTTTTTTTTTATATTTCAAGACAATTTACCTGAATTAAAACCATTGTTAATAAAAACGATAAAAAATTGTGTTTTTTCAAGCATCCACATTTTCTATAGTCCCAAGGATAAAAGCTGAATTTAAAATACATCTTATAAACCATACTTACAGGTCATACATTTAGGGTAAATCCCGCATCTCCGGTTCGAGTCCTCCGAATTGTAACTCGTGTTTACCAGTCATCTCTGACGAGTAACTTATCTGCAGGAGCCCAAAGTCCAGGGTGAGAAAGCCCAGCGCCACTCGTCTTCACTGAGAGTGAGTCTTCACAATTAATTCATCCAGCAAAGAGATTTATATGTATTTTTTTTTGTTTGAAATAATAAAAAAAAAAAGGTTGGCATTGGTTTTTTTTCTTTTCCTTTTTATCTTCAAGCCATGGGTTGCTGCAACCAGCATCCTGATCCCGCTTCCCAACATCTCCTCGCCAGCTTCGGGTGACAGTATGCACGAAGGTTTTGTGTCTCTCGCTCAATCCCTCTCTCACGCACACTCAAACTCCCTCACGCACACGTAGCCTTCCGGCTGCTGGTCTGTCCGACGTATATAAAAACCCAAACATTACGGCCACCGTAAACTCTCAGCTCTCCTTAGGATGTGGGCTCTCTGCTTCTCCCCTTGATACTTCAAGCGTTTGATAGACGTGCTGAGCCACGTGCGGGGCGCAGAAAGGGGTGGAGCAGGGATCCAAAGGACCTTTGGGAGACAGTTGTAGCAGACCCACAACCGATTTTAGTATAAATTACGGCAGAACGCCGAGGGGTAGATAGTTTTCTGTTGCAGATAAAAGATGCATCTACTCGCCATTGTCAGTCCTGTTTCCTCACGGTCAGCCACACAGAGAAGTACCGATGACACTGCACAGAACACCTGCGCCTGGCTCCGTTGAGGCACCTGTGACCACGAGCCGAACCGATCCACGACACGGCAGCAGCTTACGATATAAAACCACTGCAGTGTGTGTGTGTGTATATATATATATATATATATATATATATATATATATATATATATATATATATATATATATATATATATATATATATATATATATATATATATATATATATATATATATATACGTGTGTGTGTGTGCGTTGTGGCTCCCATGGGTCTGCAAGTCGACTGCAAAGGGAACGGCAGAGAAGCGATCTGAGGTGGAGACGATCAAAGCGCATCGCGCACCGGCGGTGTGTGCGGTGCTGATGCCGCAGCGTCAGCGTCCGTAGGAGCTGATGCTTCTACTGATCTCCCGTGGGTCACGTTGCGTTACGTCACGTTCATTCCTCTCCGTGCGTAACGGGACGCACGGTGGATAATTGTGCCAAATAGTCTTCAGAGTACAAAACAAATTAAGAACCAAAATATGAATAGAGTCTACAAAAACGAAGAATTCAAACAGCGTGAAAGGAAACGGTGCCGCTGAGACACAAGGAAGGCTAATATGGAACGAACCCTTCAAATGGACGTGGTTGTTTGCGTGCTGACGTCAGGCGCCAGGATACAATATTCCATATGTATTATCCAATAGGGTTGTTTGTGGGATCGGCGGTTTATAACGTGAAGAGTTTCGCTTGTATGCTCATTGTGGCTGGTTTGTGTTATATAACACACTGATTTAGCAGCATCTCCACCTCATGCCACTCTTATGAAAAGAAAGTTGGCATGTTGTCTCTATAATGACAATTTTGATAATAAAATTACAACTACAAATGAGCAAAAGACAGAAATAAGAGAAAGTGATCAATGAAACAATAGATCTGTATCGAACCCCATAGTATTTGTCCAAGATATATTAAAAAACAAACAAAAAAAGAAAGAAAAGAAGAAAAATATATATGGATCATGCAAGATTCGGTGATCGCCTGTTGTAGGACGACCACAGTAAACCTTATTTATTTTCAATAGCAATGAAACAATTGGAGTTGGGGAAAAAACTACCCCTTACACTCAGCCATTGTTTCATATTTCTTTGATTAACGGAGCACAAAAAATATACTTATATATAAAAGAAAGAGAAACTCACTAAATAAAATATTTTAAATTATCCGCTTATGGACCTGCAGTTATGCGACACCTAGTGGCAGCATGGCGGTACTGACGCTCCGCTTGGGCCTGCGCGGACAATGAACGCCATTCGGCCTGAATCAGCAACTTGCGTAAAATACAGGGATTATTATTATAAATAAGGAAATAGGATTGCTGAAGTATCAAGCGTCTGAAGCGCTGCCCTTTATACGATCCACTACAAAACATAGTTTTTATGTGCAAGAGTGTATTTAGACAAAATAGTGTAGATAAAGTTGGAACATCTTTGAATTTTTTTACTTTAGAGGTGATCAGTTATTGTATCAAAATCTTCATTGCCCAATTCTTGTGTCAAAACTACAGTTAAACCATGCATGCAAGGGTGATGATGACGATGCAACCAGGAGGTATCATCTTTGAAAACAGACAAATATGACACAAATATGTCGGACTTCACAAAACATGAGGTTCTTTAGAAGCGTTAGGTAAAATAATATTTTACAAAAGGAAACATTTTGTTACAAAACGACACGATATTTAAATAGATAAAGAGGGCGGGAGCTGCTGTGTCCTTTAATTTTATGGTTTCTGTTGCTGAAGAGCAGCAGATGGAAAAGTTACGTCACAATAACACAGTAAATAGTATAAGAATTTATGGAAAACTCTTAATCTGAACAATTGTTTACGTTTATAGGATTTACACTGAAATTCCATGAAGTGAATCTTTGATATTCACGAAATGAAGGCTGGTTTTATTTGCCGAATATTTACAGTTTATTTATGCCGTTAAACTAGCTGTGTAATCTCATATTTCTATAGAAGAGACACATTAATAAAATGTTTTACGACGTGCGATAAAAGTGAGGTGTATTAATTTACGATTTTGCAGCAAAAATAATAATATAAGTAAGGTTTTATTCTGTAAGTGTATGGACTTAAGAAAGTAATGGGAAAACAGATTTAAAGAAAATACATTTTAAAATGTAAACAAAATTTAATCTTTAAAATATTTGAAGTAGAAAATTGAAAGACATAATGAGACAATTTTAAAAAGGATAACATACGGTTTAATATAATTGTTGCTGGAGAAGGATGGTGTTTTGTTCAAATAAAATCCATAAGGACTTGACAAAAGCCATATGATTTTATTAAATTAATAAGGGAATTATAAGTGACTCTGAGTAATATTTGGTGCATACAGGGCTAATATATTTTCTCTAATGTTGCAAAAATGTTAAAATAATTATCAGTTTTTCCTTCCAAAAAGACAATTATTCATAATGACACTTGTACAATTATAAACAGAAAAGTACATTTTTATTTATTTTTTTGTTTGTCTCATAATTAAACAATATCTTTTTTTGTAATCTAATTTAAATTAAGAGATTAACTCATAACTTAACCAAAAATCCTGAAATTTCAGTTTCAAAATGAATATATCTCCTCGATTCATTTATTTTTCTCTAATTTGAATGGCTGTCATCATGCATGACCACACTGAGCTCTGTTGGGTTCAATTGCTAATAACTGACCAATTCAAGTGGCCACTTCTGGGAATTGTAAAGGCCTCTCTTCAAAGAGGCCTGATCTGACACAGGGACATGGAGGTGGCAAAGGTCAGACATGAAGACCAACAGGGTGCTAATATTTGCCCTTCACTTTGTCATGCAGCCAAATCAGCACTAAGTAGGGCAGTTACAGAGAGCCGCACTGCTTTAATATTGCTGAAGAGGACCACTCATGTGCTATTACAAAAGGTCTGGATTGGCACGGTCACTGAATTGTCTGACCAAAATCATTGACAAAATGAGAACTGCGCCTCAAAAGGTGTCTAGCGTTGCTCTCTGAGGATTCTCACATCTCAGACAAAATTAATTACTTTAATTAAATGCATCTGGTTACAAGAAAGCTCATCTTAAACCACTCAGAGCAAAATGTATCGCTTTACCACTGATGGTTTATAAAAAAACGTAACAAACTTCCATAAATACATTGTTTTCACATGCAGCAAAACATCAGTTAGATCCTAAAACAGGTGAGAGTTGAACAGTTGTGGTCCACCTGCCAGTGAGCATGCCAGACGCAGTCACAGTGTGTGGAATCAGGCTGACACAGGACAACTCAAATCTAAAGGCTTTCAAGATAACGTCACTCAACTGATGGTGATAGTCAGATTCCTCAAAAGAAAAGCAACAAAGCTGCTACACCATGCACCCACCAAATTAATATCATACATAGTTTAAAACTTAGAGGTGGAAGCAAGAAGCAGATGTCTTTAATCACATATGCAGGACACAGAACAGGAAAAAATGAAAATAAAAAAGTCAAATCTCCTGTTATGTTTTAAAATAGTACAGGGGAAAAAAAACAAACACTTCAATGCAATAGAAATTCCGTAAATAAAATTCAAAGCCGTGAACTCACGTCTCAGCTGCTGCTCTGACTCGTGTCCCTCCGACTGCAGGAGAGATGCTGGTCCTTTACCCGCCACGTGAAAACAGAGTGAGGGCCTCTCTGTTTTCCTTGCTTAATTGCCAGCAGGCTGAAGTTTATGCTAATGAGCACTGACATCAGTCCCGCCAGCTTCCTTTGTATAAAGGAGCGGAGCAAAGGGCCAGTGTCGCGCCTCTTTTCCCAGCCGGTTCCGCCAGCCAAGTTCAAGCGCAGCGCTGCGCTGCGATTGTCATTAAAAATATGGGAATGCTCACAACCCAGTTAACAGGGGAAGGGAGGGGGCTGCAAATGCATTCCGACTGGAGAGGGAATCTCTCGGAATGTGTCAAAAGATTATTAATTGAAACTGAAACTTATTTGAACAAAAAAAAAAAAAAAACTAGGAAAAAATAAAGTGAGTCCGGGAAACATGAAGAATGTTACAAGATCCGAATTATACTGTATTATAATGAGTCTACACGTGTCTACATATTCCTAATTTTTTCATTAGATGGGAAAAAACCAACTGGGTGAAGGGGGCATCACCCATCTGTGCGGGTGAATGATCCGTGGGATCTCCGTTACTCACCGAATGACCGTCTCGCAATTGCATTCAATTCGTGTTGTCAAAAATCCACAATCTGTGTAAGGACGACCCAGAGTCACAGTTTATAGACACTCACAGCTCAGGCAGGCGTAGCTATGTGTAATCTAGGGTCTGGGTGTGAAAATTAGTGGACTCGGACACAGAAAATCCGAGGCCGCTGTGTTGAGCGTTTAAAGGCCTCATTTGTGGGTGGATGGGTGGGTGGGTACTTACACGAATTAATCTGAATAACTGAACAGCACTGGCAGCAATTCTTTAAACTTCAACACCATGTTGGGTGCCAGTGAGTGTGCATGAATAACTGAGGTTTTCCAGGCAGGCTCCTACACAGAGCATGCTTCTGACAGCAGGAGTACAGGTGTCCATCAGGGATGGCTTCATTACATCAGCTGCAGTTGCAGGCCCTGCGTGGCTTGTGCTCGCTGGCTCTCTGCCACGGCCTATGGCAAAGTGGCTGTTAAGAACAATAAATGCAGCACCTGGTTCACAACCACAAAAAACAAAAAAAAACAAAAGGTCTGCCAAGAAAACCCACTATAAAGCCAAGCTTTTTACCCTCTGGAGGTACCAGATTTAAATTTGCTTTAGAGTCACATATAAATAGTGCAATTACACAAGGATCCTACTTTATAAGTAGAAAATGCAACTAGTAAGTAAATAAATAAAAATTGTCAAGCGGGCAGTGCTGGGATCTGGCTAAAAACAATGCATCACCTTCAAAGACTCTTTTTTTATCCAGTTTCATCTCTTCACGTCTTTTGATGAAACACTCACATATCTCACCCTTGTTCTAAATGAATCCTTGTGACAAAGCAGATCAGGGCCTATAGATGGTTCCCAAAGATTTCCCTGCACGCACTGCAGAGAAGACAGCAGTTATGAAAGTAACATAAAAAAGGGGGGGAAGCATGAAAAATTGAATCACATGAGTGGTGTAAAATAACCAGTGGTTCTGTGTGTGTGTTTCAGTGGTGGTGTTGGGGGGGTGGGGGGGTTCTTTGATTTGCTGCCATTGCAACATTTGCATATATTCAAATAAGACATGAATGGCATGCATGGGGGTTAACAAAGAAGAGCCAATGGGTGGGCTGCGTCCCCGCTGAGGGCTCAGCAGCAGTGGTTGGTATCCCAGCAGCACCCTCAGAGAAACACAGGGAAGTGGTGTGGGAACCGAGAGGCCCCCCGAGCTGAGCCGAGGGAGGGGAGCCACTTGTAGCCAGTAGGGGATTTGCATTTTAGTTGTGTCCATTTTCCCCTGTAATTTCTGCCCTGGCTTTTCAATCACAGATGGCGAAAATGGAAGAGGGATTAGCATGTGTGTCGAAGATGATAATGATGGAGGTGCTTTCGCTCTCTCTTTTTTCTTTTCAGCAGCCAGAGACATTTCTCCTATTAGTGTGACTGACATTTAAATGGCTGGCATGTTGAGCAAATGTGAAGAATATTTAAATCATTTTTTCTCACATTCTTCTGTTTGTCATATGCCAAAAGCTGACATAAATAATAATAATAATAATTATGATAATAATAATAATACACATTAGTTAAGGTGAGAATGATGGTTTAGCTTGTGATGCTGAAAGTTGTGTAAAAAAAAAAAACAAACAAACAAACAACAGCTGTAACTGTTTAAATCGGTCATGACAGCCCATGTGTTAAGAAATAAACGATTCTTTATTTATCAAAATTAACACATAAAAGCAAGATTTTATTTAAAATGTGATGCCTCTTTTCCAGAATTTTCTAAACTCAAACCCCTCAATGACTCGTGAAGATACAACAGCCAAACAAGAATCAATATCAAGCTATATTACTAATTTGAGAGCGTTTTTATGTTTAAGGACGTTTGTCTGGCATGGAGGCACTGCTTCACTGCACAAAGATCCATTTCATCAAATTCAAACCCCAGACTGAAACATGAAGCATCTAGTGCACAAATTCACAGGGCAACGGATCAGACACATCGTCAGCAGACTGGGGCGCCTCCAATTAGTGAAAAGAGGGAATTTGATCAACTTAAACGGACCACACAAATAACATGGGAACACATGCTAAATACAGATTTAAATGCTGGAAAGGATTTTCTTCAGAAGCCGTGCTGTAAATACTTTGCACTGTTGGAGGCACAGGGGGTCTCTGCTTTACAAAGCATGAGCTGACATTATAATGCATGTACAGGCCAGTGTGTGTGTGTGTGTGTGCATGTGTATTATTAACACACTAACTAAGACACACATGGAGAAGGCATCTGTGCATCCAGAGCTGGCGTCCTGCATCCCCAAACACCTCATGGCTTACTGTAATCTGAGACAAAGAAATCACGTTAATACATTAACAAACAAGAAAGACATAACATTTGCTCGAACTGTGCAAAGAAAACTGCAGAAAGCCTTTCTTAGTATTAGTCATCAAAATGAAAAATAATCTCTAATACACAATTATGTCCAAAATGTGTGAACTCCGCTTCTTTGCGCATCCCTGGTGAGCAGTGTTTTAATGCAGAAGCAGGGAGTAAGAGCAGCATATCTGAGACTTTAAGCTCCACTATTTGCATAGTGTTTGTTTTCATCCTGTGTAATTTTAAGACTCGTGATGGCGGAAGCATGAAACTTGGAGATTATCATTAGGAGGATCAAAGCGAGGCATTCAGAGTTATTGAAGAAGAACATGGAAGAAAATGGCTGTACTTGAACGATGAATAGTGGCACGTTGGTGAATTAAAACAGCCTTACAGGGTTCCTATTACATATTTTATTTACATATAAATCCATATTTCCCTTAAAAAAAGACATTATAAAATGAATTCAGAACCATGAAACTGAAATTACTTTAAAAACAACAAAAAGCAATGGAAACTGACATCTTTAATTGTTCTTTGGGAACGTGTTTGGGGAGGGGAAGGTGATGGGGAAACAGACTACTGTAGTTTTTAAAGCAAAATGTTTCCCCTACTTTCACTTGGTTATGGGACTTAAGCAGTTTGTGTCTGATATATGCATTAAATATTTTCTTTGTCTGGCAGATCTGTACTGCAATCAGTTTAACACTCAGACTCTTTCTTATAGAGGGAAGCTCTTAAAATGTGAAGAATGCAGTTTGGTATCGACTTGCTCTAATAGGAAAAGTATTCCCTGAAAAATGTTGTCTGGATGGAAATATATGTTTCTCCAAATATCGTATACACAGTGTATTGCTAAAAATCTCCCCTCCCCACACAGCAGCATCGGTATTTTTCATATTCTGCGTTTTATAACCTGCAATTTGCAGGGTTTGTATCATTTGGTTGACACAAAGGTATTACGCTGAATATGTGACACATGTTCAAAAGTGAAGACCTGTCTGAACATCAATTCTCTGAGGAATTAAGTGGATTTCTCTCAAGAATTTGCCTTCAATCCTGCCTGATTTCTGAAAACCATCCATTGCATGATGCTGCCACCACCGTGTTTCACTGTGGGGAAGGAGTCCTCGAGGCTAACGAGAGGCGTTGGGTTTGCAGCACATGTACTTTTATTTCTTCTTGATGGCCAAAAAGTTCAGTTTTGGTCTCATGGGATCAGAACCTTCTTCTCCACATCATTGAAAAGGATCCTAGATGCTTTTATGTCTTGTTTTTCTTTTGTCTAAGCAGTACGATCTTTATCAGAAATGTTTGTGTAGTGTACAGCTAATGATATCCCACTTTCTGCTGTAGATGTTTGCAGCTTACAATGTTACCATTATCCTCTTAGTTAGCTCTCTGATCTCTCTTAATGCCCTTCTTGCCTTTGGTAGTTCATGTTATCATCCTCCTTGACCTCAGTGTGGCCTTTGACACAATTTTTTACTCCACACTCCTTGATAGACTCTCATCCATTGGCATTACCCACACCCACTTCCACTGGCTTCATTCCTATGTCACAGGCCGCACTCAGTTCATATAGCTTAAATCTTTCAGATCCCACCCCTTCTCAGTCACTACAGCTGTGCCCCAGGGCTCTGACCTGGGGCCCCTTCTCTTCATCACCTATCTCCTTCCCCTCAGTGATATGTTTTGCAAAGCTCTGCTTTTCCAAGAAACCAGGATCCATTCTCCCATCCTTCTCCCTCACCACAGGTTTATTCAAAATCAAATCCTGGTTCATCTCAAACTTCGTGAAATTAAACACTGAAAAAACTGAGCTCCTCAGCATTGGCACAAAATTATCATTACCCAAAGTTGACAGCTTCTTCCTTACCATTAACAGCTCCACAGTCTCCCTCTCCCCTTAGGTGAAGAGTCTGGGTGTCTTCCCCCTGGGTGTCATTCCTCTCCCATATCAACAGCATCTGCTTACTTCCACCTTTGAAACATAAACCGACTCCGCCCCTCTCTCAATTGTCCACACTGCCTCCATCCTTGTCTACTGTCTTGTCAGTTCCCGCAACAATTATTGCAACTCTCTCCTCTTTGGTCCATCCACAAGATCCAACTGGTACGCAACGCTGCAGCCTGGATCATAACAAAGAAAACCATCATTCTATCACACCACCCTATCCTGCAACAGCTCCACTGACACCCAGTTATTAATTAATTACAAACTCCTCCTGTTCACCTTCAAGGCCATCCATAACCTCACCCCACTTTATCTGTCTGAGCTCCTCCAGCTCACCACTCCAGCCTGCTCCCTCAGATCCTCCTCATCCATCCATCCATTCATCCACCTCCCTGTCCCCTCTGCCTGCCTCAGCAGTATAGGCACCAGAGCTTTCAACTGCTCTGCTCCCAAACTTATATTAATATGCACTTGTTCAGATCTTTGTTCCTGACGTCTTTAGAAAGCTCCGTAGTTATCACTTTTTCCTTAGTGGTGTCCCTTGCAGACCTTGAAGTCTTTCACAAGAGATGTGTATATGCTGAAACTGTGTGCCATGTTTGCCGCTTCTTTAACATATTCATTTTAGATGCCTGTTTTCATCTTTGTATCTTAAAGATTTAGCTTGCATCTGTGGATTAAGGGATGAACTGTGATGACTGATAGCAGCTTTCAGAAATGAGCCTGACTCTGTGCAATTATTTATTTCCACGAGACAATCACGTTTGATTTTAAAGCGGTGTTGTCTGAGTCGGAAGATCACAGCCATTCAGTAATGATTTTTGGCTTTATCCACACAAAAAAGAGATTTCTCTGGATTCTGATGGTGAAATGTTTAAATTCTCTGCAATCTGAAACTATTTGCTCTACTTTCTCACATTGTATTTCACAGAGCAATTAACTCCTCCCCATATTTAATCCTGTAAATATATATGTTCAATTTATAAAGCCTCTATTACAACAAAGGTTGTCTCTAGTTGTTGTTCTGGGATTCTAGACCAGAGACCGAAAACATGACCTCCGAGCAATTATTACATAAACAACGGCAGGTAAAAACTCCCCTAGTGGGAGAAAAACCTTAAACCAAACAGTGACAAGAAAAACTCCCCCTTTAAGAGGAAAGAAACCTTGATCAGAACCTGGATCATTAGGGGGGATTCTCCTGCTGAAGGTCAAGTGGGTAGAGCAGGAAGGGGAAATCAGAAAGAGAGAATGAAGAACAGAGAGGAGAGACAGATATATTAGTATTAACTATCCATCAGCAGCAGAACTAAAACTTCCATGTATATATGACTGATACATGTTTAGTTGATTTACTACAGAGACGACTATATAAACAGCTGTAGACGGCAGACACTGAGGTGGTCAGAAGGTGGGACTGCAGGGCAGCATGCAGCTCCTGAGGCTCTGACCTGCAAACATGTACGGAAGAGAAAAGGAGGGGGCAGACCAGCACAACAAACTACAAGAACAATGGAGCACAATTATACTTAAAATATACTTTTAATTAATAACTGAGGATTCAGCTGAAGAAGGGAAAGAGGAGAGAAAAACGGGTGAGGGGCACTGTTCAGTGGATCATGTTAGTGTCCCCCTGCAGCATAGGCCTATAGCAGCATATCTAGGATGGCGCTGTGTTTAAGACCAGTTCCTGGTCCTGTAGCTGCAGCTATGACTACTGGCCCTAACACATTACACTAACTATATGCTTCACTAAACAGAAATGTTTAAAGGTGGAGGTGGTGTCAGCCTCCTTTACCCAACCCTAACCCTAACCGCGAATATCGCAGAGTTGGACTTTTATATGCAAGTAATAAAATTTGGAATTGGATTCTGAGTTTTATGGGGAGCCAATGAAGGGAGGCTAACACGGGAGAGACGTGCTCTCTCTTGTTGATTCCTGTCAGCACTCGCGCTGCTGCATTTTGGATCAGCTGGAGGTTGTTCAGAGAATTATTTGGACATCCAGCTAACAACACATGACACTAATATAGTCTAGAAGACACGAACGCGTGAATTAGTTTTTCAGCATCACTCTGGGAGAGGATGCTACTGATCTTTGTGCTATTATGGAGATGGAAAAACACAGTTTTACAAACCTGGTTAATGTGCTGTTTAAATGAAAAATCCTGGTTTTTCCAAGGTTTCGCTCACTTGTACTGGAGGCCATCGCAAGACCATCTAATCCCTTTCCTAAGGTATTTAGAATGACAAACAACAACCTCTGTTTTATCAGAATTTAGGAGTAAAAAGGTACTGGACATCCAGTCCTTGATGTCCTTAAGACACACCTGAAGTTTGTCTAATGGTTCTGTTTCATCTGGCCTCATAGACAAATACAGCTGCGTATCATCAGCATAACAATGAAAATTAATGCTGTGGTTCTGGATAATACTTCCTAGGGGGTGCATGTATAAACTGAACAAGATTGGCCCTAGCACTGAACCCTGCGGGACACCATAGCAGACCCTCGTCTGTACTGAAAAAACCTCATGCAAAATTGGAATCTAGCAGATACATCTGATTTAAACCAACCTAGAGCTGCCCCTTTAATCCCAACAAAATATTCTAACCTGTGCAGTAAAATGCTGTGATCTACAGTATCAAAAGCAGCACCGAAGTCCAGCAGAACACGCATGGACACTAATCCATTATTTGAGGCCATAAGAAGGTCATTCTTGACTCAAACCGCTGCTGTTTCTGTGCTATGATGCATTCTGAACCCTGACTAAAAAACTTCAAATACATAATTTCCATACACACAGCTGGCTTGCAACTACCTTTTACAGAATTTTAGTTATAAATGGAAGTTAAGAAATTGGTTTATAATTAGCTAAAATTTCTGGGTCAAGAGAGGGTTTTTAAGTAAAGGTTTAATTACTGCAACTTTAAAAACCTGTGGCACATATCCTAAGATTAGGGATAAGTTGATCTGAGCCAGTATTGTCGAACCAATGAGCGAGAAAACTTTTTTGAGTAGTCAAGTTGGGATGGGGTCTAACACACATATACATATATATATATATATATATATATATATATATATATATATATATATATATATATATATATATATATATATATATATATATATTGTTCAGGAGCGCTGACTGGCCTGATGCCTTCCTAACCAGTGGGAATACTCACAATGGTTTGTGAAATACTATATACTATAAGTCTGTCTCTACACAAGCACTGTTTGTGCAGGTTTGATACATGTTTAAATCATGAAAATAATTCTGCTGAACTCAAGCACCATGTCAAAAGAAGTGTCCATTCCTTTCTTTGTATATTATAGAAACCAAAACATCAGCATGTGGAAATCTTCAATCAATGTGAGGCTGAGCTAAGAGGGCTAGGTAAGTAAGAAGATTTTTGCAATAGAAAGAGCTATAGAAAATACATGTTACTGTCTATTGCTGTTATTATTTTGTAAATACTTTAAGTAATTTAAAATAAATACCAATTTTAGATAGAAGAATTGATGGTAGCTTTAATAAAAGTATGAATAATCCTAATAAAACTAAAAATTAAATGAAGTATTGACTTCGACATTGGCAAAAACACCCGTCCAGAGTGTACCCCTGCCTTCCCCCCGTAGGGCCTTTGGATAGGCTCCAGCAGACCACCGTGACCCTGCAGTGGATTAAACGGACGTAGAAAATGGAGGGACAGATGTGGCGACACTTGAATCGTTTACGTTTACCGAGCTTTGGTGGGGACGTGAAGGCAGCACGAGGGCCCACAACTACATCCGGGGCGCTGAGCGGTTTCACATGTCAGTTTTCAGCTGTCTTCCATGCATGAAGTGATACCCTGCGAGCGGCACAAACTTCGGTTTTAACCGCACCTTTTCACACAGGAGATGGTAAAGTTATTCACGCCCGTGTTACTAGTGTGAACAGCGCACTGTGCGGTTCACCAGTGAGCTGAAATGAGCTGCTGAAAGATACTTTTCAGAGGCTAAGTAGTCGGCTAACGGCTGCAGGAGGCTGACAGGTGCTCGACTTGAAGCTAAATTTAGCTCTAAACACATTTGTTAAGTTTCATTCATTTTGCGAGGGCTTTCAAGGCCTTTTCGTTCGGACGTTTCGTAAACCCTTATCTGTGCTTGTGATTCGTTTTGCCCTTGTCAAAGTTAGGTCAAACTACCTTGTACTTGGTATTGTGCACCACAAGTGTCGCGTCTCTTGTTGACGTAACTCTTTCGTCACCTGCTGGAGCATAATTTTATTTTTTTTATTTTTATACCTTTTTCACGTTGGGAGGCAGCGTTTAGATGTGTGTTTCTTTCCTCTGGCAGGCGCTGATGGGGATCCAGCTGGTGGTCAGCTTGCTGGCCGCCAGTGTCATGCAAAGGCTGGCTCCTCACTGCTCCTTGGCCCGCTGGCTCCTCTGCAGCGGCAGGTAACGTCACCTTCACAGCTTTTCACCTCCGTAACACCGTGAATTTGCTGGTTACACACATGTGTCTGCTGTTTCCTCCAGTTTGTTCCGATTCAAACACCCTTCAGAGGGAGAGCTGTGTGCCTTGGCAGGAAAGCAGATGCCCAAACTAAACAGGAGAGACAGGTAAAGGATGGAGCATGGTTTTTAACTTATTTTGTTAATTATTATTTTCCTGCTTTCATTGACTATTTCTTATCCACAAAGTTTAATATAGTTGTGTTTGACTGTTTGTAGGAGACAGAACGGGGAGAGCAAGCCTCTCACGGTGCCCAAGGACATCGACCTTCACTTGGAAAAAGCTCCAGTAAATGTGATGGACGCTCTTGGTAAAAAAAAAACACACTTTTGGTTATTTCACAATGTTTTTTTTTTTTTTCTGGAAGTTCAAATGATGCTCTTCAGATAAAGCACTGACTGCTCATCCACAATAGAGTTACAGTTTTTGTTTTTAATTTGCTGAAAAGACTCTTTCGTTTTGCCTTTTTAACACAGTGCTGCGTTTTTTCCTGGAGTACCAGTGGCTTGTAGATTTTGCCGTTTATGCAGTGGGCGTCTTCCTGTTCACTGAGTGTTACTACAGCGTCGTAGATGCCAGCAAAGAGGTTAATATCGGAGCCATCTGGTGTGTCCTTACGGTTCTCTTTGGTCTGTATCCTTCTTTGGCAAACCGTCTTGGTTTAACCCAACAGTACTTTAAAACCCCAACTTATTAATGTGGAGCATTTTGGTCTGGATGACTGTTATTCTCTCTCGATTTGTTTTCCTTTAACCTGTAACCCTCAGGAAGACCCTTCACACTCTGATGAGCCACTACTTCCGCTCTGAGGAGGGAGGGGAGCGCTCGGTATGCCTTGCCTTTGGCTTCCTGACTTTGCTCCTGGCCATGCTGGTGCTGGTGGTCAGAGAGGACTACCTGGAGTTTGGCCTCGAGTCTGGCTTTTCCAGCCTGTTTGACAACTTGGAAGTCTTTGCCAAGCAGCAGGGCTATGCTGACTGGTCGTAAGTATCCACGCACGATAAAAACAACTTAGAAATGGATGAAGTTTTTGTTTTTAAAATGATCTTACAGTGCAGGAGGGGACAGCTCTATGATTTAGTGCTCAACTAGATGCAGATGTATTGAAATTTTAGCATCTCTTTTACTTTTGGTGGCTGTTTTGACATTAGGATCCCTGTGACCAAGCTGACGGTGAAGCTCGGCCTGGCAGCAGTCTGTGCTTACATCGGTGCCCTCCTGGCCTTCCCCGGACTACGGCTGGCTCAGACTCACCTGGATGCCGTTCAGATGAACTCAGACCGCCCACTCATCCAGTCAGATCTGTTGCATGAAAACAAAAATGCTCCTCTGTTCTTTTGACAGCACGCTTGCTCAACCACGTCTCTGTCTTCCAACAGGATTTTGCTGCACATGAGCTTCTTGTCTCCAGTCATCGTGCTGATTCTGTGGGTCAAACCCATTGCCAGAGACTTCCTGGCCAATGCACCTTTGGGAAAGACTTACGTCACATTGTAAGAACAGATACACATTTGTTCCTTTCATCCACTACAAGTGGAGAAGCGAAATAAATATCTTCTGAATGCTGCCTAGTGGGTTGCAGGCTGGTCCCTCATGTTCTCACTTTTCCAGAGTGCCCAGTGCTGCATTTGACAGCATGCGTCTGTGGATCATCGTGGCACTGTGTGCACTGCGGGTCGGCCTGACTCGATACCACCTGCAGGCCTATCTCAACCTGGCTCAGAAGTGGGTGGAGCAGATGAAGAAGGAGGCGGGACGTATCGCTGCCATTGACATCCAGAGGAAGGTAGGACTTGCACCAAGGTTTCTTCTGTCCTTTTGGGTTGGTTAAGGTTCTGAGTAAAACCTAATGCACTCCCTTTTTTCTTTTCAGGTTACGCGTGTGTTTTGCTACCTGACTGTAGTTACTCTTCAGTATCTGGTGCCGGTTCTGCTCATCCTCTTCTCCACTCTTTCACTCAAGGCGCTGGGTGAGTAAAATGCCACCACTGTCACCAGGGTCGCGCAATGAAGGATTCAGTCCAAATTTGATTTCCCAGAATGTCACAATGAAAATTAACTGATTGGTTTGACATTTTTTGGGAAAACGGGTTTATTCAGTTTCTCTTGTGGGAGGAAGTGTCAACTATAAAACAGTCGGTTTTAATTGCAGGCCACAGTGAGAGAACAGTCAGCACTGCACAGCTATATGTATGGAAATGGAAAAATGTAACTTGATGTCTAGATACAAGGTTTAGTACAATTTAAACAAGGTTATATTGATCAAAATTAAAAGGTTAGAGTTACAAGGGTGCTATATTGTTTAAGCAATTGGAAATAAAGTCTTAAAACAGACTCTATTAAAGTAACTGGAGGGAAATGGAAAAATGGTTATGGAGACAAAAATGTTTCCCTTCTTTGTTTGTCCTTTGGGAGTAAAGCAGCTGCTTTTGGAACCAGCTGCAGTTTAGAGACAAGTCTGTTGTCGTCGCCGTCGAGTTAAGACTAATTCCCTCGTCAAGAAGAGATGAAATGGATCACTTTCTTAAAGTCGGTGTAGCAGAGAAAAATAACTGATAACTGACAACTTAAATAAAAAAATTTCCTTTTAACTGATGTTTGTGATGCGTACACGGATACGTCTGTGAGTGGTTCAGTGGCAGTGGAAGTACATGCATTCTTTAAAAGACAACCTGCAGGAACAAATACTACAGTTCCTAAAAACATTTTGTATTAGTTAAACTTGCCTCATTAAATCTGTACAGCTTCAGGTTACAATTTGTCAGTCTGCCACATATTTTATCAAAGTAATTCTTCTGATGAAGTTCATGTAGAGTCTGGAAGAACTCAAACACTTTTAAGCATGGATTTTACCCAAACATTTAACTCTGGTGCTGAGAATAAAAGACTTGATCCTGCTCTAATAATTTTAGGTAAAGCCATTGAAAAGTTTTTTTTTTTTTTTTTTTTTTTTTTTAAATTTTTTTTTTATGTTGTTTTTAAATAAACCGCTGGTGATGGGCACGTCTATCAGTTAATGTTACATGGTCAAAAGGAACATTTGTAACGCAAGTTGCAGTAACTCAGCTTCTAAGGAAAGGACACTCAGACTTAAGCTGAAGATGTAATACTTTGAAATAAAAATAAAATTGGGCCAAAATCAAGCTATTATTAGAGCTCAATAAAAGGACAACGAACCGTAACATGGGTGGCTGAAGTCAGCAGACGGCTGCAAAGACCCCGTTTGGCAGTTCTGACTACTAGCTGCAGCCAGTCCAGCTTTATTTATAAAGCACTTTAAAAACAGCAACCACTCACCAAAGTACGTTGTATGTAAGAACGTTGAAAACACGTTTCGGTTTAAGTGGAATCTGACTTCTCGCAGGCGGCTTCTCCTGGTCTGCGGCTACTGATGACGCTCCTGGGGTGACGCCAGCGCTGGTGATGCCAACAGCAGCACCTGTGCTGACCGGTGGTGTCGATGAAGATGAAGAGGGGATGGAGGACATGGAGGAGGACATCCAGGCCACAGTAGCTCGTCTGTCTGAGACATTTACAGCGCTTCGTTCGGTCCTCACTCCACTTTTCTTCCGAGGTTTCTTTGCCTTCCTCACCTGGTGGGTGGCTGCCTGCCAAGTCATCAGCTCTTTGTTTGGCATCTACTTCCACCAGTACCTAATGCAGAACTGAAATAAAAAAAAAAACAAACCAAGTTGGTATCTCGATGCTCCAGGACTTAACATTTCAGTGTAGGACACGCTGTTGCAAGGCATTTCTGCAAACTGCGTACTACCATACGTTTATTCACAGGTACAATCATGATTTGGCTGTAAAAGATTTTCTGATTGAGGCCGGACACTGGCAGTATCGACCAGCAGGGTACTGGGATCAGTAACACAAATGCACAGAAACAAGATGGGCTTGTGTCGCAAAGCACTTTCAGCTTTGTCTGGCTTGCATTGTTTTATTTCTGTGGTAAATGTGCAGCACTTGAAGCACATTTAGCAGAAGAACCACCAGTGTTCGGGTTTGGGCAGGAGGCGTTCAGGTGCATCGTTTGGAACGGGTCATCTGTGCTGTGAAAGTGTTGAGAGATTTTTTTTTTTTTTCTGAACTGCGAGAGTGTAAACCCCTGGATGTGAATTTGAAATTAAATTCAGCAGTTATTAGGCAAAATATAAGCTTTCTGTCATAGAGGGATATAGATGTAGCAGGAGCTCTATCACGGAAACTGAGGACAGAACTTTTGAAACCCAGTTTGATTCAAGAAAATCAGTTTAAACTCATTTATTTTGAAGTTTTCCTTATGGGATCTAAAGTTACACGTGTTAAAGCACCTCCGACTGTAAGCCACAAGTGGTGCTACGGGGTTTTAGTATTTAGTCCCATTGATTTAACAGGTTCTTCCTTTGTCCCCGTTTCACCCCTGCTTCCTGCTAACGGACAAGTGGCAGTGAAAACGAAGCTTCCTTAGTCGAGGAAATCAAATCGGCTGTGAAAAAGACAGGGAAACGTGCTCCAGTTTGCAGCCTACAGGTACATCGTAGGCACGTGAGCAGTTGCACTAAGAACTAATACATTTTCATTATGCTTTTTTTTTTTTTTTTTTTTTTTTTGTCGTCCCCCTCCACTTTTCATTTCGTGTGTAATATAGGGTTTTGTGCCTGTAAAAGGTCTGCAAATATAAAGTCCACATTCCTGCTGAAAACTTCTTCAATAAGCTGATTTAATTGCTTTCTTGAATGCGCAGCCTTTTTTCTCTTATTTAGCCGCATCACCTTGTTATACATCTGCAGCGCGTGTTAATGTCAATAAAAGCATATTTATAATTATAAGCTTATTTGCGAGCAAAAGCTGATATTTGGAAAGATGAAGTAATGAGCTGTGGAAAACGAAGAACTTTATAAGAACTTTATGCCTTATAAAGTGTAGCAGCTTCAACATGTTGAAGTTCAGAAAAACACTTTTTTTTTTTTTTTTTTTGCTTTATTAGTGGGGCAAAGAAAAAAAAAGTGTGAATGATGCACTTAAGAGCATAAGCTGGCTGTTTAAGTCAAATGTGACATATAGATGGATAAAGAATAGAAACAACGTTACATTTAAAATGTGATTTAATACTTGTGTAATTCACTCATTAAGAAGAACAGCAGTGTTGTATTCCAAGTTAATAAGAAGCAATAATCACTTGGGTTATGGTGTTATAAATGGTTTATTTAAAGAGCAATAAACGGACACGTACGCAACCATGATGAGTTTTACCGAGGCTGAACGTCAACCGGCGTTGCCGTGGCCTGAAATCTGCACTGACCTGAAGTCAGCTGCCCAGCCAGTCGTGCTTTGTTACGCAGGCCCAGTTTCACCTTCTGGCGACTTTATGAGAATATTTTCTACAGTTTTTCATGCTTCTGTGTTAATTTTGTCTTAACTGTTCCTAAAGACTGCTATTAAATGCTGCATATAAGATATTTAATGGTACCAGGGCAGGTTTTAGTACTTGCCCAGTATGTAGAGAAATGTTATATTTTGTATGAAGGGATTTTGTGTCCCTTAAAGAACCGATTCAAGAGTGCTAAAGTCTTTTTTTTTTTTTTTTTTTTTTTTTTTTTTTTTTTTGTGTAGTAGATCAAAATGTTGATCAGGATAGAGTATAAGAGTGTGTTGTGGGTGTATTTTGATGTGTGAAAGCTAAACATTGGGGGGTTGTTGCTTTGTATCCCAAGTGCCCAGGAGCTCAGGGGTTTTGAGTCTTTGAAAAACTCCTGCTCTTCAGTTTATATGCATTTCATTTAATTGTTTAAAGCTCTAACATAGTTCTGTTTTTAAAATCAGTTATTTTACAAAACACTACCCATCAGCAACATTTTTAAGGTGTTAATAGGCTCCATCAGGCTTTAGTTTGAGGTTGTTTTTTTTTTGGATTTTTTTTAAATTTTAGATGTCAGTTATGTAGAGGTTTGAATAATCAAGACTGCCTATTTATTTATTCATGTTGCATCGCCTCAAATATCCTCTGTGACGCAGAATTCTCAACACTTTTGTATTCTGTTTGTGTGTGTTTTTGTCCTTTCTCTGAAGTCATTATACTGTGAAATTATTAAAATGCTAGTTTGAGATTTCCTGAATGCATGGTGTGCAGAACTTTTGGCTGTAACCTGAATGCTTCGTGTGTTTGTGTGTGTGCAGCTTAATAAAAACATGTACTTTATCTATCATATTTATGTCCTCATTAATTCTTGCCGTCTTTAACAGAGCGTGGGAAATATTGCAGATAAATATGCGTTTCTTTTTAAAACTGGTGCTCTATTTGACAAAAGAGATCAGGCATGACAATGGAGCGTCTAGCCGCTGTTCAGGGTCCTGATCTCTGACCCCACCTCCTGAGAGGTTCATTGTTTAATCATCGATGATTGCTATGAACCTGATGCCCCTTAACCGTCTGAGAAGGAAAAAGTCTATGGCTGTTCAACTTGGTTTTAAGAATTGCCACATTATTTGGAAAAACTATTTGAATTTGGACGTTTTTGTGTGTCTGAAAGCTGACATGATTTATTAGCGATATCATTTGATTTTCACGCCTGATCAAGAGTCACAAAAAAACCTCACAGCCTCTTTTCATGTGCACTGAGATGTGCTTAATCGGAGGATATAAACAATCTCAAAGCGACTCAGAAGTGACCGAACTTGGGAGTTATCTTCTAAACATCCTGACATACGAATTTGCAGAAATTCTGTTTGTGTTTATGTTGCAAACAATGATCTAAGCATCATTTGAGTCTCATTAACAGCACATTTTTGAGTAACATTTTCATCGAACATGAGCACTTCAGTGTGCTGGTCTCTGGCAGGTCTGTGAGGGTCCAGCAGAGACACCGAAAAGGGAGACATACTTGTACAATAACATTTCTTGTGACAGTCTGTACTGGAGGCCACGGGCCCCTTCAGTCTGCCCTGTTGATGTGGCTGGCTGTGGTTGCCATAGTGACCAGGAAGTGTGTGTGTGTGTGCATGCACGCTCTTTGCTCAGGACCCAGACATGCCCCGTAGACTGGGCCAAGTATGGGCTCAGGGTAACAGCCAAGACATGACCCCAGCAAAGGTCTAAGTTCATGTAGCCACGTGAGATGGAGGAGAGGATCTACATGAACATCCATGGTCTCCAATAACTGAGTTGAAATGGAAAGGAAAGCAAATGGTCTTGATGGCACCAAAAAAATGGTACAGTTACCATGAGACACTAGAAATGAGCCTTTTTATGCTGAAAGTCTTTTTCTTTCTCATGACCCACACACACACACACACACACACACACACCCCTCCCTCCCCAAAAACATAAAGGTCTGCAAGCTTTGAAGTGGACCTCTTGTTGGTCCTGTTTGGTGACTGGTGAGCTGCCTGACAGGATCCTGACATGTTAATGAGGGAGTCCGTGTTCAAAAGATGGATCTTAGGTGAAAAAGAGGAAATAATAGGACACCTGAAAGCGACACAGTGGAGGGTATTTTATCTGCCTCCACCCCTCCCAAACAAAAAGAAAGAAGAAAAAAAATATAACAGAATATTTCTTTTCAGAGAGATATTAAATTATAGTAAATGTCATGTGGTGAACAAAATTGAAGAAAAAAAAAAACAACTCAGGACCAGGCAAAATTACAAATTAAAATGTTTTTCTTTTATTTAAAATGACTCACAGCAAATATAGAATAGACATCTTTCTCTGCTCCGCTAGTAAAGAATTCAGCAAACGTAACAAATAAGAAAAAATAAGTAAAAGAAAAAAAACTTAACCCAAAAGTAAGATCACTGATATTGACATGTTTTCCATGCTGATATTACCTGCACAAGAAAAGTAAAAGAAAACCAATTCCAGAGCAGAAGTTGCATTTAAGGACCGCGGCCAGCATCCTGTCTGAATCTCTGCGCCTGACATGATGTGTTTGCTCAACGTCATCAGGGTGAACCTCTGCTTTGTCAGTGAAATGTATTAAACAGTTTTTAGAAATAGTAAATCATCAGTGGTAAAGGCCAGTCTTCGCTGCTCTCAAACCTTCAGTCCCTTTCGCAGTAAAGGTGCAATATGTGATGACAACTAAAGGAAGTGAGCTGAATTTAGACTTCGTTTTGACATGTGCACAAGGGAATTAAAACTCTAAAGCATATGCAGAGATCCAGTGTAAAAAAAAAAAAAAAAAACACCTTAAAGAGTAAATATACAGTTAAGATAACCAGATAAAAACATGTTTTCTATGTAATATTCTGTGAATATTTCACACCATTTTTTACATGTATTTCTGAACCTCAAAATTATCATGCGTGAGCCTACTAAAGGAAACCCTTCAGAAAGAAGTAACTAAATACAGTTTAATGTTATTCAGGTCAATATAGACCAAATAGTAAAAATAGAAAATAAAATAAAAGGCAGTTGCAGCATGTCAGAGTATTGTAATAAAATCAATAGTAAGAAAATTAGGATTATTTGCAGGAATAAAACAACTAATGCTGAGCAGAAGCTTGAGAGAAAACCATCATCCAAAAGAAAATACTCACGTTCTTTTTACACATCAGTCTTAAAGAAGGATCTGATCTCTGAAAAAAGTCCTTTGCTGCTCTAAACAGATCATCACCCTGTTTACAAGGGCCCCAAACAGATCCGTCATGTATGCAGGTGAATTACTGTCTGAAGTAAAAGAGTGCAGTTTTATGCTCAGATGTACTTTACCGTCAAAAGGTTCATGCTCTGCTCCAGCCAGAGCTGGTCTTTCCGTCAGTCGGGGAGGATGGCGCCTCGGCTTCATCTACTGGGGGTGGGGGGCTGCAATCGCCAGTCAGATTTATCATGGAAGGTGCTGATGTTGCTATCAACCCTTTATTAGCGTCAAAATGAAGAGATGAAAGCTGTTTGGGGTCTTTGCTATTGTCTCAGTGTCAGTGGAAGCATGAATGATCTAAATAAAAATAAGCTATATATGCAGTATCCATCTTACTGTTAGGGTACCTGTTGCTTTTTACTTTAAATAATTTTCATTTTTATTTGGAGAGTGTGTACACATCTTGCACAAGATAATTTGCTGTCTAGAGGAAACAGACTATTGTGACAGACTTCAACAGACTATTTTCATTTATTGATTTAAATATGGTCTTTTTTCTTTGGTGATCGTTTGTGTGCATTTCAAAGTTTCTCTGTCATTTTAGGTGCATAAACACTAAATAATCCGTTTCCTCAACTAAAAAAACAAAACTAAACACACTTTTCTTTCATTTAGAACATAAACTAAATAAAAATTGAATTCATGATTGTTCATTTTAATTAAATGTTTATTTATAATGAAATGTACCACTGAAATACATGTTTTTTTTTAATGATTTCTTTATGTTGTGACTGAGGTCACAACATTTCATATGTGCTATTTATCAAGACTTTAAAAAAAAGATTCAAATGAAATGAGAGCACATTTAAATATTTCAGAAAAGCCCAAGACCCCTGTGACGACTGATGATCATGTGTGTGATTTTTATATTTATATCATTTTAATTGGTTTAGGACAGTGTCTGGACATTTAAGAATCTGTGTCTCTTTTTAAAGCCAGATATGTTTGTACGTGTGTTTAGCCCTCTCAGATTAACCCGGTTGGTCCCACTCTACTGCTGTAGCCGACATCAGAAAAGTCACAGAACAAAAATGAGCAAATTGGTATTTTCATTCACCAAATGCCGGAAACAAAAATCAAACGTCTGTATGCATCTGTCTCCTCACTGAATCAAAACATTGATGCAGAGAAGACTTCTCCACAACCTGGGAGAGACCAGCTCTGTGTGAGGAGACAAAGACGGGCATCCTTCTCAGGGATGCTGGGAACAAATCAGGTCCCCATCAGGTTCTGCTGGTATAGCTGCTGGATGGGAGATGGTGGTGGACTGCATCAGCTGGCTATCTCTGCCAGCTGGCACTCATGTCCATCTGCCTGAGTGACTGCCCTCCTTCCTCTTCGTCCTGCTGGTAGCTGCCTTTGGGAAACACCTTTGTTCCATTGGCTGGGTGGGTTTCTGGGGGGCTATGGCGAACCGAATCGGGGTTGCTCATTGGAGAATGCTGCCTGAGCTGGTGTAGAGGAGAGGAGGTAGGTGAGGACATGTGCTCTGGGGAGCTTCGCTCTGATTTGATGCTGAGATTGAGGGAGGGCAAGTGTGGAGAGTTTGAGGAGCAACACTGAGAGGGGAAGGAGCACCCTCCACTGGATATCCTGGATACAACAAGCAGGCGGAAGAAAAAGAGTTCAAACACACCGATCAATACTGTTATTGGAAGGACATCAGATGCACATGAATGACAAGTTTGGTAAAATGTCTGAAAAAATGGGATTTGGCATTTTCCATGTATCCACCACTTGTGTCAAAGTTGAAAACGTCAAAGTCTCCGACATAAGCAATTAGAAACGTTTTATCTAACATTTAATGGAAACTTTTTAAGTAAAAAAAACAACAAAAAAAAAACAATGGAATGTTACAGTAACCAAGATAAGATATTTTTACTTTCAGGCTTTTAATTGTTCCTCTTTCACTTTATTTATGCTCATGCAGCAGGTCAGGATTTGAATTTGAGGATGCAGCTGTCAGACTTTCAGGTAACCTCGAACATTATTGCAACATATTGTTGAGATTCACAACTGCACTTTGACTTTGCGGTTAAAAACAAAACAAAACAAAAAAAAATCCAATGGACTGTCAAGCTCAGAAAAAAGATTCTGTTTTATATTGTCATATACTGCAGTAAATGACACTTTCAATTCACTTTTAGTTTTCCTTACATACGTTGGGTTTTTATTCTTTTCAATTTTATTTCAAGTCCTGAATTTTCTCTTAAAATTTGAATCCAGTTTCTTCCTCTTAGGTTCCAATTGATCATCCATCCATAATCTATGTGGTTTAATGATATTTAATATTTAATTCTGACTTCGGCCTTTGTCATGTCACTAAACTACTTGTCAAAACGAGTTTCAATTTCATTGGAGTTTGGGAACTTTGTTCCCTCCACAGTCATCTGTTATTCCTTGGTAGCCTGATACTTAAAACCCAATTTCCTTTACGGAAAACAGTTAATTTGCCTCTCAATGTTAAGTTTAACCATGTTTTTATTTCAACTTTCTTTAACATCCTTAATTAATGCACAGTTGCTCTTGTTGGACATTCATTTTTCTGTGTATCCCTGTGAATAAATCTTTTAATTACAGCAGAGATTTTATCTTCAGTATTTCACTCTTATAAAGAGTTCACTGAATCTGTGAAGCACTAAACAAAGATTTCATTAACTTCTACAGTTAGTTGCTTTGAACGAAGGCCCCTGGTCACTGGTCAATTTATTTTTTTTAAATCAGCGCTTTGCAGGTTTAAATGCTTGACTGATTCCACAGCCAGGCATGAAGAATAGATTTGTTTAATTTACATAACATGTAATCAACTTACCCTGAACTAATATGCTGCGGTGGTGGCTGAGCTGGCTGCCAAGGGCTCGCTGCTCCTCGTTGTAAATTTACAGAATGATAAAAACCAGGTTGGCCGTACTCTGGAGCAAAGGAGCAGACAGAGGATCAGAAGTTATTGGGCAAAAAAAAAAACAAAAAAAAACAGCAAAAACTACATGGATTTTTGACATTTTTGAAAAAACCCTTATTCATTTTCTTTTGGAGATTAAGGTGAGAAGGTTGGCACCGCTAATGTCCAAACAGTAAAAATGACACTAGAGTAAGAACCTGCCACTTTTATGTAACAACATCAAGAAGAGAGGAAAAGTCTGGCTCTTAATCTCAGAAATTGACATTTCACTCTCTCGTTTTTGGTCTTCCTCAGTACATGGGACTATGCATGAGACTATCTATTTCCGAGTATGGCAACAACTGAAAGGTGGAAGCAGCAGGAAACTCAAGGGGCCGTCTGAGACCAGCCAAAAAATAGAAGTCCTGTGGAAACCCCTCTTGTCATAGGTTAACGCTGTGGCTGCACTGACCCTGTTTAGTTCAGTTTCAGGTTTGTTTTGTGCAGCCGTTGTGGAAATGGTCTGCGTAGACGTTCGGTGTGGCCACAGAACAAGCAGCTGCCTGTGGTTGCTTCACTTTTACTGGCGAGAGAGCGCGAAATCATCTCGTTCGACTCTAAGCAACTGCAAAGTAATTCAGATTATTTCAGAAAATGTCAAAGCGCTGTTTCAAAACGTCTTGTTGAAAAACTTATACTTAGTACGACAAAATCTGCACAACCATACTGAAATAACACATAGTACTTGTTTAAAGTTCACACATTAATGTATATTTACGTCTACCACATACAATTGCTTTTATTATGTAAACAAAAATACAAAAATCTTATAAAGCATTACCTCCCCATATATCTAAACACTTTTCTTTAACCCTCTTTTTTTGTGTCTCCCTCCTGAAAAGGCCACTCTGCAGGAGAGTGAGACTAATCTTCTGTTTGATGTGTGCCAAGCAAGCCGCTCGGCATTAGGTAAACATGTTACGTGTTGATATAGTCAAGTAAGGGGACAAAAGTCCGGATCGCAATCGCAGCAGCTCAGGAGTGTCTTAAGTGGAGGAGAATATCGTCTCAAATACAGATGCTGTCATCGTTTTCACAAAAGTGGCTTATGCCAAAGCTACCCTCAAAAAGACTGGCACACAGCTTGCTCTGCTGTCGTTGTGCATCCCCTAATATATATATATATACACAGGGGGGTCATGAGGACCATAAAAAAAAATAAATAGCTGGGATGAATCATCAAGCAAATCCATCTTCAGTCCAATGCTTCGAGATGATATCGCTGTCAAGCATAGTCATGGCTTTACTCGTACAAAAAGCTATTTAACATGATGAAAAATAGAGGAAATCCTCACAATATTCACCAACGAGAAGATAATTCAAAGCAGACATACCGGAGGCTCCGGGGAAGGGAAGGCCATAGCCCCCTAAGCTGTGACTCAACAGCCCCGCCTTTCCCATGGCAACCATGGAGCTGCCGCTGTGCAGACCCTGGTACAAGAGACCCCTCTGATGATCAGAGAAAAATCATTGTGAGAAATCACACGTCTGTAGCGATAACGTGGCACTTTTGTATACTGAACTTGTGAACATTGCACATGCGAGAGGTGTGGGTTTGTTAAAAAAAACAGTGAAATGACTTCACAGTTGCATACACTGAGCATACACTGTAAGACTGTAACTTTACTAAACAAGACAGACATTCAAACGCTGTGCAGAAACGGCTACATACAACAGAGTTGTGGTTTGCTCGTGTGGATCCCATGCCCTGGTTAGCAGCTTCTGCCCGCACGTTCTCACTGCCCAGGTTCAGAGGAGGAGGGCTTTTCAGGTTGCCATGGGAAAACACAGAGTAGCTGATACCTAACCAACAAAAGAGAGGAGCAGGAAGTGAAAAGAGACATGAGCCTGTTTCACTCTCAGGGTAAGCATTCATTTTGTGACACAGTCTCCACCTCGGCCCGCTGCGGACTGCCGTTAAGTGATTTTCTTTGGGTTTCATGTATGCGATGATGCAATGGTGCACAGGTTGAACTGACATCTCAGATATATCAGTGAGCTTAAAGAGTCTAATTACATCGCAAAATCCAAATAAAGCCTTTTAGAATAAGTTTGAAAGTCAATTTTAAATTTCAAATGATGTCATCCCACATCCAGAGGCTGACATGACAAACAGGTGTGAGATAGTTTGCACAAAAACCACAGAACTGGTTAGAAGGCCAGTTTCACAAAGCGTGCTGACTGCATGTGTGGACTAGTGAGAACACACACACACACACACACACACACACACACACCACACACACACACACACACACACACACACACACACACACACACTAAACATGCACGTTTCCTGTGAGTTCACGACCAGCTGCAAGGATGGCTTCCAGTACCTGTGAAATTTACAAAATGTGATTGGTGGGTTTAAATATAAATCTAATTCAGAAGCGAATATAACTTAAAACTTAAGATATAATATATAATAATAGAAATATTTGAAAACTTTAAATTTCAAACATTTCCTACTAACATTTAAATATTTTTATGCACACTGGTGAAGGAGCCTTTCCATAAAGTATTTCACTTTGCAATGAAAATGATTCGAGTACAGTGTTTACTGGACCTGCCGGGCTCACCTGCATGTGGAGACATGAATGCAGTGTGGGGGTGTGGCGCCGCAGGGCTGGCAGAGCCCGGTCTGCAGCTCAGAGGTTTAAAGCCTGGGGGTCTGTGTGAGGCCATGCTGGACGCAGAGGAGTTGGGGAAACCGTTCTCACAAGCTGCGGACACCAGGAACTGCGCCTCCGGAGAGAGCAGCGCTGGAGCCTGAAGACCAAACAAATGTTTTTTTGGTACAATACAAATACACAAAGCCACTGACTGTTAATCTTGTGAGCAAATGTGTCTTTTTTATGTTTTTTTGAATCCATTTTTTTTTTCTGACTGCGAGTTAGAAAACGTGTGTGTGGACTGACACAGACGCGTTGGTGAGCCACAGACAGGTCCATGCCCTCACTGAGAGGATGTTTCTCTGCTGCTGCCTGGACACTCTCCTCATTGTCGAGCTCTGAGCCGTCCAAACCGAGGCCTTTCCTACGAAGGGTCTGATGCAGAACAGAGCATTCACAATGAAAAGCCTTTAAAATGACGACACAATCTGGAACTGCAAGAGCGACATGTGAAGGTTAAAGTTTGCATAACGTAAAACTTTACCATCCGTCCCATCAATCACAGAAAACATTTCGTAAACATAAGAAAAGATATATTACAAGAACCTTATTGAACAACCCACAATGTCATTTTTCAAGCGAGTACCTCCAGTATGTCGGTGTTGGTGCGACTCTCATGGGGCTCGCTGTACTCGGTGTATTTCAGCAGAACTTTATCCATGTCTGTGCTGGCGTACTGGAACAGACGGTTGGTGCTGTTGAAGATGATGAGGGCGATCTCGCAGTCGCAGAGCACACTCAACTCGTAGGCCTTCTTCATCAGACCAAACTTACGTTTAGTGAAGGTCACCTGCCATGGTTAAAAACGAAGACGACATTGTCAACAGCATGCGCTTGAAATTCTCCCTCAAAACTCTGCCGTCACACTCAACAAGGCTCCACTCTCGCGCAGTCCAGAGCAGACCTGCCACATTAGCTGTGGTCTGCGTCCACTCCACGTGCAGTTACATTTCTGGGCAGGTGCACATCAGGCTACGGCGAAGGTTTAAACACAGGGCTCCCAGCTATGGCGAACATAAGTCATTGGTTCGATGTTGAGACTTAAACCATGGTTGGGTTTGCTGACCCGGTTTTGAAGTGGAGCAAGCAGGGACTTTTTGTGTATGATGGCAGAGCTTTGAGGGAAAGAAGAATGAATGAGCAGATTACCTTGAGAGCATGTTTGGTTCATGAACTGTTTGTGCTTTTGACATTTGACATGAATGTAGCGTCACAGAGTCGAGTCCTGGACGTTGCTTTAAATGTCCATAACAAAAGAATTCAGAAAAACCGCTCTACACTCTGTATAATGAACAATACCTGGATGACGAAGACAAACTGTGTTCACCAGCTCTGAGAATTTTCATTATTTTTCCTGTTTTTCCTCACGCGCACTAGTATTTATGTGCTTTACGAACATATGAACACGCTACCTTCCTAAACTTACAGGTGTCGTTACAGCGATAAACAAAATCACGAATTGTCTAACAGAACGGTATCTAGCAAACATCTTA
Organism: Xenentodon cancila; assembly: GCA_014839995.1. Classification (NCBI taxonomy): domain Eukaryota; kingdom Metazoa; phylum Chordata; class Actinopteri; order Beloniformes; family Belonidae; genus Xenentodon; species Xenentodon cancila. The sequence goes on from CM026206.1 coordinate 19,654,833, forward strand.
CTCTGTTGTATCTCAGTGAAAACCCACTCATATCAGCATTATACCATAACCGTAATCTGCTTTTAGGTTTGCCCTCCATTAAACTCATCAACTTCTTCATTTGTAAATACTTTTTGGTTTTTCAACCATATTTCCTCTTTCCGTGTTGGACTGTTTGTGCGCTCACTCTGCTCTGCTCACGGTAAAAGAAAACGGGTGGCCTCAATATTGTTTTGACAGAGTTAAAAATAATTGTAATTTGATAAATATACAGCAGTGGATCATGGAAGCAGTTGGGCCCTTTTGTCAATAAAAACTTTAGATTTACACTCAATGAGCTGCACATTGGATCTTAAAGGTGATGCATGCTACAATTATTACAAAATAAAACATTTCCAAATACCAAACATGCTGCTGCCAGTGCCGCTGCTGTTCAGTAATACTAGTTTATTAGTTTGCTACTCAAGGCTGAACTATCACAGCAAGTTCCCAGAGCCTCAAGTGGTTTGTTGGCATCCTAAAGCCTGCAGAACAAAAAGACGTCAAGTTTTCATGTGTATAAAACAGAGAAAAGACTCAAATCTTCATACTGGACAGGCTGGAGCCAGTTAGAGTTTTTCATTTTATCTTTTGACCCACTACTATGTCATGAACGTGAGTCACTATTGAAATATTGAGGGGAAAAAAATGTTATATGCAAAACAAAATTTCAGGAAAGGGGGGAAGCTTTACAAAACCCAAAAGACATTCAAATCAGTAATTTAATAAGATATTTGAAGCTTTATTTAACTGGCACAAGTACAAAGGAAAATACTCAATCCTCACCAACCAACTTTATTCTGTTTAGAAAAATAAAATAAAATGTAGAATTAGACACCAACATGACGTTAAAAAAACATGGGAGAGATATTTACACAAGTAACAACATCGTGACCGAATATACAATCAGCAGATCAGTGGGTGACGGGTGGGATGTCAGGGTTTGGTATAAAAGGAGCATCCACCAAATACCTAATGTTTTCACAAAGGCTGGGTTGGGGCTCACCCTCTCAAACCGCTTTAGAGTCTGGCGAGGTCTTGCTGTGCGGAAAGGCCAAGACACGAAGCTGCTGACGGACGGGTGTGATCGTTTCAGCCTCCGGCAACAGGCCACTGTGATCAGTATAGCCACAAAGGTCGAAGAGTACCTTGTAAAAGTTTTGTCACTCAATGCAGTCTGCTACTGCGTCCAGAAAGTAACTCGAAACTCTTTTATGCAAAGAGGCAGACATGTCATCTCTTCTATGAAACACCACTGGGTTCTCTGGGCTTGAGCTTATTACAGGGTGACGAGCTCAAAAGTGAAAATGATGCCAGAACTGAAACCATTACTATCATAAAATCCTAAATGACCAAACACAAAATTGATAATAGTAAAGTGTTTTGCTGGCAATAAATCCTAGATTTTTTCCACTTTATTTTTCTAAATATAATCAATGTAGTCGATGTGGACACTAAAGATTTTCCCTTTGTATTTGTGTCTCCTAAATAAACTGTAGCATGAGTGTAAACATACCTGTCGGTTCCTTTGGTCAAGGATGCGAGAAATTTGTATTTTCTTTCTCCCCATTTTTACTTGTTGCAGCCTGATATCTGCAAAAGAAGACGACAAAACACACATTAAGTTGAAAAATACAGAATTCTTTCATTTCTAGCATTTAATTCAAATGTGTTAACTTATCTTGTCTTCAACATACCAGAAACCAAGAGTTGAGAGAGAAAGTAGCCATGAAAGAGAGCATTCATGGATCAGCTCTTATGATTTTAAACGTTTTGATACTGCATGTGTGAGTGCATAAACTTTTTACGAGTCCTATTTTTACGAGTCCTATTTTCTGATTAAATGAAGGTTAATTTAAACAAAAAAATTTCAAGTTAAACTAACCAGCTGAATTAATTAATTATGATCCAGATTTTGAGCCTTTCAGTAGGTTCTTCCCTAATTTATATGAATAGACTAATATTTCTCATGTTTCTGTTATTCTGGTGGTAAAATGTCGTCCGTTTGCTTTAAGTGACTCAGATCCCTGCGTATTGGTGGGGCCAGGGTGCTTATTTTTACCACCATGAGGAGATGTGGTCTAAAGTTAGAGTGACTCCAGGGCCATCTGCCCATCCAGACAGACACTCCTAGTGCGGGTTACCCCGAGGCCAGCAGTGCAGAGCTCGACCGCACTGCGTGGCCCCAAGGGACGGGGTTAAAAATGTGTCCGTAGCTGCTTTTAAATGTGCAGCAGGCAATAGCAGAAACCAAACAGTCAAAGAAAACGGTGTGTTTTTGAAAGATGGCTGATGCTGTGCGCCACCCACTCCTCTCTCACATACCAGGTCAGAGAAAAGGCAGGACTTGTAGGGGCAGAAGGCAAAGACACGGATGGATTGGGGTTGGCTTGAGAATGTTTTGAGACCCACATCCTCTGGTTTTTATTCTTCTTATTATTTTTTGTGTTCGTTTTTTTCCTTTGGTCTAGAAAACGCTTCTCTGGTTCAAGCCATACACAGCTCAACAGTTTAGGGAAATCAGGTGATAATTTCTCTCAGATCTTCTCTGAGAGGTGGTCAAATTTGTGACATTTCTGCAAAACGCTAACCTAAATGCATGCATATGCTTACTTTCTGCATATTTTATCTTGTGAAATGCTGATCTGCTTCTTCTGACCTGACCATACAGAACTTCTCCAAAGCCCAGAGGAGCTCTCACTGGTTTTCCCCCCCTCAGTTCTGAACATGTATTGGACGTTTCTATATTTAGTTGTCTGCTCCTGCTGATGCTGCCTGAGCGGATATGGCGCCCATGTTCCCACGACCCCTGAAGTGCCCGCTGTTTCACAACGTAAGCTTGGCATACAAACATCTGTGTCATTTCTGGTGGAATCCACCTCTTTATCCCCATAATTACCTTATAAAGACCTATGAAAGCTGTCATGTTGAGTATGCGGCAGAGACAGAAACACCTCAGCTATGACAGCTGCAGTCAAACTTATCTTACTTACTCCATCATTAATGTAAAACAGAGTGCAATGGACAAACAGGACCTCAAGAAGTAGCGCTGGTCTCTCAGCCACCTCAGAAAAGTCCTACCCTATCAGATTAGATCAAGCTGTTCCTTATTTCTTTTCTTTTTTTATGTACCAGAATTGAAACGATTTAAATTCATATCATGGCTTTTCAATGACAGGAGAGGGAAGTTGAACATATGTTCCAAATGGCGCAGAAAGATCTTTATCTCATGGTTATAGACTACACAAGTTTCCTCTTGTCTAAGAAATAACCAAATGACACCTATCAGCCCAAAAACAGCCCTGTCTGAACACACGACTAGCTGGGTAAATATAGATACACCACCAACCCAAAGAGAGAGAAATTAGCTGCTGAGCTCTTTGTGGTTATGCAGGTTTGTGAAAGGCCTAAAGGACAAGACTGGTAGAAAAAGCCTGGCTGTGCTGCATGTTTTCTCAAATGACAGTTACCATTTGAGGCCTACAGACGTAAATTCAAAACCACCAAGGCTGCAGCATGCACTTAGACATCTTTGCTTTTCATCTACACGGTCCGATCCGAAAGATGTCATCTCAGAGAAACTATTAATATGAAAAGGAAATACTTCAATGGCATATGGACACAAAACAAGTTCACCGTCTGTCCTTTCATTGTGCAATAATTGCATACGTGCCCCCAGGGTCTTTGACGCACCCTGGGATCTCCTCACTAATCACCGGCAAGCTCACCAGTGATCATCAACACACATTATCAGAAAAACTTAAAATAAAACCTTCTCATGTGTTTGATTGTTTTTTTTTCTCAGGTAACTCATCTGTACACTTTAGTTTACTGCAGAAAATTTTGTATGCATGACTAAGAAGGGGGGAAAAGCGGAGCATTTGTAGAGTATTTAGGGTTCTGCTTCAGTGGTTTCCTTCTCACGAGTCATGTGGAGCATTGCAACTTATAAGTATTTCGAAAGCCTGGTGAACGTGCGTGAATTGTAGCCGACTAACTAATCATGTGACATCAAAGCAGATTTGAGAAATCAGTCAGCAATAATATTTGTTCAAAATGTAAAAATGGACGAAAAAAACTGCAAAAAAATAACTAATATTTTCAGCAGTTTGATCAGCTGTGAGAGCGATCGATCTCTCTCTACTGAAACATCACACCGGTCTAATAAAGTCTGACTGCAGTAGCAGTAGCGTGGATATTGGTTAATATGGCTCTCATGTCGACTATTTAAGTCATGTCTGTCACAACAGAGGGTCATAGTCAAAATAAAGAAATAAATAAATAACAGAAGCCAGGTATGAAGTAGACCACAACACAATGAATGTGCAGGCTACTAATCCTAAGTTAAGTCCAGTATCTCAGTATGTCCACAGCAGAGCCGTGAGTTTTATTCTGTTCATCGATGAATTCATCTCCTATTAAAGCCCATGACGGATGTTTGCAGTGATAGCTTCTTTTTTTTTTTTTTCACAAAAAAACCCCCAAAACAACAACACATATTTAACTGTACCTACCCTAAGGAGGTAATAGAAAAAAGTTTGTGTGTGTGTGTGTGTGTGTATGTGTGTGTGTCTTTGTGAGGGTCAGACAGTTCATGTGCTCACTGGGCCTTGGAAGAGTAATGGAGTGGGAATATTTGTCTAATTTTAACTGGAGATAATTGAATTGCTTTGATATTTTTGATCAGAGTAGCTATGGTACATACTGTATGCACAACATGACATTTGATCGTTCCTTAAATAGAGGAAAAACATTTCTCCTGTCTTTACACACTGTGTATCCTCCATAAAACACAAATATCAGTCATGCCAATACTTTCGAGTTCTTGGAACAAATTAACGTGAACCAAATTGAGCTGTGATGCTCTTTCAAATCAAACAACTCCATGCTAAATGGACTCCAAAAGTCATGGAGATGGTTTTTTTGCTGGATGGGTATAAAAAGTGCAACAGTGGGAAATGAAGTTGATAACTGTTTGTACATAATAAGGTCTAATTAACTTTTTATGTCAGTCAAAATAGAAAGTACAAGAATAGCTCATCTGTCCTGGAGTTACCAAGCGCCCCTCTCTAATATAACTGCATCCATTGGCAGCTCTGCATAACACAGCAACAGGTAATTCACTTGCAGCTGTGTCATGAATGTTTCTGGCAATACAGGAAACCTTAAGAACTGTTGCTCATTTGTCTTAAACCAAACCCATAATAATAATAATAATAATCATCATCATCATCATAATGCTTTACAACTAAAACAGAACATGTGATCTCACCTGTTCCTCGTCAAAGATCAAACAGATAGAGTTGCCAGTAAAAAAGCAGAGGTGTCTTCATGAGCAGGAGCCCCGCCGTGCGCTCTGGTCCTGCGCTGATGTGCAGATCTTGACCTGATGCAGACGCAGCGGATGGTTCGGGGGCGCAGCGCAGCGCGCTACTTTCCAACAGCTGGCTGCCGCTGCCGCTGCCGACCGCCTCTCTCTGTCACAGCGCCGCCCCGCCCCGCCCCGCCATTGGCCGCGCTCTTCCTCCTCCGATCCGCCTTCCAAAGCAGCCCTTAATCGAAAGCTGCCAGCAGGTTCACAGCAGGAACTGCACTACTTTATGTCTACTCATCTATTATTCAGTATGATTAACAGAGGAAGACCAAGAAGACTTTTAAGCAGTTTGAATGTGTGAGTAGAATTTCCTCTGAGAAAGGCGAAAGACTAGGAGTGTGTTTATATATTCATATGCAAGAGTTAGTACCCTTTTCTTAATTCTGTTTATATATATATTAAGAACATAGTAAAATTTCATCTGATTGCAGATTCTTAGTTTAAGTTTAAGTTGATTAACTTTTTGCACGATAGGATTATTTATTTGATAAAAATAAAACCAAAGAAAAAAATATATATTGACAATAATAAGTGGCCCCTCACTGCTTTCCAGGGATTTAAGAGGTTTCAGGTGGGCGCTGCAAACCATCAATCCTTGATGTTGAAGTCCACGACAGCACAAATAGACAGAGATTGAACGAGAACGGTTTGTTTGGAAAGTTTGCCAGGAGCAAGCCTCTTTTACCTAAAACAAACAAACAAACAAAAACAAAATAAAAAAGAAACACGAGACTCCTGCAACCAAACAACTGGAGTTGTGTGATATCAATGCCCTGCGCCTTGTTTGGTGAAAAGTAAGTAAGGCACTGCAGCAGAAAGCACTTGTGCCTGCTGCCATGTGTGATAGGCTGGAGCTGTTGTGGGGCCATCTCTCAACAGCTAAAGCTTGGTCTATTCATCAGACCTAAGCCCAGTTTCAACTACGGTTCCTCCGAGTATCTGACTCTCGGTTTCTCTCATCCAGTGTGGAAATCACAGGAACCACGTCTTTTTGTTTTGGCATATACCACCTAGTCCTTATTCAGAGTTTCTCTCTGGGTTCTCCCCTTTCTTTTTCTTGTTTTTTAAAAAAAATCTTTTTAGTGCTGAGTACCAATTCAAACATTATAGTGGGGAACATCAAGATTCACGTAAATGCTGAAAATAACTTCTAAATTGTGCCTTTAGTTCTATTTTAGACTCTTGGCTTTTTATCAAATGTGCATGAACATACTTTTTTATTTTCTCATATCCCTGATCTTGTTCTTACATCTGGCATAGAAAGTGAAAAACTAATAGTCTTTCTCCACAACCTGGTATCACCTTATCTTTTTAGCATTAATTTTACATCAGTTGTCTACACAGCACGTGCGAGGAAATTTCCTTGTACCATGTGTGTATCAGAGAATGCTACGTTTAAAGAAACGCTTCCTTGCTGTGACCCAATGTAATGAAAGTTATCTAAATAAACTTTACTCATACACGGGTTCACTTCAATTCAAAATAGTTTTAGTCTCTGAAGGGAAATTAACAAAGGCTGAATCTCTTGTTGACATCACTATGGCCTTAATGCAAACAACATTTTTCAAGTTCTCCTTTTGAGAAAGAAGTTAATCGGCCAGAAGAGGTTAGCTCCATAGTTTAACTCTGAACTGCATAACTTAAAGCAGATTTCAAGAAAGCTGGATAAGTTATGAAATCCCACTAACTTGGAAGAATGTCAAACCGTCTGAAAAGAGCACTCTTTGCAAAGCTCGAACTGCGTATTAGTTAACATTAATTGAGGAAATCAAGATTAATCCAATGATTCAGATCCCATCATAGTACAAAAACAGCTCTGGTGAAAGTTACCAGACATCTCCTCATGGCTTCAGCCAGTGCACTTGTGTCTATACTTGTCCTGTTAAATATCAGTGCTGCATTTCATACAGCTGATCAAAACATTTCTTTTCAGAGGCTTGAACATGTTGGTATTAAAGGACCCACATTAGCGTGGTTTAGTTCACATCTACCGGACAGATTCCAGATCGTTCACGTGAACGAGGAGTGTTGCTCACACACCAGAGTCGGTTCTGGTGTTTCACAGGGTTCTGTACTTGAGCTGTTACTTTTCACTTCTATTAGGTGCTATTATTGAGCAGCATGGCAGAGCCTTTCATTTCCATGCAGACTACATTCGGTTATACCTACCCACGACGCCAGAGTGAGACCAATAAACTAGCTGGGCAACAAAGGAGTTTTAACAGCATAAAGATCTGAATAAATGCTCATTTCCTGCTACTCAGATAGGACTGTTGTCGCTTTCTATGGACTTGTCACTTCAGAAATATTCTATCCACTCTGATTGTACTATTTCTACATTTAGTGCTACTATGAGAAAGACTTGAGTTATTATGACCAGGTTTTTCATTGAAATCACACAGAAACTGTTTCTCATAACTGCTTCTTTCCACCTTCCAAACACTGTGAAATTCAGTATTCATTATTCTGTGCCTTTTCAGTACGTTGTCCTGATTAAAAGTGGTGCAGCAAGAGTTGTGATTGAGATTAACACTCAAGATCATGTTTCTCCTGTCTTAGCTTCCCTTCAGACAAGTGTGAGAGGCTGATAAAGTCATACAGGAAATTTTATTTCTAGTTATTACTGTTAAAAGTGGATCTGCAAGGAATATTTAGTAATACCTAAATAAGTTTATGTTTTTGACTTGATTTTTGTGAAATGTTGTTGTAAAAAGTTATGACTGAAAAAAGTAGAAATATCTATCTATCTATCTATCTATCTATCTATCTATCTATCTATCTATCTATCTATCTATCTATCTATCTATCTATCTATCTATCTATCTATCTATCTATCTATCTATCTATCTATCTATCTGTCTATCTGTCTGTCTGTCTGTCTGTCTGTCTGTCTGTCTGTCTGTCTGTCTGTCTGTCTGTCTGTCTGTCTGTCTGTCTGTCTGTCTGTCTGTCTGTCTGTCTGTCTGTCTATCTGTCTGTCTATCTATCGATACTGTGTTCATCTGTTCCAAATACTGAAAGCAACAGATGAAAAAGACTGAGACACCAGCAGCATCTGCTAATTATACAATAAAACATCAAATTACCTTTGATGAATATTCCAGCTTGCACATTAAGCGCTCCTTTTTTTAATGTTGGAGGAATGTTAAATTTGTCTTGGTAATAAAAAACTTTTAACCTTGTGAGATTCTTGGTTTTTTAGAGGTCTGTCCACAGACATTTCAGTGAAGTATCGGTCAGTAGACCATCAGGGCCGTGGTTAAAACACCTCTTTGTACTGCTTGAGGTACACTTGTCCACTGTGGATTTTTAGGAATTGTTCGAGATCCTTATTGTTTCAAACAGGCCATGTAGGTATCAATCATTTTACTGGCTTGAGTGATACATTGATAGTGATATATAGCTAATTAAAGGCGTTCATCATTTCTGGTTATTGAGCTGTCAGATTAGTTCTCAGGTTCTGATGTCAATAATTCTGTTAAGAACATTAGGATACTGATTTGATGATACGTTTTCACAGGTCTCAAAGTTCTTGGGATGCAAAATATTATGTTTGTGTTTCATTTCAGGTTTCTCTTAAATATAACCAACCCAGTTTTGCTTTAATATTGGAATAATGCATCTTTATAATCATTATATCTTGTTGTTGTTGTTCTGAGGTTGTATTTACTTATAACTAAAACCCATTACAATATTAGTATTAAGAGTGGAACCGCTAAACAGGTGATCTGCAATCATCATAGTTCTGGTGACAGACATGGATCATAATTTAAAGATATTTTGGGTTCAGATTCATGTTTGTGTCCATCATTATATATAACAGAAAAAAAATTATGTTAAGAGACACATCTTTAATAATATAGGTTTGTCCCCTTTAATCAACAATAATTTGAGATCATCTGGCATATTTCAGTCTTCAGTGGTATTTCAGTTAAGGAATATTAAACAGACATTGACTTCCAGAGTATTAGGGAAGTCAAATATTCACTACATTGATTCCTCTGGAGTTTACAATGGCACCAAACTGTGACACCTAACTTTATTATGAGAACATAACTCTCCATTTGTGAGGATATTATAAGACAAACTCCACCTCTAATTTCAACCAGACTTCAGACTGTTAACAAAAGCAGCAGAGGACACCGTACGTGGCAAAGTTGCTCTTTTGTTAGTATTTACATTGTCCACCTGTTACTTTTATTGTATTGAACTCCTGTATTCAAGTTAAACGTGGGTGTTTTGTTGAGAATGCAGCATAGTTCATTAAGGTTTGTGGATGCTGAGCAACAGCTATTGGGACTACTGAGGAACACAGGAGGCAGGCAGTGCATGGTGTGAAAATAAAAACGGTCAAAAGCAAAGAGACCAAGAGAGAAGACATGCTGTTAGTTATTAGATATATTTAGAGGTAATAACTGAATCACTGCACGAGCTGCATTATTGGCCTATTTTTGGTGCACGAAACAATGTACTCCTAAAAATAAGTAGGTTGGCAAATTATTAGCACACATGAGCTGTGGAAGTGTGGATAACAGCTCAATTTCTATCGCACATACACAGACAAGCACATCAACAAGCAGAAATAGACATATAGAGCTGTATACGCAAAGACTCACAAATAGACTGAAATCCTGGGAGGTGTCTCAAACTGTGCATCTGATGCAATAGTTAGCAACATCCCAACAGACTGCCACAGCCCTCGGTGCCAGGATTCATCAGCACAGGCCCCACTGAGCCAGAGGAGCCAGAGGAGAACAGTGCAAATCCCCACCTGCAAAAGCAGCAAGCTGATCACCTGCAGCGGAGAAGACATTGCATCTTTCCTTGGGATGGCTTTTCTGCAAGAGCATTTTTTATCTACTTCTTCTATAAGCACTGCAGCAACTTCGTTTTCTGCTGAGGGTGGAATACACATATTTCAAAATTACTGAGAAGAACAATATAATACAAACTGTTCAGATAAAAGTGCCCTTGAGAACTTTAGACGTCAAGTCCATTTTTTTTTTCATTTTCCTGAAACTTCTCACTTCTGCTTTCGACAAGATCAGCCATGGCCCCAGCATGTGGTGAAGCTGTCAGGTTCAGAAATAGCCTCCATGGTCAGTGCACATGTGTGAAAGCAGTTGTTCACAGTGTGTGCCTTTATAGCTACAGTCTTATCTACTTCAACAGAATAGAGGGTTACACCTTTACCTCCCCACAAACCCCGACCTTTAACAGAACAACAAGACCTCTGTAACTAATCACTGAATTTACATATGTCAAGATGCTTGTGCTCCAGACGTGTGAATAATAGGCGCATTTATAATTAACATTTATGATTAGTTTGATTTAGTCAAGCAGATTCTAGACAAGTATACAGTTTTAAAGCCTGGATCCAACACAGAAGTCCAGATGAGGGCTTAACTGATCAAATGAAGTCAGTCTTTGGTAAGCTGTGCACGTTTCCTAGAGAACTAGTAAAGAGTTAATTAAATTAGGAGATCAGGGAGTTTAAAAAGGGATATTTTACAACGAACAACGGTTCGCGAAGGAGGTTGCCCTGCTACAAATTCCTTAAAAGTTGGCGGTAACATACTCCTGCCTTGTCTCAATTTCACTCTGGAAGAATTCCAGGTCTTTTCAAACAAGTAGTAACATATACATTTTATTCCCCTTACTTTACTTTGAACCAATTAATTATCACTGTGTAGTTTTTTTTGTTTGTTTGTTTGTTTTGTAATAACTTTACTTTCTCTTAAGCAGCATTCTGATGGCCTGTTAAAAAGAGCTGTACTAATCCTTTAATCACTTCAAGAGGACAGCAGTCCATATTACAACAGAAGAAGTAGGCTAATCTAAAAGAAGCTGCGGACCTTTTATCATAGCTATGCACAGGGCTGTGGCAGATTGTGCTGCAGTGCTGCCAGAAGACCTGTTGCTGAACATTAACTGAATGGTGATTTCAGTCTAATCTGAACTTTAGATAACTTTAACGGCACTGAAAAGAAAGATTGCACTTTCCCTTAAAAATCTGGTATTGCCAGTGCAAATTAAATGCACATTGTATATTGCAGTGGGTTTCATTTAAATTTGCCTCACAAAAACAGTACTGCCACAAACTTTAAGTGTGCCATATGTTTTTTTTAGTATATTAAAAACTGCTGGCTTTGCACTATTGCATGCAGAAGTTTTTTTTTTTTAACAAAACGACTCAAAATGCTCATCTTTTACCCTCAAAGTAAACAAAAATGGAAAAAATGATTTAAAATAAATAAACAAATAATCAGCATTAAAAGAAGTAGCTACCCCATAAAACATTATCTTGTTTTAAAAATTAAACCCTGTACTTTTTTAGTTGAAATTGTCATTTTCATTTTTTTAAATATTTAGCACACATTATTTTTTATAACTGCTTAAAAAAAAAGAAGTTAAATATGGACGTTTGAATAACAACGATGTTAACAACTTTAACCAACATGAACGTTTTTCTTCATTTCTTTGTCGTGCTGCTTTGTGTTCACTTGCTCGTGTCTGCTTCTCCCACCAGCACGTCAAAGGTATTGTTTTCTAAAAACTCCTTTGTCGCTGGAAACTTTTTAATCTGGGGATTTAACACCCATCACATGTCCAGCCGGGGCTGCGCGGCGCTCCGCCGCCGCTGCTGAACTCCCAATTGCAGAGGAAAACCTTCTTCCCTACGGGTCCGAGTCAAACACTTCAGACTCACTGGGACGCCGGAGCGCGTTTCACGTCTGCAGGACCGCCGGGGGTGTGTTGTGTTCACGGAGCCCAGCTGGGGGGACGGAAACTTTTTTTTTTTTTTCCCTCTTGTTCCTCTCTGGAGTAACTCGGCCACTGGATACTTTTCGGGATAGACATGACGAAAAAGTACAGCGAGAGATGTTTAATCGTCTTGTCTTTACTTGGGATTTTATCGGCCGTCATGACAGTGCTGTCGGTGGTTTTAATTTTCCAGCTGCAGTCTCAACAGAGGGCTGTGAAGGAGTCGCCCCCCTCCACGTCCTCGGTCATACCCGCTCCGGTCTGGGCCGTCCTGCTGCCGGTCTCCACGGTGCTCTCCGCTCTGTCCCTCACCCTCAACCTGAGCTCTGTGGTGGTGTGCCTCCTCCACAGCTACTTCTCCACCGAGGTCTGCAGAGGGGAGCAGGACACCGACAGGTATTTCGCCTGCATGTAAACACACCTGCGGCTGAACGCTTTGTGCGAATTGGTCATGTAGTTCCGGTCAAGTGTGACGCACTTTTCCACCACGTTACAGCTTATTATGATATCATTATAACCTAAAATCATTACCTATGAAAATTCAAATAAAACAAATAAATAAATACAGTTTTTATGTAATATTCATTTCTCTTATATGAATTAAAATCTGCTCAGTTAAATACAACCAAGCCAAGCTTATGCTGGCTTAAGCTGGCTTCCATTGTTCTGAAGATCATTAAAAGGAACATATAAAGTAAAACTAAAACGATATTGCTGATTGTCTGGGGTGACAATCAAATCAGCACTTTGTCTGAAAGTTTCTCATCCAGTGAGTCATCCAAATTTGAAAGGTATTGTGACATCACAGACCGAGTTAAGAGGAAAATGGTCCACCTTTTCCATTTTTACTTGTAAATAAACTGCCATCGTGCTTCATTTGCTGTAACTTACAAGTTGGTAGTATAAAGTTGCAAAACAGCTTCAGAAGAGCACATTCTTGTGGGAGACAGGTGTGGAGCGACCTCCGCTTCACTCTCACCTCTTTAATGGAGGTGGCTGCGTTGGCAATCGGAGCCTTAAAGACATGCTTCAAAAGGTTTGTGTTGTATATCATTTAGACTTCAGGAAACTGTATTATTGTAAAAAGGATTTGTCTGCTTTAAATGATAAAACTACTCCACATTTTAGTGGTTCCATTATTCTGTCAAGTGCAGATGTATGAATTTCTATTACATTTAAAGACAACGCTTAACATGACATTTTTAATACAAGTAAACATATGACGAAATAGTAGCCAAAGAGTAAATCTCAACATAAATCGCTACATTAAAAAAATACAAACAAGTAATTACAAATAACAAGTATTTAAGTACTTAAGTAAGTAATAAAATAGTTTGACGATATAGCCCTTTGCCCCATCCTTCATGTGATCCTATTTTGTGGGAAAAAGGTGTACAACATTGGTTTAGTAAGTAGAAAAATGTGTAAGCCGTTTACAGGCAGACAATCTTCTTGAACTTCAAACTAAAGTCTTATCCTGGATACTAAATTTATATTTTATGAGTGAAAAAAAAAAAAAACCCTAACAAAACAGGCCCACAAAGGGAGGTTACCTTCTGTGTCAGAGAGCGGAGGCCCACATTGCAATGTTGTTGGTAAACCCCCACCTCCCAACCCGTATGAATCCCATCGAAAACAATGGCCTTCCTCTCATTATGCAGCCAGCACACAGCCGTTCCCACAACAGTGTCCCAGGACCACCTGACTGAAAGAAGGGACCCTTAGAAAATGTGTACGAGTATCAGATAATACTTACCGTTTAAAACAAATAACCAATAACTGTATGTTTTGGATTTATAATACTAATCCATAATGAAGAAAGGAAAAAAGGACCCGGAATAATACAAAACAAAGTTGTCAACACAAATCCGCTTCATCTGTGTTAACTCATGTAGAAATTTGGAAAAATAAATAAATAAAAGAAAGAACTAATGCTGAAGCATAAACATACAGTGATTAGTAATACGCAGGATTTTCTGTTCCAACAGAGCAGACTGGTTCCTTTTGGATAGCACAGGTGTGCGTCATGTGGCCGTGGGACTCTTCTGTCTGGGGGTGTCTGTGTACTTGATAGGTAAGAAAAGACTGAAAACCTGACGTTTTCACATCATTTTATTTTTATTGTCAGCATTTTCTGTTGTAGCACTTTACTCAGTCTGACATGCTTTTCATGTCAACGTCTTAGACATGCACCGCCTTATAAAAATCTAAACCCTAGAGCCCAAAATGACGTTGTTGCAGTAGACTCCCATCAGCAGGCGCAAACCAGCGCTGCTGCTTTCCCTCTAATCCAGCCAACCAGCCGAGAGAACAATGCATTCTTTGAGGAGCCATGACTTAAGTGTTTTTAATGCTGAACCTGGCAGTGCTGGTGCTCTTTGTTTCACTGAGTGGCTTGTACTCTGGGGGCGGGTGGGCGGGGTCACCGGAGGCAGTGGCTTCATTGTGATGGGGGGTGTCACCCTTATGACCCTACTTCAGCCACAAGCGAAAGGTGAAAAAAGCAAGACACTGTAGAGACAACGCGATCAACTCTTGAAGTTGCGTTACATCCCAGAACTGTGACTTTCTCCCCCCTCCTTCAACACGTCGGAGTCCACGGTCCTTTTCCTGCAGACAAACAGGACAACCACATTAAAAGGAGCAGCATTCACACTGTATTTTGTTTCCAGTAGTTTGGCGCATTGCAGACTAATATTGTTTTTAGAGAAAACGGTCATTCTCTCCGATTCCATTAATTCACTTGTTTTATACCGCCCTCTTCTCTTATTTGGCAGCTATGTCCATCTTCATGCTCCTGATATTTGAGGTGGAGACAGGTATTGCCAGCGCCTGCGTAGTTTCCTCTGGGATCCTGATCCTCCTGGTCGCCGTGATGCATTCTCTGTTTAAAGCTTCGCACACCGCCAGGCACTATCACGGCGACCACATCAACACCCTTTACCAGAATGACCATGGAAGCAACAGCACGCCCCTCTCTCGGCCCTGTGAGCTAAGGGTCGGTGTCGACAAACCACGTATTCACCGCAGCCAGTCTCACGTCCAGCATCCGGTGTCCTACCCTCTGTGTGTCAGTCCGAGGCAGCGGGAACAGTATCAGCCTCAGCAGTACTCCCCTGTTGAAGGTTCTCAGGTTCACTCTAGTGATAAAGATTGTTACAGCAGCAGTGGAAGTTTTCCCCGAATGCACAGGACCCTGTCTACTGAATCTGGTTTACTGCAGGCCCAGATTAAACCCTGGAATGGCGTCAACAACGAGATGAGGAGTGTTCTTGCACGCAAGTCAGGGATTTCTGCAAAAGACTCTACCCTTGTGTGACATAAAACTGTTCTCCTGGTCAAAGGAAAGAATGATTAGATGATTGATAACCTCAAAATACTGCAGAATACTGTTCGACGACAAGTGAAATCTGACAGCAGAGATACAACTGCTAGTTTGTACATTTTCCATCTAAGTTCATCATGACTGCAGACAACAGGGGACTAAGGTCAAAAACACACTTTTTTTTCGAGGCTTCAGATTATGTAACACCGATAACTTGATGGAAAACTATTAGCATAATTTTAGTATTTTTTATGAATAAGCATGATTTAAATATATAAATGCCAATGCCACCCAAGTATCAATCTGGCACATTTAGAGCTTTCATTAATGTAAATACTTCGTATGGCTGTATGTAATAGCTGTATGCCATATATGGATGAATGATGTGCAGAATTGTTTCTTATGTGTTCAAAATGATTTCACCTTGACCTTAAATAAATTCTTGAAATTAAAAAAAAAAAACACCCAAACACAAGTGAGTTTAAAAATAATCCAAGTTTTACATAAGCTCCTAAAACTATTTCCAGAAAATGCTGTTATTAAAAAGGTCAGCCAAACGCACTTTTAACTCATTTTTCATAAAATCTGTCTATCTCATGTCAGCGGAACTACTAACCTTGAGCGCATCTGACCACAGATCATGAGGAAGTGGATGGGGCTTGTGGAGTTGAGACAAGGGCACTGGGAGATGGGGTCACGTCATGTAATCTGCATGCAGGTGTCAATGGGGAAAACATAAAAATAAACAATAACGAAGAGGGAAAACAAGGAAGTGTGGAGGTTCTCATATATTATGAAGATTTTAGCCAGAGATACGATGTGACTCTGCAGCTATTGGGGGTATTACCAGTATTACCGGGAACGATTCCCAAAACAATAGCTGATACAAGTTAGTTTGGATGAAGGCTCAAAGAAAATGGACCATGAGAAACAATAAAAACCAAAACAAGGCGGTAAAAGTTTAAGGACATGCAAGCGGCTTTGTTACAGGTATGTGGAGAAATAAAGCACATCTGCTCTTACAAGGATTTTATGTTTCAGGACAATTAATACATCGTTTTGTCCCTAACAATCTTAAAATTAAACCTCAAATGAACAACAAGAGGTAAGTCACATGACATAGTGAGTTGTTATTTATCTATCAAAATCAATGCTTAATCAGGTTAAATACCAAAAACATCTTAGGTTCATTATAGAATAATTCAAAGACGACTCGTCAAGCATGGCTTTTTGGGAGGGTTGCCAGGAAACACTGCAGCTCAGCTTAGGTAGTTTAGAGTTGCATCTGAACAAAGCACACGACTTCTGGATGATGCGCTTTGAATATTCAAGCCCACAGTGGAGACTGTTGATCATAATCCACTTTGAAAGGTTTTAATGAAAACCAAGTGTAACATCAGCACAAATCTCACATCTACAGCCAATCACGGCGATGAGTTGTGGCTGCGAAGCAACCACGGGACCTGGGCACCTCACAGTCACCGAGTCAACCAGGAGAGTTCAGTTGAAAATATTAGAGTCAAATGTGAGGCCATCCTTGCCAGAGGTAAAGCTTGGCCGAAAGTGAATCACGCAGCTGGATATTCATCCCAAGAACAGCAGCTAATCTACATAAGAATGACTGAAAAAGAGAATAATCCAGGCTGTTCTAGTAACCCACTCAAAGTCCAGACCTCAGCCCGAATGACATCCTTTCCGGGAACCTAAGAGAGCTATGGATAAACAAATACCTGCAAAATAAAGTGAACTGAAGCAATGTTGTAAAGAGGAGTGGGCCAAAACTCCTCCTCAACAATACACTGATGCTTCAAATGTTGTTGTTCATCTGACGATGTATTTACCATGTTTTCAAAGATGATTTTTATATGATCGTGCCATGTGAAGCCTCAGAAGAATGTGTACTTTCTATTCAACTGTATGGGTAAGTGATCCAGTCAATAAAATTAAATCCCACAGTTCCTTGCTTTCTGAGTGCAGACAGCACCTTCATCTGTACGGTTTGTAAAAATGAATTATGAACTACATCTTCGCTGGTAACCGTTTGTCCTCCAACAAGAAGGAAATTCTGATGTGTTACCCTGACATTGAAAGACGCCTGCAATTTGGAGAGCAAGAACCATTACTATGGCTACCATAACTATCCCAACTTGAAATATGAGAGTCACATGACAGAGGATGGCTTTTTTTTTTTTCCAAGTAACTAAACTAAAACATGTGACGAGTACAAAAAAACTAAACCAAAGTATATCCGAAGGCATTATATGGTAATGTCTGCAAAATCTTGATCAATCTGAAGAAACCGTGTAGTGTTTCACGCTTACACTTTTGCCATCAGTGCACACACTCACTAATGCCTCCTACCTGCGCCCTTGGGAGTTGTTAATCTGTTCCTTCATGCTGATGGCTTGCCGGAGTAGGCTGTCAATGTTTTTGAAACATAGACCGCTGTTTGCCATGCTCTTCACGGCACTGCGAAAACCAACACATTAATTCAGGTGTTACCAGGTAAGGCAAAGGGTAAGCGAGGTTCTGGTTACATTAAACATTTAAAGTAGGAATCAGCTCACCTGCATGCATACTCCACACTATAGATGGCTCCTTGACTTTGCTCTTCCCAGCTCTGCATATCAGTCTGTGTAAGAAGTGAGAGAGAGGAGTCTGATGACATCGTAGACCTAGGAGCGCAGCTTTAGTTTAATTAGTTACGTACAGACAAAATGACAATCACATTGTCACACTTGTGTCATTATCACAAGTGACAGCGGTTTCCCTAATATTTATTAATGAGGTGCATTTGACTGAAAGGGAGATTTCTTAATCTTTTGAAATCAACAAATGTTCAACCTTTAGATGCAGACAAACATATGAAGAGATATACAAAAACTAAATGCAGTGTCTGTGATTAGGCCCCATTGTTACCTTTTACTTGTAACTTAGATAAAATTTTGTCTTTTTGAACTGAATTGAATTTGAGATTAGAGGAATCAAGGCTGAACTATAAGACAAAAATAATTTTTTGTTAAATGTTCACAATTTTGGGAAGTGATCTTCTCTGAGAAATAATCTGTATGTACAATGTATGAGGGGTCTGCAGTCATGTAGCATCCTTTAAGTGCTTTACAGTGTTTTTCTGATTCACACAAAGTAAAGTGGAGCTTCTTGTTAGATATATAGTGAATATAAAATGTTCACATCCTCCTATGCAACTGCAGATTTTTAGAATATAAAGAAAGAAATGACATTCATTTATTGGGAATATTTTAAATAAAAGAAAACCTACCACAGCGTGATTGCACCCTTCCCAACTAACACTTTGTGAAAGAAGCATCTTAGGAGCTTCATCACACTCTTTGCAAAACTGAAAGGGATCTCCTGAGTATGGCTGTTTTTTTAGGTCATTCCAGAGGTTTTTGATGGGAATGAGGTGTGGACTCTTACTAGGCTACCACAACTTTTATTTTCCTTTTCTGAGGCCACGTCTTGGTTGATTTTGATGTGTTCTTTGGATTATTTTGTGTTGGAATGTGAAATTCCTCTTTCACAGCTTTTTAATAGAAGAAAGAAGGTTTTGTGCCAAAATATCTTGCTATTGCGAGATATTCGTTTTCCCATCTATGTTGACATGGTACCCTGGAGTTGAAGAGAAGCAACAATGCCCCCACCATACATCACTGATGATATGGTGTACTTTGGATGATGCTCTACATTGACTTTACACCAACAGACATTATAGAATTAACGCCAAAAAATGTAAAATTTGTTGAGTTAGACAAATCTGATATACTACTCTATATCTACTCCACAGGCCAGACTTGTGCTGAATACTAGACATACTACACATACGCAAATACTAAAGCAACAGGCAATTTTTATCTGGTTTTATTCAGAACCACGTTAATTGATGACACGTGTATGGCACGTGCCCACAGGCCTAATTTTAAATGTGACTGGTTAACTCTAAAGACAGTTATAAGCCTTCATTACGACAGGGTGTGCAGACGTATTTCTGCAAACAGATATTGATTCTTTCTCAGTAATACTCCAGATTTGCTGCACTCAGCTTTATATGCAGTTGCTCCTTTTGAGAAAGAGGGTCTCTAACCATAGGAGCTTAGCTGCCTGGTATAATTTGCATATCCTCATGCTGAAACAAAAAGTGCGTAAAATGGAAAGAAAGTACTCTTGTAAATCTGTTGATTGTCATCATGCATGGAAATATAGTCTAATAGTATGTAAAAAAAAACCCTTTGCAATGCTAGAACATCATATTCGGAATCAACTTCCTAACTGGGTTAAGGAGGCTGACACCGCCTCCACCTTTAAAACCAAACTTAAAACGTTTCTGTTTAGTAAAACCTATAGTTGGTGTAAACTTTAGAGTGTTAGGGCCAGTAGTCATAGATGCATGTTGTCATTTGTACCATGGACAACATATCTGTGTCTCTCCTCTCTGTTCTTCATTCTCTCTGTCTGATCTCCCCTTCCTGCTTTACCCAGCTTCAGATCTCCTTTTTCCTGATCTGTGCAGCTGGTCTTCAGCAGGAGGGTCCCCCCGTATGATCCAGGTCCCGATCCAGGTTTCTTCCCTCTTAAAGGAGAGTTTTTCCTTCCCACTGTTTATCTTAAGGTTTTACTCTCACTAGAGATTTTACCTGCCATTGTTTATGTAATACTTGCTCGGGGGTCAAGTTCTGGGTCTCTGGGAAGATCCTAGAGACAACTTGTGTTGTAACAGACGCTATATAAATAAAATGGAATAGTTTATTTTCAACAGAGGTTTGATGAATGGCGTCCTCTGTTTCTGGGGGAAACACGGATGAGTTTACTATTCGACTCAGATCAGATGCCATGACGGGTGAAACCTTCTCTAAGGCCAGCGGCTGTGCAGATGCAGGTCCACCTGCTCCACGCACGTGTAACGTGGACGGACAAATACCTTGTGTTGCACCAGTTCGGGCAGCGACCTCCGGACGTGCTCCTGTAACCTGTACAGAGCCACCGACGGCTCGTTGGCCAGGACGTACATGCTCTCCGTGAACTTGTCACTCACTGAAGAATTAAAGAAGCACAGTGTGAGGAAGACGCACGGAAACGCACAGCACCGCGACAGACGCGCGGGGCGGCGCGCGGCCGTTAGTTGAACGGCTCTTAGCACCGACACCGCAAGCCACGCACTCATTTTTACCTCGCCGAACTTTCAGTTGCATCTCTTGATCTTCCATGCCAGAAGCGGTTTTTTTAAATGAATCTCGGGGTTGGCGTGAGCAGCGAGCACAGTCCGTACAGTCACCTGATTCCGCCCTCTTCCGTATTATTGTTGACACGTGCCACGCCGCGGTCTTCCGGGCAGAAACCTCGACTGTAACGGCAACAGTTCCTCATTCAAACAGCGCTAGATGTGGTGTATGTTACGCGGGGTCTCGATCGAAAGGTGTTTTCTATTTTTCTTTTTCTAAGCAGATTGTTTTTTAAGTAGCTAAACAACTGAGCGACGTGAAATGCACTCTCGGCACTCTCGGGGGATCAGCAGAATCCATTGTTTAAACAAAAATAATTTACTTTCAGTTTTCTCTAGAAGGAAGTTAGCGCGACTGTGAGGCTGGATGTGGTGAGTAGAAAATGTTATTTCGTCCATAAAGTACCTATATTTCGTCTGCTCTCGCTTGGCGGCAGGATCATATTATCTTGTACATATATCATATTTTTACTGCAGTTATAATGGAGACGAGAGGTGATGAAGAGGTGGCAGATGGCCAACACATTCATCCGTCTGCTCGAGATGAGTCCTCCACTGATTCAAGACAGGAGAAAAACACAGGTAATGTGGTTTGTGGTTCTTTTTCTTATATAGCACACGTTTTTGTGTGACACCTGGCATCACATAATGTGTATAGACTGAAGAATGAGATAGTTCCCGTCTTGCATCCATTGACTTTGGTTGCATTTCATCTGCTTGGACCGCTGCCTCCAGAGAACATGGATGTGGATGAAGAGGATTTGTTCAAGCACTCCACCAGTCTGACCAACAAGCAGCGTGGGAACGAAGCTTCAGTACGACCAGCAACATTAGACTGTAAGTAGCCTTTTGGCAAAGCAGCTCTGGTACAAGAGACTCGTTTTCAGTGTTTTAGACTTGTTATTCGTTCTCCTCCCCAACCAGCTCTGTCCATACACCAGCTGGCAGCCCAGGGCGAGGTTTCACAGGTGGCCGCACACCTCAGTAAAGGTTAAAGTGACTCCCAAGCAGTATTAAAACATACTTTTTTTTTTTTTTTTTTTTTTTACACGTATTGAATGTTTTAAAATTCCTACAGATGGACTGCATCTTGTTTGGTCTTGCAGACTGTTCACTGCTCAGCAGACAGGACGAACGAGGTTTTACGCCTCTCATGTGGGCAGCAGCGTTCGGAGAGAAAGCAGTAGTGGACTTCCTCTTGGAAAAGGTTCAGAAGACATACTGTTCATGTCAGGAAGACGAACTATACCACCTTACTGATGTTTATGTGTGTTTATTGAAGGGTGCGGACCCAAAAACAATTGCAAGGGAGCGGGAGAGTGCCCTAACCCTTGCCAGCTCTGGAGGTTATGTAGACATTGTTGAGTCTCTTCTCAGACATGGAGTCGACATTAACACCTATGACTGGGTACAGTTATGACTTTCAATCACAAATACATGAGATCATTTGTAATATAGATATTAAACACAGTTGTGCTGTTTCTTATTAACACTGTGCACTTTTATTCTCAGAATGGTGGAACTCCTCTTCTTTACGCCGTACGAGGAAACCATGTCAAGTGTGTCGAAGCACTATTAGGTGTGTAAAATGTTTATTAATCAGAATTAATTGGGGTACATTCAGCTTAAATGCTTTAATTTTTATTTTGGCGCTTTCTTTTAGCCAAAGGAGCAGATATGACCATCGAGTCAGACTCCGGGTACAGTCCAATGGCCTTAGCTGTTGCCCTTGGACACAAAAAAAGTATGTATCATGTTCCATATATACATCACTTTCAATTATTGTCAGCACTAAATATTTATAATGGTTATATTTTATAACGGTGAAGAAAAAAAACTTGGCAATCAGAATATTTTACTGAAATGTCCACTGTAATTGAATAACCACAACTGGCATCCTTTGCAAGTATTTGACATTAGAGTCTATAAATGCTTTTTTTTTTCGTCGTGTTATAGCTTATCAAGTTTTCAATTGCACTCTTATTTCTGAAACTATTCAAAAGTCTCCATCTAGAATTTCATAGAACAAATTCTTACCTGGACTTTTTATAAGAGTGTACTGTAAAAATGTAAAAATAATTATTTCTTTTCCCCAGTTCAGAAAGTTTTGGAGGACCACATCCTGAAACTCTACAAGCCACCAACATGACACATGTTAAACTAAATCCATAAAAGACATTCTGACATATCTTATCTGAGATTCACGAGCAGCTGCCGGCGAAGAGAGGATGAAGACAAATGTGACTTTTCAGTCCGTATATGAAACATTTACATAGAAAACTGGATTTCTTAATCAACTTCTCATTCCATTTAAATCCATTAGTTTGTATGTCTGACATTGTATGTTTAAAAAAAAAAATTAAAAAAAGATGGATGGGACAACTAAAATGTGATGGATGTGCTGCAATATAATTTTATTTGGTTCAGGAACCATAAATCACAGAAAGGTTTTACGAAAAGAAAAATTTATTGGAATTATGGTTTAAATCAAAAAGGCACAATAAAGGTAAGGAGAGCAGAGTACACAACCTTTAATGAGTGTAGCAAATACTTGATAGACATCTCCCTGAATGCATTCATACCAAAAAAGGCCACATTCACATCAATTTGCAAGGTGGTAGCGCAGATGACGTGAGTCCAAGTGTCACCACACCATCCTATACTTTACCCAGAGGTCATTTCCTCTCACGAGAGGAGGGGGGAAAAGAAAAACGTGGTCATGAAGCTTTTTCCCCCAGGACATCCAAGGAATAAACAATTATTCTTCCAAAAAAATCAGCACTATTCTCAAAAATTATTTTTACTTTGTCCACCGCAATGGCCTCCTGTATGGGAAAGCTGTGGGTGTGGAGTTAAGAACAAGATAAAGATGGTAGTGATGAAAAATGTGCCCAGGAAAATATTGTCTGATACTTATTATAATCCACCAAGGGCAGCAACAGGAAGCTCATTGTGTTTAGTGACATAGAGTTTCTTTAAAATTCCTCGTATTTAAGATATTGAAATAATTACATGTTGTGTTACAACAACTGAGTACAAATATGCTGCACTGTCAGTGCATGATCTGGTATTTTCTTTTCACCTTAAGGATTATTTCCATGCAAATGCCTTGTGAGAATAAGGATATCTGCAGGGAGTTGTTGTCTTCTGGGTAAAAGTGGCCGAGCACTGTGAAATCTCCTTCTTTGGGGCAACCTGCAGAAAGCACAAGTGGGAAAATAAGTTGCATCTTGTCACACTTGCGCTTGGAAACACCACAGTCAGAGGAGAAGTGGTAAAACAACCTTTAGGGCTTACCCTCTAATCTGCATGTTTTGGCTGAGAAGCCTCCCTGAAACTGGACCTTTATCTCCAACACGTTTACAGACCTCGGGAATTCCAGTGACACCCACTGACACTCACCCTAACACATATATAACATTGATTATATCACTGCAGCTGGAACAACATTAATTTAAAATGAAGGAACAGCATAAAGTCAGGAAAACTGCAAGAATGAAATTTGAAATGAAATTCCCATGGATTGTCATAGCTGATGAAAAGGCCAAAATGTTGACCCTTTTCTGGGTTCAGATATGAGATCATTTTCTTTTTATGGCAGTAGTTCATAACATTTTTCCAGCTTTAAAAACAAAACAAAAACCACTGCATTTCAGGACTTTTGACCACATGGCCTAATTGCTGTTGATCAACCCTTCGGAAACAAAGCCATTGATCGATTGATGTTTTACTTTCCACACCATAAAAGGCCAGATGTAATGATCAACTGGCCTTTGCACCAAGTGGGATGCAGCCATGATTAACTGAGCTCGGCAGTGCCTAAAATAACTTTTCAAATGTCTGCTGTGAGAAAGGTCCATCACCCAGATACACAAATGACCGTATTACTAATAATGAAAACAATAGTTTCAGCCCTTTGTGCATGTGGCAGAGCAGGATGGGTGTTCGCAATAAAACAAAAAACTGTCCCATTTAAAATCAGGTTTTACATTATACAAGTTAAAGCTTAGACTGCATTTGTTGCCTTTCATTACTGATGTACCCCTTGTTGGTAAAAGACACGCACCTCGTGTTGTTTTCAATGTGTACAATAATAAGTGCGGGTTAGGGACAAAGCTGTGGTTTTACCTGGTCTGAG
This sequence comes from Xenentodon cancila, assembly GCA_014839995.1. Lineage (NCBI taxonomy): Eukaryota > Metazoa > Chordata > Actinopteri > Beloniformes > Belonidae > Xenentodon > Xenentodon cancila. The sequence goes on from CM026206.1 coordinate 19,679,689, forward strand.
TTCCAGCACGTCTCTTCATTGCAGTCAAACATGTACTTCTTTCCAAACTGCTTTACATCTCTGTTTAGCACTGAACTCACTCTAAAACAGGAACGACAGGGACGTTTACAGCAGATTCTAGCAGAACATTTGACATGTCACGGACTAACACGAGTCTGGGCCGAACAGCCGAGTCCGTTACATATACCCACGTGACTCATTCGCGTTGATTTAAAACTACACGTTTGTTTACCTGCTTTGTGTCTCGCCGCAAATCAGGGAGGAAGCCATATCGAAATTTTAAATCACAAATTGCCGTCAAATATTCGACACGTGAGTGTCTTTTACGACACGACGTCATTACGCCAGGCTTGTCTCTTCTTTCCGCCACTAGATGGCAGTCACGTCCCGTGAATTTATAACACGTGGCTGCCTTGTTTCTATCAACTGCAAAGTATAAAGTATGCCCGTCTTCATCTGTGTCTCCGTTCAGTAGCTGAGAGCGTTGAACCTTAAACCCAGTCTGACTGTCTCTGAGTTTTGGGCTGCACCGCTCTCCATCTATGTGTTTATCCCTAAAGCTCTCATTTCTGGTATGCCCACGCGAGGTTTAAAGGGCAGAGAGATAAGAATCGATTAGGAAGATCGGACCGCATTCAGTGAAGCCGAATCGATCCTCTAACCGATTTCAACCTTCAAAGGAAACACGGGTAAACAAAAGAGACATGGACAGAGATGGCGCGTGTATTTTCAGACAAATGTGCAGGTTTTTTTTTTCCTATAATTCTGGTTCATTGCCAAGGAACCAACATCAGTTGAAGGTTTTACTGCTTTCCCTTGGGAACCATATTCCTATACATCTATTTCATAACCTGGGAAGCAATAACAGAGGAGAGCATGTGTGTATGTGTGCCATTAAAGCCAAGTGGTTAAGTGCAGATGGAGAAGTCCTGCTGAGGTTTTGTCACAAGTGCCCTCTCAGTGGAGATAATCAATTGCCCTGAAATACAAAACCTGATGAAACTCAGCCTCCGTGAAAATTGCACATGGGAGCTGGGGAGGGTGACTATTATAATGTTTGGATGCCCCTCCACCACGCTCAACCCCTCCAACGTGCACATCACCACCACCACCACAACAACAATGGATTTAAAACGAAACAGTCAAGATATACTCAATTTGGACTTTCAGCTTTGAAAGATTTTGCAACAAAAAAATTTGACATTTATTATTCAGGTATTGCAGCCTTTTATTTTAGCAAAGTAACTACATTTTCAAGAGCTCAAAAGTATTTGAACAATTGACTGAAAAGAAGTTAATTGGGCAGGTGCTGTCCATTATGTTTTTACTTCAGGACAAATGAAGCAGATGAAAGGTTTGGAGTTGATTTATCAGGTACTGAGTTGGTATTTGGCAGCTGTTTGACCAGCGCTACCAATGTGAAGTCCTAGTAGAGGTCAGTGCAAGTGAAGAAGCTCATCACAACGGGTGGGGGTGCTGTAAAAACACGAGCATAGCAAAAGTCTTATATGTGGCAAAATCAACAGTTTGGTACGTTTTTAATAAGAAAACTCTGGTGAGCTCATCAACAGCAACCAAAGTGGATGGGAATCCTTTTCTTGGTGAAGAAAAACTCCTTTGTGTCATCAGTGAAGCTCACTCATGAATGCACTGGAGAGTGCAGAGCGCAGGTATATTATAGTCAGAATCAACAGTCAAGATACATCCTCATAACTGTAACTAAGAACAGGAAAGGTAGCTTAAACTTTACCAGGCAGCATCATCTCCCATGTTTTGTGATCAGGTTCTTTGGGACAGATGAACCTAAGATACACTCGCATCAGAGTGATGGGAAGAGAAAAGTAAAGCGAAGGAAAGAAACTGCTCTTGGCATGTCATGTGTCAAACACGGTGGAGTGGTGTTATGGCATGGGCATGTATGACTGCCAGTGGAACAGGCTCGCTGGGGATTATTGCCAATGTGACAAGAGGAATTCTGACGTTCATATGGGGATATACTCCGCTCTCATTCAGCCAGTAGCTACAAAACTAACAGGTGCAGGTGGATGATGGCCGTAAACATACTACGAAAGTAACTTATAACATTTTGAAGTCAAAAAATGAAATCGTTTTCAATGGGCACAAACTCACAGTGATCTCAAATGAGGAGAGGATGCTTTTCAGTTACTTGAGGACAAAACTAGGGGCAGAAAGGCCCACAAACACGTAGGAACTGCAGGTAGCTGGTACCAGCAGTTAGAAGATAGGTAGAAGATCTGTCTAATCATCTCCAAAGGGGAAAGTCAGAAATGGAGATGTCCAATTATTGCTCTTTTACAGTAATTATCTGCAAAGAATCTCATACAAGTATTGACATTATACTTATATTTACAATTATATCACTTTATCCAAATATGTTTGCACTGTTTAAAAAAGAGGGACATTTATTCATTTTTAAAATATTTTAGTGAAACCCTTTTAAAGATGAATGTCTACATTTTAATAACATGTCTACTGTTTTATTTTAAATCCTGTGCAGTGTAGTATAAGTGAAAAAAAAAAAACCTTTTGAAAAACGTCTTAGTTGTTGTCTAAATACTTTTGGACCTGACTGTACAAGCTCACGATTAAATAGATGAAAAAAAAAAAACAAAAAACAAAAAAACAAACGTCACTTAGCCTGGCAATTTTAATGGTGTGCCTGATGGGAATGTCTTTGGAGGTTTGCAAACATGGAACTCAGAAGTGCTGTCTCAATAATTAATTTGCCAACTGCTCTTTTTTTTTTTTTTTTTTTTTTAATGGCAAAATTAATTTGCTGGACTGGAGCCATTTTTGGATGCCCATCTAGCCAGCAGTCCCATGAGAGTGATGGATGAGTGATGAGCTGCTGTTGTGGCCCGTAGAGTGGTGCCCATGTGGGACTCTAACAACGCCTGGTCGGCTGCAATGGGCCCTTCGTCCTAAGAATGCACAGTGTGCTCATTTTGTGTCAGTAACAGAGTAGTTGGATACTTTGAGGTTGCGCACGTGTTCTCCTGGGCGTCAGTCTCTGCACCGGACATAACTCACATTAAACCACGTTAAAAGTATTTATCCATGTTGTGGTTTTATTTCACAAATTGCACACTCAAACAAACTGTTATGAGCTTAACAGATCCTGCACATTTGTGCAGCACCAGGTTTATTGTTTCCTTGCTTCAAGTCAGCAGAAGATCAAATTTTCTCTAAATGCCAAACTTATCTCTTTGGACCATGAACATGTTCATAATAACATGGTGTTTTTTTCATGGTTGTGAAAACACTTCTTATCAATCCTCTATACAAAACAAAACAAAAAAAGTGGCAAGTTTTTTTGTCTTATGGAAAATCAGCTTTTGCATGTAACATTTATCATCAGTTTTATTCAGTTCAATGAAACATTTCTGAGAGAGATGTTTGGAGATAATCTTCTCCTCCTTTTCTAGGTGACAGAATTCTGTTATCAATATTAATTCAACATGTCCATCCCAACTAAGGGTGATAGAATATAAATGTTCAGGTCTGCAGCCTATTTCACACATATTTTTGTTAAGAAAAATGAGCATAGAGACAAGAGCCATTTCTGTTTAACAACAGGTTCTGTGGCTCGAATCGCTCTGTCTGATGTGCTATTGGCAGTCAAGGATATTTGTTCGTCCACTTTCCACCAGTCCAGTGCCTCAACATGGAAGGTTGGGTACTTGCCCTGGCAGTACTGGTGCTGCTCAGCAGTGGCTGCTGTTTCTATTTTGTAATCCTGGCCAAAGGGGGCTGCAGGTGTAGGGCTAGACACCGTCTACCTTTGTGAGAAGACTGTTTTCCCCCACAAAGCAGTGTATACTTGTACTCTACTTGTGAACCTAATTTCCTTGTGGTTTATAAAAATAAAGCATGTGATACATGCAACTTTGTGCATTTTTTGTAGTGGTAGACTTGTGATATCCAAGCTTTCTTTGAGTTTGCACTGGACCAGTTTTTCATTACGTTTTTGAAGGTTTCACACTTACAGTTGGTGGTGGTCTTTGGATTTGCATGTTTATGTTATTTGTATTCGGATAGCGTCTAATCTCACAATCCACATGTGTTTTATCAAAACTTGGCGGCAGTGAAGTTTTCTTTCATGTCATGGATATTGGCAAATAGGATATGCAGTCATGTCACTAGCATCATATATGATTTCATAACGAGTTGAATATTCAAAAATCACTTGTCCTTAAGGCCAGATCAAAAAGTCTGACTTCTCAGTAATTAACAGAAAAAAAAAGGAGTTGACTAATGTTAGAGGTTTCTGGCAACTTTGTCTGACTTCTTAAAAGTGAGTTTTTAAGCAGATGATTGAATAAGTTCATTGATTCATTTTAATTTCACAGTTGATTAAAATGTTTCTTCACAGCTTCCTTTCACACCTAGAGAGTTCCCGGGTGTCATGAAGCAGAAAAGATTTTATTATCCACAACAAGATAATTCAGTATGCTTTAGAGACAAACACACCCACTGTGTCTGGATGATGAGGTGGAAATACGCTTCCCACTTCCATTTTCCCTGTTAAAAATTATAAACATTTAGGTTGCCCTATCTGAAGTTTGTCTCTAGCAATCTTTTCCTGTTTTGGGAACAAAATCCGCACCAGTGTAATTAGAAACGATCTTTATGCTTTATTAATTATAATGTTTTGTTGGTTTGAGAAAGGAACATTGGCATTTTGACAATTCTTTGCTTTATCTCTACTCATACCCTTGTTGGCTTTTTCAACATTTATGCAGAATGACATTTCTTTCCACTATTGTTATTAAAATATAAGATTTTTCTTGTAGTCCACAGATACCTGAATGTTTTCAAGTGGGTGATTCAATAGAAACTGTTCATTAAGTGGCCTGCTAACAAAATAACATGATTCTGAATAAATTGAATCTTAAATTCTGCACAAAGATGATAGATGTTAGAAGTCATAACCCTTTATCTTTTGAAATTACCGTATCAGGTGACGGTAAGTGACACTGGTCTATTCCAGACTTTATGAGCTGTGAGCACTTGGGCAGATTGTCTTAATGAGTTGGGTAATTAATGCTTGTGCCGCTGTATGTTGGTGGTTACAGCAGTGAGACTGGGGCTGAACAAGCAGCTCTCTGCCTTTAGTCTGCATTACACTCTAAATAACTTTCTACCTTTGTTGTCAGATGAGGGAATCACTCAGTTTGAAATATCAAGGGTTCCATGTGTTAAGTATGAATTGATAAATCTGAAATCTTATAATGGAATAAATGAGCTTATAATTGCTGTAGTGAGAAATTGGCTGCCTAAAGCTTAATCTTGTCATTTAGAGCAAGTTTGTAAACTGTCAGAAATTAGATTGACATGATGCCACTTATGAGTCATAAATCATTCTTGGAAGGTAATATTTGGGAGTCTTTGTGTCCCAACTAATTCTAATAAAGCAGGAAATGGGCAGAAACATGAGGCACATCTGTTCACTGCTGTATAGCAATTAAGAGGATCTTGAGTTAGGCTGCTGTTACTTGGCAAGGGTCCTTTTCTCATCTCCGTGTTGAAATGTGCTGCTCCAGTTTAAGCAAGATTCTGTAATTAAGTCATTAAGAATCAGAGCATTTGTTCAATATGTTCTGCTTTCTTCTTTACAAAGCACAATCTTTTGTGATGTAAATAATCAGAGCGAAGGGAGTGCTCAGTCATTCGCTATCTGTCGATGTGTTTTGTGTTTTTGTGGATAACACTGAGTCAGCTCACTTTCTTGCAGTGGCCTGGAGGTGCAAAACACAAAAAAAAATCTTTGACAAAACAGACCAACAAAATCCAAAATACAAGAGAGAAAAAAACCCCGTCAATATTGAAGAAAATTCATCCATATTTCAGAAAACATGACAAAAAAATTGTAAAAGCAACAAAACACTCTTCTGACTCTTCAGAACTTCTGAGTAAAACAAATTTCAGAGAGCTCAGTGAAATGTGAAAAACCACATTTTCTACAACACAAATAAAACAGTTAAAAAAAATAACATGTCAAAAGCACAAAATACAATGCAGAAAAAGTAAAATGCACAACATTTTTAAACATAAAAATTAGCGTTAGGAATATTTTAAGTTCTGTTGCTGCACAGATGGATCGAGGTTAAAGTGTACTTAATTATTCAAAAGCAAATTTACATACTGAAAGGTAGAAGGCTTATTTATAAGCATAAATAAATACTAACTGTTGACATGGTAACACACAGTGGCCTATAGAGGTCCACATGTACTCTGGGGGCTGGGATAAAAATGGTGGAAATACGCTCTCTGGGCACTTTATTATGTACCCTTGGGCTACCTAACAGTCACCACTTTATTAAGAGTACCATGTGTACCTCATAAAGTGGCTGGCGAGTGTATGTGGAACAATACAGATGGATAAGCTGAATTATAATTGGCTTCAGGTGTAATCTTTAGAGAAAAAACAATTAAGTAAATTTTGGCCAGTCTGATTTAAAGTTCTTCCCTAAGTCTGATTGGCTGCTGTGGTCCAATTAAAATGTCCTGTCTCTCTAAAAACATGTAACGCACGTGTAAACATTGTCCTAAACCTTTTTTTTAAATGGGATATTCAACTCTCGTCTATTAAATAGCTCCTCGAAAAACACCAGGTCACAGGACCTTCTCTCAATTAAATAAATATCAACATCAAGTGCTCCAACTCATTTAACAGGAACTTTCCATAGTTGGAAAAAGTAGTTGTGTTTTAATAATTTGTAATTCATTATTTATTCATCTAGGAAGTTCCAACCTGTGATCATGCTGAAGCAGGTGCAGGTTATTAAACTCTACTTTCTTGTGCATGCGCTTGTGCCACATGGACTAATTAACCAAAACATTGGAATAAATTGTGAGTTTAGTCTCTTCTAAGTTATCGTGTTGGTGGCATTGATGTTGCCTTGTGCGTACCTCTGTGGCTAAAGCTGTGTTACGTAGCTTATGTGTAAATATGTTGGGCACAAAACAGGGTAATCCAAAAGTAACTTGCTGGTTATAGCTGGTGAAGTTGAAATCTTGCCTGTATGTGTGTGTGTGCATGCATGTATTAGCGAGATTATAAAACATGTCATAAATACATGTGTATGTCATTCAGACCAGACGGTTGGAGTAAAAATGACACAAAAGTATAAGCTAAACACTCTTTCCATCCGGGAAGAAGACGTGAAGGTGGTGGGGGAATTCCGATTTCTGAGGGTTCACCTAGACAACAGAACGGACTGTAAACACTGAGGCGATCTACAAGTAAGGACCCAGCTGACTGTACTTTTTGAGGAAGCTTAAGCAACGCAGCAAAGTGTTAGATATCCTCTGTAAGTCTACTGTGGAGAGCACAGTTTATCTGCAACCAGAACCAGTGCTGCCACTTAATTCCACGTAGCACACAGATGAAACAGTCCTGCCTCTTCATTGTCATCTCTTCCTGCTCTCAGTGAGGACACCAGTGTGTTCTCAAGTCACTTGAGAACTATATGCTCGCAGGCAATGCCTGGGTGTTCCCTGAGGTCTCTTCGCTGTGGGACATGTCAAAACCCCTTCCCTGGCAGACCTCTGTAGACATCCTGATCATACCACCCCTGACGTTTATAGAGGAATTGTACTACTGCTACTCTGAGCCCCTCACAAGTGCTTTGACCCAAAGTAATACTGCAGGTGCTGTCCAAATCCATTCGTCCATCAATTTTCTATACCCACTTATTCCTATTCAGGGTCACAGGGGTCTGCTGGAGCATATCCCAGCTCATTACAGGTGAGAGGTAGAGGTACACCCTGGACACTTTGCCAGTCTATTGGAGCTCTTCCCAAATCCTCTTGCCAATCTCCCACACTGTCCACACTCTTAGGAATAAGACCCAGAGGTACTTAGACTATTCTAGCTACTTGAGGGAGCAACGTGTTTCCAACCTGCAGTGAGCCCTTCTAATTGAGAACTGTGGCATCAGGCTTGGGGGTGCTAATTCTCATCTGGGCGGCTTCAGGCTTGGCTGAAAATCCTGCTCGAAAAAAAATCCTGAAAGTGCCTGCTGGAGGTATCTATTGATGAAGCCAAGAGGACATCGTTATATGGGAAAAAGAAACGGAGCAATCTTAAGCCTGACATGAATGATTAAAATAAAAGTGAGTAGAATGAATGATGCTGTGCGAATAGAATAGAAATTCTGTCCATCATGATTATTAAAAGAACCAGTGGGTGACAAAGGGTAGCTATGATAGAGCCAACATGGAGCTTGGTTGCCTTTGTCAGCAGTGGAGGGATCTTCCGTGTTCTTACAGCCACTTTCAGCTTAGGGGATCCATATGGCAATGGAGCCTTATGATGCCTTTGGCAGGTGGTGGGTCCAAAGAAGGGTGATCCCGGGCCCATTCGGACTGTGCTCTGCCAGCTATGGTTCAGGGATGAAACCCTAATTTGGAGTGTTGCGATCTTGCTCCTTGATACATTCATAATAAGAGGTTTGAAAACTGTTCTTTGTCTCAAACATTTGTTTTTGTTTAAACAACATTTCTCTATGCATTTCTTCTTCATTATGTAAATGAGTTGGCCTGTCTTGAAAAATGTGTTATGTGGTGACCTTTTCACCAATATGCTGGTCATCAGGGTGCAGAGATCATACTTGGTGCAAGAAACCAAAAATACAAAAGACAACTTTCATTGTTTCTTTTTTGTTTGGTTTTAAATTTTGCCAACCTGTTTACAAAGTAACCAAAAGGGAGATGTGATTTGAAGTATTTACTTTTGGGGATAAAATGTATCTCCAATGGATCCCTATGTAGCCAAATCAACCAACCAACCAACCAACTGACGAACTGACCAACCGACGAAGCGGTCGGTCGGTCAGTCAGTCAACCAACCAACCGACCGACCGAACAAGCAGTCGGTCGGTCAGTCAGTCAGTCAGACGGTCGGTCAGTCAGTCAACCAACCAACCGACCAACCGAACAAGCGGTCGGTCGGTCAGTCAGTCAACCAACCAACCGAACAAGCGGTCGGTCGGTCGGTCGGTCAGTTAGTCGGTCAGTCGGTCAGTCGGTCAGTCGGTCAGTCAATCAATCAATCAATCAATCAATCAATCAATCAATCAATCAATCAATCAATCAATCAATCAATCAATGTTCTGAGCCCTCCTTTAGCAGGTGTGTACATTTTGAAGGGCAATTAGGCAATATATATACATAACAAACAAAACAAACATTAAAAATATAACAATCATTTTTGAGCTGCTAAAAATCAGGAAAAGTATAATATTTTATCTTTTAAAATAAATATTGAATCAACAGCAAAAGAAAATCTTTATATATAAAAAACAAGTAACCAGAAAATGAAAATAAGAGAAAAGAAACCTATTGCCTAAAGTAAGTTTTTAAAATGCTTTTTGTACCAATTATTTGCATATTAATTAAGCTAGCTATCTGTTTTTTATTTATTTATTTTTGTATTTATTCAGTATTTTGCAGTTTCAGCCCTGGAATAAGATATTTTATACACATTTGTCTATCGTAACAATCTTTCACGTTCAGACATTTGAATGCAGTCAGCTTTTACACACATTCAGGTGTTGGGACACAGTGCCAGACGTTTGACCCCGTCTTTGCTCCGTACTGACAGCCAGTTTTTGATTGGACAGCCACAGATCAGCGCCATTTGAAGATGTATTGTCTGAAGGCTCATTGGGTTGGTCTGTTTACTGAGCACTCGTACTGTCATACTTTCTAACTAAAGTCTAATTGACTGATGACTACAGATAATCTAACAGCTGTTACTTGTGTAGTGGCCAAGAGATTATATTTACTTAGCTTGTGAAACAATTTAGAAATGAAGTGAAAAAAGATAAACAACATTAATATGAGTAGACTATAAAACAGGTGTACTGCTGATATTTTGAGAAGATGAACATGTAGGAGCAGCAATGTTTTGCTCCCACAGGCTGTCCAGCTCTGACTGTGTTCAGCGCTGTGATGGGCAGGATTTGTGAAGTGTGCCTTCTACATGCACCGGCGGTCAGAATCCCTGCTTGCTCGTGATGTGGTTTTATGCCCACAGGACATGCCTGGCTCACCCCTGCTCAGTCTGCACACTACTACAACAACCGCAAGCTTGCCTCTGATATCTGAGCAACGACACGGGCCCAAAGTAATGAGTGAAGCACCAGGAGGCCTCACACGAGACCATAGTGTGAAGCGATGCTCGAGCGCATCATTTCATGGGGATGTCATGGGGATTTGTCCTGCAGAATAGCAGCAGGTGTTATGGTTCAGGGAATTTATCTTGAATGCACAGGTTTAGGTTATAGTATGAGAATAAAACAATATTTGTTTTATTTTAGGGGGGATTGGAAGACTGCAAAATTCTGCTGGGTTTTTTTTTTGTGTGTGTTTTGTGGATTTTTGCAGTTACATACCAGGTGCATATAATATTAAAGACTGTGCAAATGGTGCTTGTTTTTTTTAATATTCAGGTCAAGAGCATGGCTGTTTTCAACTCCCTTCCTCTGTAGGAGTCTAGACAAAGAAGAAAGCTAATCCTTGTCTTCGGTTTTCCAGTAGCCGAGCCTGGTTACATGCATGACCCAACCTCTCATCATCTTAATCTCTTTGTTTTGCTTTATTCGCGGCAACACACCTTGTGAACACGAGCAGCCAAGCATCAGACAGACACTTCAAAGAAGCTCCTCCACCCTGTTCTCTTAAGATAAGAGAAGACAATGCACGGCATCACCAAAGATCACTGTTTACCTTTTGTTGTCATTTTTTCACGCCATTCTGGTTTAGTGCAGGCTGGTATGGGGCATTGCCATTTTAAGAGATTGTTTCTCATTGCCAGATGAAGCAGAAGATTTGTGTTAGTGCACATCCTTTAGCAATATAGATAGGTCCAGAAGCACTTGGACAATAACAGATGTTTTATTATTTTGTTTTATAGCACCAACACAATAAAGTTTCGCAGAAATATGGCATTTAGCCTTTAGGAATTACAGACCCTTTAAGTAAAGTACCTCAGTTTAGGGTATTGAAAGTGTTTAGACAAATGCCTTCAAAAAAGAAGTTTTGTTAGCCCGGTGTGGTCCATTCCTTTTATCTTCAAGGCAAATAAATCAGATAAAAGTTCTGGAGTTGATATCAGACACTGAGTTGGCATTTGGCAGTGTCACAGTTTTTGGGTTTATGTTCCTGTTTTATTTTGAAAGCCCGTGTCCTTGTGTTTTAGTTTTGTCTTGACTTCCCTTGTTCCCATCTGCCCTGATTGTTTGCGTCTGTGTCTTGTCAAGTCCTGTGTGTATATCTTGTCTGGTGCGTACCGTTTTATCCTGACTGGTTTTCTCTTGAATGTTTTTATTTTTTCTGCTGTTTTGTCCGTCATGTTTTTGGTCATGGTTGTTTCTGACATTTGTGCAGCACCAAGTTTACGGTTTCCTTTCTTCAAGTGAGCAAAAGATCAAATGAACATTTTCTCAACATGCCAAACTTATGTCTTTGGACAATGAACTTGTTCACAATAACATGTTTTCATGGTTGTGAAAACAGTTCCTATCAATCCTCAACAATAAAAAAAAACAAAAGTGACAAGTTTTGTTGTCTTATGGAAAATCAGCTTTTGCATGTAACATTTCATCATCAGTTCAACGAAACACTTCTGAGAGAGATGTTTGGAGATAATCTTCTTCTCCTCCTCCACTTTCGCCTTCCCTTTGATTTGACATATTAGTGATGACCATGACAACAGAAATACCATTCAAAACTGTTAAGAATCCCACTAACCAGCCCAGCGACAGATTTTTCATAACCTTTCTTGTTTTGCTAAGGACACAAGGCGAGCTGCGTTTTATGTTTGCTGCAGTGGGTTAAATTCTATTCATCACTTCCGAAGTGTACCTCGTCAATGTGTATATCTTGTCTTTTCCTTGCTCCCTGCTGGTGCGTACTGTTTTATAGGGACTGTTTTTCTCTTGACTGTTTTTTTTTTCACTGTTTTGTCCGTCATGTTTCTGGTCATGGTTGTTTCTGTTTTTTGTCAAGTTTAGGCTCTTGTTCTCGATTTTGTTCTGGATCCCACACAACCGCGTCTTTTTGTTGAAATAAATGTCTTTGTGGAAGTCCTGGAGCCTCTGTCTCCTGCAACTGGGTCCGACATACTCCAGTTGTGACAGGCAGCTGTTTGACTGGAGCTCCCAATATGAAGCCCACAGAAATCTTAATGCAAATGAAGGAGAGATAGAAGAAACCTTAGCTGTGGCCAAATTAACTGTTTGGTACATTAAAAAAAAAAACAACAAAAAAAAAAACACTGAAGAGCTCAACAACATCAAAGGGCCTGAAAGACCATGGAAGGCAATTAAAGTGGATGATTACAGAATCCTTTCTTAGGTGATTAAAAAATAACCCGTCACAACATCAATAGAAGTCACTCATGAATGCTCTGGAGAAGGAAGGCATTGTTAAAATCTACAGTCTTACTAAATGTTAATACAGAGAGCTTAAAGCAAGGTGCAAACCACTAGTAACATTAATGAACAGGAAAGCCAGATTACGTTTTGCCAGAAAACTAGTAAGAAAGTCTCCTATAATCGTGAATCAGATTCACTGCACTCTAATCAGACTGACGGCAAGAGTAAATTATATTAAAGGAATTATTATTTTAATCCATAACTTTCAAACCTATTTGTACAGCACATTTCAGCAACAAGGCAATTTAAGGTGCTTTATGAAAACATGAAAGGTAAAGACAAGAAAAAAAAAGGATTAAGTTATATAAAAGTTATATATATATATATATATATATATATATATATATATATATATATATATATATATATATATATATATATATATATATATATATATATATATTATATAATATAAATGACATGGCACATTTACTGCTGAGTAAAGAGGCTCCTTATTCCAATACGACTCCTTCATAAGAAATGCCTTTGCACATTTAAATCTATTAATGCCTTCAAGGTGAACCTATTGACACAACATATGCAGAAAGATGCCAGGAAAGTTGATGATGATGCATATTTGGCAGATATGGCAGAGTTCTCTGGAAGCATGGAAGATTTGGAGAATCACTTGGGACAACATTTAGCTGCTTTTTTTCTTAAAATGACATCTATCCTCATTATCTCCAAAACCACTCTCCATGAGGTTATAGAGCAAATCAAACAATTTTTTTTTGCAGTCAATCAGTCAAAGATGCCAAAGTATAATTTTATCCAGCTTCTGTTTTAGAGTTTTCGTTTGCAACTGCCAGTCTTAAATTTAATGTGGAATAAATGTATCTCCTGCCTGTAATGAGCTGGAATAGACTCCAGCAGAGCCCCGTAACCCTGCATAGGATAACATGGGTATAGAAAATGAATGAGATACTGAAAAATTTATCTTGTCTCTAACTTGAAAGCTGATGTTGGTGAGTGCAAGCGTTATAAACTTCTTATCTTGTTGCTTTCCATTCTTTGTCTACTCCTTGTTGTTTCTCAGGTATTTTCTAAATTTAACAGGATAGCCAGCAAGAATCTTGAGGAAGTTTCTTCGAGGCTCTGGACCAGCATTCTCCAATCTTTATCCAATTTTTAATTTCTAAAAGAGGAACTGTGGAAAAGAAACTGATTGAAGTGATGCAGTATGCATTTTAGCATCACTTCATTGGCTCCCAGTTCGTTTACGCATTGATTTTAAAATTCTTTTATTTGTTTTTAAATGTCTTCATGGTCTCGCTCCTAAGTACCTATCTGACCTGATCCAGGTGTACACCCCTCCTCGCTCCCTCAGGTCAGCAAATCAGATACAGTTAGTCGTCTCCAAGACCAAGAGGAAACTGAGAGGTGACCGAGCCTTTTCAATCTTCGGACCAAAGATCTGGAATGAGTTGCCCCTGGACCTCAGACAGATGGACTCATTTTCCACTTTTAAATCTGCTCTTAAAACATATTTTTTCACTTTGGCTTTTAATTGAGTTGGAATCTGGAGACTGTATTGTATTTTAATTTTCTTATGTCTGATTATTGCCATGCTCTTTTACTAATTTTATGCTTTGTTCAGCACTTTGGTGAACCTTGTTTTGTTTAAAGTGCTTTATAAATAAAGTTGAGTTGAGTTGAGTTGAGTACGCTTGCTTGATGGTGAGTAATTGCACTACTCTTTATAAATCTGCGTTGTTATTACTGTAGTGCTACTACCGGGGCATGGCAAGAAAAACAGAAAATCAGAACTCCTTCTCAAACTTGGGTTCCTTTTACCAGTAACCTGTTTTATAAACAAATTTATTTTGAGATTTCTGGTTTAAAGCTAAATTACTATGCATATATGTCTCAGGAACCATAAAGTGTATGTGAATAACTTTTGTACCAAAATAAAGGTACACTTCATCAGAAGTGTAAAAGTAAGTATAGCTATTACAAGGTCAGAGTAAATGAAGATGAAACAGCAGGAATACAACAAAGTCCTCCACTTTGTGGTCATAACTCTTTGGATTCATGTCGGGAAAACTTAAACCACTCTAAAAATCCATTCAAGAACATCTCACCATTACTAACCGAATTATTTTTCTGTATGGTCAGGGTTAGAAATATAGATTACTAGGGGAAAAAATCAATTGTGTTCTTAAGAGAAATGTTTCCTAATTGGGCATTTTGGTACATTTAGTCATTGCGGTGCTATTGAGGTTTTTCAGATAAAACTTTTTTTCTTTTATATAGGTGTCACTAAATGCCTCAATTTCAGTCAAATATAATTGTTCTGGGTCTTCCTTTATTAACCAATGGAAATATGATATACTGTATATATAGTATATATTTCCCTTTTAAATTGGTTTTTACATATGGTTTTTTTGTCTTACTAGACACCAGACATAATCGATCTGTGCACATTGGTTCTCAAAGGTCTTCCTCTCCTGCCAGTGATTTCTATAACACATGCTTTGAAAGTTTAGGAATTCAAAACATGGTTTTGTCAAACATTATGTTTTTGTTTTTTTTTTTTCTTTTCTTTTTTTACCCGAAAGGTATTATTCTAATGTTCTTAAGTGGGTTTCTCTTCAGAATACCACAGAAGATGAGGCCTCAGTGTCTTTTACAGTTAGTGTGTTGACTGTTGGGAGCGATGAAGGTCCAAGTTCCATGCAGCGTCAGCCCATATCCATGGCCATCGTTCTTGGGAGGGGCGTTGTCTCGGATGGTATCCAAAACTTTCCACAGGCAGTTACCTTACTGTTTGGACTCATGTATGCCTCATATCTGGACTACCAAAAATGCATGACAAACTCTGAAATTCATCCAAATGGTCATGCTGGGTCTCAAAAGCAAAAGTCTTTCACCTAAACTCTTGAGACTTAAGAACAGTCTCTTACTAAGACTGACAAGGAATATGTGTTGACTTTGATGCTTGTATTCTGTTTCTAATCTTGTTATATTTTCTTTTTCTGTGACCTATTAGTGCAGAGATTTCTCCTGTAGGGAGACCCAAGCTTTTCATGGAAAGAGTCACTGCAGGTAATCTTACCGCCTGGACCCGGTACGTATTGGTTTGTTTCTGGAACATTCTGAACACAAACAGCCTTGTCATTCTTGATTTGCTGAGAGGATGATGCCACCTTCAAAAAACAGTTTGCGGAGTAGGCGTGGGAGTTCAGCAACTTTTGGTGGATGCTTGTTAAGTACGAGGGGCTGGATGATGGAGGTTATAAGGAGAAACCATTAGACTTGAGCATGGTGTGAGTTGGATTCCAATCCTGACGAGGTGTTTCATGTTGTCAGTGGAATCAGTGGGGAGTCTGGACTGAGTGGGGCTAGTGAAGATGTGGGTGGGGTCTAAGGGTAAGGTTTGAAGTCCACTGTCAGGGCTGAGGGAAGCTTGAGGGAAGCTTAAAAAAGGCTTGAGGTGAACAGCTGTGCCCCAGATTTATTAAGACCGAATCCACCTGCCTTTAAAAGATGTCTGCGTTCCCGGAAAAAGTTGAGGTTATCAATCAAGTTCACTGATTGTGTTACTGCTAATGTTGAACTCAGGATACAGCGGAAGTTGTTTTCCCTCCAGTTATTCCCCACACGCCAAAATAGCGAATACTGTTTACTAACAAGAAAAAGTTTCTGACAAATGGGACGGTTTGCTTAAAATGGTTGTAATTCCTAAATGGTAAATGGCATATTTCTGTAAAACATATTAGATTAAAGCCGAAAGTCTAAAGTTAGATTACATTTTGACTATCTTTTTTTTTTTCCAATCCATTGTGCTGCAGTATAAAGGCTTCAAAAGACCCAGAATGTGGTACATCTGGTCTTTAATCAACTCATATGGCCATAGGTCATAACCGTTCACTGAGCTTCCCTGGATACCAGTGGCTGCTGTGGCCTCTCCTCACACAAGACGATCTCACTCAAGACAGTCCTCCAACGTTGTTCCTCAGGGATGAAACCAGTTACCTGTGGCCCCAGGAGTAGAATCGTCCCACTCTATGTTCAAGAAGGTGTTGAAAACTGTCCTCTTTCAAGTACAGCTTCTGTCATGAACTGTGGTTCCCTTATAAATTCCCGGGCATGTGAATATCGTCTTAGTGGCACATTAAATGCTGTTTTAAACCTGCTTTGTGATCTGCTTTGTTACTGTAGGTTGATTGCATTCTTCTGTTATACGTTTCTTTGGATAAAACCGCCTGCTAAATGTAAAATGTAAAGTAAAAAGGCCAAATCATAAAAAATGTAATTGCCCCAAAACTGCTGGAAATAAGTATATTTACTTTCTGCATCCTACAGCGATGTTATAACTATCGTTGAAAAGCATCCACTGTTAAATGACCTTGCCTTGGCAAACTGAACTGTGGGTGTGATTGAAAAGAGTAACAAACTCAAAGTCATGACATCAAATTAAAAAGGTGCATGCTGTTTCCAGCTACTTAAGTCCCTGAGGCTTTCATGGCATGGGAACAAGTGCTGCATTATTAGAGTGGATATACTACCATAGTGCAAAAATGAGGATGTATAGTCGATAATGTAAGCATGAATATACCCATCCATCACCACACAAATACTCATTGTGCGTAGGGCTTTTAAAAAAATAAAGCACAAAGTTGCTAAAACTGTCATCCTAACAGCTGCAGTGTAGCACCAACAATTAGTATACTAATATCGACAATAAGATGTATATGTTAGGTAAGGTTTTGCTTGCAGTATAAAGTTGCCACTTGCGCTGACAGTCTTTTTTTTAGCTTTAATCTCACTGCTCTAGTTTTAAGTCCTCAAGTATCTGGTCATTGTGGTTTTTGTTGAGCTGATAAGTCTGTACAATTCCCTCTCATTACCAAAAATAATCTAATCTTTAACTTGTTACATTCATTTGGCACTTTAGACTACTTAATAGTCAAGTCACACAGAGGATTGAAGCAACTGCTCAATTCAAGGACTCCATCCTTCAAACAATGCACATTATGCAGGCTTTTCCTTTGAAAACCATGACGGTGGAACCCAGGCATTAGTGGAATAGCGTACAGAGGACTCAGCAGCTGTATATTTCTTTCACCGGTAATGTCGGCAAATACCATATCTAAGGCTGAGAGAAAACCAACATGGCCAGGTAAAATGAGACGTGAGCTTCTGAGCAAGTGGAAATTTACCAGTAAGTGAACAAAAAGTGGAACGTCAGTAAATTCAACTTCAGTTCAGAGGCAAACATGAGGTAATCCTGCTGTAGCATAAATATGTTTTGATGGAGTTAAAAAGGAGTTAGTTCAACCTTGAGCATGTTCAAGAATCAATACAACACATTTATTTATTAATCTAAATATCTTGTGAAAGGTAATGACCATCTCTTCAGATACATACATTTTCCTAATAATACATTTAATGTTTCAATACTTTCACATTAGTAATGCATTTACTTAAAAGGATATTGGTTTTGGAGTATTATAAAGTATAATATTGTAGTCTTTGATTAAAAACTGAATTCTTCATCCACTGAAAATAAACACAGGTCATATTTTGATGACAAAGATTCCTCACTGTCCATAGTTTGTTTTTGACAGTTTCTCTTCTCTGTTCCATTTTTCCATGCACCAGGCCAGACCCCATAAAAATGCACGATGCCCCTGAGTACACGTGTACTGAACAGATTTTTTTTTTTTTTTTTTAACAAGCCAGAGACACAACCTAACCACTGCCTCTTCATGTTGGTCTTTCAACAAACGACATACAGGGAAGTAAAACCCAACACACACATTAACATTTTTATCTATGGCTGCTTATTCAGATGCAGGGTCGCAAGGGTCTACTGGACCCTATCCTAGCTCTCTGCGGATGAAAGACAGGAGTAGGTCAGTTCATTGCAGGGCCACATGTAGACAATCAATTAACCTGACTTTGGACTGTGGCAGGAAGCTGGAGTACCTGGAGAAAATGCACGGGAGCACAGAGGCAACATGCAAACTCCACACAGAAACACCCCTGCCCGGAGTTGAGCCAGAAACCTTCTCACTGTGTGCTTCGCTGAAACGTTGATTCCTCAGAAGGTAGACGTTTTGTGGCGTCTACATATTAGCATCAGTGTTGCACCTTGAATCTTGGCATAAGCTGGACCGCAAAAGATCCAGCTAGTTCAGTCTTCTCTGCCCCACAAAATGAAGGACACGTTTGTAGATCACATTTGGAAGAGTTGTCAAAATCAGGTAATCTTCACTGTGATGCATTCTGCCTTCATATGCAGAAAAGATGCAGCCCGTGAGTAAAAACACAGCTCGACAGTTGTACAAGATTAATTGTTTTCTCAAGCATGAGGTAGATAGTCACTTAAAGACAGCAGATCACGATGCACGAGACAAGTAGGTGAATAACTGGGACAAAAATAGATAAAGAAATAAATAAAAGATTTAAAGAGAGAGACACGTAATCCGAAGTTTTGTCATGTCATTGGATTGCCTGCCACAAAGCGAGGTCAGCTACACATACTGGAAAAACTGTCACGTTTGAGATTGTGTATCTTGACTGCAGGGTTACCTAGTTTAACCCTGGCAAACTGTTTTTCTGACAATTAAAGAAGATAGCACCTTCAAGTAGGGGCTCTCAGGCTCATTATGGCTTGTTGTTTCTTTGCGGATGTGACAAACAGCCCAGACTTGCTTAGTGCTGTTGGGGTTGTTGTATGTGGGTGTGCTGGGCTGACAGATGTGTTTTTATGCATGTCATTGAAAGTGAGCGGTGATCTGTTAATGCTACAGCAAAGAGCAGTCAAGGGGGTGTGCATGGGCAGATGCTTGTGTGTGCAGGGCGACTGGTTTAGATGTATTCTTTTCTTGCACAACACAGTTTGTGTGTTGGTGCGTGTGAGTATGTTGAAGTGTTTCCCTGCTGTCAGATGGGCTTAATCTGTGCAGACAGCTTTGTAATTGAACAAATGCATGGCGAGGTGAGGGCCTGCAGCTGATAGAGCACCCTCAGTCTGAAAGATGAAATAATAGAGGTGGAGGATGGGTGCACGATTTTGTTTTTTCTTTGGGTTTGGGTTGGGGGGAGGGTGTCGATGGTAATTAGGAAGGGGTATGGTGTGCAAGCTCTGGCATGACCAAAAAGCCCATAACCCCTGGGGTTATGGTCTGAGGCAACGGCATCATTGTACGGGTTGATTCACTTAACCACCACCTGTTCACCCACTTAAGCTGGTCAAAACAAGTTGAGTGCCCATATGAATGAACTCCAAAAGGAGCCATAAAAGCGTTCCCGATTTTCATTTCAATGCTTTTCAGAAGTATTTCAAACAGTTTCATTTTCATTTCTCCCCCACCATGGGCCCCTCTCTGGCCCTCTCCTCTGGTTCCATCTTTCTCGTGCACACCGCACAGGAGGAGACCAGACAGGTGCGCTGGCGCTCAGAATGACAATTTGCCTTTTGGAAATCAGCCTCTTGCTCCATTGTGTTCCATAAAATTGAATTAGCCTATCAGCAGACACACAAAAGCTCCCTTCCCTCCTCCCACTTCCCTCTCTTTCCTGCTCTTTGTTAGTTAAATCTAGCAAGAGAGTCTGCTTCCATTGGCACATGTGCAGAATAAAAAGCATGTTTAAAATTGGAGAAGCATAACATATTACGCAACTACTGGAGAAATGCTTATTGTGAAAGTTTGAAAGAAAGACAGGTCCATTTGAAAGTTAGCAGGTCCGTGTATTTCATCTGCATAGATGATAATGTGCAATCATAGTTTTACTTAGCTTCAGACAACACAGAATAAACACTGCCAAAAGCCAAAAAATGAGCTACAAATTAAGCAAATAGTGGTATAGCAAACCATTTTGTCCTAAAGGAACCAGCTATCTATTAACATCTCCATTAGTGCTTTCCCCATGAGTTATTTATGGTCAGGTCAGACAGTCCAGAGACAGGCTCCATGGTCAAGCCTAATTAACTACTGCATCCGAAGCAAATGAGCCCCTCGTCAGGAGAAGTGGTTGAGACATCCATCCATCTCAGGTCAACCTGCAGAACATCTGGTCTTACTTTTGAATTATGCTTTTTTGCATATGTAGCACTGCGGTTGCCGGGATGCTTAGGTAGTGCACTGCTGGCAGGAACGCAAAACAAGGAATCCGAAGGATGCTCCAGTGGCACTATCTGAAGTTAAATAACCTGCAACCTCTCACAGCTTATACAGCAGTATTAGCATCTCAAAAAGTACTTGCTACTTACAAATTGATTACTGTTTGCATTCAACATTTATTTAAAACAGCTGTTTATCTACAGGTCAGTAGGTTTAATGTAATTTTACTGCCGTCGTAGTTTGCTGAAAAAATAACTCTTCTATTTAGAGGCTGTTTCACTACAAACACTCTTCTGTCTCCAGCTGAAGCCATAACTCGCAGTAAAGATGCAGCGTGATGAAAATTTGCATGATACCTAACATTATATTTTAGTTGCTACTATGGTAGTAAATAGTAGGGGCTTGTGAGTAATGCAAAGTCAACATAAATTGCTTTTTGAAGAGCCTGCTGGAGGGAAGGACAGAGGGAACCTGGACCACTGACAAAACATGGATTTAGAGAACCAGCTTTTGGAGATATATAAAGACTAAAAAAAAAAAAAAAATCAAACCACAGATGGGTTTTAATAGACTGTAATTATGAGAATTAGTTAATGAGTAAAATGTACTGATGTGTTAGTTGCAGAAAAATAAGGTTGCAACAGCAAAATTGCCACGTAAAGTAAAACACCAGCAAATTATTGATCCGCTTACCCAATGCCAACATGTGTGTGTGTGTTTTTGTGTTTTTTTCTGCCGTGAATAGAAGGCTTTGTGTTTGTGCTGGCTCTTCAAAACAAAAGTCTGAACGATTGTCAATGCTTGTTTGGATATTTTTATATTGTATCTGCACACTTCTATAGTCCTAACAAAATCAAGTTATCTATTCAACTATCCAATTAAAGGTATATTTATGCATAGTGTGAGAGTTTTCCATTTTTTCCTGTCATTTCTTTCTGTACGAGAGATTTGATAGTTATAAGGGTACTGGAAAGGATTGGAAACAAAATTAGGAAGGATTCTCAATGAAAGTCACCTTCCAGATTCAAACCCGGGAAAACTTATCATCTACAGTCATAATGTTTTCATGTCACATCCAAAAACTTTTTTTTCCTGAATATCTACTGCTTCTGCAGTATGGCTGGGTTTTTGTTCTAAAAAAAAAAAAAAAAAAGCGCAGAGTGCAATATCTCCTGCTTTGTTGTTCATCTCAGGTTGTAATTACCTGACTTTAAGAGCTGCCAAGGGCCATAAGATTTTTTTTTTCCTCAAAAACTAGAATTGAAAGAAGGTGTACTTTCTATTTCACATGACTGTAAATGTAATTATTTGAGGGGTGAATGAGAATGTTCTTGAACAAAGTAATACATCAATGTCAAGCAGGACATTGGTTTACAAGTGAAATATTATTTTCTCTGTATCTGCAGAAATAAGTTCCCAACTCGGTAAATGAAAATAAACTGTTATATTTGCCAGGCACAGAAAATTAAAGGTATGGATGGTGGGTGAAAAGTAAGAAATCACTCCATGCATTTCATCCATCCACAGAAAGGCAAAGACATTACAGAACATCAGGACTCCACATACCCTCCTTGTGAATAATATAGAGGAAAATTTGATTTGCACTTTAATCTCTCTCTGGAGCTACTGAAATTCATGCTGAGAGAAATGCAGGTTTATGAATGTACTTTTACAGTCTGACCTGCTCGCTAATAATTGAATGGTCTCGCTGAAACGCAGAAGATTTAAATGATTTTACTAGTGCATAAAAGAAGCTGAAGTACATTACTGGCACATTATCTCTCTACTTTTCTCATATTTTCTCTCCTCCTCGCTGCACACCTTCACAAAAATGCCATAAAAAAGCAGCAACTGCGATGGAGACAGTTTAAACTGTTGATGTTTAATGAGGGCTGTCCAATAATCAAAGGAATGTGTTGATTTTTTTTTTATTACACTTTTTGGATCATGATCCCTATCTTATCTCCATATCATTTCTACCACAGTCCATTTCCTCCTGTACAACCTTACATGAGCCTGTAACCTGAACAGAGCTCACTTAACTGAGACGACAAGACATAGTTGCAAATCACCCTTAGGAGCAACAGTATACGTTCCAGTGTGTTTGTCGTGTCCCACCTGTAAACAACATCTTAACGGTGCAGTTTTCACCAAGGACAGATGTCGCATTTTGTGTAACAAATTGAATCTTGAACATTGACAGTGCCATCGTGGAAGGCATAATTGAACCTGAATTTGAATGCAGAAGCTGTGTTAATGTGCAGGTTGCTGGATGTTTTATGGTTTTCTCTACTTTTTGAAATTACTTTGGATTTTTTTTTCAGAGGATGGACAGAACCTGACAGAGCTGAAGAGAAATGAGCGATGACACAGAACAAATGTTTCATCAAAAGCTTGTGGCGCCACTGCCATAAAATATTAAGGCTTGCATGCTCTTTTTGCATACAATATGTATTTCTATTCAGCCTTATTGTGCTCAGCCTGTTTTGGCCTTTTGAAAGATTTTCACGTAACTCAACTGGATTTTTTTCTGTTATTGGTTCATGTCTTGCTATTTGTATACTTCAAAACACATGACAGCCAACAATTATTTTTGGGAATATCTCTTAATTGTTGCTCTTATTCAACAATTGTATGGCTCAAGGAGATGTTTCAATTCGTTTCGCTGATTACTGACCTAATTTAAACAATATTATGAGTCAGGGATTTACATCATGTGTCTAAAGAATATTCTAACATTCATTTAATGATCTGCGTTCTATATGTTAAAGAGCAAAGTTTGATTAGTGGGACCAAGGCGTAGCTCCAAATTCTGGGGCCTCTTACATAAGCATCCTGAAAGGACTTTCAAGTCGGTATCAGCATCAATATTATCAATAATAAAATCTTTGTACCTCCCAGGAGAGTTTATATAAAGTAATACATTTACTCTGATTTGCTAGTATAACTGGTTGGCAGTCGGCTCAGCCAATGGCTAGCCATTATTGCTTCCTCATCCATAGTCGCCATGCAACAACCACCTGTTTGTATTAACCCAGCGTCGGGTAAATGCGATGGTCATTTTTGATTTTGCTGTTGAGTCGACCTATCAAACAATATATCCCGCGGTTAATGTCTAACGGTTGTTCTGCTGATGTTTCAGTGGGCTTCAGCTGAAGGAGCTGGGAGCAAAGCTAACTTTAATTGACACGCGGTGGCCGTGTTCCCGTCAGCTTCTCAAGCAAACGGGCTTCAAAACGTCACGTGACGTAATGCTTTATGCATTGTTTTATACAGTCTGTGGTCACTACCGATGTTGCCAGTTCTGCCTATAATTAGTGACCTTGTTATTTTGTGAAGTTGCTTTAAAATATCTGAAATCACAGGTTGCAGGTTTTTGGACTTTTTCAGAGCTGTAACTTGTTTAAGGTTTGGCCATGTCACTCTGTTGCCCTGAGTAGAATCTCTGAGCGTGGCATTGACCCGACGTGACCACACTCAAAAGATAACCAGCAAGCAGGAAGCGCATACTAATCTTTGCAGCACATGGCGGCTCATTATTTAGGGGCATTTAAATGTCACACGTACGTGCAGTACAATGTATACACACTACTGTACACACTCTACGCACGTCATACATCCTTCCTTTTAAATAAAATGTGACATTGAAATATTCACATTCACTCCTACCAGTGTGCACACATGCACGGACTTTTCCTTTCTCTTCCCTCGTCTTCCCTCGGCGCACTGAGCTATTCCAAAGTGACTTTCAGCATTCAATTTTAAGCTGTCTTCATTAACAGTCCCAAAAACTAAAGTAAATGAAAATTGTTTTTGCTGTTGTTGTTCTACTTCAAAGTCAAAGTCACGTTTATTGTGAATTCTACCACATGTGAGGTACATACAGAGAATCGAAATTACGTTACTCTCAAACCCTCGGTGCTACACAATAAGTAAATTACTCTCTACTTGCTAATAGACGTCAGCAGATACACTTTTTTACACTAACAGGTTGCTGTGGTGTCATTCTGTAACTTTTCTATACTTCCGCAAAGATCTAGGCAGCACTAGATGAAGATAAGAAGTTAAGACTGGTGGGAAACGGTTGTCTTCATGGAATTTACTGATGCAAAATGCACGTGACTACGTGTCTTCATAATGTGAATATGGTCGACATACCCCACATACTTTAATGCCATTATTACTTACTCTGATTATTACCTTAATTAGATTGAAGTAGCTTAGCTTGATTAGAGTATTGTCGTCCATGTGAACTAGTCACTATCACATCTCGTTGTTTGATTTTTATAGAGTAAAGTATGCCTAAACAAATATTCTCAGCACTGTTTCACAAGGGACCGTTTACTAATACAGCAGAAACAATCCTTCACACCACCGCACTCTGTCAGGGAGTCACATTTTCATTATTGATTCTTCTAGCAGTTATGAGCTATGTTGGGCTGCAGGGCCACTTCTGTTGCAGTGGGGGTTGGGGGTGGGGGGGGCAAAGAGAAGGACATTATACTGACTTGTTTGTTTCCCTTTTTTAATGAATATATATATATATATATATATATATATATATATATATATATATATATATAAAATAAATTATATATATATATATATATATATATATATATATATATATATATATATATATATATATATAATCTGTTCTTCTTTCTGGTACAAGGTACTACTGATTTGGATTGGACTGTGATTGTGTCATGCAAGAACTTTTGATTAGAATTTTCAAATAGTTCATCCCATGTTTTATCTCCTAAAACAGAGTCAAATATTTCTTATTACTAACATGTAATACGTATTTAGATTCTGTTGAGGGCTGTTTCATGAAAAGTAAACTGGATTGAATGTGAGGTCAGAAATATATACTGCTACAGTGCCAGGTCATCACCGGACTGAATCACAGAGTTTGTTCATATTTCTACAAACAGAAATTTTTGTTATTGTTGTAATTACAGAAAAAAAACATATAATTAATTTAAAAGACTTTAAATAAAATATGAAAGCTAAATTGACAATAATGCATCATTCTAACATGTGACACACTAATATTGACTGAAACTGCCATTTAAAAACTGCCTTAAATCAGTCTTGTCATCAAATCATAGCATCATGAGATGTAACACCCTGAAGCTGTAGTTGCTTCGCTTTCCTTTTATCATTGCACAAGGATAGGGTGCCGCTTTGGATCACTGTTAGAAATGCGATGTGTTGAAGCTCTAAGGTTTTTGATCATGGATGTATATATGCAGTTTGATGTGGTTAGTGTATGTGCCACACTGTGTCTAAGTCAGCTCCATTGCATGCATATCAAGTTGTTGAAATCAGTGGTTGTGTTTCCGAGCGGGCATGAACTGAGACACAGTTAGTGGCGTCTGCCTGCTGATGCCTCCAGAAATTCACATATGTTTGAGTAAAGCCAAATATGAGTGGACAGCTAAAACATATATCAGAGCCTCTGTGGTGATGCCTGATTCTTCTCCAACAGCTCGTCAGAATGCTGGTGTGTTGGGATTGTTTGTAGAACATATGTGTGTGTATTTCAGGGGGATAATGAGAGGCTGATACAGTGAGGAGGGTTAGTGCTAGGTTTCCTGTGTCTTTAATTGTCTTCCTTTGCCAACATCAAACAAAGCAGTGCAACGCATCTGAGACGAGATCTTGAAAGAGACTTCA
The DNA here is from genome assembly GCA_014839995.1 of Xenentodon cancila. Lineage (NCBI taxonomy): Eukaryota > Metazoa > Chordata > Actinopteri > Beloniformes > Belonidae > Xenentodon > Xenentodon cancila. Next base: position 19,705,907 of record CM026206.1, read on the forward strand.
TCCATAATTTCTAACGCAGCTCAATGTTGTGCTGTGCAGTTTGAAAATAAAAATATAAATAGCACAGCCAAAAGAAGACAAGTTGAGAGGGAGTCCATCAGTTAAGGAGTGGCCTCACTGCTTAAAGTGGAGCTCAAAGAAGAGGTAAACTAATAATGGATTGAAGCAGTCAATACAATGTAGTGACTTCGGACTCCACTCAACAATTCAGCAAAGGATTCTTGTGCAGCATCCGTAGTATTTCCAATGACTCAGGCAGATTTCACACCATAAATATATATATATATATATATATATATTGGTTGTTTGTCCACATATATACATTAGTTTTGTATTTGTTCTGACTTTAATAATTATATTGATTACAGCCTTTCATAAAGAGCATTTCTTAGCATTCAATCAACATTCTTAAAGGTGTTTTTTCCTGTCAGAAATATAATGACGTTAGAGGAAACTCTTCAATTCATTTTGTTGGCTTCATCAACCTGTATTATTTAATGTTGTACTTAACGTAATTGAAACTCTATATTTGTCAGTCTTGCCTTGTTACTTCTGAAACCACAGTGACTCCGCTCCGTGTCGCAACAGTCTTCCCTCAAACATCATGGGCCTACGGGGGTTTCATGGCGGTTTCAGGCAGCTGATTACAAATCAGTTACTTCACCAACTCTAAAATGAGACAGTGCAAAGCTGGCACATGGCTGCTGCTACAAACAAGATGTTCCTTGCCAATGAATGAAAAAGTGTTATTCTGGTTGCGTAACATTAATGGACTCCTGGCAACTTGTCTGCAGAGATGCGATTTGTTTATATACATGATAATGTTGGCAAACTCAACATCTCTAATGAGCTTAATTTTCTTTAATCTGAATCATCTTTAATCAGCTGCACTTGTGAGAGAAACACCTAACTGCCATTTTATCACTTAAAAGTGTTACGAAGGATTTGCAATATCTTTGGAAAACGATTACTAGATCATTCCAGCATGACGCGCTACAATGATCATTATAATCGATATGCACATTCCATTTTTGTGTGAATAATAAATCTTTGTTATTTTATGATGTTTGATTCCTTACTTCAACAGTGAAGAAGTGCAGCATGTCTTAAAAACATTTTTATTTATTTTATTTGCAAATCTCAGTTATATAGCACTGTTGCCTCACATCAAGAAGGTTCCTGGTTCAATTCCCGGCCTGGTGGGTCTTTCTGTGTGAAGTTTGCATGTTCTCCCCGGGCTTGCGCGGGTTCCCTCCGGATACTCCGGCTTCCTCCCACAGTCCAAAAACATGCATGGTAGGTTAATTGATCTTTCTAAATTGTCCGTAGGTGCAAATGCGAGTGTGATTGTTTGTTCGTCTTGCATGTGGCCCTGCGATGGACTGGCAACCTGTCCAGGTGGACCCCTGCCTTTCGCCTACTATGTGTCGGGATAGGCGCCGACAGACCCCCTTGACCCGGAGACGGATTAGGCGGAAATAGATAATGGATGGATGGATGGATGTAGGGAAGTTGTAAAGCAATATAAGAAAGTTAAATGTCTTTTTGTTCTTGGTGAAATAAGTTCAAACCATACAAATGGCCAAGAGAGGCGCAAACTAAAGGTTTGGAGTTTTACAGCCCTTCTCCAAAATATCATATAAATACTGAAGCAGACAGAACTTTAAGTTATTGATATAAAAGAATAAGAAATTCTGTTTTGTATTTTACAGATCTCTATCATCACACAATGTTGCTGCTAGAAACATAATACCTTTAACAAGATAAAAATCAAAAGGATATGAATATATATATGAACTATCTATCTATCTGTCTATCTGTCTGTCTGTCCGTCCGTCCGTCCGTCCGTCCGTCCAACATATGTACGTACATACAAGCATACACATGCTGCTGATGACACACATGGTAACAGAAGCATCACGTGAAAAAAACAAGTCTCATGAAACATGAAAATAAGAATGAATTCTGATCCAAGCACACCAGAGTCCTTAAAGAAAAATGTGTGACCTATTTGGATGATTCTCTGAAATGGATTAGGGTTGTGACACATGCAGCCCTCTGACAATGCTCTAAATCACTCTTGATTTGCCTATCAATCATCATGCTCATGTCATTTCAAGCTTCAACCTGGGGAAGCCTCAGATTAAAGTATCAGACATCAAGTGTGATGTAAACATTTTTCTTCCCTTCATCTTAATTTGCCTTGACAAACAGCTCATGCCAGACTGCTCTCTTGATGATTTCACATTGCGGGAATGAGGTGAAACGCAGTGTGTAGACAGGGCTGTGCATGCAAGTTTAAAGCTGTGTTGGCTTTCTAGAAAGCAGAGGTTGTCCAGAGTTTAATGAGTCAAAGAGGCACATGTGTTCATGCACACATACACACACAAAACATTTCATTTCATTTCATTTTTAAAGCATGTCTACTAATATTGGTTGTTCACTTGAATTGTAGTGTGGATCCATTCTGCCAGTTATGTCTTAATACCACTTGGCTTGTACCTCCATTTGTCCTTCAACTTAGCCTCTCACTCATCTCCTGAGGTGTTTGGCCTGGGGTGTTTTGTTTCTCCTCTTCTTTGGCATCTCACCCTTTCGCAACCTTCGTCTCACCTTCTTATCCACAGCTGTTCATCTAGGCTTTTGACTCATTCCCCACAATGTAAATAAAACCAGTAGAAAGTTGTTTTTTTTCTCTATAATATTTACACAGCACTCACAAGCTGTTATCTCTTTGGCTTTGTTCAGCATCTCTGGAAGTGCTGCAAATCATTGATTTGCCAAGATTGAATTTACAGGATTCTTTCTTAATCATTTTTTATCTGGTGCCTTGAGCCGTCAGATATTTACTCCTGCCAAAACAGACTCATTCCCTTTTTTATTATGTATGTGAACTCTAGAAAACATTTGATTTCCCAATTAAATGCCAAATTTTGAGGCCACTACACCAACTTTAATGTATGAAAAACTTCTATTGAACTCATATCTGGTGACTGGGGAGCTAAACTAAACTAAATTTTTTAATACTATTTTAATTTTCTTTCAAAATTAATTTAATAAAAAAAAGATCTATTCACTTAAAGTCAAATTTTGTCACACACATTGGCTATTGATCATTTTCCTATAAAGGTACAATATAGAAACAGTTCAATAATGTATTTAAAATGACCTAAAAAAGTCCAATAGGTTAATGAAGTACCATTGGGAATTCAATGAATTACAATACAAGCACAACATATAAACAAAGTCAGACATAAAAATTACAAAACTACTGCCAAAATAGACCTTTTGCTTTATAGAAAAGAGATTCCATAGAAAACAATAAATGTCTTGATCATTAGGTTAAAGTACAAATCCAGGAAGACTTGACATTTTACATCTGCTTAATTAAAACTGTAACTTAGAAACATAACAGTCTGATTGGAGAATAATTTCAAATTTCAAGCGGTCTTAAAGGAAACATATTATGACCTCTTTTCAAAAGGTGAAACATTTTTTGAAGTTTTAATGAAATATCTGGTACATGAGTTGTTCAAAATAGCACAGAGAGACTAAACAACATTTCACCTTTCAACTATTTTTCCACCCCTGATTAAAAGGGATGGAGTCGGCCACTTGACACCAGTCAAACGCTGTCCTTCCATTGTCTATACCTGCTTTTAAGTAATCAGATTCACAAGTATATTGGATATTGGAGCATATCCCAGCTATGTATGTGCAAAAAACAGACGGGTACTCTCAACAGGTTGCCAGTCCAAAGTCAAACATCTGTCGCCCTTTTGTCTACTTGTCAGTCCATCTCCCTTTTAAAACTTTAGTCCAGTTCAATAACACTTTATTAATCCCCAAAGAAAAAAATTATACAAATTATATAAATGCACCATAATGGGAAGATGTGTGAAAATTGCTCTGTTCAGGATGGATTATTCTCTTTCGACCAGGATCTTTGATGTCACAGTATCCTGCAGATCTGAACTGCTTCATTAATTAAATAGTTTCAGACCTATAGGCAACCCAATGAAAAGTGACACGGTTGTGTTATATTAGAACTTTTAAGTCGATATGGACCCCAACACTCAAATAAACGGTTTTAATCGCAGAAAAGTGCTTTTAATTTATTTAAATAAAAGTGTCCCTCCTTTAATGGAATGTTTTTGACATACTTTGGTTAAAATACTGCACGATCACAGTGCCAGAGCCAGGATGGAGTGAGCCACTCGACTCGACTCCTCTCTTCCATGTATTTTACCCTTTTGAAAATCCGTAGTTTTGCATGAAACATGGACACAAATTACACACAATAACCCTTGAACCACATTACAGGGTATTACGGGGTACACACCTGGCCTAAGAGCACACAGTAACGCACAGCAAACTGATGTAATTACCTGATTGGCAGGGTTTTTTTTCTTCCACCATTTGCAATTCTCTCCTTTGGTGTGTGATCATGAACAATTGGTACGTATCCATGTTTTAGGCAGAATGTCTTTGTGATTCCTACGTTGAACTAAAACAGCATCCTGCAGATAAGAATCCTGAAATAACACAATGGCCAGCCAGCCAGTGAGGGCATTACCGCAGCTTTGTGACTGCTAATACACCAGTGAAAAAGTCTTGTGACTACTAATATACCAGTGAAAAAGCACAATTTTCCAAACTCGTAGATACTTCATAAATCTTCTCAAGGCTGATTCAGAAGTAATAATAAAAAATCCTAAGACAAATCAAATCTAAACACCTCGTTGATTTATATAACTTTAAATTTAGGCCAACTCAAGCAAAATCACAAGGATGTTTTACGTTGGAGCTTTTGACTTGGATTTCATTTTGGACAACTAAGTACATCGTGTATTCTCAACAACAGAAATGGAGCAGAAATCCCAGTGCACATCACTTGTGACCCTGCAAATACCCTTTTAGAAAATGACTCATGAGGGGATTTACTTGCCACCATGCACTCTCATGACAAAAGCAAACCTTCCAGTTCTGTTTGAGCTCTGCAAGGATGGTGGTGGCCAAGGCATTTGGTCACTTGAAAGGTTGTTGGAAGTGTTTGGAAAAAGGTAAAAATAACATTTTAACTTTCTTGCCCATTGAGAGTCAATAATGCCCATATTGTAAAGCATCATTTACCTTGCAGTTATTGGATTTTTGAAGAGGTATTAAGCTAATACTATAGTATTATATGATATAGCAACTAATACAAACAAGGCTTCTTGTTACAATCACAGTTGATCAAGCTGCTTGAAGGAGGGAGAGATGGGTGGATTGAAGCAGCTGCATGTCCCACTGCTCATGAATCAGAAGTTCTCTTATTTCTGTATCTCCCCGTTGCAACGTTGTTAAGTTATTTATAGTGAGTGAACAAAAATGTGTGTAGATAAATGCATTTCCACCCGTTTCTTCAACATCCATGTGATGGTATTGTATTTTAATGACATGATCAAAATGTTGGTAGATGGTCTCTAATATTGCAGTTGTACTTGGTTACAGGATGGAGGGATGTACCTTACATGCACAAACCATCAACCTTTTTTCCCCCCTTTGTATTTACCCCAAGTGTAAAGGGGTATCTGAAATGTCACCCTTTTGGAAAGCGGCAGGTACACACACACACCAAAGGAGCTTCAGTCATGGTACTCCTCAGGCTTGAATCGAGGCAACCACACATTCTTTTCAAGCAGCGTTGTTTGTCTAGTTACTGTAATTGATCCCTTTGAGAAGAAGCCACCGGTAGTTTGTGAAGTGAGGCTGTAGAGGTTGGACATGGTCAACAGTATTCAGGTTAGTTTTTATACTAACAGATTGGTGAAAAGGCTCCGATTTTGCCATGTGAATAGTCCTCAAACTGTCACACCAACAGCAGAATGGACAGGAGGCTCAAGCCATGTTGAGTCCATGGATGTATGATCAGGCCACATTTTCTAAGACATTTCTCTATCATTGTGTTAAGTTGCGTTTTCCTTCACAAGCTTTGATTTGACTGTGTTTGAATCTTTGTAGACCAGTAGTTTAGATTAGTTCATTGGATAGGAAAAGGCGGGTACACATAATGGATGGTCAGCTCATTGGATAACTAATGACTTAAGCAACCCTTTCTCGTGCTTTTTATTTCTACCATGTAATGTTTTAATGTCCCTGTAAAGCACTTTGAATCTCCTTGCTGATGAATTGTGCTATACAAATAAACTCCCCTTGCCTTTATAAGTTCTCTTGGCTATTTAGTTTCAATATCCATTTCTTCTTTCTCCATCATGCGGCTACTGATTGATGTGATGTGTGTGCGCTCAAGCACCACCGTCATTACTGTGGGGCCAGAGTGGAAATGATCACATTTGTATTAAAGACATAAGCAGGCATCCATCCATTATCTATATCCTTTTATTCCTATTTAGGTCACAGGGATCTGTTGGAGCCTGTCCCAGCTCCTTTTGGGCAAATGGGTACACAGTGGACTGGCTGCCAGCTTGTCAAGCTCACGCTCACTCGTTTGGGCAATTTTGAAATCAGCAAAGCTTGCGGACTATTGTCACAGATGATATGTGAAAGTCATTATCTAAAGTTACTGAACTTGCTTTCACATACTTTCACAGGGTGGATGCAGTGTTTTAGTGGGTGTGTATCACTACGGTTTGTTAAACAAAGCAAACAGCGCATCACAAATACGTCTACTTTTTTAAACTTGGGTATTAATTAGCCCCTTAAATTTGGACAAGGACTATGGTGTATTTCCTTGAAGTTTAGCCTCACGTCAACTTCAGTTGAGATCCAGCCTAAACAGAAATTTAAATAGTCATTATAAAGATGTATGTGACATTCAGTCGCCGTGGGACGATATAATAATGCTATCAACATGACATTTATTACTCTAGGCTCTCAGTCGTAATATACATCAAGCTTCCTTTCAAAACACCTTTGCAACCAGATGTGTCAGCCACAGAAATGTGGTTCCCAGCACCCGTCTTCACGTAAGAGACACCTTTGACTCAGGGGTAAGATGTTTGACGGGTTATGTATGAGACAATTTGACGTAGAAATGAAAGGCTTCTGAAAAGGAAGTGCAACATTTCTGCAGAAAAACCATTCCCTATGATGTGTGGCGCCACATGTATGTAAATAGAGTCTATTTACATGGTGTGGATGCTTTTGCTTATGCATGCAAGACTGTGTGAACCAGAGGCATTTCAGAAATGGAGGAAAAGCCATTTCAACTGTGGAGCAAAAGCCATGACGCATAAGTACATTGGCCCTCTTGTTTTATGGACAGTTGTCTCGCTCTCCTGCTGCGGTAAAATAGGTAAACCCACTTTCCTGTTTGTTGAAGCAGCAAAATGCCTGAGTGGTATAAATGCTATCCTATAAAAGAAGAGTGTACACAGCTCAATCTGTGAGCCTCTTTCTCACCAAGAGGCAGCAAGTCCTGATATTTATTCTGCTGTAAGATCATTAGAGGAGAGCTGGAGGAAACCATATGGACACAACTGCTACTCACTTCATTGCATTTTTTTGACTAACGATCCTGCCAGACACTCCCAATAGACTTTCTCCCTGTGTTGGCATGAGTGCACATCTAGGAAGCAAAGCCCAGTCACTCCTTAGTCACATTATGAAATAAATCAGCCGCTTTATTGTTTATTTTTACTTGAGATTTAATTGAAATTTAACAGAAAGAAGTATTGTTTTGCATTGAGTCTCAATGGCATGCAATAGAGTTGTAAGCCATTAGTCACCTTAATTAAAAAAGTTAAGACTCTACCCTTATAACTGTCCAAAATATTTGCTCCAATAGTGCTTTGACATGAAACTCCTCTATTCATTTTATGCTGTTTCTCACTGAGCCATTATCCCTTCAGACATGAAAGGATTTTCTTTTCTTTAATCAAGCCTAAACAGTTAATTTGAACAGATGTTTTCACATTTAAAATTCAACATTCACACAGATGTATATCTGACATCTTACAATTAATGTGACAGCATGATCACTGTTTGTTTAACCGCATCATCCTCAGAATGAGAGCGGCCTAGCTTTCATTTGACTAAAAAAGATGAGAGCAAAATCAATATGAAAAAAAAAAAGCAAAATCACATAGCCGCAGGCATGCTTTTGCCTGCTTAAATATGCAAAGGAAGTTGTAATTGTTATGCCTGCCTCTTTTTATGGAAACTAATGGACAACGGTTATTTGGTTTTACATTATGTGCAGCTCAGGAAGCTGAATATCAGATTATTCTTATAACATTCACTGAAAAATGTCCTTCAGTCAGGAAGATAAGCACATTTCTTTGCACATGCAACATAATATTAAGATTTTTTTTTCAGGACTACTTGAAGAAGTACCCTGTAAATTTTTTGCATTATTCATATATATATATATATACATATATATATATATATATATATATATATATATATATATATATATATATATATATATATATATATATATATATATATATATATATATATATATATATATATATATATATATATATATAGTGGGTTGAAAACACTGTAACTGCTCACGGTAGCAGCAAGAATTACTAGTCAAAGATGTCAGTGTGATGGAAAATAATTTTTAAAAAGAGAATAGGAATGAATTTATATTCCCAACATAATGATAGATCCTGAAGTGCACAGATGAATACAGTTAGCTGCCTCCGAGTCCTAAATCCACGAGGGGCCATTCAACACTAGGCCTTCATGCTGAAATACACCCACTCTTTTTTTGGTCTTAGATTGTACAAACTGCACTGGTCTGTCTGCACATGCTGTCTTTTCAGATAAAGCGAAGCCAAGGGGGCCAGGACCACGTGCTGTGACCAGAGGCTTGATTATACTGAGTGGTGGTCCGAGAGGGGCATTTGTAGACACTTCAGCTGACAGATCACCACTGAGCCTCCACAGGGTGTGTGTGTTTGCCATCCAGCAGCCGAGCCTCTACGACAGATCTGCTTCCTTGGCGACTGGCGACCATTCAAAAGCTCCCCCTGGATTGACTTAGCTCTCTTCGGGGAACCAAAGCAATTGAGTGAAGAGAGCAGTGGAGAGAAACAAAAGATTCAAAATGATAAAGATGGAAAAATATGCACAGGAAAGGAGGGTATTGGGGATGGATTGAGGAATATACCTTGTTTTGCATTCTGCTTCATAATACCAGAAACAGATTCCCTTCTACTTCTACTTCTTTTCATATCATTTTTCCACAATTTATCCTTCGAGTCCACCTGTCCTTTTTGTTTTGTTTTTTCAGTGCACTGTGAAGGACTGACTGCTGAAGAGCTCAACATTTCTCAGACTGTTTCTCTTTCTGTTATGGCACTTCTGCCCTCTGCCTCATCAGTCACTGCTGCGTTTGTGGAAGTGTCCTCCACTGTGCAAAGCAGGAGCAGACGTGGTATGTCCCGGTCTGTGCTCCGACACTCCTGATGTCTAGATCTCTAACTACCACGCTGATTGCTCAAAGGTGATCTGCTGTTTAATAGAGTCTGAGGATAAGGTGAGATGATAAAGTGATTGGCGCCACAATGTCTGAGCTGATAATTAAGACAATATGTCATCTGCCATTATGTATCTCAGAGTGTGCCGGTAACCCATATGCTAATTAATGCTGATTTATGCCTCATTATGCTGATTTATAACAGGACTACAGGATTGCTGTTGACAGACTGCAGGAAAAAGACTCCATTAAAAGACATGACGCCAGCATTACTCTCTTGTGGTGTTCAGGATGGCTCCAAGGAGCTTCACTCATTTATTTAAGGAATGATAAAAAGTCTAAGGCGATGTTCTAAAGGACATACTTTCATGAGTACACTAGACTCTGCGTACTGCATGCAGCATGTACATTCAAGCACAGTGTAAGAACAAGCTCTGCGCTGGCTGCTTCATCTGAATGACTGTCATTTTACCATCAAGATTTGACTCTTTGTTGAATGTATATTACAAACAAAATGAACCATATCTCCTTGTTTTCCTGTGTAACCTTGCCCCCTTTTTTTAATAAGAGATTAAAGATGCCCGCTGTTCTCTTTTCAACCAAAATCATATCAAATCACTTCTTCTACGTCAACAAGATGGCAAAGATAAAGGGCTCTTACGCACCAGATGTTTTTGATGTGTGTGTGAATTTAATTCACAGGTTTTTCTTATTTTTCAAACATAAATAAAATGCAGGCTTTCACATTCATGTAAATTCAGTGGGCTATAACACATCCTTTAAGCTTTTGAATAAATTTTATTTTTCGACTACATACGAGTTTTTGTTTCAAAACATCTGACTAATCTGGACACATCTGGACAATGGGACCATGCACAGCTACAAACTGATTACCTAGTGAGGAAACAAATCCCTTTACTTCAAACGTATAGTAGCTACAGTACTTTCTTCTTCAGTTTAATCAGATTTCTGCAAATATCCCTTTGCTGTGCTGGGTATTTTTGTCAGGAAAGGCAACAAAAGATCCCCATCACTTAATGTGGACTCCATCTTTTTGTCCCCAGGTACAATCTTTTTTGACTGTGCTAAGATGAGAAGTGTGCAAGTAACCACCTTAGAGCATAGTCGTACAAATCTGACTACTGCTCCACAAATCTTTAGTTTTGTGCAATTCTACTCATGTTATCGACCCAAACAATTTATTCTTTGCTTCATTGATGATTACGTTCCCAAACATAAGTGATTTCCTCCTTTTCACTCAGCCATTAGTTGCTCTAAGTTTAATATATTAATCAAATTTCATAGACCTGAAGTGACCTTGAGGTAGGTAATCCATCATAAACAACTTTGAGCCTCCGGGTTTATACTTACCACTTCCTGATTATCCTGGGGGAATTTATATAGAAAGATTAGGTTCTCCTGGTACTATTGTGGACTATGTGATATACAGAAATAGTAACAATCATAGTTTTAACAGTGTATTTACTTTAATCCTTTGATAAAGCAACCTCAAAGTGTCTGCACAGCAAGCACTAAGTACGCTCGTAGCTTATTATCACCTAATAAACTTCTTCAGCAGATACGTAAATGACAGTTTCAGTCGTAAACACAGAGCAACATAATTACCATTGCCAGTGTTTCCAGCCACATGATAAACAGAAGTTGTATTTTTTTAACATTTTTGGGAAGAGTGTGAGGTTGGGGAATCTTCAGTGAGTGAGCCAAGACTGAACCAGGACAATAAAACTAGGAGCTATAAAACAAAACTGGACAACTACAGAAGATTAGTTACATTTCTAGCATGTGTGCAAGAAACTAGAACCTCTTTTCTCAGGAGGTGACAATCTATCTGTCTATCTGTCCAATGTAATGCACATTTTTCACTCACTCTTGGTGTGTATATATATATATATATATATATATATATATATATATATATATATATATGTATATATATATATATATATATATATATATATATATATATATATATATATATAGCTCTTTTGTGATATTTAAATGGTAATTAAATTATGAACTATTTTCTTTGTTTGTGTTCAAATGACTCGGTAATGTTTTGGAATGATCAACTGTTTACTACGTTTAACATAGTTGTTTTGTCCAGGGTAGAAGCCAATTTCAAAAACAGGTAAAACAGAAGGGTTCTTTCTCACTCTTACAAGATGATTTGATAACTATATCAAATAATACAGCTGGGGGAAACGCAAATCGGGGAAATACATCTTTAAAAAGAAAGATTTGATTTGATTTGATATGATTTGATGCAATGTGACAGGACTTTACCATTTTTTTATGTAGATACTTTAACTTGTGAATGAAATGACTCTCATTCACAAAGTAATGTTAAATATTTAGTATCAAATGCGGTAATCACCTTTCACTTTACTGAATATTGTTTTTTTTGAAAAAAGTCCTTAGTGTCTGAGGTGTTGTTCTAGCTTCTGAAAGGTGTATCAACTTTCAAGATTGGCATAAGATGAAGAAGAATACCTTTATTTGTCCCACCATGGGAAAAATCACTGATCCCTTCAGGTGACACTTAGTAATAAAGTGGCTATAAGTCTATAACTGCTCCATAGAGCATACAGTATTCTTTCCAACATCTAAAATCCAAGTGATTTATAGATGTTAGATTTGATGCTCCATTGTAAACCACATCAGCATCATTTTTTTTGGACATGTGCAATATTTGTTTTAACCTTGCAAGCAATGATGATCGGCCACACTCCTGTGAAGAGGGCACTGGGAGGGTAAACCAGTTGTTATGATGTTTATATGATGGTCAGAGTCCAGTCAGTCAGCATGATGCTAAGACGCACCAATGCATTAATGATGTTGAACCTCCCTTGTGTTACTCTGATACCGATGTGGAAATCCGATGTTGACTGTGGAGGTTCTGGAAGATCATCTGAGTCAACCAACTTTTAATGGTAGAGTCATTTTATTTAGAAACTGGTTTCCAGGACATATCGTAAAATATTTACAGCCCAATACAACACATTTGCACATATTGTCTAATATTCAGGCTTATTTTCCAGTGGCATTTGCAATAAATTATTTATGTACAGTGTGATTTATTTTTTTCTTGGACACTTTCTAGCTCAGTCAACAAGACAGATGGAGAAGAACTGTCACATTTCTGAAGAAGGATTTGAAAACCAAAATAATGCTCCTAAATCAGCACTGCCAAGTCTTGCCTTTTGAATGCCAAGACTAGAAATCTGTTGGGTTGATTTTTGGAGTTAATATATAGAAACATTACATTGCAGTTATCATATTTATAGCATTTAATTTGCATGTATAATGTAAAACTGGGCAGTTCTGCGCCTTGAGGGTTATGGGGTTAGTGTTAGGGTTTTCCAGCATGTTTGAGATTTTTCCGTTTCAACACACCCTGTTACAAATGACTGTGTCATTAACAGGGCTGTGCAGACCTTGATGACAAGCTGATGATGATCCATTAATTTGAATCAGGTGCGTTAAAGCAGGGAAACATCTAAACCATGCAGGACAGCGGCCCTCGAGGACCAGAATTGTCCAGCCTTGATTAAGAGAGAGAGATAAGATAAGATAAGATAAGATAAGATAAGATAAGATAAGATAAGATAAGATAAGATAAGATAAGATAAGATAAGATAAGATAAGATAAGATAAGATAAGATAAGATAAGATAAGAACTTATTTATTCCCATAGTGGAAATTCGTATGGTTGAGCAGATATAAAGTCAGCGGAAGGTCAGTGCAGTCATCAGTATAAACTGTAAAGAATACCAACAATAAAATAAAGTGAAATGCACAGTGAAAAATACACAAAATAAACATTATATCCAATAAATTGACTAAAGCATTTAAAAGATATGTTGGATGAATTTCATACATACAGTAGATGCAAGGCTTATATTTACATGCAGCTGTAGATGGTGTGATGACACTTTATAAATACATACAAGGGTTGTAGTTACAAACACAGACTGATCTGTGATGGTATTTCACATGCTATTTACCCAGACAGGTTCATCACAGGCTGACTAGAGCTCTCCACCTCTTAGACTTCTTGCTTCATACCCAGCTGAGTTGTCATTTGTCACCTGCCTCCATAGCAGCTGAGCTTTGCTTCAACACGTAGCTAATTTCTAAAGAAATATAGTATGTGCATCTTGATCAACATTTTAAGAGAAAACAAAACAAAAAAACCCTTTGTTGCAAGATCAAAATGCATATATATGTGGCTTTCAGGTTTTGCCAAATTTGGTATTAACCATTAATATATATGCAGATAACTGGGGAAAGAAAATCTCTACACTCTTTATCCTGTTGTGGGTTATTGTGCTGGAGCCTTCTCGAGCTGTCATCAGGTGAGACGTGGGGAACATCCCGAACAGATAACAGCCTTTAGGAGTACAGATTGTATCTTTAATTTTTTTATGCAAAAGTTTTGGATTTATTTTAATTTGCTTCAACTCTTTTGCAATATATATTAGAACCTATTGCTTTTGACAGGAATTTCTTGGATGTTTTGTCTAGATGCAAACACCATATCAGCACACGCATCTTTGAACCGCTTCCGTTACCACACTGAGAACATCATTAAACATCCTACCAAACCCCTTTTGCTCCCTGCACCTCCATCGGGTCAGTCTGAGACTCTGATTGGATTTCTGTTTATTACAGACCAAGTAAAGCCCAGCTAACAACCTCTTTTCTCCTCCCCTTCAAGCTTCATTCATTATAGATCACATGCCCCCACCAGCACGGCTTCATTACTCCCTCATTTACAGCTTCTCTGGTCTGCTGACTCTTCTTTTTTCCTCTGCGCCTAACGGCCCTCCTGGTGCCGCTGTCTCAAACCCCCTCAGCGTTGCTCATTTCTTTGTATGCTTTCCTTCTCCTCTTCCTATCCTTCATTCTTCTACTGTCCTGCGCTCTCATCTGTACCCCCAGGTAATTTAACCCTTCTATTCAGGCATTCTTCATCACTGATGGCAAATGATCGAGTGGTGTGTGTTGATTGCCTCTTAGTGCTCATCTCATTAGTTTCTGGGTCACTGAGCTGCAGGACCTGGATTGCCACGAGTTGTGACCCCAGCATATGACACACCGATATTCCCAGACACTCACACAGTTCTAGTCTTCCTCTGTTTAGCAGCTCATCAATAATCCTGTCCGCGAGGCTCTCCAAAACTAGCAAAGCCAAAACGCCCGCAAAACATACTGTTATTGGCAAAGGGATGCAGAAGTCTTTTCCTCCCTTGTAAATGCTCAATGAAGTATATATTATTCAGCCTGAGCTCTGGGTATTAATACTCCAATAAAAGCAACACATTAATTGACCTTTTAAAAAAGTACATGTATTGATCTGACTGACATTCACAACTGCTTCTCTTCTTACTGTGTTTAAGACTCAGTTGTTTTATTGCTTTTTTTTTTTTTTTTTACCTTATATGGCATCACAAACATTGTTGTCTGGGCAAGCTTGCCAGTGTGTGTTGATGTGTGTGTATATGTGTGTGGTTCTGTACAGTTTTATGGATTCACCATCAAGTGTTTTCATGCCGCCTCTTACATTTACCAGCACAGATGTATTAAAGTACAATAAACCCCCCTCATCCCCCTTTTACCATTTGTTTGGGTGTTTACTCAGCCTAGAGGCACATTAATTTCAGCTTTCTTTAAATGAAGGCAGCTGGTGGGAGTCTGTTACCGACCACTCTGCAGATTTGCATCGGTTTGTCAGGATGGTTATATAACTGATTAAAATGTCTTCCATCTGCATGACACTTTAAATGCAAGGATTTCTCAGGCTAATTGGGAACAGGAGAATGTAGATGTCGGCTTCACTAAATGTTATTTTCTGTTATTTTGAGCAATTTTGAAGCGACTGCAACAAAGAACCTTAAGGGATTCATGTACTGTGGTTTGAGACTTTACTAGTGGTAGGATTCCAGGGATGTCATTGTGGGTCCAGCACTTGGGTTAAGCCTGAATTATTTTTGACAGCTGATGAATGAATTTCCACAGAATTTGAAGAATAATTTATGCTCTCAGAATGATGATTCCTTTTGACTTTCTCTCTTAAGAGACCGATAGGTTTTTATGCATTGATTTAAATGTTTTTACATCTACAGGATAGATTGGCTTGAAGAATTGTCCAGACATTTATGGTTTCACTAAATTATAACTTTTTTCTTCACTGCCTTTTTGTTTTAGAATTTGTATTTGGCATATGACTTCCAAAGATTAGATGACACTCAAACTCAGGCAGACAGTATAACAGTCTTGAGCAGTATGCATGCTTTTACCCCTCTATGTTGTTCATTCTAACAGCTCCATCTCAATCACAGATCTAAATAAGGAGTAAGAGGTAGCCATCTCTCATATGGTTTCAAATGCCTCTCACCCACCAAGCACGCTGACGCTTTTACAATCCCATCTTCTCCCCAGCTGTTTCTACGGACTCCACAGTGATGTAAGTTAAGATGATCACCCCCAATATGTCTACATGCAGTAAGACGTATAAATGCAACTTGAGTATGTTTTATTATCTGTAAGTACTTTGCAGTCTTACATTACGTAAAATGAATGGAATTATATATCTGTCATCCGTGGCTGGTTCTTTTCATAGGATACTAACAAATTAACAAATCAAGGTAATAAAGGTAAAACTGGTAGAATCACGTTGTAATTTATGTATGTAAAACAAATACCTGCATAAGTCGAAATGTGCAAATTATATTGCAATTAAAAGAGAGTGATGCATACTTGAACAAGCTGCTGCACGCGGCTGATTGATGGGAAACATGGACCCAATGAGAGAGCTGTCAGCTGAAACAATGAAAGAACAGATTTGCTGGTACCCCTCCATTACACAAAGAAAAACCCACAATGGCCACTGAAATAAATGGAAGCTGACAAAAGCAATACAAGACAATAATTCAGAGAACAATGACCAATGGTAATAATAATAATAATAATAAAAAATAATAATAAAAAAATAAAAAAATATAAATAAATAAACAAAAAAATGTATGCATGTATGCACATGTGTATATATATATATATATATATATATATATATATATATATATATATATATATATATACATCACATATATGTGATCCATGGGTAGGTTTAGACTAATGTTTTCAGCCAACCTGACTACAACTGGAACTGCAAATTTTGATCAACACAAAATAATACCCAACCTGCTACACCACCCACATCTTTTTTTTTTCAAAAATAAAATAAAGGTAAACTCTTAATTAATCATTGCCTTAAGGCTATATTTTGAACAGCAAAAACAAGTGCTGATATGTTATAGTGCAATTATGCATATATCCATAGATGCCCGTCCAAGATTTCCGTCCACCACATAAACAAGACAATATACCTTGTGCCACTATTTCACACTTTGACTATGCTAACCCTTTTGTATTGGAAATCAGTGATAATGAAAGTGACATGAACGTTTCTTGACAAACCAGCAGTATTCAGCTCACTGACACTGGATTTAACATAATAGTACACCGACTCAGAAACATTCACTTCAATATAACAATGGGATCTGGAGAAGAATAAAAGATTAGACTACTCTGATGGTTTGTCGCACTGGGTGAGAGTTCAAACACTTTCTCTGGATGATTGAGACTACACAAAAGACAGATCATTCATAATGGGAAAACAAAAGCGAATAAAGCTTGAATTACAGAAATCTGACTGGGCGTCTGATTGTCTGCTGACCCTTTTCTTCACTTCCACTTCCTCATTGATATAAAACAAAATGCAGTCTAACAAATGGTATGCCTTCTGTTGTCTTCTGTCTTCACGGCTTTGATGAGTCCTTACCAATTTACACTATCATGACATATTTCCAATGAGTTTCAGGGGAAAGTAAACTGCTCTTTTCTTCTCATTAAAACTGATCTGTGCCCCATGATCGTTACATGTCACAGAGTTGAGATTACATACAAATAAAAGCGCAGCTCACAAATGAGGAGGTAGAAGTAAACTTATCCAGAATCCTCCTGGGGGCATGTACATTTCTCTGCTCTGCCTCATTATTCCTTTGGGTTGCCGGTGCAGCTGGACAGCGAATTAAGAAGCCAGTTCTCCGGGGATTAATTACTCTCATGCTTTGCCTAATGAATGTGTTAAAGGAATGTAGTAAACTGTTGTCAAAAGACACTTCAAAACAGTGAATTGCTTGCAGCTTCAGTCACAGCATCAAATATGTGTTTATCCTATGAGTAACGCAGTGGCTATAGATGATAAGCATATAATCACAGCTATGAGGTCCAGGGATGGTCTAATCGTTTTCTTTCTTTACTCCCCAGTTTGTACTTAGATTTCATTCAGGTCTTTCAATGTAAATGGCGCAATAGGAAAAGCAATGAGGTACGGACTGAAACAGAGAGAAATGTCATTATATCAGTTGCTATCATCATCATTCAGTCATCATTATTATCCTTGCCACTCTGTCTGGATCTGTGGCTGATCTTATAAGTTCAAACCTTTTATATTTTGATTTTTCCCGTGAAATCCTTTTAAGTATCAGACTCACTATAAAGTCTTTCTAGCTTGAACTATTTCAAGCTGAGGACCATCTCAAGAATTCAGCCAAACTTTGGTTAAGATTAACTCTAATGTGCTGCTTTTAAAGACAAGTGTATTCCAACAACCGCACAGTGTAGCAGTTCTGTTGTCTGTGGATGTTGGTAATTTGTTCTAACTGAGGAGTTTTTAAGCCTTTTCCACATTAGTGCTTTATTAAACTTGCATATTATGCTTTTTTGCATTCCTAAATCAATTCAATTCAATTCAATTTTATTTATATAGCGTCTATTACAACACAAGTTGTCTCTAGGATCTTTCCAGAGACCCAGAACATGACCCCCGAGCAACTTTTACATAAACAACGTCCGGTAAAAACTCCCCTAGTGGGAGGAAAACCTTAAGCCAAACAGTGACAAGAAACACTCCCCTTTAAGAGGGAAGAAATCTTGAGCAGGACCTGGATCATAAGGGGGGACCCTCCTGCCAAAGGCCAGCTGGGTAGAGCAGGAAGTCAACAGAGAAGAGAGACATAGACACACCTTCAAATGTACAAAAGACAAGATACATTAGTATAATTATCCATCAGCAACAGAACTAAGACTTCTATGTATATATGGGTGATATATGGATAGTTGGTGATCCACATAGATGAGGACTGCAGGTCAGGATGTCAGCAGGTCTCCAACAGAGACATCCATACAGACAGGTGGAGGTAAACACTGGGATGGTCAGAGAGTGGGACTGCAGGACAGCAAGCAGCTCCTGAGGTTCTGGTCTGCAGAACATGTTTGGAAAAGAAAAAGAGACAGACCAGCACCACAAACTACAAGAACAATGGCCTACAATTATACTTATGAGATACTTCTAATTAATAACTGAGGATTGAGCTGAAGAAGAGACAGAGAAGGCAAAGAGAAACAGAGGAGGTGAGGGGCACCAGTCAGTGGATCATGTTGGTGTCTTCCTGCAGCAGGTCTACAGCAGCAGATCTAGGATGAAGCTGTGTTGAAGACCAGCTGCTCTAGTCTGGTCCTGCAGCTGCAGCTGTGACTACTGGCCCTAGCACACTAAAGTACTAACTATATCCTTTACTAAACAGAAGTGTTTTAACTTTGATTTTAAATCAATCAGTATTCCCAACAGTACTGCCCTGTACACATACACTGTAGGACGTGGTATGTATATTTTTTTCAGTATGCTTATATCTCTTTTTAAAGTTCTTAAAAGTGAGTAACACTGTTTAACATAACAAGTGAAATTTGTTGTAAGGTGGTTCATTATGCTCCTAAGACCTGGTGCAAATGTGTTTCTTGTTGCTTTGGGCCTCCATTAAGAAATGAAATATTAATACACAAACAACATAATGTGCGATGTACACATATGTGTGCGCCCGGTCTTAGGAGGTTAAATGCCATGAGCTTACAGTGATGCACTTAACCCTTATGAGCAGTAAATGCTACTTTTACAATAAAAGCTTTCATTTTTAGCAGTCACCTTATAGTTTTGGTCTTGATTTGAATTTCAAAAATAACATTAAAGTGCTTCTGAAAAGATATATCTGAGTAGCTCTGTCCTTTGAGTATCTCTCTCACAGTCTGTACACAACGTTTTAATGTTTACACCTTCTCCAGGTTTGAATAATAGTCTTTTCCTGCTCTGTTAAACCTTTGATTAAACTGCAGACCAAAGAAAGTAGCACACTGTAAGTGTTGTTTGTGGTAAGAAGATTTAATACTGTTACTCCTAGTTTGCTCTTACTCTTGTATTAAACAAAATGGTGATACTGCTCTGTCTGCACGCTCCTGCACAGTCAGTCAGTAAGTATTTTCAATGCTCATAGACATAGGATGAATCTTGTCTGCCTCTTTAGATTGTTTTACTTTTAGGTCCTTCTCTTGTTCTCAGCTGATACCTGTAATTAAAGAGGATTTGGTGCCTAAGTCTTCATCTTCAGAACACCCAACCAAAAAGGGCATCCAATCTTGCTGACAGTCACACGGAATTTTAAGTTACACTTTGTCAGCATAGTATTTACATAATGAAATACATCAGATGAGATCACCTTAAACTATATGGATATATATTAAAATACTGCAGCATCATATATGTGTGTGTGTGTGTGTGTGTGTGTGTGTGTGTGTGTGTGTGTGTGTGTGTTGTGTGTGTGTGTGTGTGTGTGTGTGTATGTATATATATATATGATACTGCAGTATTTTTAATCATGGTCAATATCCCTTGTTGTAGGTGCTTTCAAATTGCTTGCTTTGAAATTTTACTTTTATTTTTAGAAATAGCCTACAGCACCATAGACAATGTCAAGGCTAAATTTAAAAATAGAAAAAAATTGCTGCACCTACAGACTAAAGTACACCTTAATGTAAAAGCAGCAATAGCATACATGTATATACGTAAAGGAATACGTAAAGGAACATTTCAGACTAAAAACAATCCTGTCTATTATTAATTGCTGAGGAGTCTAAAACCCTAATTGGTGACCAAAACGACTTAAATCGAAGCAGTTTTGAATTAGAATGGAATATGTGTTTGGAGTAAATGGAAATTAATGTTAAGACGGTTGGCAATGGAGCTACTTTAAATAATTGCAAATTTTTGTCTTTGACAAGATTCAAAGTACAAGTGTACCGTTGTTGTTGTTGTTGTTGTTGTTGTTGTTGTTGTTGTTGTCATTGTTTGTTGTCACCAGATCTGAGGTAGATATAATGGTTGCATATTTTGCAATGAGTTACGTAAGTGAAAAAATAGCATTTTTGATTTTTGGCTTTGGATGGGAGCTTTTGCAGTATTTCTGGACAGAAGAACCACTTATTTTATTATGCAAAAAGAAGTAATGTATTTCACACTTTTTCAGATGAACTCCTTGGGAAACTATACAGATAAGGTGCTACAGAAATTGCAAGCACAACGTTTAAAAGAATTCGTTTGTCATGTTTTGTGATAAGATGTTCTTTTCGGTCTACTCAAATTGAAGTGTATTTTTTTTCATGATGATTCAAGTCAAGATCAGTTGACTTTTTTTTCTTTTCTTTTCACAAAGGAGGCTCACCGGATCAGCACCGTAGACAGCTCCACTTCTCTTTGCCCTGCTTTACTGCGCCTTTTTTTTTTTACCAACATGGTGACAAGTATTCTGCCTACAAAAGAAGCAAAAAGACAAAAACAAAAACAAAATAAAATAAAAAAATACAAGCAACCTGAACTCTGTCTAAATTATACAATCCTGCTAAACAAAGTATTCATCTTCCTATGTGGACGTCGTGTCTCTTGAGAATTCATTACCTTTCAAACGCTGGCTTACAAAGTCGAAAGTCTTTCATACTGCCCATAAATGTATACAAGTGGTTACATGTGAAAACTTTAAAATTAAGCTCTTACCGCATAATTTTCTTTTGTAATGTTTTCCACTGATGACTGGGTTGACTGCTTTACGTCAACACGTCAAAAGTAGCCTATGCCGTGCTGTATGTTATTTTTAGATCCGACGTTCAAAAAGGTTAAAAGTGTTGAATAAACCTTTTGCTACTTTAACCTGTCAAGTAAACCTGAGGCCGTTTATGTATTTATCGTATTTTATAGCATGCTGTCACCAAATAGCCTACAAGCAAATCTTAAGTCGAGGTCACTGCTACGCAGCGAAACAAGGTAATTCCGTCCCTAAGACTATTCATTAAAGCCTTTGGCTGGTCCAAATGGGATTCTGGGGCTCACAGCTGCACATAGATATGAAATCACGTCTTTAAACGTACCACTGTCTGTCCAAAAATACTTCAAGGGATCGGGACTATTAGACAAATCGATACTAAGAAATTAAATATTTAATCCAATATACAGGACATGTATCACTTAGTATCAAATACATGACATTATATAGTGAATGTATTAAAGCTTTGATTTTTATGTCAGCCTAAACACCGAAACACAACATTCACTCACTGTCCTCCCCTCCTCCCTCACTGGTCCGCACCCCCTCCTTCCCCTTCATCCCTCTCCTGCTATTTGAAATTTGAAGAGAGAGTCCTGTGAGCACTCTTTTGTTCAGTAGCGCTCAGCTGCTGGAGAGGTGAGCACCACTCTGGCTGGCGCTCGTCCACTCATCGCGGCTGCTTCACCGCCTCGTCTCCAGAAGACGCGCGGACTCTGTTCGCGATCTGGGCGCATTGTACTCAAATGATCAAAAATAACAAGAAAACAACAGTATTTCGCGTTTCGGTTCCCTGACCTCACACCCAAAAACTACCTCGTTTTCACCCGCACTCGCGGGGCTCTTGCGCGTCGTTGGATGATACAGCTTCACTCTCTACCACCTGCACCCTATACAGCAAAGCCACGCTCCTGTGAAGCTGCAGCATCGCTCTACATTCCTGTGGACTGGACCATAGTTCATCATAAAGGTGAAGGCGAGTTGTTTGAGCTTTTTTTTTCTTTTCTTTTTTCTTTCTTTTTTGATTTATGAATTTTATATTACATCCGTTAAGTATTAATTTACTTCCACATGCAAAAGAAGAAAGGGGTGTTTCAGAGATTTTTGTTCAGCACAGTCGCGATGAGCTGGAGATAAGCTGGTGAAAGACGAAGATGGGTGGCTGTTATCAGAAGCACAGGTACGCCATAGTAAATAAAAATGTGTAAATCCATTATAGGAGGGAGACTGATTAAAAGCCCTACTGGTTAGTGTTTTAATGCAGCTAATTTACTGGACATTTGTTGGAGAATTATCTAAGCTTCATGAGAAATTTCTTCTTATTATAGCAAATAATGGTGTCTTAAAGATAAATAAGTCGTTTTTAATATTACTGCCCCTTTGAATTCACAAGGCCAATTATGCAGCATCTGTTAACAGATAATACATTTGTAAGAGAATAATTCCTTTTTTTGTTTTCTCATTAGAGGCCACTCACATTGAGCCATGAATAAGACATATGGCATTGTTGTGGCACTATTTAGATGTTGGATCTATAAAACCATCAGCTCACCTCTTGTAGTGAACTAAGCAACCCCCAACCTCCATCCTGCTAGTTTCTTTCCCAGTAAAGCTTCACGTGAGACAAAATGAGTAAGAGGCAGTCAGTACATGCAAGACTGTCAGTACCGTCAGGAAACTAAAGGGGTTAAACACAAGACATTTTCTAGGATGGCACTTACACTCTGGCAAATTGGTCTCTAAATGATTTCTGTTGAAGGAAACTTTGCCATCTAGCAGGAAGACCTCTTGGCAACAAACTGATAAAGGTGGAGGAAGTCCGAGCATGGCTGTCTGCCTCAGTGAAAACCGCTACTTGGTGATTTAGTTGGCAATCTTGCAATGAAATATGTTGTTGAGGTTGTAGAAAAGAAAACAGTGCCAGGCTTTGCTTTTTGCCCTGTTTTAATTTTAACAAGTGTGTGGCAGCGTTTACTGAATGACAACAAGAGAAGGAGCAGAGTTGCTCAGGACCCCATGGGAAATTAAGTGGAAACACAACTGAGCAGTTTGTGAAATGGTTACTAGTCTTCCTTCTTTCTTTTGCTCCTATTCTGTCTTGTGCCCATTGTGTGTCTCAGGTATTGTTGCACACATGCGCACACATTCACTCATACAGCCAATTCTGAGTTAAAACATGCATGCAGTCCCTGTCAGAACTCACTCCTACACTCATGTTATTATATATATATGTGCATGTGTATATGTATGTATATATATATATATATATATATATATATATACCCCCGACATCCACCTGTAATGCGATTTAATTTCATATGTAACTTTAGTTTTGGTATCATGATCTTTAATTTAGCCAAGTCATTACATGTGCAAATGGAAGTTGTATTAGGATAAACTGTTTCCCTATCATGTATATGTGGCAATACAGTGGCTATATTGTGTTTTTTCAACCGTTTGAGTATCATCATCTTCTGTACATGAATAAGATTTGGTTCCACATTTAACATTTAGGCTCTCTGTAAACCTTTGAGTTGAGTGGTTCTCGCTCTTTGCAGGAAGTGATCTTTGTTTGTCCTTCTCACACTGTTTGGACTCATTACTCTTGCACTGGATCACAGGCTCTGTCTTTCTCAAGAGGTGTGTTTTTCTGTGCTTTTGCCACTTCACTGCTCCAATTTTCACATTTTCTGTGTGATGAGGCATTACAATGAATGTACAATATTCCTTCAGAGAAAGGTTCACTGCTTCTTTGTGGCGCTGCTCCAACTATGGTCAAGGCCAAAAGTAGCACAGAGATGTTGCCATCGCATCTCAGGAGCACGGAAGGAGGAGAAAAAAAGCCTAAAGCAGCTTGATGGCATTATCTGTTCTCTACATGATACTACGTTGTCACATATTTCAATAATGTGTCTTTTCTGGCTGACTGCACTCAGCTTAGTGCAGACACTTGTAGCAGAAGACATGAATTGGCATGAATTCAATTGTGCTCTTGAGTTGCGTCCAAGCAAATGAATGGGAAACTGTGAATTTTAAACAGAGCTTTTGCACATGTGAGACATTAATATTCCTACAATGAACCTTTTGCTATGCTTGAAGCAAACAAAACGATCCTAGCATGGTCTTGGAAAACAAAAAGCAGAGAAAAGCCAAGCGACTGCGTAGTATCAGAACAGAGGATCTCTTGGCTATTTGTCTGTTTGGTGGAAGCCTTAAGCTAAAAATCCTTCAGCACTTGGATGAGTATGGTGCTGTGACTAGACTGTGATTCTGCTGTGGCCAGTAATTTGCCGTAATCCTTGAAATTCTATAGTGGAAATTTAAATTTATGATCAAGTATTTTTCTCTTGTGTGTTTTTGTTGAAACACACAATAGGCTTACTGAAGAAGTTTTTTTTTCTTTCACTGGTGGTCTAGGGAGGAGGGTAGATTCCTAAATATTTATGTAAAGAGAGGCTAATTTACAGACTTAGATAGTCCTGATCCAATTAAGTAGTGAAACCCCACATGGCAGCCTATTGTGACAGTGTTTACTGCTTGTTGTCTGTTCAAACTATGCAAGTGTAGCAGAGCTTTGTGTACCCATGGGTATAGCTCACATTTTAGGCAGCAATCCACTTGGCACCTCCTTTTCTTGAGTCAAATGGTTGTTTCAACACCTTAATAGAGACTGCACCTCTGCTCGCCAGGGCACATCAGTCTGCCTGAATGACAGCAACGCGTCCATTCACTCCTCCAAGCTGACACCACCTAGCATATGGAGCTGACCCCATGTGGGCTGCTGCTTGCTTTGCCTTGGCTAATAATATAATAGTCTGGCATTAGCCATATTGAACTAGCCATTGCACATGGAGCCAAGCAAATGAGCAGCGCAGCTGTGCCATCACGGTCAGCGACTGAGCAGACAAAGCCCAAAAGGCACAGAGGCAGAAAAAAAAGGTAGATTATCACAATCCCTTCAGACACAGCTCACTCATTAATATTCACCAGTAACCCCCCACCCTATCCCCAAACCTTGCTTTACACCCCACTCCCACCAAATGTATTATTCAAAGGAAGCATTTTCCCTATTAATAACCATAAATAAATAATGACATCTGGTAACAGTTTTTGTCTCCTGAATTAATGACAGGAGCGCAGTTGTGTCTTTTCCAGTGATTGAAAGAAGAAGGGGTGTAGAGGTGGATTTCTGTTCCTCCTATGGCTCTCTCTTTGTCTACATTTGGGTGCAATTCTTCTTTTGTTAATGTCACTTGGCATGTCAGTAGATCTGAATTGGATAGTGTCTCTATCAGTCACCTTGTACAAGACCCGGGAGGAAATGCAAACAGCATGTAGTGGTTTATTTTGCCATTATGTCTGCATTTCCCTGTCTGAACTAATCCTTAGAAAACAAAAGGCTCCCTTTAGGGTCTTTATGTAGTTTCAGCACTGGACAGCTCCTGACACATTGTCTGTTTTGTGCATTGCATTACATTTCTTTCCTGGTTAACAAAAACTGAAGTGAGCTTACAGATAGCCACACGCACGCACGCACGCACGCACGCACGCACGCACGCACGCACGCACGCACGCACAGAATGTTTGAAAGATGCATCACTGAAGCTGATCAACAATGTAGTATCTACATCATTGTTATACGGGCTGTAGCTGTCACATTCTGATGAGCTGCAAACAGGGAGAGTTTGAGAGGCCGCAGATGGTCAGGGTTTTCCACTCATGTATGCTGCATTTCCCAAAGGAGATGCATGCATTTTATTGTGTTTGAGCAAGTTTTTGAATTCAATTTGTGAAAGTACAAAGAAATCCCCAAGATCCTAAAATGTAATATTTTCAGACAGGGAGATCACATAAGACATAAGTTTGTAAAAGTATAAGCAGTTGTTACTGAGAATGATTTCTGTTTGTCTTCTTCCACCTTGCCCTGCATGCCAGGATTCTGCACAGTGGGGCTATTTATGAAGTTGAGGCAGCACTGTGATACTTATAAAAATCCCCACACTAATCAGAGATGTAGCTCTGGGGCTGCTCAAAAGAATCACAGGGATTTGTGTGGGAGAATAGAAAAGTTGTATAATTAATTTCTTTCAATAGCTTGCACGAAAAAGACTGATCCAGAATGTGTTGGCTTTGTTTGTGTGTGCTGTGATTGTTAGTATTTGTAGTGGGAGGCAGGAAAGTTGTATGTATGCAAGTGCAATATTTTCCTTCTACCTCTATTGATGTGGAATAATATTTTCCAGTCCCACGATGTTAAACACAATTTGTCATTCAGACAAATGCTGAATGGCAAAGGTTGAGGAGCCATTGTCTTCAGAGACTGTAGTGCATAATTTTGCACTGCAAAAGGCTTGATGTTACTGTATTTTGCCATTATGAAAATAAATCAAATTCAGTTTTCCTTTTTATCCTCTATTTCACAACCAAAAATGTTTCTGTAATCCCCTTGTCTGTCTCCTTGCAGGAGCAGAGAAGAGACACACTTATTTTCTTTATTTTCTTTTTTTTATCATACTGCTGTTTTATGTTTTGTTCTCTCAGTTTTTATTTTTCTTGATAAGGTGGCTTCGTGCATTTCAGCGAATCCAGAAACAGACACACATACGCATTAACTCATTTAGTTTAAAAGACAGCAACTAAGTAGAGTCAGAATCACTGTCCTAAATATCTATAAGCAAAACCAAACCAACTCTGCTAATGTTAACATATGTTGCATGCCATTGTCTTTTATAGCAGTGTCAGAGAACCATCTTATGTGTTGAGAAAAATAATTAAACACGGAAGCAATTCTAATATAAATGCTTATACGTCCATGATTATACATATGACCAGACTCATGGATGGAACTGGTTGGGTAGTCATTACTTTAAGACTCATGTAAAGTTTATATTTCTTGTATCTTACATTTTGCTTCACAAAATGAGCCATATCAACCCTGCTACACTGTAACCTGCTTTACCTCCTAAGACCTGGCGCACACATATGTGGACATCACACATGTTATTGTCTATATGGTAATACTTAATATCTTAATATGCACCAGGTCTTAGGAGATTAATAACAATTTTGTTTTAAATCTGCAATTACAATTTTAATTAGTGTCTGTTTTGCTGATATAACATTTGGCACAATTATGCCAACCAACAAGGTCTTGAGTGCACAGATCAGCGTGTGAAGTGTTCAGGTAAATGATGCCATGAGTAAACCGAGGGATGAGACACGGACAAAGACACAGATCCATGTAGATGGAGGACTAGTCAGTGATGGCAGCAGCAACTGGCCAACCTGCAGACCTCACCAGGTGGATTTAGGTGACATGTGGATTTGTAGTTCCTATCAGTTCAACCACAGATACAAGCAACTCTGCCTTTGCACAGCCCTGTGTGTGTGTGTAAGTACTTGTGTGTATGTGTGATCAGGTCAGTGGAATCCACAACTGTGCTGAGCTGAACAGGCTGTGTCAGAAGATTAAAAAGTGGGCCAAAGTGAGCGCCACATTTTGCACAGGCAGCAACATCCATCGACTCATCAGTGAGTTAATGTGTTCATTATTCGTTCTTATAGGTTTGCTCTCCACTTCAAGCTGCAAACTGCTAAAATCTTAGCCAGTTTCTGACCCCTTGTAGATATTTATGTCATCTCCTCTGAGGTTCCTAAAGGACCTGACTAATAAAGACAGTGAAACTGATTTTAACACAGAATTTGTAAGACTCTGGTGGTCAGATGTCCCGTCAGTAGAGTTCATCATGGTTCTGCAGTTGGTAATAAGACTGCTAATGTGGCACCAAAGTGGCTTTTATGTGCATCTGGGAAGCCTGCAGCCTTTAAACCTCAGAGGCATTTGAATTGATGATAGAAGTGGAGGTGAGGGTTCTGTGTAGCAGCTAAAAGCTTAAAACTTTTACTAAGTACTCAAGTAGGAAGTTTAGATTTCAAGGGACCAGCAATATTTGAAGTGAGTGGGCATTTATTTTGTTAATGTTTCTTGGAGCGCACACAAGAAAAATGTTATTTTAGTTCCAAGTTTACATACACATGCAAAAGCACAATTATTTCCAGCTGATGGAAAACCCAAGTTACTAGCTTCCAAAGAATAGTCTCAGTGAAAATGGACTTCTTTAGTTTTGGTTGTAGATATCGATGTGCGAGGCCATTAAACAGATCTTGGAGTGGAGGCTACGCGCCCCTTCCTCTCAGCTGTGAGAGTAGCTCCTCAGTTCTGCAATGGCAAATTCAAAATGAACTGCTGGGTTGCGTCGCACTTCTGTTTTGTAATTAGCTGTCACACTGCAGAATTAATAGAGATGAAAATGGAGAGTCTTTGCCATAGTCACTCAATTGTTAGTCAAGCAAAAATTATGTTAATCACCTCTCTTGTGCCGTTTGTGAGCGCATTTCTTTGTGTTTGTGTGTTTCCAGCCTAAGGGGAGCTTCCAGTGTCCTTTCCCAGTCCACTTTCACTGGGATTTCTCCCTTCAACAGCTGTAATTAAAGAGGCTGTCTGCCTGTTTAGTAATTACCCCTGGTGCAGTAGTGGTGGAGCCCTCCAGTTTGCTCCTGAACCCCTTTGATAAATTTGGCAGCTGTTGTGAGAAGTGTTGCCGAGGCACCCCTAGTGACTGTGAATGACTTGGTTAGTGTGATATTGACGCTGGTGTGGGAGCGCTGTTGCTACATCCCCCAAGTGTCCACCTCAGTGCAGGGATTGATTGGGGGCAGCTGCGTGTGATGGCTCTGCAGCGGACTGTTGGCTGGGCTGTCTGTCACTGCAGGGGTTACGGCAGCTGCTTTGAGGTTGGTGTGTGATTGCTGCATTTCTGTGCAGTCTTTAATGAATAAGTCTGGCTTCTCTTATAATTCCTGACTTGCTTCAGCTGTTACATTAGAGTCCCAATGTCTTAGTGGAGAGCAGCCAAAAAAAAAAAAAAAAAATTCAGCTTTTTTTTTCTTTTTTTTTTTTTAGATGTAATTATAGCCGCTTGCTGTTAATGTCCTTTCTTTGCTTAAATGTGTGTTTTCATGGTGCTTGCTTGGATGCAAAAACTCCTCTAAACACCAAACACAGAAAAGCATGACAATTTTAAAGCCTGGAGGGCTGCAGTCACCTCAAGCGTTTGAGGCTGGCTCTAATTGGGCCTTGTCTTAGCGTGACCTTCATTGTCTGACAGAGACGGAGGTCTTACGGAGACAGTCCAAAGCTGAGGTTATCTCCTCCTCGCCGTCCTCTCCCCTCCATGTAGAAGCCCTGAGCTTAACAGCGGAGAAGGCATGTCTGAGCAGCCATTAGCTCTCTCTCTCCGAGAAGCTTTTCCAAAACGGTCGCAGCTGCCTGAGACTGAGACTTGGAGGATGTTTTAGCAGTGTGTGCATGTGTGGCTCTATCTGCGACTACATACTTGTCTTGTGTTTGCACCCAAGAACTGCAAGAGGTTCAAAACTCAGCTCCGTTGTGAGTGATGAGATCTACTGCTGAGCCATTAGCAGTCAAGCTGTGTGTTCTTCAGGTGTTCTCCGAGGAAATGGAAAAGAAATACTCTTCACTGCATCGCATGCTGATTTTAAAAGGTCCGCTGTGATTTATTTGACAAATATTTCTTTAGACCATCCACCATCGCTTCACTGCCTCTGAGCTTATAGACATTGAGTGCACACACTTGTAGTGCTGATGTAGCAGGAGAACAGTTGGATGTGGATTTTAAGTGGTCAACGGAGGTTCAGAGCACAGCATTGGATATTCTCATCACTGAACTGTGTTCGTAAGAATATGTTTTTGTTTTTTGTAGTCATGATGGCATCTTCTTTTCCCTCCCCTTCTATTTCCTGCGTGTCCCTGTGAATCAAGGTCATTATTGAACTTTTGGCACTTTTCAGAGGCTGATCCTGCAATCACGCTTCCTGATTGGGGTGTTTGTTTTCAATCAAAATCCCAGATAGGACAGCATCTTCAACAGCCCATCATCACACACTGCAGCAATCAGAGCATTTGTGATTTCCTCTGTGTTACTACAAAAACCTTTAATTGGCTGCTGTATAGCCTGCAACCACATTGCTGCGGCTGCTGTTGAAGAAGCTTCTTGAGTTTAATGGCACTTTCACTTAATTTAGACAGAAATTAGCATTGTAAATGAATTCGTATGGTTAAGATTTGACTACAAGAGCTTTTTAGAGAAAGTTTTTTTTTTTTTTTTTTTTTTTTTTTTTTTTATGCTTTTGTTTTGTTGTTTATCCCTTGACCCAACTGGATTTGTGTCTGGGGCGAGCTCTGTTTATACTGTGCGCTGGTAGACTGCTGCCGTTGAGCTGAACTGTACTCCCTGTCCAAGCAGCTACAGCCTTTTCCAAAAGCAGGGAGCTCAGGCTGCTCATCTTCTCACAGCCGCGGATCCAGCTGCCAGCGCCCAACGCCTCCTGTGGCGTTTGCTCTTTGCATTGGCCGTCAGATAAATGAGGTGTTTGCTTTTCTTTGGCAGAGTGGTATCTTTTAAAAGGTCAGGGTGCCTGCGCCGGGGAGATTGAGCTCTGCTGATCGGGCTCTAGACTAAACTCTTTGAAAGGGCCCATAGTCCTGAATGTACTGGACCATTAACCACAAATCCTACTTCAAATTAAAGTCAACTTTATGCCAATGCTGATATAAAGCATGATGATTCTTTTCCTGACTTTATCAGCATCTGATGTTAAAGCAGTACAGCCTTATAGTAAAATCTCCCAAAAGTTAATTAAATGTTGTTTTTTTTAATGTCTACTACAGACTTATTTCTTCTTTTATATTCAGATCAATCTCATCTCAGACCACATGCAGCAGATTGCATTTTTATTTTATTATTATTTTATTTTTATTTGTCCTTCCTACATCAACGCTGCTCTCGTTTTCTTTGTTTTCCCTCGCTCTTTTGATTCCTTTAATGAAACCTTCTGGCTGATCATTTACTTTTGCAAAGCTCGTCCCCACCCCCATCAATTCATTTAGCCTATGTGTGCAAATGTGTTATGAATTGGGGCCAGGTGTTTGGTTTTCTGTGCTCACCAAACATTTTGAATGACTTAAATTAGCATTGCCATCATGTCCTTCCTCAGGCACACCGAGAGAAAAACAGTGAGGGGGAGGTAAAAGAAAAAACTAACTACGATGAAGAGGCTTGGAGTCTCGGATGCATTCATGAAGGTTCTAAGCTTTTATCAGTTAAATGTTATGGTTAAATTGTTTATGCTCTATGCTCTTTTTGTGGTCTTTCTGGAGGTTTTTTTTATTTATTTATTTTTTCTCCTCTCAGGTAGCATTTAAATCTCTGGCCTGGTTTTAGCCAAACCTTTTTTGTTCCTTTATAAATATATAAATAAAAACATCTTATATTTATGATACTGTAAGTTTAATTCGTGCATCAGTTTCTTTCTAACCGGTAGGGAATAGACTTATCTGAGTTTGTCAGAAGCCCACCCCACAGCCCCACCACCCCATACCGGGCTTGCTACTCCACTTTTTCTTTTTTTTTTTTTTTGGTTGGGAAAATGAAGCAGGTGATAAATGACTTTGACTTCTTTTGAGATACAGAACAAACAAACAAAACTTCCATGGTGATAAGATAGAGATTCAGTTCAATTCAAAATACTTTTCAATAGAGTTTTTTATTAGATGAGTCATTGGTGCATGTAGGTTTCTAATTTCCTTTCAGGATTAATAAAGTATTATTGAGTTGAGTTGAACTGAATTGAATTAAACTAAACGCTGTAGCTACGGACTCTGAGTCGTAACCTATGTCACGGTCTGATTTGCATCTCCCCACAATTCTAACTATGTGTTAGGTTGATGCAGAAAAGAAAGAAAGAAATGCGACGGGTCCACATGCATGTTCTTTTACACTATTATGGCTAATACTTCTCGTCATCATCATTTTCAAACCAGATGGACTGTTGTAAAGTCAGTAAAAGTCACATTGGCTCAACATTTATTATATCCATGTCACAAAAGCTCTGCTTCTGTGGCTCTGCTGCCATGTCTGGGGTGCATAAAGAATCAACAAAAGGAATCTCAGCATGGCAAGATATGTTGCTGTGGAAAAGACCCCACACTGCCATCTACTGTTTGATGGTCTAATTACATGGTGACGCAAGGATTAGGCGTAAATGACGTAAGTTAGCTATGTGTGTATTTTCTACGCAGAACTATAAATCAAGGTTTACGCACACCACTTTCAAAGCACTGCCAGTGTTCCACCTTTAATTTTATATTTCAGTTAAAAAAAAACCACTAAAAAAACCCTGCAGTAATAGAGATGAAACAAAGAACCGACAAGCTTTTTGTGTCCAGTATGAACTTGTGCCTTGCCAAACTGGTTCTCCCCAATAAGAATTGTATGTCCTGTGTGTGGTGCAGCTACAATTAACTTAGTGAGGATGACACAACCGCCACGTATAAAAGGGCATGCTGTGAGGCTGACTTCACTTTTCTTGCCAAACACCTGCACTCTTTCTCTCTCTTTTTTCATTTCTTTTTTCACATTTTAATTTCTTTCACAGATTGACGTTGATATATAGCAGCCACTGAGGCCCCTAACGCTTTGATGATGTAGTGGACACTAAAAGGATAATAAAAGATAATAAAGCGGAGCATGGCAGAAAAAATGTTTAGACTTAAGATGTTCCATTTAAAAATATTTGTTTTATAAGAACTATATATATATATATATATATATGTATGTATGTATTTACGCTTCTATACAACGTAGAAGATGCCTTATCATAGTCGTCAAAACCAGCATCTGTTTTACCTTCTGTGAATGCACTGCACCACACCAGCTTTCCCTCCGTCTATGCCTCAGTTAGGTCATATTTTCTGTGCCCCGCGCTCCAGTGCATGGCACATCCCACCTCCTTGACTTTTTTGCTGTCAGCAGATTGCAGGGATTCTTGTAGCTGTCAGAATGAATCTAATGTAGCATATTTCCCAGATAGGAAACGTCCTGTCCATATCTGGATGGCCTTTCTCGTATAAATACTGTATTTAAAAGATGAAAACAGGTTTTGCCTGGGAAACTGTAATTGGGGTTATAAAATGGGATAAAAGCTGAAAGACTCGTGAGTCAAGAGCACCTTTCAAATTCATGTCGTATGCTTCATGTTAAGTGTTTAGTAACAGCTGTTGTCCTATATGAGAAGACTCTCCCTGACATAACTACATTTTCATCAAAAATTCCTTGTGGGCAGATAATTAGCCCAAGTACAAAAAGAAAAAACTGTAAAATTAACTGTAGTCATAAACTTGGGAGCATATGGTAAATTGTGAATAATGTACATTAGTGAGCTTTACTCTCATTATACGTTTTCTCAGCAGAAATATAAGTTTCATTCAGTCAACACAAGATTTTGTCTACAATGTTGCTCCTTAGTTGAGAGAAAGAAGAGAATAAAAAACACATGAGCTACAAGATGGACGACAACTGGCAAAACAGGCAAAACGGAGAGTGATGCTCACAAAATGACAACAGACCAGCAGGAAAGGAAGAAAGGGAAGGGCAATTTATAGATATAAGGGTTGGCAAGACACAGGTGTGAACAATCAGAACAAAATATTTATCTATTTATATATATATATATATATATATATATAATATTGCTTGTAGGCACTGTTGTAATTTGCAGTTCTAACCATCGGTATGATATTATGGTGGATATGATATTGTGGCAGGTGTGATGATGTGGCGGCTGTGATATTGTGTGTACCTTACTAGTCTTTGTTGATTTCGGTTAATCTAATGATTGACTATCATGTTTCTGACAGAAACACAACAATGTTTGGTGTCTTTTTATGTCATGTCAGTCTGTATAACTTAAGTGGGCCTCAAAATGTCAATAACTGTGATCCAAGCACAAAACTGATCACATGGTTGAGATGAAATCACCATGTCGACCACCTTCCAAAGACTTAAATAATGACAGAATTCAATCAGTGTCCTTTTTCTTCCAGCATAAAACAATGCCCTTTAGGCTGTAATGGCACGGTAGGGTAAATGTTTACATTGTAGCAAACTTCTGGTTTCCAGAGGTTTTCACTGGAGATCATCTAAACCAGTGTTTCTCAGCCTCAGAACCCCCTGTCTGCACGTCTGCACAACGTCTGCACAACTCTGTTGTATCACGGTGTGCTGAAGCAGAGTAGCATCTACAACATGCAGGGCAGGGGGTCCTGAGGACCAGTGTTGGGAAACACTGATCCAAACCTCCCCTTGTTCTGACACTGCAACCACATTCATCTTCAACTCTGGATTAAGCTGGAAGTGTTAAACTGCTAACTGGCAGTGCAGCTGGTCTACTTTGCTCTTCCCTCCTGCGCTTCTGTGCTGGGATGAGGACAGTAGTCCAGTTAAAAACATTTTTATTGGCTTTACAATAACATTTACAACATCATGTAATAGTCAACTTCAGAACAATATCTCTGTCAGTATTTTCTGTTCAGCTAAGTTTCACAAACTGAAATTGTTGAAAAGAGGATTAGAATCAGTAAATTAAGTGTCCACATTGGTCACCACAGTGGTAGTGGCAAGTATCATGAAGTGAAAGACATAATTATTACAAAAAAAAAAAGCACTAAGTTGTAGTCATGCACATATTTGTAATATGAGACTGGATTTCACTGAAGTTTAAAAAAATAAAGGCTCTGCCACTGTGTAATGGAAAAGATATCAGAGAGAGTTTTCAGTCTTCTGATCCAACACTTGGCAAGAACATAAAAATACATCAGTTTAAAGGCAAATATTCTCCTCACGAATTGCACTATCATGCCGAGGTAACGCTCCCTTCACTCTAAATTCTACCTGCATCTGTAATGCCTAACATAAGTCAACTGTTGTGAGTTTATACTCGTACTTTCTTCTCAACTTATTGTCCATGGGTTGCCACCGCTGCACCTGTAAGGAGACGGGTAATGGGGGGGATGGGAGGCAGCCAATTCTCCAGCAGTTGGCTGCACTGACAGGAAAACATTCATCAGTGCTTGATCGGCAACAGCAGGTTACCAGGTATGATGCCAAAGAGAGCGAAAATGCGCTGAACAATTATTCATAGACGTCAAATCAATATTCAGTACATTATTGCACGTGAAAGATAAAGCAGAGCTTGTTTCGCCTTAAAATAATTGCCAAAGATGCATGTTATTTGACTCAGCCGCTGTTGTGGGACCTATTATGAGATGCATGGCTCCACCTCAAAATCGCAAATCATGCTTGAAAAGTCTTTCAACAATGTGGGAGGAAAGCTGGGTGCCTGTGGCTGTGTGTGGTCATGATGAGATGTGTAATTATCCGAAGCAGGCCGACAAACTGCTGCAGGTGCATGAGAGATGAAGGCAAATGAGCCAGAAGAGAGGTCAGGGGAAAGTAGAGGAGGAGTTACTGTAGTGTGTCAAATTCAAATGTTGAGCCAGATTTGCACAATAATAGAAGAATATCTTTTTGTTATTACTGCCTCAATGCCAGATCAATACAGGAATGCCACAGTCTCGCTCTGTGTTACATTCAGCGTATTTCTCGGTGAGGGTGTATGTGTCAAGGAGCGCTGCTGTGTTCAGAATAAATTGCACGCAGGGGTGCAAGGCTACAGTATGAATCAGCTACTTTGCTTGCACTGCCAAGAGTCCAGGTGGAAGAGGTGGAGGTTAACATCACCAATCATGGTAATTAATTGCTCCAATTTAGTCATTAGGTGTTTAGTTGGAACTGAGAACTGACACCTGCAAGCTCTCGGAGAGAGTCAAAGAAAGTGAGAGGAGAAACACGCAACGATAGGAGAGAAGTATCGACTGCATCATGCTAAGAAAAGAAAAAAACAATTAACTGAATGGAATTAACGCCTGAATTAAGCAACACTATTATAGGGTAAGAATATTGATTTATCAGGTAGCACATTCTCATGGTGCTCTGTAGTTATAGGATTTCATGGAGAGTGTGTGTGTGTGTGTGTGTGTGTGTGTGTGTGTGTGTGTGTGTGTGTGTGTGTGTGTGTGTGTGTGTGTGTGTGTGTGTGTGTGTGTGTGTGTGTGTGTGTGTGGTGGTGATGAGGGGTTTCAGTAGGTTTACTTCTGCCTACAGAGAGGGAAGGACAACGCAGGCTGAAAGGCAAAGAAGAGAGAAAACGACACGTTAGAAGAAAATGCAGATGAAGACTCGGAAAACGAACACTCCAACTAGAAATGAGACAGATTAATGAGTTAGATGCCATACTCCATGATGCCGTTAATACTAATGAACAATTTTCACAGCAGTGCTAATTATGATTATTTTAAGCTAAATGAGCACATTATTAAAATTATGCCTTTATCTCCTGATTGGAATCACAATTTTAACCCAACAGTTGTATGAAAAAGCTTTTTTTTTTTTTTTGCCTTTGACAGTTACAGAAGTAACAAACAGGTAACAACACAAACGTGCCAAATATCCTCCAACCCTGCATCAAGCTGTTTTAACGTAACCACAGATTAGATAAAGAGACCGCAAATTAAGCTGATCATCCACACTACAATAACTCATTTGTAAAAAAGAAATAAAACTTGTTTAAAGAAAATTAAATGGCCATTTTAAACAATTTTGCTCGTTTTAATAATTAAAATAAGACTTTTTTCTTGTTTCTAGAGGGGCTGTTTTTGCATTGCAAGGAATTATGAAAGCCTGCACAACACGGAGTAAGGCATGTTTATTTGTACAGCACATTTCATGTACAAGACAATTCAAAGTGCTTTACTCAACACATGTTAATGCAGTGTAAAAGAGTTTAAAAGCAGAATTAAAGACAGACAGACATAAGTAAAAAAACAAAACAAAAAACAAATGAGATGCAACAACTAAGGGTTGCAGTGCATCCTGGTAGATAACTAAAATGCAGCAATAAATAAAAAGGTTTTCAATCTTGACTTAAAGCAAGTAAGAGTTTCAGTAGCCCTGATGCATTCTGGGAGTTTGAGGAGGGTCCTGGGTTCTGCAAAGCCCTTTGGGTTGTGGGATTATTTCACACAGATACCATTAAGTCAAATCAAATTGGTATCTTGGGATCATATACTGTAAATACCACTAACTTTTTATGGTGTCCTATGAGCATTTTCTAAAACAAATGTTTTGAGGTGTCTACCGTATGAAAATGCTGCTGTCAAGTTGTGGGGGGTCATTGTTCTGCATAAATCATGCATGTGCTGAAATCATGTGAATGACGGGATGTGGATTTTCCCAGAAGAACACAATGCTGGCTCCCATTACTTGTCAGTGGTCATAAGGTTCTGGCTGACTGGATCACAAGATTCAGCTTTTGTGTATCTTTGTGAAAAACAAGATATTTGATTGAGGAGTGCAAATGCAGAGACAGGGGGAGATAAATTCCCAGTGCAAACAACCCAATTAGTGTCACCCACAGAAATAGACTCTTCATCTACGGCTGCTGTTCACGTGTGGATTTCCATTAACAGATGGTCAAGGCAAGGATGTCCTGATGAAGAAGAAAAAAAGTCTGTTTAGTGTACACGCTACCCCAAGTCCTGAATAATTTATAGCTCTAACCTGTCCTTATGCTACTTTATGCTTTTTTTTCCCCTTTCTTCATTTTCCTTTCTTGTTTTAACACTTCTCATTGAGCCCTTTCACCTGCTCTTGTCTGCAAATGTGCCTCTCTGGCACTTTGTAAACTGTTACTGTTAAACGTGTTAGTTCTTGTGTTCCAGTGCTGAGTAATTAAATACAGGTTGTAGGCTGTCACGCCGGAACAGCAGCACTCTTTCTCTCTGACGTCTGAATGCACCTTTGCCTCCTCATTTGTCATTAGTTCAGCAGTGTGTTTTGCACGTGTATACATGTATGAAAGCATACACATGAGGTTTCTAAACTCTTATTTAGAGTATCACATGGGAACGGCATTAGCGTTTGTTAGATAAGGGATTAGAAATGAGGCTGATTAAAGAATTAATGGGTTCTTATCTGCCTGCTTCTTGAGTGCTGGGATTTACCTGCAGTGTAATTGAAGGTAGGTTCTCCATCCTGTCACCATCATTACTAATCACGAAGATTCATGCTGCCACATGCTTGTTGGTTCAAAGCGCCTACAACTATTACTTATGACACTGAGGACTTGATATATGACAGGTTAATAGCTCTGCACTCAGGCAACAAAGCAGTGGTATAACAATAAGGACCCTTAAGTGTTTGTTTAATGAAATCCGAGGAACAATTATAAATATATATTTTAAAAAAAAAGTGCCGGTATCTCATTAAGCTGACTTTAATAAACAGGTGACAGTAATTATTACCACCGTTGGGTTTCTTTGTTTTGCAGTGTTATGAAATGGAAATGCAGCCGTTGTGCTCTTCCGTCTAGGACCTGTGAGTGTGAGTGAAGTGTCGGGAACTGAACTGGGAAAACGCAGCGACACTGATGACTCTTCAACAGGAAACAACATTCCCGACTGAGCGGATTTCACTTAGTGGTGCTGAAAGATGTGATTCTCCACAAAGTAAAACTTTAGAAGTCCCCTCCCTCCACTTCTTTTTTTTTTTTTTTTAGCACGCACAGAACAGAATATAATAAGTGGGAACAAATTTATTGGCTGCTAACAGTGTTTTGAACTGTAAAGAAGGTTATTTTGGCTCCATTAAAGAAGTCGTTAGTATAAAATCACTTTATTACTCAGACTGAGGTGCCAGCTCTTCATATTTTATTTTGTACTATTTTTGCAGTTGGATTCAGCTGAGATGAATAAGCCCTTTATGACTGGCTCTAATTTTCTTTGGTCAAGTGCTGAGCGGTGGGTGCTAATCGGTTTTGTTACATTAATTCAGGTGATAAGGCCACTTGGGAGAGTGTAAAAAAGGAAAATGTTAGTGCAACAGCTAAGCCTCACACTGCTCTTTAAAAACTAAGCAACCTAAGCAGCATAACTGACAGCATTTAGTTTGCGTTTCATTTGATAATTGGAATATACAGATTGTTTAGCATCATGGGAAATCTGAAAAGTTTTACATGGAAGGTCACAATATGTTGCAGGGAACCAGTGTGCATAGTTAAATGCAAAGGCCCTGTGATGCATTGGAGGATATTTTTCATGGGAGCAGTTTGCTGAAGCATCCGAGACTTCAAGCCTGTCAATTACTGATAGGAACACGTTAGTGCTAAGATGATCAAAGCCCTGCCTCTTGTAGTCTGGCCTCTTTGCTCGTGGGACTGCGGGAAAGGAGGAGTATGGATGCTCTGCAGCATCTGGCTCACACTCAAAGGACTTCTCATCAGATCAGAAAGCAGGCGGAAATTTAAGACACAAGGGTGCAGGCAAACTTGTGCTCACAGTCAAGTACCAAATAATCCATCCGCATATTAAAATGATGTAAAACTGATATCATACGTTAGACCTCCATCCTCCCGGAGAGACTTCTCCAACCAGAGAGATGATCGCCATGCCTGAGATTGATTCCATGTCTTGCTGCTAATTACTTTAGGCCGCCGTCTGAGCTGCCTGTTGAAATCCAATTATCAGTCAGTCTGTGTAGCTTACAAGATTGGGGTGGCGACGACAGGAGGGGGAGGATTGGGAGAGCAGAGAAAGATAGCAGGTTGTGGGGAAACACTGTCTTGGTCTGAGGTATGAGGAGCGCCAGGAAGAGAAAATATATGTGCAAAAATCTTAGAAACACTTATTTACTTTAAAATGGTGCGCTGTTTTTTGGGGGGGTTTTTCACCTCAGTTGCCATATAGAAGCACAAGCAGCAGTTAAACTGTCAGAGCTTCAAAGCTTTTCAAGACACCTGTAAACTAGTCCGTAACAGAAATCCTCCAGGCTGCACTTCTAAACCTCACTAATTAACACATTGTGCTGTATTCTTTAGTCCATGTAAAGCCAAGAAATAATAACAAAAAAAAAACAAAAAACTATAATACCCCCATAATTTACTCTTGAGAGACGGCATACGCTCAGCGAAAACAGTTGCTTTGCACAGATTAGATTAACAAGATAATAATTAGAAGGCTTTAGTGGTGCTGGAAGGTGAAAATGTCAAGTCATTTCTTTAAAGAGAAGTTATCCAGCCCGTGAGACGATGTTGAAAGGAGACGGCTTCTGGGTAACGCCACTGAATTAAAATGATGACAGCCTGTAAACTTTGCAGCGGGGAGTAAAGCACACAGCTTGTTAAA
The DNA here is from genome assembly GCA_014839995.1 of Xenentodon cancila. Taxonomy (NCBI): domain Eukaryota; kingdom Metazoa; phylum Chordata; class Actinopteri; order Beloniformes; family Belonidae; genus Xenentodon; species Xenentodon cancila. The sequence continues at coordinate 19,746,513 of CM026206.1, forward strand.
AATGGATCCCCTCTGGTAGCAAACTGACTGACTCGTAATGACATTGGAACAACAGCCTGAAACTCACAATCAAGTTTACTTCAAAAGAAATACAACCCTCTGTGAAATGTCAATATGTGTTTGCTGCCTCATCTTGATTTATGTGTGCAGCGTAGGCGGCCTTCTGCATGCTCCGTGTCACACGTGGACATCAGGAGCTGCTGAAGCCCCGGCAGGTCGGCTCAGACAGACGGGACCATGGGAAGGGCAGGTGTCTGATAAATAAGTAACGGCAGGTCACTTCAATCCTGATTCTTCTTAAATGAGTGTGCAGCAGAATCGATAGAGCTCGGGGATCTTGGTTTCTCTCTATCTTTGACTGTGGTTGTACTGAGGGTGCAGCATTGCTCTCTAACATGAAGCTGGAAATAGCCGGGCAGTGTCACAAAACCTGTGGCGGTCTCCCTCACTGTTACCCATGTCATCGCTCAATCTCATCCTTTTCACTGACATCTCCCTTCAGCCGCTCTTCTTTTCGACATCTATACACCTTCCTATTTACTCTTCCAAGGCTCTCTCACTGTTTTGCCACTCTTAAAAAGAGACGGGGAACATCTGCCCACTTTCATAACTCATTTACCACTCTCTGTTTGAATATTTAATGAGCACAAAGCACGTTGAAGTCGCTGCCCACTCCTCTTCCACTCCTCCCAAATCATGTTTTTACTCATTTGTGATCCCGTTTCTGCTCAGTTAATTCGCTTTGACACTTCTCAGCTTGCCTCTGTCTTTCATCAGTTTTTAAAACCTCTTTTTTTGTTTTTTTTTTGTTTCTTTTTGTTTCTTTTCTATTCTACATTGCATTGCCTTAATCACAAAGCCTGGTACGTTTTATCACAGATGATTCATTGTCTGTCAGCATCTAATCACCAATCTTCCTGCCACTCTTTGTTTAGCTGTCTATCAAACTTGATCAGTCAGCCTTGTTACTGCAGCAATTATAGACTGCAGATTACGTCAACTTCAGTCACATCTCACAACATACAATAATCACAATTCCCTCAATTTTGTGTAACAGGGCAACTTAAATAAGTCACTTGTTATACAACGCTGTTTTATGAAGCATGTTGAAACATTAAAGTTGGTATGTTGCTGGAAGAATGACTATTTTCATTCCGCAGTCACACTCGTATAAACACATGTTGAGAAAATGGTAGGTGACTCTGAATCCCGCATTCTCATTCTTTATTTATTCATTTTGCATTTCACTGTCTGCACTTCGGTGTCTACAGAAAAACACTGTTTCATTGTTTTCAGTCCTGCTATGAAATTTACATTTTCCACTCAACGTCCTCAGATGACAGAAGATGTTTACTTCTTCCCCAGACTTCTACTGGTGCCATCAAGATGCGGACAGACAGAAGAAATGCTGTTGTTACAGAGACTTTGTGCTCCTTTCAGGATGAATCTCTAAACTACGATAAAACCCTGATTTGTCCGCCTCAACTTCAAGGCGGAATGACAGTTTTTGATGCTATTCACATGCTCTATAGGGGTAAAGCTGCAGGTGCATGTGGAAGAACAAGCCATTATTTTTTTTTTTCTTCCTTTCATATCCAGGGTTTGTCTGTCAGCCTGTTGCTGTCACACTTAAGGTCACAGTCCAGTCTTTGTGGCTCAGAACGGTGGCTTGGTGGAGACACCCGCCTCTTCAGCCACCTCTGCAGACATGATACAAACACACCATCTGTCTGTCTCCATCCCGGTGGCATGATGGCTTTTCATGTGGTGCATATTTGTGTGTGTGTGTTCATGCGCACATGTCACTGCGAGTGGTCTGACTGTGACATGATTTGATGACAGCTGTGAAAGTGGATTGAATTTGGATTTTAAAAACCTCAGCTATTGAACAGAAATTTTAAACACATATTTCCGCACGCACCCACATGCTGATGTAATAGGGGTATTTCTGAATGCACATATATCAAATTTTCCTTTCTTCTTTAATTTAATGATCCTCTTTCAAATGTTCTGCCCCTTGCCAGAACTTCCTCCTTCCAACCTCTTCTCTATGGCAACCACTCTTCCTCGGGAACATAGAAGGGAAGATTAGATGAGTTCCCTAAATGACAGGAAAAATCTCTCTGTTGATTACTCTGGTCTGCGGTTGCCCGTTACGTTAAGGAAGGTGTAAAAAGGTTAAGGAGAGAGGAAAACGGAGGGGGAATGTGCCGGAAGGAGTAAAAGAATGTAAAAGCTTCACTGGGTTTATGGGTTTTCTGATATACATGCCAAAGCTTTGCCAACATTATTATTGTCTATTTTCGCTTTGCATTTTAGCCTGCAGAATATTTAAAAAAAGAAAGTTGGCACAGTGAAGCTTTTGCACCGTGATGTTGCTAAAAATGTTTCTTCAGAGATCGAGGAAACCAAATATTGACGATTCCTGGTGATATTATGTCCTATTCGTCCTGCAAACAGGCCATAAGGTGTAGAGTTCATCATAGTCTTACTTTTGTTATTGGGAAGGACATGGAAGTTTCTGGAAAAGATGTTGTCATGAAAACACCAGTAGTTTTTAGCATTAACGCTACTAACACTAACTAACACAGTGTTGCCCCAAAATTTAGATAAAGCATTTTTTTTCTCTCACCTCTTCCCATTAAATGATTCAAACTTAATACAATACACATCTAGGGTGCTCTGGTCGGGATTTTTGAAGCCAATTGCTGAAATGTGACTGTTTTTCACACTAAAGATATACTACGATTTAGACATGAGAAGACAATTTGATTACTGCTGATTTAAAGCCAACAAACATATGCATCATCTTCCAGTAAGAAAACACAAAATATAGTTAAAATATAGTTTACTTGTGGGAGAAGATAGGTAATATTGAATAGGAATAATAAAAGCTAAATGTGCAAAACACACCAAGTAAACAATAAATGATACAAAGGAAATAAATGTAGCATTTCCTTGTGAGATTCCCGTTTCTCTGCTTTCATTTGATTTTCATGTTGTGTAGGCAACAGATAGAAAATGCATAGTTATGCAAGTTATTTCTTCTGTGCTTGTAAAATAAACATTTTTTCAGGACCGACTGAACAGGACTGTAACATAATTAAAAAAGATGTTATTTTCAGGTGGAGAAAAGTGTTTAGAATTACGTCAGAAAGATTTTTATAAGTCAAACATGTGACACCCTCACACATCTGAAGACTGTCAGCTGGAGATGCAGACTAAAGACTTTATGAAGGTTGGGATGTTGCGGGGACACTATTTACACGACTTTAACCAACAAACAACGAAACATAATAATTACATCATGGAATGAGACTGTTTGAATGACACAAGACTAAACACGTCTGGTTTTGTTGGTTGGCCAAGACTGGAAAAGACTGCTCCGATCGTCAGCTTACACCTATTAACTGATCAAAGGAGCGTACCCTAACTCAAGAAAGACCTCATGATTTTCTTCTGGTTGTCTGCGACCTTAAAAATTACTTGTAAAATCATCCTATTTAAAGTGTGTCACCAACACAAACAACTGCACTGTTTCACAGAACGGTTGAACGTAAGAGATTGCAGTCTATGAGATTGATTTACTGCACTGCACTGTCCCTAATGTCTCTGGTCACCGACTGCTTCATTCAGCTGGTGCTGACTGACAGTTAACAAAAGCTTACAATTACCTGGTCACAGCAGTACTGTCTCAGTTTCACCGTCGGTTCTGCTGTTTGTGGCGCTGCAACAGGCTTCACAGAGCAGCTAGTGTCCAAGTCCAGTGACAAAGTTCGTAAAGCGGCGAGTCCAGTTGGTCTCGGCCTCTCTGATCACTGTGGCTGTGTTTTTTCTGACGCCGCATCTTTAACATGCTTGTCATCTGGTCTGATTTTCTGGCAGCGGACCTTCTGCCTGCATCATTAGAGCCTGCTGGGACATACCTCATTACCCGCATAAGGGACTGCATTCATCCTTCGCATGGAGTTGGCGTTCATCCTCAGTATCTGTTAATCCTTTTCCCTCTGCCAAGTTATACGCCGCTCTTTTCACCCTGTTACATCTCTGTTTCTACAACAGACAAAAGAAAAGGCAGGATACGCTTGGAACGAAATCTGCTGTTCTACCTCAGTGCCATTCGCACAGCACAAGCATGACCTGGCTATGTGAACGTTGCTGCCGTCTGACAGAGAAGACTCCTCTCGTTCACTGTCTCGCTATTGCACCCAAAGCTGGGAGAAATCTAATGTCATAATAATTTCACATCACTGAAACACGCGTTTCATCACATCACACTTCAAAATGCTCCCCCCGTCAGGTTTCGATGCTGTGATCTTGAGGAGATACTGTACATGTGCTAAAAGGTCAGTTCACCTGCTAAAAGCACAACTTTTTAGGCAGTTTAATACTTGTTAATAACATATAGTAGTGCACCGAGTCACTGTTAAAACCACTAATGTGATCTTCACTGTTCTGCTTCACACAAACACACACGCACTCGTACACATGCGTAGTGGAAATGACAAAGGACCGCCTTCCCCTCTGTGAATAGCAATCCTGAATCAATCATCACTTTTGCTCTGCTGTTGACATCCACCTGCTACTTCTTGTGCTGATAACTGTCAGGCAGCCACAAAGTGTTTGTTAAATGATTTTCTCACATGTGTGAACAGGTTATGAAGCCTTTTATTTCTCAAAATAAATAATAGTTACGGGACTTAACTCCACTTCAGAGTAAGTGAGTCGCTCTCTAATGAGATTTGCTGGATAAGGTGAGATCGTTCCTCTCCTCTCACTTAAACACTGATCAGCTCTTTTGAGCAGCATTTTTAGTGACAATAGAAAATTATTTAAGGAGAGTAAAGCTAGTGATTCCATAGTGATAGCAGCCCCAAATCTTTGGACTAGTTGATGAAAATAATTACATTTGTACAATAATTTCACTGCACACTTCAATTCACACTGACATCTTAATAATTCATCTTTTTTTTTTTTTGTTCCCATCCAGACTGTTTATGAGGACAATTCAGCCACCAGTTAAATCACAGATTTGTGATTCACCCATCTCACCCATAAACTCTGAAGAGCACTACTGCATTTACTCTACTGGTGGATCCGGTGCAGAGTTGACAGTGCTGGTTAACAGACCAGCTCCTGGACCTTTGCATCAGCTTGATGGAGTAACCCTGCAGCACTGGCTTTGATTAACTCATGGTCTTTACAACCGGCACTCAACAGCCAGGATTTAGTATATTTCATTCCACCCTAGATCCAGCAAACGGACAAAAAACAAAGAAAAAGGGGAAACAAAAAAAAAAGTCTGAAAGATTGGAAGAACAGAGACGTATGGACTTGAGTGTGACGATAAAATAAAATAAGAGAACAAAGAAGGTGCAAAAAACACAAAAACTGGCAGCCTTCCCGGCACAATATGCCCTGTTACTGAAATAAAGTGATGGTATACATTATTTTTTCTGTACAACTATTTACAATTGTAAATCCAAAAGATTACGCTCTGGTTTTTTACCTCTTAAATAGCCTTTAGAATCACTATCAATTTCCATCAGTCGTAAAATAAGAAGAGATTATTGTTGCCTGGAATCACTAGAACCTCTTTATTGCAACAAACATTCATGACTGATTTATTAATTTGCATTTATTCCTGAATATGAATGTAATTCACAAACTACTTTTTCCTCTTAGGGTTCCTCACAGAGAATCATTATGTTCTGGATATTGAGTTTTTTCCTTTTTTTTTTTTTTTTTTACATTGAATGCCCTTTCTGACACAACTTTCCCATTTAAATGCTTAAAAAGTAACCCTGAACAGCGCGGTCTCATTTTACTGAAGTCATATCGATCTTTCCTCTTAAATATATGCTTTACATATTTTGCATTGCAGCACGTTCAATCATAAAGATGACTTGTGTGAGTGATGATAAATTCATTAAATTCTTCAGTTTGATTGAATACAGTTTTAAGGTAGTAACAGTCTCAGTCCTCAAGTATTTATATATATATATATATATATATATATATAAATTGTTAACATCTTGTATATGAGTGGGTGTACTCCAAATATACACCTCTATAGGTGTAATCCAAATAAAAGCCCTAAGGTATTCGCCAGTCTGTCGCTTTCAATGCTTGTGTACAAGGTGTTTAAACTCCTTGTTCCCCCGTACCCCTGCCTCAAACCACATTTATATTCAAGACGAAGACAGGCAGACTGCCAAGGGGACCTTGATGTGACCAGAACAAGTTTAACATTTGCTGCCATATAAAGTGGCTTTCAGCCCCACAAATGAGAAGTCTCAGACATTTGAAAATTGCCTGGCCACCCTTCCTGAACGTAAAAAGCATTCTGTCACCTCATTTCTCAGGAGGATCTTTCACTGCCCCTGCGTCTGTGCTTTTCTTTACCTTGCTTCTCACTGTTTTCACAATACTATATTTTCTTTACTCTGCCAGTAACCCCCCCCCCCCCCCCCCCCCCTACACACACACACCCACACACACACTCTGCACGCTTTTGCCTGTTTTTATTCACATATAGGTTGATCTTGCCTTTTCTGGCCTCACAGAGAGTAGTAATGTTTTTGAAAAGTAATGAGAGATATTCTGCTACCTTAATGAGGGGTCTTGCTGTGTTGGCTGCAGGCTTTTGAAGGGGGGGAATCGTATGAATAGTGGAGACCTGGGGGCTTTCTGGTGTAAATAATAGCTTTCTATATAGTTTCGGGCAGCTCTGAAGCTTATTCTAACTCATCACCATCTGGGTGCTCAGCAATGTCACCCATGCGTTGTACGGTGGAGCCTGGTCAGCAACGTTTGGCACACATCCTTAGCCTCGCTCTCTTTTTATTTTAAATCTGTTCCTTGCTTATCGACTGCCATGCTTTCTGAAAATGAAAGAGCCATAAAGAAGACAAGTATTTGATCAGTCCAAGAAAGGCTTTAATACAAGCACATTCAGGTTGGATATATGTGTTAATGCAAATTGCGCAGTGAAATATTAATTATAATTGAAAGCACTTTTCAGCTCTGTAGCGACATTGCAGCAACAATCAGACAATCACACAGTCTCGGGTATGCTTTTATTTTTTGTTCCTTTGTCCTTTCATCCATTTGTCCCTTATAGCCAAGCTCCTGATTAACTGCACCATTTCATCTGTGTGTAATGAGCTCTTCGTTTATGTACAGTGCATCAGAGCATATTAATTATTAGCAATTGTACTGTATTTTTCACAACACCAGCTGATAGGTGTTTTATCCGTTTATTTTCTATGCATGCTTAATTTTGCTGATTTGCGGGGGTCCATCCATCCATCCATCCATCCATCCATCCATCCATCCATCCATCCATCCATCCATCCATCCATCCATCCATCCATCCATCCATTATCTTCACCCACTTATTCCTGGTCAGAGTCACAGGGATCTGCTGGGGTCTATGCCAGTTGTACTTAGGTGAGAGGTGGGCTACAGTCTGAACAGGCCACCAGTCCATCACAAGGCAACACAAACAAGAAGACCATCTTCTTCTTTTCCTTTCAGCTGTTTCTCCAAGGAGTCCCCACAGCAACTCATCCGTCTCTTCATCTAACCCTATCCTCTGCATCCTCTTCTCTCACACAGACCAACCTCATGTCCTCTTTCATTACATCCATATATCTCCACTTTGGTCTTCCTCTAGACCCCCTGCCTGCCAGTTCCCACCTTAGCATCCTTTAAGCAATAAACTCACTATCCCTCCTCTGTCCATGTCCAAACCATCTCCATCTGCCCTCTCTGACTTTATCCTTAAAACATCTGACACGTGCCGTCCCTTTGATTCTGATCATTCTGATCATTTCATTCCTGACCCTATCCATTTGATCCTATCCATTATCGCCACTCCCAAAGAGAACCCCAACATTTTCATTCTGCTACCTGTAGCTTTGCCTCCTGTCCCTTCCTCAGTGCCAGTGTCTCCAAACCACTGTCCTGTACACCTTTTCTTTTATTCTTGATGGTACCCTTTTGTCACGCATCACTCCTGAGACACAAACAAGATCATGGACACTGAAAAAAAACCAAACATTAATTTGTTTGTGGGTTGTGGGGGGTCCTAGGATACGTTTACACTGCAGGTCTTAATGCTCAAATCCAATTTTTTTACAGAAATCAATTTGTTGCGTGGTCATTCCATTAATAATTTTAATGCAACCTTCATCACACTTACTTAAGTGCGAATGGTATGTGGCCCTGATGTGACACGCACAAGCGGAGGAAAACATGATGTCACGTAGCTCGTGGTGTTTACAGAAGTAAATATGGATTCCTCAAGTGTTTGTCTAGCAATATGGAAGTACTTGTACAGTCGGAACCAGCAAAATAATACTCAACTGATGAGCACAAATGCGCCTTTTGTGCAGCAGTGGCTGCTGGCTCTATGAGGTATGTGTGGATGTGGGGTTGGATCCAGGAGTGATGGGATCATGACGTGAGGGTCTTCACTGACACAGAGCTCATCCATAATTTCAGAATGTTAAAGAAGACTTGAATATTTCTGTCAGCGCCTCTCCTCTTTTAAGACGAAACATTCATCTCCTGTGACGTCAAATCGGATGAAATGCGACATGACTGTTCTGCCTGCGGTCGCCTCAGCACAGATCAGATATATATCTGGTTTTGGACCACATATAAAAGTGGCCTGGGTCGGATTTGAAAAAAAACGGATTTGCAACGTTCAGACTGTTGCATATGGGCAAAAAAATCTGAAGTGAGCTGCAGAGTGAACGTAGCCCAAGTGAACTGGACTTGCCTCTCGCAGCGGGGCCTTTTATAAACAGCTCTTGTGAGGCTCCCACCTTCCCTCTGCAGGACGAGCTGTTGCTGTCCGGATGGGGATGGGGCTGTGACAACAACAACAACATTTAGGTATAAGTGTCTCGTATCAACATGAGCTGCCTTATTCACTTGACGTCTCAGTGTTTTAATGTTTTAACTGATAAGTTTATGCATGCACAGCTGCATGCGTGCTAACCATTTAAGCACCTGGTCGTGTCATTCACACTTTGTCCGCACTTCAAGCATTGAGGAATAAACATTCCCAGAGATATTTTCTTCATTGCATATTTATTGTACGTAATGTAACCAGCTTCGTTGTAATGCAGATCAGTTTTGGTCTCTCATAACCTGGATCATCCTTAGACTTGCAGTATGGAAAATGATATTGCCTCCTCTATTAGCTCTGTTGTGTGTATGCCAAAGCAGAAACTGTCCCTGGGCTGTTTTGTGTTTCGGCTCCCATGATTTGGATTTGAATTTTAAGGACAGTTTCTTCTTTTTATGGAGGCCTGCCATAATACTGATCTAGCATCTAACTGTTTTTTTTCCGAGCATAAAGAATGGAAGCCTAAAATACATTTTTGGAAATTTATGGCTGCATAGCATTGAAATGCAGCCCTCATCCACACAAGCTTGGTATTTGAATGGTTATTATTACTACTTCTCCATGTTTGTTTTTACTCCCTTTGCTTGCTTTTCTATCCACTATCTGTTTGCCTCCTCTACTCATCGTTACGGCACGTTTGTCATTGTCTTTCATCTGTCTCTTACTCCGGATTTCGTTATTTCTCTCAATGTGGATGGTAACTGAGAACCTCGGTCATTTATCAGTGAGTCATTTGTGTTCCCATCCTCTCACCTTTCTCTCGTCCAGGTCACAGAGTGTTTCTTTCTTATTTTTTTCTGCCCAACTATGGTGTTCTGTTGTTCCTCCTCATACAGATTGTATAAGCTGGATAAACATCCCGCCTACTTAGCAATTGTTTCCATTTTGTGTGATTTTAAATGGTACTCTACTGCAAGCGAGAAAAGGAATCAGCCAAGGATGATGTATGCCCTGAGACAGATTCAAACACAGAAATATTCCCTTTTGTGGGGCAAACGTGAGGAGCCAAAGCCATTTATGTATGACACAGTGTGACAGGTTGCTTGGTAAAACCTTGGTAATATCCTCATGGAAGGAAAACAGCCCTTTGTCACCTGAAGGGTAGCCTCATTTTTCACTCTAACAGACTTATTTACAGACACATATGGGACTGACTCGCACTGTGAGGCCACCACTATTGTGTGGATGAATGTGGTTGCATGTGAGCTGCATGAAAAACATCAGTGTGTGGTGGTGGAGTGACTGAGAGAAGCTTGAGTGAATATGGAGCCTTTTTAATAGTACACCGTGGTGAGGAAAGACTGTCAAGACAATTTGAGAAAAAAAAAGCATCTCAAGAGCACAAAAAGTGCCTGTTTTCTCTCTTCTTTTTTTTTTTTGCCTAACCAATGTCCTGATCCAGACATAAACAGACATAATGAGGGAAAGGTGTAAAATGACAGATGGGTTAGACAAGTCATCTGACATGAAAGGCTGAGGTTGGCCTCGTACAGATTAACTGGAATTTAATAAAAGAAATATAACAGCTTTGTTGTTATTTGTTTGTTTGTTTTTGAGAAATATATCCAACATACTCATGTTTGGTCGGTATATGACCAAATCCAAGGACCAAGGATTTCTCAAGCTGGCAACCTAAATGTTGCTGGAAATATCTCCATGGCAACATGGAACGTGGCCAGTGAATCGTCCCTAAATAAAATCTATTTGTTTAACGCTTTAGCACATTGTTTTTCTAACCGTATCCAGATATCCTTTAATGTGTAACAAAGCAGAATACTCTAAGGCAGTTAAGGCAGCAAAATAAAGACAGGCAAAAAAGAAAGAAAGGATGAAAATTCCCTAAGAAAAGCAACACTTTCAAGTGGGCATTGAGTCCTATTCTCCCATGAGTTGAGCATTCATCTTCCTTGCCATTCAAAGCTCCTTAAATGGTCTTTGTATAATAAGCCAACACCACTGAATGCTGTTTACCTGTCACAATTTACTACTAGTGCAGTCTCTGTCTCATTTACTGCCACAGAAGGATAATTGGCAACATGAAGCGTTCCCTTGACATCAGAAAGTGACAGTAAAGGGACACCCCATGGGCTGAAAATTGTCATGAAGGGTTCTTCAGCAAGAATCAGTGTGTAATGACCTGAGAATGAGAATGTGTTGGTGTGTCTGTTTTGCTGTCTTCCTATCTGTCTGTAACCATCTAATGGTCTGCTTCCAGTCTGCATTTTACATTTAGACGATCTGTAATAGTCTGGGTTGGAAGGAAGGTATTTCTCTGACAAGTTGAGATCTGCCAGATCTCTCTAGCTAATAGTGTACGCACACAGCAGCAGAGCTCATACTGACTTTCAGATTAATGTTGCCACAGCACACATGTATTTCAGATTAATAATAGTAGTATATCTTTTTTCACACGCTGTATAAAGCAGACGAATGCAGGATTTAGTTTTGGATTTGAACCTAGAGAAAAGGGCGCCTCATTCAAAGTGAGAAAACCCAACATTGCAGCTGCAGAAGACCAATTAGTGAAAGTATTGGGAGTTGACATAGTGGTGATGGTTATGTTATCCAAGATTAAACAGACAGTAGGGTGAAGAATGCTCACTGTTGAGGAGCTGGACTAATGAAATGCCTGCACCATCTGCCATGCTGTCATTATCTTTTGACTGATCTCATCCAGACTTACCTGCAGGCACACTGAACAGAGTCAAATCTGCTCTCTGTGTGCTAACCAGATATGACAAAAACAAACGATGAATCCTGATAAACGTGCAGAGAAGATTTGCTAACTAGCCACAAAGGGACATAATTAACTGCAGCAGAGGCACCTAAGATGGTAAAACTTAAAACTGAATAAACATGGCTATGAGTCAAATGGTTAAGGTGACCAATCACTACTGCAAAACATTAGCGTTTTAATAAGATGTGATGTGGTAAATCCTGACCATGTCATTCTTTTGTTTGATTCAGATTTGTTTTTATTCGGTGTTCTTATAGTGAGACCCACTTTTCAAAAGATTAAATGTATAACAGTAAAGATGTGCATGATGCAGTGTGATGACTTCTACTCGGAATGCTATGTACCATCACGGAGTTGCCCATTCCCTATCCACTTAAATGATGAACACATTCAGTAGATCATAGCAGCTATATCTCCAGATGACTCAGATACTTTGATGAGTTCAGACAGATGGTAACACCTGCGAGGCTCCAGGCCTGACTGCACCTTCACCTCTCAGCCATCTGAGAGGTCATCGGCCGGAGACCACCAGTCACTGATGTTTCGCCCCTAATCCTGAAACATATCCTACCGGCAGGGCAGTGAAGACGGAAATCTCCCGGTCACTCCCCAAAGCTAGCATTCCTCAGGAGATGCTTGATCTCTATGTCTTGTCCTGCCTCCTCAGCCAGACTCAAAAGCTTGTCTTCTGTGCGTCCTCAGTTCTCTGTTGGCTTTGTGTAGCTCCTTTGTTCTGCAGCTCTAATTCTTTCAGCATTCAAGTAACTGAGCTTCCCTAACAAAAAAACTTTTTGCCAGCCTCCAGTGGGGAGAATCTCATAATCCATCTGTTCTCCCTGCATTCTCCATGCAAATCAATTTACACATAATAAAAGCAAAGGTTTGGTCACTCTTTTTAGCCTGCATCAAAATATCTGTGCCAGAAGAGTTACCTTATAGAAGAGAAGCTCAAATTCAGAACGATCATTACATTGGATTAGGTCTTTACGATTGAATGGACGCTGGAGGGTGGACGGCAGTTTTTCTATTTTGTGAACATGGCAAAGACTTAAGATCATGCCTTTTCTAGTATCCTCTTGGTTTGCATTGCAGGCAGTAGTCAGGTTGATTTTCAGAAGGTGCTTTATTCTGTGAAAGTTGGTTATTTGTCACACATTCTCACTGGCACAGCCTTGGGGACATTGTGTCTCAAAACTTGACAGATTAATTAAGATATATTAAAAAGTAACACCCTACAGGCATGCTGCATAAATGGTATGGCATTGTTATTTGTGTGGTATTCTACTTTTCATCTCTAGCCATGTCATTGAATTGACTTACAACAATGGTAGAAATAGGAGGAAAAGAAAAGCTATTACACTGGCAAATCCCACTGGCAATGAGAAATGAGAAACTGTTGACCTTTTAGTTTTAGCAGGTTTACCCAAAGCACTACACTGACTCTCGGTCATCCAGGTTGTGATCTGAAATGGCGATACCTTTCTAGATGGAAATCGGAACTTCTTCAAGAACCTAGAAAAAGCAAGTAAAGTGGCCTTGAAGAACTTGATAGATAAAAATGATAGAAAATCTATATAGATGCAAATTTTGAAATGAAACCTAAAAAATATTAATGATAATAATAAAAAGGAGCTTATTGAGCTTTATAATAGGAATGAAGACAAAGAACACAGAGCTCAACACTAGGGTCAAAAGTGCTTAAACAAACTACTTTTTGCCTCCCTCTCCCAGGAAAGGCAGAAAAGGCAACCTAAAGAAAAAGCCGTAAATCTGTTAATCAAAGTCACTGTAGATGTGAAATGTCCCTGTCATAAATACTAGATTATTGTGGTGGAGAGCTTTTAGTGGCTCAATGATCATAGCAGCTGAATTGTTTGAAACAGCTAGAAAAGCCTACTCAAACTCAAAAACCTTCATGACAGAGTCATCAAGGAACCTAAACACATTACCCTCAATTAGAAATACCTTGAAATCAGGCTTGAAGAGCCTCACAGGTAAGTGCTTGGTGCTCTTGCCTATTTGAACAAAATACATGGGATCACCCTACTATGGACGCACCACCTGTAGGAGGTATCAGAAAGCGTTTTTGCTCTAGTATAACAGAAATCTTGGTGGCCAGATCCTCATGTGCTTAGTGGGTATTAAGATATTGGAGGATGTGAGCTTAAAAAAATAATAGTGAGTGTACTGGATGAGTGGAAAAAATTAAAAGGACAAATATAATGGCATGGTCTCAAAGCACTGCTCTGGCCCTGAGAGTACAGATGAATAGTGAAAAGAGAAAAGAGAAAAAATAAAAATAAAACATAGGGTGGTTGTGAATCATTTAACAAACCCAGTGACACAGGAAGAAAATGCAGATTCACTCACACAATGAAACTGTGACTCAGATTTGAATAAAGCAGTCTTTTGCTTTATTCATTCAAATCTGCAGATTTATGAAAAGCAAAGTCTTTTGCTTTTCATAAAAAAAAAATAGATTATTCACACTAATTTAAAAAAAAATCTACTTGTGTGTGTCTTTAAAGCGTTGCTCTTTTGAGGTCCATCCAGGGATTTTTGATGATGTTAGTCAGAAGGACTGTGAGTGTGATGGGGGTGGGTGGGTGGGTGGGTGGGAGGGGGTTGTCTGGTGTTTAAATCCCCTCCTATTCCCAACAATATGTTCCCAGGTACCACAGGGAACATGATTGGTCCACTCTAATGTTTAACATTTGGAGAGGTGTTCTTTTCATTATTTTATTATTTTTGCTCACTGCAGATTAAAATTTCAATTTAACTACGTTCCATCCGTCCATCCATCCATCCATCCATCCATCCATCCATCCATCCATCCATCCATCCATCCATCCATCCATCCATCCATCCATCCATCCATCCATCCATTATCTTCACCCACTTATTCCTGGTCAGAGTCACAGGGATCTGCTGGGGTCTATGCCAGTTGTACTTAGGTGAGAGGTGGGCTACAGTCTGAACAGGCCACCAGTCCATCACAAGGCAACACAAACAAGAAGACCATCTTCTTCTTTTCCTTTCAGCTGTTTCTCCAAGGAGTCCCCACAGCAACTCATCCGTCTCTTCATCTAACCCTATCCTCTGCATCCTCTTCTCTCACACAGACCAACCTCATGTCCTCTTTCATTACATCCATATATCCATCCATCCACCCATCCATCCATCCATCCATCCATCCATCCATCCATCCATCCATCCATCCATCCATCCATCCATTATCTTCACCCACTTATTCCTGGTCAGAGTCACAGGGATCTGCTGGGGTCTATGCCAGTTGTACTTAGGTGAGAGGTGGGCTACAGTCTGAACAGGCCACCAGTCCATCACAAGGCAACACAAACAAGAAGACCATCTTCTTCTTTTCCTTTCAGCTGTTTCTCCAAGGAGTCCCCACAGCAACTCATCCGTCTCTTCATCTAACCCTATCCTCTGCATCCTCTTCTCTCACACAGACCAACCTCATGTCCTCTTTCATTACATCCATATATCCATCCATCCACCCATCCATCCATCCATCCATCCATCCATCCATCCATCCATCCATCCATCCATCCATCCATCCATCCATCCATCCATCCATCCATCCATCCATCCACTTGTGCGTAGGAAGGTTTGGGAGGTTCAACCAGTCATTTGTGCACAGTTCTCTGTCTTCCAGAATTTGACCTCTACTATGCTTGATAAAAGCTCTTTGCGTTTGTCAACTTATTTAACAGGTTTTCAAATTAAATTTTGAATGCATTTCCATGAAATCCAGAAAACCAGTTCATAACATTTTCCTTTGTGCTACCATAGAAACTGTTGCCTTTATGAACTTTGAAACACATCCTTCTAATTATTACCCGTGTTTAAATTTGTCAAGTATTTCTGAAGTCTTTTTCATCACATTTTCATAAAATCTGAACCAAACACCCTGCAAACTGTTTTCCCTCATCCCCTGCACAGCACCTTCATTTGTTATGAGGTCAGTTCTCGTGTCCTTAACTGTACCTTTGAGACAGAGTCAAGGAGGTCAGCACTGCTGTAAATGACACAGGCTATCTGTGTCCACCATCTCCACTACGACCCTGCTAAGTCCTCCTCTACCCTATCCAGCTTCTTTCAGCTTCTTTCCTGCCCTTGAGTCCTGCTCAGCTCTGTAGAGATACCGTATTCATTATTTACACACAGTGGCCCACGGCAGGAGCTGACTTCCATCATTTAGATTCCATCTGCGGGCTTTTGCGACAGCCACATTAGTCGACAGTTATATACAGAGAGGGAAAAAAAAGTTGTGATTTAAATGTGTACACAAAAGTTCATGGTAATTACTTCAGCCTTGCACGTTTCTTTTTTTTTCACATATTGTTTGTTTGCTGGAGGCATTACGCTTTCAGACAGCCACACAGATAAAGCTGAAAGGTTGTGAAAACACTTAAGCAGGAACCATTTAACATCCTGTAATGCGCATGAAGATAGTCACTCCACAGTGTATGTTTAATGCAAGACTTGTCCATTAAAGGGACTCTTTCAGACTCTTTGATTTAAAAAAAAAAAATTAAATAAATAAATAAATAAAGTGAAAAGCTAAGCCAATATTTTTGGAATGCTTGAACAAAATTATTTTACTGTCTCAAAAATAAAATACCTTTGAAAAACAAATCTGTGTACATATGTTGTGGGCAGCTCCTGCCAACCTAACTATTAAATAGTAATAATAATATTTTATATTTGTGGACAGCAAAAGTGTAGTTGTGACTTTGTTCTAAGCAAAGTTTCCAGCCTGAAAACTGAGACAAAGAGGTCCATCATGTTAGATGTGTTTCAAATGCTGTCATCTGGTTCTACTGTTGTATTTCACACTGTCAAGCAATGCTTTGAGAAAGTATAAAACTATAAAACCCAGAGCTGCACCATAGCATTTTAAATGTTCGTTACAGTACATTTAGAAAGGGGTTGCCAGGAGAAAGCCTCTTCTCTAGAGCCTCGCAGCATGTCTTAGGGTTTCAAAGTTGTATCTGAATACACAACGCGACTTCTGGAAAAATGCTGGCCATAGTCACACAGATGATGTTTGTGATGACAAAATGCTCAGTGCCATGTTCGGCCAAAACAAAACATCTCACAGCCCAACCATGTCATACTAACCGGCGAGTACAGCGGTAGACGGTTCATAGTCTGGTCTAGTTGTGCAGACAAAGAAGCTGGGTATCTGGCAGGCATTGAGCTGTTCAAAAACTTCATTTTTTATTAAAATATTCTTTTGTCAAAAGAGAGTCCATCTGTCTGACATTTAAAAATGGCTGACAAGACAATGATCCAAAGCCCAGCAGCTTTAGCTTTCGTAAAAAAATAATAACATTGTGTGGTAAGACATCTGCTCTTGCATCATACAATGCTATTCAAAACTTTTAAATCCATTGTTTGTTTGTTTTTTCATCTACACTGTAACTCCTTCTGTGAGAACATCTTTAAGGTCTTTCGGTCTAGTATGCACTGGTTTTTCTTTGTTTTCTCACTAATGCAATTATGAGGCAGTTTTAATCACCCTGGATTAAAAAAAAAGCTTGTAAATGCATTTGCTTAATGAGGACTTTTACATCTAATTACAAACAAAAGGTGCAATATAAAGATCATTTCACATTTAGCTGGTCCTATAGAAAACAAAAAACATTAAATCAATTAGTGGTGACAGTATTTTTATTATTATATTAAAAATCTTAAAAGCCCTTGTGACAGTAAGAGTCTCAGCTGTGATGAGCCGCCAAGTTGAAGTGAACTTTAAGACTTATATGATCAAAGAAGTTTCTACGACTGAGTTTGAGGTGGTAGTTATATTAGAATGTGCTGAGGGTTTCCTATCTGTTCTCACGTTCCCTCCGTCTGTCTCCAGGTGCTGCAGGATGAAGGGTGTGTTACCTGTGCGTGGACTGCAGCCCTTGCTGGCCCTGCTTTTGCTCCAGACTGCCGGATGTGGTAGGTCTACTCTTCACCTGCTATATTTTCTTCAGATTCTCAAACATGAATCCATGGTGGTCTTTTAGGGCTTAAGACAAAATTTCAAAGAACTACTTCTAATAAATAAGCTTTTACTACGAGCCGATCTGTCATAGATCAAACTCTTTGTCACTAATAACAAAAATCACAAGCCGTAGTTTTGGATTTAAAATTTGAAAGAACCACAAGACAATCAAGAATCAAAGCATCATAGGTATGACGATTTATTCATCAGCAGAATATGATAAAGAATTCTTCCAGTTTGTACAATTTAGTTTAAAAGAATGTTGTTTTTTAATCTACTTTTACCATACCATAAGTATGGATATATCAAATGGCAAGACAAGGAATTCAAAAAGAACTGGAGCTGTCACATGATATTTTTGCTTTATAGGAAACTCAGACTGGTAAACAGACTGAATCAGTCTTTTCAGTTTTTTGGGTTTAGACATGTATTCATTTGAAATACCAAATTATAATATTTCTTTCTCCTGAAAAGGGTTCAGTTGCTGGTTGCTGTATGTATGAAGTGGGCAACCATTAGATGTTAGATGTTAAAAATCAGAAATGACATAGACATTTTCTTTAAGTGAATTGTCTTCAGGTAATCACGTCGCTCCAGAATACTTTTATTCTGCTGAGAATCCTCACTGCTAAGCCACTAACCCTGCTCCAGTCTCTTTGAGAAAGACACGGACATAAACACAAATACAAAACCATGAGCAAAACAACCTCAAATATTGTGACAAAAATGTTTTTTCAATCATATTAAACGGTGAATGGATGTTAGTTGTGATGCCCTTCAGCTTTAGTTTTGTCTGCTTAATTATTGTGCACATTTGGAACTAACAGTAAATATCATTATTAAAGGTCACAGTGGCAAAAATATTTTCTATGAAAAATTAAAGAGGTCATTGATCATAAGGTAGAAAAAATATAATTATTGCAGTTTGTGATGCATCTTCAGTGAGATTAACAAATGCATTTATTTTCTAGTGCTGTCGCTTAGAAAATCTCACTTTATACGGCTACAAGGAGATGCACAACCCACTTTTTTCAGTTCTATTTTACTCTAATACATACCTCCTGATAACTAATATTGATTTAGATATATCAAAGGGAGGGTTGTTGTTTTCAAATTGAATATTTGCTATAAAAGTAAAAAGAAAACTATCGATCAAATTAACGTCCATTTTCCAATGATGCTTCTGTTCATCAGTGACACACCTGAACAGGATTATTTCAACTGCAAATAACCAAGAGGTTATCTGATCACTAACTTATGCCAGTGTCATGTTTATTGTTTATCAAAGTTCTCATATCAATAAAAACAAACCAGGGACAAAACTGGCAACAAAACTGGTGACACAGCATGTTTAAAACAACAACTCATGTCACATGTCGAACAACCATGAAGGTTGTTCAACAAGTCAGCGGTGTGAAGGTTTGGAATGAACTCAGCCAAGAACTAATGCAAAATGTCCAAGCATGAGTTTGTTTAAGAAAAGGCTCCGACTGATGATTTTCAACAAGTATGGATGCTGGTATGAATCAATAACAATGAAAAAAAAAAAGAGCAAATCCATCCATTCATTATCTATATCTGCTTACTCCGTCTCCGGGTCACGGGGGTCTGTCGGAGTCTATCTCGACGCATTGCAGGTGAGAGGCAGGGGTCCATCTGGACAGGTCGCCAGTCCATCACAGGGCCACATACAGAAACAAACACTTACACCTACAGGCAATTTAGAATAAACAATTAACCTAGTATGCATGTTTTTGGACTGTGGGAGGAAGCCAGAGTACCCGTAGGGAACCCACGCAAGCACGGGGAGAACATGTAAACTCCACACAGAAAGACCCACCGGGCCGGGAATTGAACCAGGAACCTTCTTGCTCAGCAACAGTGCTAACCACTAAGCCACCGTGCTGCCCTCTTTTATCATTCACAGTGAAATATTTTTTTTGACAGATTCCAAAAGTAAATTGATTGACAATAAAATTGTGTTGGATCACAAAAATGTTAATCAAGTGACAGCAGCATTTGTAAATTCTCCTGAGTCACTGCAGACATTTTCTGTTCCTGCTTACTTACCATATCTAATTTCCTCGTCCAGTTTGATCTGCTTGTAATTACCCCAACAGCTCAAAGACGATGCCGATATTTGATGCAAAGGAAACGAAAGAAGAAAAAAGAGACAGAGCTCATATTTATCCTCTGAGCCATTTCGAATGAAAATGATTTTCATATGTTGCTAAATCTCAGAGATATTTTTATCCTATTAAATTTGCAAAACATTAAACTAAGTTTTGATTCATTCATTTGAAAGACTGCAGTTTAGGCTGAAATCTGGTAATTATGTGTCATCAACTCATCCGAGAATCCAAACTGGAGAGACGACGTTCTGCATTTGTTTGCATGTCCATCTTACTGACCCTAAGCTGTTGATACTGATGAGGGAAAACAGTGTGATGGAAAAACAAGTAACAGGGTAAACAAATAGAAATAGAGATTTTGGTGAAACTCTGGGTCATCTGTCAATTTATGCTGTGGGTACAGATTGGTGACCCTGATGGCCTCCCAATCTGTCTGTTTGGCAGTTTTATCTATCTATTCCAGGGATCTGTGTGGGGAAGGGCAGGCAGTGCGAGTACTCGCATCCCTCAGTGCTTCGGTGCCCTCACTATACTCTCCCTGCACACTCTTGCTGAGTATCAGTGTGCATCTGCATATGTTTGTTCGTATGTAGGACAGATTTAATGCTCCTTCGCTGCTCTCTTTGGCCTCCCCGACCGTCTGCTCCTCTCTGTATTGTATTGTTCCGATTTTCTGTGGAGATACAAGGACGAATCAATGGGCCTGGCACAAGAACCTTTCTGTGACTCAGGGATCCAATTTGCAGTCAAAGAGTTGTTGAAAGTGCAGCCAACTCATCTGTATGTGTCTATGTGTTTGTGTGAAAAGCCTCAAGTTACATCTGCTGGATATTTAGTTAACTTAGTAAGCAATTCAACCAATAAATGCATACAGCCTTATTTTCTACTTGCTTCACCTCTCTGAGAAGAAGACCACTAAAACTCGACCCCTGAATCTTCGCTTGACAATTTAGAAATGGAAAAAGGATGGGATGTGGGAGAGGAGGAAAGATAAGGTGCTGAACTTTTTTATACATGTGTTTGTGTTGATGATAGGATGAGCACGCCTGCAATTTCCCTACCAACCACAACAGTGCTGTGTGGTGTGTATAAAAATGTAAGCATTTTGCCTTACAAGATTACTATATGATGTTTATCTGTATATTGGTCATGGCAGCAGCAGGCTTTACACAAACTCAGAGGGGTTTGTGTAAATGTCAGGAGTCTTCAGTTCTGGTCCCAGAGATCGGTTGTGCTGCATGTTTTAGATGCTTCTCTGCTTTAACACAGATACAAATGACTGCCATTAACAGACTTGTGCAGACCTTGATGACCTGCTGAGCCTGACCATTCATTTGATTTGGGTGTGTTAGAGCGGCGGACCGCGGTTCACATAAACGTACTTTTCATTCTTCGTTGTTGATGACAGTTTAGCTTTATATTGAGGTGTTGCCATGACTTCATTTGACATATGTTCTGTTAGTCTGACAAAAACACTGTGCAAATTGTAAAAAATAGTCAAGAGCTTTTAATTTTTGTAATATTAATTTCAGTGTACCAAATAGGTTGTCAAGGCTAGTTTCATTAGCTCTTTCTTTTCTTTTTTTTAATGATTCTGTTAAACCACAATTCAAAAGCAATGTCTGGTTTTCAGTCATCACTTTTTAGCTGCTTTAGTATTAAATTGTTAATGAATTATGAATGAAGCCACTCAGGACAGGATAAGTGTCATTAGCAGAAGATACATGACAAAGGTTAAAAATTAAAAGTACAAAGTTTGGTTTAGAGCAAATGAAGATTTGAGGTTGAGCACCACAGGCGTGGTAGTTACCGTATCAATGTGGCTTCACGGCTAGAAGGTTCCTGGAGTTGAGTAGAGTTTTTTTTTTTAATGTTCTACCTCTGCTTGATGGGTTTTCTGTGAGTTCCTTGTTTTACTCCCACAGTCCAAAAACATGCATCCTAGACGAACTAGTGATTCTAAGTTGCCCATAGGAGCGAGTGTGAGCATGTTGTTTGTCTATGTAGACCTGCAACCAATTGGCAGCCTGTCCAGGATATACCACAATGTGTTCAGCAGAGATCCAGCAGATGTGAATGCAAATAAAACAACAACAACATGACACTCATCGTGGAACAAGGGCCAAACCTGTCTGCTCTTTCAATATGCAACCTCACAGTGTTTGTTACTGTGGCTTTCTTGTCAAAGTTAACATGGACGTGATGGGGCCAATGCCAGCCTCAACCTTTCTACCCTTTTTCTTTAGGCTATATTGCGACTTTGTTTCAGGGCAGACATACTATTTTCATCTTAATGCTTCCATGTCCCTTGTTTTCTCCATTTATCTTTGTGCATCATCCAATGTCTTGTCAAAAGGATGGATTCCCCCAAACAGCCGATGCGCGTCTTGTACTTCTGTCCTTGAGTTGTTTCAGAGGATAAAATGACCAGGGATCTTTTTTGTTTCTTTTTTGCTACTCTACTTAAATCAACTGGTGTTTTCATCTGTAGTTGAAGGCTTGCTGAGGAAAACAGAGAATGGGAACTCCCCAAAGACAATAAACCTAAAGGACTTTTTTTGTTTCTGACTCCATTAACATTGAGGTTTATAATAATGAAATGATGAAACAGCTAGGTAATGATCTGCAGGCAAGTCAAAGTAGCATTTTAGATCCTCGACTAAATATAGTATAGGCTAAGTAAACCTTGTCCTCTAAAAATTAAAATCCTGAATTGATTTTAGTTTTTAAAGGTGGGTTCTGGTGCTGCGTTCCTGTGTTCAACAAATTGGCTAAAACCTATGTTGTCTGGACTAATCACCTTACATTTATGTTATTGAAGAGTTCAGGTCATGCTGACAAAAGTACTTACAACTGATGCAGAAGCTTAAAAAAAGATCCTAAAGGGGGGTTTCCATGAGCTATCAGGTGTTATTGAAGTATGGACGAACCAATGGCAAGAAGTCTCATCTCTGGGTTGTAGTATGTATTCTTTATGATATAACAGTGGATTTGTACAATAGGCATGAATTCTTGTTGTCAACCATCTCCATCAGTATCCAGGTCAAAACCAACTATCAGAATCATTAAAAAACAAAAAGACCCTCAGAAACTCAAAAGAACCCACGGCAGGTCAACTGTCATCTCTTAACACAGTGATCAACTAATGGTGGGAAGCCTCTATTGGACACCTCATCTGTCATGATTAATGACCTACACAATGTTCTGCACAAACACACTCTTACATAAACTCACAATCAGCTGGCACTCGGGCAGCAGGAGTGGAGTGGCAGCAAATGCAGAAGATACAGTCGATCAGCTCCGCTTGCTCTTGACAGACAGTTGAAGGGTCTGATTTGGACAAACTGATGACAAAGACAAAATACACTTCATCTTCAGAAAACTCACTGCAGACTGCTTCAAAATGAAATGAGGAGAGAGGAAGAAAAAGAGAGAGCAAATGGAATAATGTCCACATTTTGTGTTCCTTTTACTGTACAAATACCTACCTTGTGCCTGTGCCAGCCGCATAAACACTCCCCTACTGTGTTTAATAATTTGCAAGCACCTGTAAAGCGGAGACAGATGGACTGAGGGTGACGTTCGGTTAGAAGCTACTGTGAACCTGCAGAAACGTAGATAAGAAAATTTAAGCTCTCTCTGCAAGCTGCAGGAAGTGGAGGACGTGTCTTCTCACACCCTGCCCTTCTCACCAGTCAGACACACAAACAAAGACACAAAACGAGGTTAATGAAAGATCACCCGTTAACATTTCGCAAAGTCCACCACACCGCCTCGGACTTGACAGAGCTTTATTGAGCACGCATCTTCTTTTTCTCCTTCTTATTGACACTCAGGATTTCATCTCCTTTAAATTATCTTCACAGCCATGTGGGCTGTGTTTAGACAAAACAGCACAAAGACAAATATGAAACATGGACAGACAACCAAACAATAGATGCCTGTGACAATATTTCCATCTAAATGCAGATTTGAGATAGCGGTGCCGCTGGGGTCCTCGCCAGTTTGCATTGATCACATTGGAGGAAGATGCCCGTGTTGATGTTTTTTCATTTTCACTCAGGGTCTTTCAAGATGTTAGTTGGGATTTTCAAAAGGACAATTTGTAATGGACTTTAGTTGACGTATTTGTATAAATTGCATTTCCAATCTGGAAACAGCCATAAACATGTGTTTAATAAAGTGGACAGAAAGAACGAGAAGCTTTAGAAAGATCCATCCATCCATCATCTACACCCGCTTAATCCGTCTCCGGGTCATGGAGGTCTGCCGGAGCCTATCCCGACGCATAGTAGGCTAAAGGCAGGGGTACACCCTGGACAGGTCGCCAGTCCGTCGCAGGGCCACATAGAAAGACAGACAATCATGCACACTCACATTCACACCTACGGGCAATTTAGTGTGATCAATTAACCTACCCTGCATGTTTTTGGACTGTGGGAGGAAGCCGGAGTACCCGGAGAAAACCCACACAAGCACGGGGAGAACATGCAAACTCCACACAGAAAGACCCACCGGGCCGGGAACCGAACCAGGAACCTTTTTGCTGTGAGGCAACAGTGCTAACCACTAAACCACCATGCTGCCGCTTTAGAAAGAGATCCTAACTTATTTCGATTGTAAAGTCGAAATGGCTTCATTTGAAGAATTGTTTTGCTCTTGGTAGCATAAATACAGCAATGCTGCTACAACGGTTCCCATCCAGGTGGAATGTGGCAAGGAACCGGCGAGTAGATGAAACATTATTGATTTCTCTTTGCTGAAGAATAAATTTGCCTGTTTTTGTTCTTGGAAAGCCCTCAGGTCAGAATAGATCAGAAATTGTACTTTGATTGTCTTCTGGGACCGCGCCTTAATCTACTCCTATCTACGTGTGGTTGTGTGTATTTATGTGTGTGTGCGGGAAATGAAAGGGCGCGTGCCTGCGTGTGGTAAACAAAGATGAGTGCAGCATCCTCAAGGGGGACAAAGCAAAGAGAGTGACAGCAGGAAGTTGAATCTGATAGCCTATTCTGAAAGATGTGTTCTCGGAGTGGGTGTGAGTGCGTGCGTGAGCCCGTGTGTGTGTGTTTGTGTGTGTGTGCGCAAGCGTCTCGCTCTTAAAGCACCTCCTGCTGAATCACACCACACCACATCTCTTCTGTTTCCATCATACCTCCCTGACTTCTTTTCCACATCACATCATTCCAATTTCCACCTTACACATATCTGCACAATTTTCCAATTCTTTTGTTTGTTCATGTGTTCATGTATGCTCACAGTCCCGCACGAGTTACACTTGAGAAATATCACACTTGCTTGTATATTTCAGGACATCTGTCCTTTTTTTTCTTTTTTTTTTTCATCTGCCAAAGTTAGAGAAAGGTACATCAGTGCAATAATAAAGTGAAACACATTTATAAAATGATTTATATTTTTTTATTTTTTATATCTCCTCACTGAAGAGATACGTGAAAATGAACGCTCTACACAAACACATTCCTGCAAACGCCATTGTTATTTGTGATATAAAAAAACAATGTATGTTAAAAATTAACACCTTCACCCTTTACAAATACGATGGAAACAAATCAGAAAGTGTTCAAATCTGACTCCACAACCTTTAAGTCATAATTTGCGGAAACCCATTTCGATTTTATTGCACTAGTCCATGCTTCCGTGTAAGAGTACATTTTTCCTTCCATATTTCTTCTCTCTTACTTGAAAAAGTGAAATAGATATATCACATTTTAAGGACTCTCCCTTGATTGCACTGCTCACATTTTGCTGCAATGTCCTGCTTTACTCCTCCTCCTGTACTCCATCACTTGCCTTTGGCCAGCTTCACTCGTGGTGTTGCATTTATGTTAAGTGATAAACGTGCAATAAAGCATGCTGATCAGTGTGAGACAGGTTTCTCCTTTGCTTCCCATGAATTTGGCGTTGTACTTCATGACTTATAGGATAGTTTTGTTGCAGGTATTTTGCCCCGCCCCTCATGATTAAACTGCTCCATCTGTCTCAGGTTTGAAGGGCGCCACCTCCAGACTGAGTGTTTCAGCCCTTTCCTCTGTTGTTCAGTGAGATTTAGATCAAGGGTCAAAGGAGGCAACTTCAGAATAGGCTGATGTTTTGTTCTTAGCCATTCTTGGGTGTTTCCAGGTGTGGTTTTGGTCATTACGTTCTTGGAGGACCAATAACCGGTGACTGTGACCAAGTTTTCTGACACTGCAGCACATTTTGTTCAAAATGCCATGACAGTCTTGAGATTTTATTGTACCTGCACAGATTTAAGATGCAGTAAAGCAGCCCCAGAACATAACCAAGCCTCCTCCATGTTTCACATTGAATACAATGTTCTTTTATTTTTTAATGCTTCATTTTTGCGTGTGTGAACATAGAGCTGATATGACTTGCCAAAAAGCCACAGTTTTGTCTCTTTGTGGCTGCTCAATATAACACGTTTGCTTTTTTATGATTTGCTTTCAACAATTGAGTCCTCCTCAGTCGTTCACTGTCCACCAGTTAAAAGTGTGATGGACGGTGTGATCTGACACTAATGTACCTTGACCTTGGACTTCACCTTGAATCGCTTTAGAAGTTGTTCTGGGTTCTTTGGTTACCGTTCATATAATCCATCTCTTCAATTTGTCATCAATTTCCCTCTTGCAGCCAAGTCCAGGCAGGTTGGCTACAGTCCAGTAGCCCCTAAACCTCTGATTAAAATTTACAACCGTGGTCACATGAACAGCACGCTGCTTGCAGATGGCCTTTTAGCCTTTACCTTGAACATGTTTGTCCGTAATGTTCTTTCTGATCTCCTTAGAGAACTCTCCTTTGCTTTCTTCATTGTGGTGAACACCATGATACCAAACAACAAAATAATGATTTTAAACCCTTAAATAGTCAGACTCACAGATAGATTCAAAGATTGAAATCACTTGTGCTGCTAATTGCAGAACACACTTTAGTTTACCATGTAACTATGGTCAAATTGTTATTTTCTGTGGATTTTCTTTCTTTAATCAAAGGTACCAACACATTAATCCCTGTGTGTAGAATCAGCCAGACACACTTTATTTGACTGTTTTAGTATTCTGAAGTTGAAGGGTGTGTAGACTTTTGGAAACAAATGTTTGCATGTTTACTTTCACTTTAAACTTTCTTTTTACTCTTTTTTACTTTTGTACTTCACTTAGTTCTTTCTGATTGATTTGGTTATACTGTGATTGGTTCATAGACAATAACTATTAACTAACTTAATCCTCCTTATAGCCCAAATTTTCAGAGCAACTCAGTTTCACAAAGAGAATAATGTTTAACATTTCAACATTACTGATATACTGTGTTTAAAGTTAGACCGGTAAGACTCTGTTTGGAGTTGCGTTTTGTGGTAAAATTTGTCTTCATGTTACCATTTTGATGTTTCCAGTGAAAAAACAATGTTAGGTCAGGTAGAGGCTTTCTACAAAATTGCAGAGTTCATGCGAGTGCGATCCAAAAGTAGTGCATATTATATATGACCTGATATTCCTTTGTCAATTTAAGCTGGAAGAATGGGTCAATATATGGACTGGTACATTAAAAAGAAGACGAGGCAGCTCTAGCGTTCGTGGATTGTAGCAGCCCTCCGCTGCCAGCTAGAATAGGCAAAGTCGTCAACACAGATATACATTGCTGTCTGGTGGTTGAAATTGTGGATTTCTTTGTTAGATACAGTCATTAGTAACACCAAACTTAGAAAACCATATCAGTAAGTGTTCACAGGATTCCCACGTGTACCAGCTGTGTTTACCCATGTTGGTGGACCTGTGAACTCACGACTTCTTTGAGTTCTTTGGTTTGGCATCTCCACTCTGCAGTTCATACAGTGTTTTCATGTTTTTTAAATGTTTTTATCACAAATATTTCTATATTGTTAAGACATAAAACATGATTATTCGTCTGGCTAAAAGTGGGTTGGGAGAATGGGAGAGATCCTGTATGGGTGGTCTGGTCATTGTAATTACCATGCAGAAGTGTACTGGTTCTTACGATGTACTGGTTCAACTGATCATTAAATTGTTCAGTGGTTAATAATAAAATAAATAGTAATTTGGTATTTATTTGTATATTATGTATTGCCTTTAGGTCACTATTATTATTATAACTTCTACCACAGTAAAGGTTTTGTCCAGGTTTATAATACAGCCAAGCATCTTTATGAAATAATGATAACCTCAGTCGCCCACGGCAACATGAGCTTTGCCAGTGCAATACTGGCGAGGGTATTAGCTAGTTATTGTTATAATGGGCAGAGTAATGACTGTTTAAGGGAAACTAACCAAGAAGAAACATAAAAAATAATGCTGAATTGCTTCCATTATGATGGTTTGCTAAGTGGCCTAAACATTCAGTTGGAATTTAAGTGCCATCATCATTTTAGTATGCTGCTTGCACGCACACATCCACACATCCACACATCCACACATGGTGAGAGGCTACCTCCCTCTTCCCTCCCTGCCATCATGAAGTCACTTTTTGCAGATTAAGGCTCTGCTGCTCGTCCTTCTTCTTCCTGTCACTCTGACAAATGCCTGGCATTTGCTTCTGGCAAATGATTGGTTTTTGTATAGAAGATTAACCAACGGGCGACTGTCTCTGAATGATGGGCCGCCAGTCAATAAGAAACGAAGAAGAAAATAAAACGACAACAGCAACACTGAACCGGCCCACAAAACTGTCGGCCAATTGCTAGTCTACCCTGGTTTCATCTTTCTTCACATCTGTCACTATCAGTAAATGATTCAGATCCATAATGTAATCCTCTGTTCTTTCAGGAACTCTAATAATTTCAAGGTGTTTTTTTTTTTTTTTTGCAAAAGCCAAAACAAACACTATGGTCTCCTTGATGAGGACGTTCATTGCTGGTGACCTACACAGCTTAGCCTGTTTGTTTCTCGCCTCTCCATTTATCTCTTCTAATGCTTCTGCTTTTGAAAGTTTGTCATTCAATTTTCACAGGTCGCATCACTTGATGGGCTGAACTCCTCTTGGGTGTGAAATGAGAGGCCATTTTAGCACATAATCCCGTTTGATATTGCCAGGCAGAGACGTATAGATCATTTGGGGTGGGAGTTATAAGTATCACTTGTTTAACTGATGTCACTGGGAGAGTGGATGCTGGTGTGTGTATGCAATTGTAGGGAAGGGAAAATGTCACGGCAGGGCTGAAGTTAAGCTACAGGGGAAGAAGAACTCAGCCTCTTAGCTTATGCGGCGGTAAGAATGAGTAATGATAGGTAGTTGTGTATTTTTATTTTTATTTATTTTGTTCTTGGTGCATGTTTTCAAAGGGCCAACTGGCCAACCAGAAAGGACTAACGTATGGACTGGTCAAAGTTCTGTAGTTAAAGTTCTGTAGTTTATGTTTCCTGAATAAAGAATAAGAAATGAAATGTAAAACACACACACACACACACACACACGCACGCACGCACGCACGCACGCACGCACGCACGCACGCACGCACGCACGCACGCACGCACGCACGCACGCACGCACACACATGCACACACACTCTTACAAAGCAGTGAGGCTTAGTTGACTGGCAAAAAATGGAGCAACTGGTTCAAAGGTGAATTTTTTTTTTTTTTTTTTTTTTTTTTTTTTTTTTTCAAAGGTGAATTTTAATCTTGGAGTGAGTTAATATTTCTCTGCATGGCTCTTTACATACATAAAAATATCATTCAAATCTGAACACGAAGACGATGTGTTCATACAAAAGCCTAAGGACAAAGCAAGAACAAGATGTTAAATAAATAATTAAAGAAATGTTGCAGAATGAAAGAACTAAGTGGAAATTGAGATCTGAAGGATGGCAAGTGGTCCTAGTCTGCCAGGGGAAAGTGGCAAGAGAGACTGGCAGGGCATAGATGACAGAGCAGGGAGAGGAGGAAAGATGAGGAGCCTCAGCAGCTCAAACTGGTTTGCTTCTGATTGCTGATTAAAGATACATAATCTTATTACATGTGTGCAGGCTGCACCTTTTTGCATCGTTTGTTTTAAAGAAGACAAAACAGAAATGGTGTTTAGCTTTTACGTATTCACACTGAGATTTCTGCATAACCAAACATTTAACAGGAAAATGCGAAACCACAACCCAAATAACCTGGTCATTGATAACTGATGTGAATGTGATATGATGTGACTATGGGTGTATGCTTGATTTATGCACCTGAACAGTTGTAACACTGACAATAATGAAAAGAAATCAACAGGCCTATTTTCTCCAGCACACTGGTCAAATGGTGTTGGTGTAACATTAAAAAATAGTCCTGACTTAGGAAAGACATTTAAAAAGACACCATCTAACATTTTTAACAATACATGTGCATCTCCAATCCAACGGTTTTCTCATAACTGTTACACACAAATGTCAAATAGCTTTTGTATCTTAGAACTAAAATATATAAATAACACTAAAATGTTGGTCAAAAACTAGTGAAGAAAAATAGAGAAGCCCAGAGGCAAGAAACCTCCATAAAGACCACATTTAGGAGCATGGATGTCCATTCTGTACAATAGCAACTCTCAAAAATAAATAAAAAGTCCTTTGTGCAGAAGCACTATATGCAGCCCAAGATGATAAAAGCTGTGTCAGTCAGCTTCTGTATAATAATAATTCCCCTGGGAGTAAACCAGCTGTCAACGATATTGCCCGTGTTATGCAAAGAGACAGAGATCTATACATTCTGAGAGCCAGAGCCGGACTGGGACCGTCTGAAGTAGAACTGCGGTTCAGCGCAGGGAGTGAACATGGATGAGGTTCTTTTTATTAAGACATATTGACACTACAGTGGGATTTCTGAATCAAATTGACTTGCAGAGCATAAATAATAAATAAAGTCCTGTCTTTGTTTGGAAAAAAAAATCTATCTTAGTAAACTTAGTAGCTGCAAAAAAGACAAAAGTATTTGGACCCTTCTGGGGTGCTGTGTAACCAGGCAATGAGGGACAAAGGTTACAAAAGAAATGCCTTCAAAAACACAATCTCTGTACTGCATAGACGATGGAACTGAGCAGTACAACCGAGGACGGCTGCCTGCTGCCTTCTGTTATTGTTGCATGCTGCTGATTGTGCAGTTGTAGTGTTTGGAGCTTTTTTTTTTTTTTTTTCTTTTGCAAAATCAGTATATACTATAAATACTGTATGTGCCGTCAACAATGGCCCTTGTTCATTATACACAAATGAAAATGTAGTTATGATGAATGGCCTTGCGCTTATGTAGCACCGTTTTAATTGTATTTAGGTTCTGCAAAGCAATTTACATAGTGTAAGACTGCACACTAGAACTCCAGTGGACAAAGTTTCAGTCAGACATACCGATAGCACAGTAGACTATATTTAACAAACTGTTTATATGAATGTGCTGACGTGTTCTCATTTGTGCTTTTATTGTTTGTCATGTCCGTCTTACTGCAGTGTTCGTGTGCTAATGTTATCAGTGGAAATGTTATCAGTTATAAGCAGGTATTTGGTCAAAAACAAATTATTTGATAAGCTCCCCCTCCCCCACTTTTACTTGATTATGGTGCTTATAAATTTACCATTGTATCTTGAGGGGGGAGAAGTCTGTAGCCTGCCTGCTGATGTTAACTTCGTTGTGATGAGAGAAGAAGTTAGAGTAACGTTTTAGCAGTAATCTGTCAAATTGCAGATAAGGCACATATGTCTGGACCACAGTGGCAGACGGAGCAAAACATCTGCTGCAAGGAGTGTGGCTAATAACGCACTCACTTATTGGATATGCTTTTATAGCTGCAAGGCTTTGGCACAAATTAGATCAAAACCACTGATTTGCTTCTGCTTTGTTCTTAGAAGTGAGAGAAAAGGGAACGGCAACTAACAAAGAATTTACATGATGTTTCAGGGTTCACAGGTGGCTGATTCCTACGCTGCTTACGGGACAGACGTTAGGAGATATAGCTTAGAGATTACAGGCTGCATGACTGTTTCATAACTTGTTTTCCTCTGTGTTGTAAATAAACTACCTCAAGCAAGCGAGGTGGCACAGATTGGTAGATAATGATAGTGCATGATAAGTATGGTGTGAGGGGGGTAAAATAAGTTGGCTGTGAGCAAACATAACGATATAAAAGCAGCAGAACTTTGTAGTATATTGTTGTAGTAAAAGCATGTGTTTTTCTCATAATCACAATTCTCTATACTTACAATTTTGATGAAAATACTCTTTTTATCTTTGTTGCGTTAGTGGCGCTCTAAGCTGCAAAGAATTCTTTGATTTTGGCTTTCACTGCCAGAACATCTCATAATGCACATCCCGGGTTGTTGTATGGTACATAAAAGTCTATTTGATGACTTCTCTACATGGTCTAGACCTGCGTTGCACTGTCAGCAAGCACAATAACAATCTACTGGATCAAAGGCAAATAATCAGATACACACGGATGGGAAAAAAGAACCTGGAAGGAAAGGACGTTTTCATCTGCAAAAATCAATTAAACCTCTTTGATAAAATGACAGGCATCATTCTTTTATTTCAAAGGCAGGATTGGCTAATTCCTCCTGTCCTCTCCTCTCAGGTCTAACCCATGCTGACGCTGTGGTAAATATGCGGAAGGTGACCCATCAGACCATCAGTGAGGAGCTATCGAAAACCGTTCTGCTCCCTTGTCTCTTCACCCTCCGGCCCAGTGCCACTTCATCCCACGAACCTCCGAGAATCAAATGGACCAAAGTTTGGGGCCAGAGAGGATCCGACGGTCTGCAGAAGGAACAGTCAGTGCTCGTGGCCAAAGACAATATTGTCAAGGTGGAGTAACAGCTAAAGCAAACCATTCCTAAATGTGTTTGTGAACTATTACTAAATCTGCTGGGTTTTGATTGTTTTCCTCCACCACCTTCATCTTGTGTTTGGTTTCTTTCTTCATCATCACCCCTTGTTTATAGGTGAAGAAGGCGTTCCAAGGTCGTGTATCGCTGCCCGGTTACAATAAGAATCGCTACAATGCCAGTCTCGCTCTGAGCGGACTACGGTCTAGTGACTCTGGCCTGTACCGCTGCGAAGTCGTGGTGGGCATCAATGACGAGCAGGACACAGTTCCACTGGAGGTCACAGGTGAATGTGATGCAGATTCTCACTGTGGCATATATATATATATATATATATATATATATATATATATATATATATATATATATATATATATGAATATGAATAGCTATGGATGTAACTGAATAAGGTTTCCAAATTTAATGTATGGCCATTTCATACTCACGGTTCGTGTAAAAGAAGTAGTTGTTGCCATCAGCAACTGGTGCATTTTCATTTTAGAATTTGGCATTTGGCCGTCACCGTTTCAAATTTTTTTGACCAAGAAGAAATATTCTTTAATAACTTCAGCAAAATAGATGGTGAGCATTGTTTTGCCTATTCAAGAGATAAAAAGTAAACAAAACTAAAATAAAAACAGCACACTGCTTGTCAGTAACCTTCTCTGATTCCCATGGTTGCCCATTAAGCAACCCCCCCCGGTTTTTGACAAACACCTACTGAAAAGTGTAATTATTTCCATCAGCACAACCAGCACACTAATAGAAATGAGTGAAATCAGCCAATGAAGCTAATGACAATATAATGACTTGCAAAGAAATGTTTTAGCTTAGTATTTAATAAAAGGAGCTTACACGTTTTTGAGTGGGAGACGATTGGATCCAAGGACTATTTAAGGGCAAGCAATTAAGAGAGTTTGCAGCAGTTAAGACTCCTGAGACTGGCCAGTATAATATCCTTGTGTCACATAATGTAATCTGGGTTTTGCCAAACTTTCAAAGACCCACTGAGGCTTTGTTTGTCACTGTCAAAAGGATTTTTCCTCCTGACTTCATTAAATATCACTCAGACATGTTCGTGATCAATAGAAACATCTCCAGTGTGGAGAGATACTGATTTACAACAGTGGCAACTGTATTGATTATTTATGCTTACAAGTCAGTCTGGATTGTGGCATATGTCAAAACGGATTGTCATATAAAGGATTTAACTGCTCTAAAATAAATAACTTTTTTTTTTTTTTGCCAGGCTGTCGTTACTGTATAAATAAGCAGTCAGCATCATTTTGAGGTATTTCCACCTTGCAAATATATTGGAAAATTATGTACTTATATAGAAGAATTGAAGTTGCCAAATGCTCTAAATGTAACAAAACTAACCTTGAATTTGGCTCCGTGCAGTTTATAACACCAGGTCACAGCTCTTAAAACGTTCACTTGAACTGACACAAAAGGAAATTTGCAATTTTTAACACAGCAGGCCCCCTGAAGATGTGAAGGTTTTGTTACTTTTAGGACACTGTCCAAGGTTTACTCTTGTTTGGTCTCCTGCTCGGTGACTCTCATTTTTCCTCTCGCGTTATTACTTTTTGAGTCTCATAGTCTCGTCTGCTGTGATGCGCCCTGTAACGTAGTGCTGTAGTTGCTTCAAGACACAGGGACGGGTCTAAACCTGGGTCTAAAGTTATTCTGGGTAGTTGTTGACAACAGTAGGACTGTGAGACTGGGAGGGATAGACAACAACTAACTGACTATCCCTTCAAATGAAACTGAAGCTGAGATTTTAACTTGATTAAGCTATTTTGTGCTTCATTAATGATGGTCTGTTTTAACCCCGTTCAGTCTCTTACACTTAAACAGAGTCCTGTTGAGTCTAGGGAGTGGTGGCCTAGTGGTTACAGCGGTGGGCTTGGGCGTGGAGGACCCAGGCTGGCCACAATGGTAAATCACTGGGGGCCCCTGAGCAAGGCCCTTAACTCCCAATTGCTCCCCGGGGCGCTGGTTCTAGCAGCCCCACTGCTCACTAGTGAAACTAGTTGATGGGTTAAAAGCGGAGGTCCAATTTGGGTGTGTATCGTACATACGTGGTGTGCACGATGTCCATACTGACAAGAATGATCATAAAAAAAAAAAAAACAATTTCATTGTATTGTTATACAATTCAATTGTATAACAATTGAAGTCCAGTATTTATGTTTATTTAACATCAGTTCCTAACAAGTTGAGCGCAACAAATCACAATCAAGCTCCACAGTTGAACCCCCCTTACAAATATGGAATAAGATATCAGCGTGAGGAGACGTGTCCACGAGTCTGAGCCAATAAAACCAAGACGGGCAATAAGCCCAAACAACACCTAATCTGCTGTCTCACATCTGACCTATTCAAATGTATTCTCTATTTATTCATTTTTAGTAAAGTTTTGGTTTGGTTATAAATGACTGCATTCAATTTGTGATGTCTGGGATTTTCCAAACAAAGAAATGAAGTTAAAATTGTACTTTTGTTCAGAATTTGGTCAGTCTGACAATCGAAATAATGACAACGACGTGTCATTGTCAGTGAGATAAGGCTTCAAAAAGGCAATGTGACAGTAGCTATTTATATTTTATATGATGTCTTAGATACAGTTTGAGTTGTAACTTCCGCCATCAAATGTCATTCTGTAATGTACGATGTAATGTACATTTTCACCTCTACAGTATATTATTTGACAGAGTTCCTGCTGCTGTCGTTGGCTGTGCTTTCCAGCTTTGCCATAATAAATTATAAAACCCAGTTTTCCTCGTCAGGCTAATACAGTCATTGCAGTCAAGGTTGTTTCCTGTCCATGTTTGATGTATCATGATGAGGAAAGGTAAAGGAACCTGAACACATTAAAGATAATTAACTGGGCCTATTCAAGAGCGGTTCATGCAGTGAACGCCAAATGAAACCAGCAACTAAAAGGACAGAACCTGTTGGACATCGTCTGTATCTAATACTCCAGTACTGGTGGAAATACAGACTACCTACTGCAACTGACAGGCACAATTACAATGTATTTTAGCTTTAATGCAGCCATCAAATTCTTTCCAGGTCGCTCACTATTTTTAACGATGAGCTATTATATCACAGCCGCTGGACCCCATGTTGTCATCTGCCACAAAGACTGTTTGCGTTACTGTGACGAACAGCTGCTCTAAAAGCACAGCAGACTCATTGTTTTTCAAAGAAGCGGCATACTACAGTGGCTATGTTATCTCCTTTTGAGACTAACACCAAATAATTCCCGTATGTGCCAGAACAGTATTTCAACAGGGTTCGTATCTCTTTTTCCTCAAATGAGCAGAACGACTCATTTCTCGCCTTTGGATTTAGGATGGAAACCCTTGCTAATATGCTTTGGGGACCTCGTGTCCTGCTCCTCTTGGCCGATCAATGCAATGAAAAACGCTTCTTCATGGAGAAAGCAATTATCAAGCTAGTGAGGAGTAGCCATCTCCAGGGCTTAGTCTTAATTGGCAGTCTCGCTACGAGGCAGATCACAGCTGTTCCCACTAATTCTACTCAATGCTCCACGTGTTAATAAGCAAGTATTGATACTGCTAAGCTGTATCAATACTTGTATTAATCCACACACCTCTTTTCATAGACATTAGTGGAGGTCTAACCCTCAGTGACATGTCATTCATCTCCTGCCAACTGTTTTTCTCTCATATGCTGCCTCCACCGTCCTTGCTGTTTGAGTCCTCCTCCTTTCTCTTTTTGTTCTTACTGGAAATCAGCATATCTAACTTAAAGGCCATCACTGTTAAGTGTCTGATTATGCTTATTATTGTGGCTTCTTGTCTGACATTTTAATCCTAATGTCATAAACTGATGAGACTAAGAAATAGTTCATTTGGACCTATGGGGGAAAGATTATGCTACAGCTATTCTCGTGTAAGGAGAGAATTACTTCTAAGCGAGGAAAATAATAATAAAATCCCACACCAGCATGTAATTGGTTCACCTTTATGTTTAGTTACAGTAAATATTTGCCCTGACATTGTTTCAAAAACCTTCTGCAATGTGACAACTTTAATTTGAGTCCAAATGCATTTATTTATTTATTTATTTATTTATTTATTTATTTATTTATTTATTTATTTATTTATTTACTTACTTACTTACTTACTTACTTACTTACTTACTTACTTACTTACTTACTTACTTACTTACTTACTTGCCAACATCTTGTGCAGATGATTGGAGCATTGGTTGGCATCCCAAAGTTCCTTAACAGTATTAAGTTCTGGCTTCTGTGGAGGCCAAGTCATGTGCAGAAATGATGTTTCACCTCATGAACCACTCTCACATAATTTACCTTGGATGAATTGTGACATAACATTACCATGCTATCAGGAAATAAAAAAATATTGATGGAAACGTCAGCTGACCTCATTTATTAAAGACAGTTTTGATGAATCTAGACCTGACGACTGAAGCGACCCCATATCATAATACTGCCACCGCAGGACTGGACATTCAGCGCTGGTAATGATGAGTGTGTCACATCAACCTTCGACTGTTCTTGCCTTAAAGCATCCAACACTCTGGAGTAACATAAATCTGGAGTGAAAAGACCACATAGAATTTTATATTTATATATAGCTTGGTCTTTATGTGCCCTAACAAGTTCAATCTTTCTCTTTCATAAGGCTACACAGATCCTCAGTCATAGTACTTTGAGTTGTTGTCGATATTTCATACTTTCACTATTGAACGTTGCCCTGAGTTGTACTGTTGATCTCCTTCAATTAGACTCCACCAAGTGTTCAAATAATATTCGATCGCCATCATTCAAAATGTTTCTGACCATGTTTTTTTCCTCAGAGAAGATGGTTCCCCATCATCCTTCCAGGTTTTAATATTCCATCTTCAATTTTATTTTCTAATTTTTTCTAACTGCAGCACCTAAACACAAGTGGAAACATTTGTCAGTGACAGAGTTTTAATGGTGCTTTTAAAAACATTTGAGTAGAGCCATTGCTACCTGTTTGAATAACATTTAACTCTACACTTTGCCTTGTATCAAGGATACCAACTCCTAACTCCACTCACTGCTACTATGAGGACATCCTACGCTCATCTATTGTACCTCTTTGCCCCTCTCCCTGAAGACTGTGGAGAAATGTGTGAAGATACAGAGGGTAAAAATAGATATGAGGTATTGGGCATTCAACCCTCATGTGGAATGGAAGCGAGTTTCCCATCGTGCATGGAAACGTATTTGTCTCCTTGACTTACGCCTCAGACAGCAAGCCAGCATCTCTGTTTGGACAAAGTCCCGCAGCCTCAGAGGAGAGGGACAGGAAGTTGAAAAATAACCAGAAGAGAAAAGGAAAAAAAGCAGGGACAATTTATGTTTCATATAACTAAGAGGAGGAGAAAATGAAGGCAATAACCAAATGGCAGAATGGACTGCGGGGATTAAGGGACCGGTGTGCATTCGTGCATGAGAATGCCATTGCAAAACACATTTCCACTTGCTTTCTGCACCCAAAGCCGAGAGTCTTCAATTGGCCGCACACGCATCTATCTCAGAGGAAATTGTGTCACTCTTCCAGACAAACTCAGAGAAGTAACTATGTTAACGGCGAGATAGCAAGACGCTTACATGTCACTGGATCCCCTTCAGGAGCTTGTTGAAAAGAGGAGCGACTGGGAGCTGGATGGACATGTCTGATGCAGTCCGACTCCCTTATAAGTCGAATAGCCACGATGTCTACTGGGATTCATGGGCTTGTCCTCCTGTCAATAACTGAATCAAAGCCAGAACTTCGCTATTCCACTGACTCTGTTGCATAACAGAGCACAAAGAGCTCAGAGAAGTAAGAGCATCTCCAAAGTAATAAGATAATTTACGTTTTAATAACTTTCTTATATTTTAAATGGCACAAATGCTGTGGACCTGACTGGCTGCCATCCCACAATTATCGGTTAATGGCATTTCTCTGGAAGGAGAATTTAATGCTTATTCTGGTCATTTGGATTCAGACCTGATGTTCTGAAACTCTGCACTGTGAGAAGCCAGTCGTTTTGAGGGCCGGCTTCTTCCGTGTCATTTCGTCAATGAAACAGAATGTGTTGTCTCGTCAAATTTCTCTGTCATGTTTTTCTGTGTTCATGATTTGTTAATACACGCTGAAACTGCACTGCTGGCTGCATGAACAAATCCCTCTTCACTCTGAGTGCGTGTGTAACACATTGAAGACACAAATTTGGCTTTGTTTGGTTGTATTTACAACCGCTAACATTGCAACAAGTACCAGAGCTTCAGAGGAACATTTTACAAAGTCATACTTTAGTTGTATCAGCTATAAAACTACCAAATTTTGACTGAATAGAGGATAAATAGGCTTTCACAGATTAAGATGTGACATCTGATGTGGTCATAGTTTCGGTGATTCAGTATGTGTGTCTGTTTTTGAATAGGTTCTTGCTCTGTTTCTTTGTCATCATTCTTTATCATTCCATCATGGTCTAAGAGGTCGGTGGAGTGCAGCAGTTTCACTGCTCTGTCGACATTTAATGGAACATAATGAACATCCTCACTATTTGTCATACAGTCCACTCTATCCAAGGGCAGCATTTCCTTTCTCTAACAAAGAGCCACCTGACCGTTTGATGCAAATGAGAATCACGCATGCAGGTTGCAGAATCTTCACAGATGGAACGATGCCTCCACATGACGAGGATGTCTGGAGGGCTTTGTTTTTGTGCAGATCTGAGCATGTATCTGCTCTTGTTTTAATGTCTTGAGTTTGCTGATCATAAATAGATCTATGATTTAAAGGTTACAGGTCATAAAATGATGAGCATCCTCCTTCCTTGTCATCATGTTTTCTGTTTCTGCTTCAGGCGTGGTGTTCCACTACCGAGCCCCTCATGACCGCTACGCCTTGTCCTTCGCTGATGCCAAGAGGGTGTGCGTCGAGAATTCAGCAGTTATTGCAACACCGGGTCAGCTACAGGCAACCTTTGCCGATGGCTATGACAACTGTGACGCTGGCTGGCTGGCTGACCAGACTGTACGGTAAGTAACAAGCAGCCCTCACTGTCACCAGGTTATTGGTTTTACACAACACAGCGGGCTCCATTCATGAAATCTTTGTAAATGTGTAAGTAGATTTGCACATAAATTGCATCCCTACTAAAAACCTACTTGAGAAATTCACAAACGCAGCATAAAACTTGGTTTTGATTTCAAGAAAGCGAATTTCATGATTACCAGTTGATAACAGATTCACGGCGCCTCCCGTCGCTCATTAAGTAGCTTAAATCTCCAACGAGGAACCACCAAATAAGGGGCTGTAAAGGTGTGACAAGTAATATTTATACTTATTCACACAAGCTCTAGTCACAGGCAGATGTTCCTGGTACCTATGAAAATCTGAATTACTAACAAACCCACAGATTTCACACAGTGGGCAATTTGTTCTGCTCACATTCACAAATCAGGCCCAGTGTCTTTGAAATCATCGTCATTGCCAAGTGTGATATGTCATCATTGTAACAAGGAAAGAAAAAAAAAGGAAAACTGATTAAATGAAATATTTTTGTGTGGCAGAAAACACTGATTAGCCTCTTGGTCGGAGTTGTTTCACTGACAAAAGAGTTACTGGAAGTGCTACGAAAGTTAAGACGCGTTCACATAATAATGAAAACATGTGCAAGAAATGCAACTTTGGTCTTAAGAGAAAGTCTCTGCGACGGCTTTCTCGTGCCATCTGGTTAAAACTTTACCAGAAACTCGGGTTAAGTCTATTGTCATGTGTGTGCATGTACATAGATATGTATATATAGATAGGTGTGTGCACATAGATTTGTTTATTTTGTGTACATAAATTGATAACAGATTAATTTATTTATATAGATTTATTTATGAGGCGTCTGTATGTTCAAATTTGTGTGTATGCACATGTATATATATATATGTATATTTATTTATAGATTTATATTAGTGTTAACGTTGTTATGCTTTATGCAATGGTTTTGACATGGCTGGAATGAATCAATAAAAATGAAAAGTAAAAGGTTTTACATTCAGCAGATTAGTTTGTGACAGGTGAGGGTGTCAGGATTCGGTATAAAACAAGAATCCAGCAAAGTTATTAGTATTTTGAATCATTTAGAAGATAGAAAAATAAGAGGAGGAGGTCATGATTCAGGTCAGTGTAATCTGCTGGTGGTCAAAGACGTGGTCCAGGCCAGATAAGACAAACGCAAACTATTTTAAGGCTGGCAGAGATTTGTTTTTTTTTTTTTGTGAAAGCATCTTATGGGATTTTAACACAGAAAAGTTGATGAACATAAATTTAAAGTATGGTTAGTATCATTTTTATCCCCTCGGAGTTTTAATGAATATAAACCTGTTCCCCATATTTGGACCTAATTTCTTGTTTGCCAAATGATATGCACCCTTGGAGCTGTGTGCCAAGTGGCCACCTTCATTATTTCTCTTTCTTCCTTCGTCCTGCTCTTCTGTTGTTTTACACTTGGGACCTATCACACTGGTCCAGATCCAGGAGGCTCTGACAGCACATCACCCAAGAGGGAAATGTCCAATTAATTCAAGGAGAAAAATACAGACATCAGCCAATGTTTCATCAGCCACCAAGCAGAGAGAAAGCAGAAACATCCAGGGACACAAAAGGACTTAGTTCTCTTGTTATACTCTGTGCAAAGCTGCTTATTATGTAAGAGGAAAACTGTAGGTTTGTGGCTGTGTGCAGGTGTGTGCGTTTTTTTGCAAGTATATTTGATTGTGTGCACTTTTTTTTTCAAGTCTCTGTATACCTAGCACAATCTTTTAATCTCCTTGCCTGTACCCCTGTGCTGCTGGAATCAATGCTCTTGTGGAATAATTGCTCAGGTGGAGCCAAAATATAGATTGAAGTTTTCTCACCCCCACAGCCATGCTAGAGTAGCCACTGAAGGAACCCCTGATTCCTTTAACCTCTCCTTGACTTCTTGCCTCCACATCTCTCTCCCTTTTTCTCTCGCTCTCTTTTTCTGTCTCCCCAGAAACTTGAGCATCACTGTCGCCCTTATCGTACCAGAGCATTAAACACATTTTTTTTCATAATTTGGATAATTATGCCTCAAAAGCCTCACTTTGGGGGGAGGCGTTTAAAAAATAAAGATGATATGACAACCGAATGGCTGTCTAATTATAGTCCAGAGAATTTTTTAGTGGAACAAATGTTTTTGTAACTCTCATTTTGCAATTCCTTTCCATTTCAAGGGGACGATAATATCTATGTGTATACTCTTTGTATTCAGGGCAGGTAATGATAAAATTGTAGCTCAGTTGTCAACTTATTTTATATGTTTGTGAACACAGACTTCCTCCAGGGGGACCAAGTCTGTCTGTGGCTGCTGTTTCTTTCCTCACAAGAGGTATAAATTTTGATGTTTCATCTCCTCTTCCTTTCTTTGTCTGTGTCCCTGCATCTGGCTTTCTTCTGCAGGTATCCCATCCAGTCGCCTCGGCCTGGTTGCTATGGCGATCGTGAGGACTCACCTGGGGTTCGTAACTACGGCAATAGGTTCCCCGATGAGCTGTTTGATGTCTACTGCTTTTCTAAAAAGCTTCAAGGTAGGAGTTAAGAACCTTCGCAGTTTAAGTCATAGGTAGATGTGCAGTGTGAGGACACCATGACCTGTGTTTATTACACTGTTAGCACTGAGAGGAATAGGGTGGTTTATGAATCCTGATGAATCATGAATCATGAGCTAAGATGGTTATTAGTGCCATCCTAAAAGTTTGCTTTGCTGTTTGTTTTACCAAAAGCTGAGATGGCTTTCTAAACTGTGACCTCCTAACTCAGCCATTCTCTAATCACTGGGTCAAACATAGTTTATAAATATATAAACAGTAAATTAAATTAAATAAAAAAAGGGAGTTTGGACTATAACTGTTCAGGCATTCCTTATGTCGTTTTTTGTATTTCATCAACAGAAGTGTAGATACAGCTGTCTGTATGCCCACCCATTAAAGTTTCCTTTGTAACCTGAAGCAGATTTACTCCAGTTACTGATAAATCTTCCACGTGGATTAGCTCCTGTCCTTCCTCAAGTCTTCGTTCCTGGACAACGTCTGTAAAATCAAATGTAATGGGACTAAGTTAAGAGCGCTAGTGTTCTAACAAAAGTTTCATGTGTTATTTTATCATGGTGCCATTAAAGGCCAAACTTCAGATAAATCTAACAGATGTATCCTGTAATGCTCAAACACACTGCGTCCTCTGAAAGATCCGTTCTGCAAATGATAAAAGTAAGAATCATGGACATTTTTCTTTATTTGCATTTTCTAATTCATTCTGATATTTTCTGATTTGGATTCATAGAAAATCTTTACATTTTAGACACCCGTGCAAATTATTTTTAGGAGGCAGATCTCAAGTTAAATCCAAAGATTAATG
The DNA here is from genome assembly GCA_014839995.1 of Xenentodon cancila. Lineage (NCBI taxonomy): Eukaryota > Metazoa > Chordata > Actinopteri > Beloniformes > Belonidae > Xenentodon > Xenentodon cancila. The sequence continues at coordinate 19,789,586 of CM026206.1, forward strand.
CTGCACATAATCCACACTAAAATAAAATTGAATTCCATGTACGGCGCTTCAGTGACATTAGGTGTTTATTATACTTTATTAACCTCACATATACTCCAGAGAACAATTTTAATATCAGAAGGCTGTTAACACCTCAGTCTGACCTGCTCCAGGAGTTTGTCTGGGTCGCCTATTATGGGGTGTTGTGACCGAAGCTGTTAGTAAGCCTAATAGAAGTGAGAGGTTCCAGAGCTGTTTATATGCTGTTAACACCTTGGCTATCACTGTGATATGCACAGAGAGATGAGATAAGATGACTTTAGATCCAGCTGTTAAATTAAAGACCTCACTGTAATTAATTAATCATCAAATAGTTGCTGTTTTTCAGTCTGCAGTTGCTGGCACTTAAATAGCTTGTGTTTACTTACTTTAATACAACTGAACGTTTAATCAGTAAATTCTGTAAATCAATACAGAACTTTGAAATAGAAGAGAACTTATAAAATTAACCACAGCCACCAGAGTGGTCATCTTCCAATCAGATAAGAGGAGGATCAATTCCCAGCCACTCCCTAACGCGAGACAGCAAACCCACACAACGCTGCAGATACCTCCATTTGTGCGTGATTGAAGAAAAGAAAAGTGTCGCATACTGTATGTAAAGTGCATAAATGCTATATAGTGTTTGTGAGAATGTGCAAATGAGAAACACATTACAAAACACTTTGCTGAACCTAATACGGTTAAAAGTCTTTATATAAGTGTCATTTACATACATTTGCTTTGGTTTGCACAAAATGAAATAAACTCAGCTGATTGCATCACCATTTTCTGCACTTTTAAAATGTTGTCTCGATTTCATATGGTTTATTTTCCTCTCACCAGCCTTCCAGGACATATTTTTGTCGTCATCATTATGAACCGTTTTACCTTTATCATCTTCATTCAATAAAAAAAGAACCCCCCATAAGTCTACTGAATCCTCACACCAAACGTGTTCAGCTGCTCTCATCCAGCATGTCTTTAGGTCGTCTCATTCATCACACTCAGCTATGCAGACATGGTAGTCTCCATGAGGGCCTCTGCCTTGATAGCCAAAGCAATTTTATAGAGCCACTTCTGATTTTAATCCGTGTACTTGACATTCTCTTCAACTCATTTTTGAAAAATCCTGTGAAAACAAAGAAATAGACATCAGCACCAAGAAGAATTCATGTCCACATCTAACTTCTTTTACAAAGTTTGAAAGTACTTTAAGTCATTTTTGCCGTTCAGACAATACAGGCGAAAGTAATGACTCACATATCTACCATTACACCGGAATAACTTTCATCCAGCATGACATTGGAAAAGGAAAAACAAAAACATCTGGTCCTTTCCAGGTTTCAAAGTTATTTAAATGGAGCCTCAGATTTTCATCAGCACATGAGAATAAAGCTGCACAATTATGGAAAAAATGAGAATAATCTCTTTTGCTTCTTACAATTTTAGTTTGAGAATTTTTTTTTTTAATTATTGTTATTTATTGATTGTAATGTTTTTATTATATTAAACATGTCTCTTTTTAAAATGAGACCCCGTGTCTTAATGACACTAACTTTTGTAGTAATAAATAAATGATTATTTATTAGTGCTGTGGCAGCACCAAAGGCTTTAAACAAGGCCGGTACAGGATCAGCCCACGGGGGCTTCACGCATTCTCAATTTATTTACAGGAGTGGGAGGGGTGAACATTTACATTTGCATTTAAAGATATAATCACTCTTGCTGATGATCAGTTAACGAATTACATTTGATCACCAGTCCTGACTGATACTGAGCCAGCAGTACATAGTTTTGAACACGAAAATTCTCCACCTTAGTTCATTTTTCCCTCTTTTTTTAAATAAACAAGCACAGTAGTAGAACTTAGAGGTGTACTTTCTTCTACACGCGTGAAAATCTCTCTACAAAATCATACAAACTATGCAGTCAGTTTACTTAAAAGTCTGGTTTTATCATCCAACTGAACTAATGTTCTTCAGCTGCAGACTCAAATACATCTGCTCTGCAACACACTGTATTTCTCCTCTGTCTTCTTCTACACCTTCCAGGTGAAGTGTTTCACTCCACAGTACCAGAAAAGCTGGGTCTTGCCACTGCCTCCACCCACTGTCACTCTCTGGGAGCCCAGCTGGCCACGGTTGGGCAGCTCTACCTGGCCTGGCAGGCTGGCCTTGACCAGTGTGATCCTGGTTGGCTTGCAGATGGCAGCGTCCGCTATCCCATTAATGTTCCCCGGAAGAACTGCGGTGGAGATGAGCCCGGAGTGCGCACTGTCTACAACAACCCTAATCGTACCGGCTTCCCAGACACAGCTGCCCTCTTTGATGCCTACTGCTATCGAGGTACTGAAAGCTCTTTTGTGATTAAGTCAATGCATCATTGTGGTAATTGCCATGGCAACTACTGCAGGGTCTGGGGACTTGCTTTCTATTCTCATTTTTAATTAACGCTACATGCTTGTGTCACACATGAAGGAATTGCAAAAAGATTGTGCAGTATTTGTGTCCCTCATGGTGAATTTGAAAATATGTACATTGTGTAGTAAAGTCTTAGAGATAAAGAATGGAAAGCCAGATAAACTAAAGATGCATGAACAAAATATGTCCAACAGGGGTTTGCAGGGACCTTGTGTTTGACCTTAGACTGAAATAACTTACTCTCATCTTCACGCTGAACTGTTACACAATCTGTTTGCTGACAACAAAAAAGTTAATTTTCTCTTTAATTTAGTCATTGAAATATTTAAACAATCTGATAGCTGATAGATGGACCTCTATACACATCTGCATTGTCATTTAACATACATTATTTGTATTATGTTGCTCATAGTATAAAAGAAAATGGCTGTATGACTTGTTTAATGTCACAGATTTGGTTTGTGTGAATAATTTCATTCGAACATCATGATGGGTTGAAAACACAGTATGTAGTTGATGGTTGTCAACGCTGTGTTGTGCAGCACCAGATAGAAGCTGGTCACTTGAAGTGTGGTTCCTGTGTGTTGCAGCCCACCATCCAGCTGGGATCCAGGCTGCAGAGGCACAGCCTTCGTATTCAACTGCTGGACCGACGGAGGCTTTCCTTTCAGTCACAGAGGCCAAGAATATTTCCTCCTTTCCCAAAACTTCCACCTGGACTGGTCTCGTTGACCTAAACAAAGCAGAGCTCAACAACTCTTCTGAGATCTCCGAAGAGCACATAGTCATCGACTTAAGGCCAGAAGATGGTTGGGGTGAAAGTCAGGATGGATCCAGAACCAGCCAATCAAGGCAGGATGAGTCTGACAGCTCAAAGAGCAACAACACCCTTCCTGATCTTGAAAGCCTGGAGAACCATGGAGGCTCTGCCCATGAGGAAGAGGATGGCAGCAACTTTGGATCAGACACCTCGACATTGTCCTTCATGCCCTCTTCCACCCACCAGCCTCAGTCAAGTAATAGTATTCTTACTGAATTTGTTAACACTCTTCTGAGGCCCTTTAAGTACTGGACAAGGAGCAAAGAAGCTAACGAGACAGAAAAGGGAGCTACAGTGTTTGAGGAAAAGGCAGGAAGGAACCAGACGCACGGTGAAGCAACCGGTAGAAACCTGAGTATTCCAAAACCCAGTGGGAATAAGGGCAGCATGGACAATGCCATCATGGAGTATAGAAGTGGCACATTTTTCTTGGGGGATCCAACAAGCAGACTGCCAAGTTCAGAAGAGGGTCTTTCTGAGCAGGAAAAGGAGCTGATGCCCCTGATTAAACTTGCACCTGCCATCCAAAGTACAGAGCAAAGTTACACCACCACGCATCCTGGGGAAGGGCCTGCCAGCACGTTCACCGAGATCCCACAATCCCCTGCTACAGGTAGGAGTCTATAGCTTTCTGTTGTTTCTGGAATGTGTTTGTTTAGGATTTAACCTTTATTAGAAAGCAGTTTAAATTCGGCCTTTGTTGTGTTTGAATTCCATGAGAATTGAAGCAGAAGTGAAACTGAACCGAAACTTGAGAGGTGCATAAAAGTGTAAGTGCTGGTAAATATCGGCTCTATTAATGCTGTGCTTTCTAAACCGTCTCTGCCTCTGCGTTCCATTCGCTCCTCTTTTCCCTCGAGTATGCTGTAATAAATTACCCTGCAGGGCAATTTGAAGCATTGCTCAAAATTTAATTAAACAGTAATTACAAACAAACAAAAGTGCCTATCACATACTGTATAGAAATGCAAACTGTAGCATATCCACAGAGCTTTGCTTACAGTACCAACTGTCATGGAGAGTAACAGCTTGAAATCCTTTTAATTTGTTTTGATACCAAAAAAATAAATAAATAAAGAATGTTTGCTCAATTTATTTGATTTATTTTCTGTTAAAAACAAAAGACACCTGCTTCCCAGCTGACAGCTTGTTCTTCAGAGTCAAAGATGTATCACATATGAGAGATTAAATGTGGAGAGGGAAGTCAAAAGACCTTAACAAACATGGACAATGAACAATGAGACGTTTGTGTTTGTGTATTTACTGCACACTGGGGAACCGAGGAGCCTGAAGGCCAACCAAGAATCATCACTGACAACTTAAAAGCACTTCAAAAACAAATACAAAATACATTCATTAAGCTTCAAATATGATCGTATGGTACAGACTGAGAAACAACACTTAAATTCTTGTCAAATAGCTACCGTAGTCATTTATTGACACTGATGCTAATTTGTATTGTAAAAAAAAGGGGGGGTAAAGGACAGAAGCTGAAAGGAAAGTGTTTTTGCATCCTGTAGTTGATGGAGAAAGCTTTTCTTTTAATAGCTGTTACAAAACACTCACACATACGTACACATTCCTGACACCAGCTGATAGAGGAAGGAACAAATTAAGACAAACACTCTCAAAGAGACAGCTAGAAGAATGATTCAATAAAACTCTTAGGCTTTTCACACCTAGCAACTGCTGGCTTTATTAATATAAATACTCAATGCTGCACTACCTGAAATCCCATGGCAACCTGATCTCAAGGTATTATTGAAAATCCAAGCTTTAGTCTGCGTGCATTATTTACAGCCTTATCCAATTAGCGCAGAGGTTAGGCTCTTCTAATGTTCACTCCAATCTTCATCTATGTCTCCGTCAATTTTGGTCCTGCTTTCTAAAGGCAGGCGGTAATGATCACAACCGAAGGGCGAGGAACAAACGAGGGGCATGACTAGAGTGAGGATGAAGGACGAAAGGGAAAGATGGAGAAAGGAGGGTGAGGTGAAGCCATTTCTTTATTTGCTGCTGTGATGGAAAGCTGCCCAACTGATGTGTCATCTTAAGGGAGCATCAGTGGGCTGAAATAATTGTGTTATTACACACAGCAGGATATGCTTTAGATCTCAGCAGCCTTTTGCGACTGATGGTGCCACACTGCCTCTTTGATTGAGAGAGATGCAAAGCTTTGTGCTGCAGACAGTACATCCCAGTAGGATTCAGAATTTAAATATTCATTCATGTTATTTTGAAAATTTGAAAAAAAAAAAAAAAACCCAGAGCAACAAATTTCAGTTATGTCCTCTGCGCATCCAAATATTTTGAAAAGTCAATTAAACGATTATTATTTTCTCATGGTGCTGATGGAAACAACTGGCTCCACTAAATAAAGGATTTATATAAGCTCCAGATTCAATTCCTGACGGTCTGTCAAAGAAAAACACATCTGCTTCCCACCAGTCATGTAAACCCTCGAGAGTGAATTGATGTGATTGAAGACAGTACTACCTGTAATGTAGATTCTCCTGACATGATTCACATGGCCAAGCAATAACTTCTCCTTTTTCATTAGTTGTCATGTCTGTAGAGGGGATGCGGTGGCATTGTTATGATCTGTCAGCCGCTGCCTCTCTTCTTCCTATTGTCAGCCTTCACGCTCACAATTTCATATCGTGTCTGCCTGATCTGGGGGGCTTCTTTCATCCCGTTTACTCTGGTAAAGTGGAGTCAACCCAGCAGGACCAGTCGCTGAGGATGGATACAATGAATGTCTGAACTGAGTGTCTCATATGTTTGTTTTTCCACATATCTGCTTCAAGCTGTGGCTTTTGTTTTTTCAACTTAATCTGTTCTCTGAAAGGTGCTTAGAAAACTTCAAAACCTATGTCTAATTGTCTCATTGTATTTTTTACATAGGTCATTACATAGATGACCAAACCAGATTAATGTCTTTAATTACTCTCACTTCCATCAGTGTGTACAGTAAAAGTATGTAATTAGCTATTTAGGTTATTAATAGGACAATTAAAGCAGGCTACAAGGCTCTTATGGAAATGAACCTCAGACTCATAAACCTCACTTAGGCATAAAGCAGCGGAGCACCTTCTGAATTATTTAAACACAGTTTAATGTTTTATTCATGGACATCTTTGTGTATGTTCTCCCTCATGGGGTAATTTGTTGTGCTGTATTGCTGTTTGCTTCGGACATGTTAACCAAAGTAAAGACAACCAAACTGAGCTGAGCGATGATGAGTGCTAGTCGGGCCACTCGGCTGTATCGTTGCCCTAAAAAATAAATAAATAAATAAATAAATAATCCCTCTCTCATCACCCATGAGTCACGCATGCAGACAGAATGAATTATTGATAGTGTTGACAGAGTCTGGTTTAAAGTCATAAGCTGATGAGGTACAGTGGGCCACTTCATCTAAATAAACAGACCGAGAGGGAGCTTGCTGTATAGGCAATCATTTGCTTACCGTGCTGTAAATGCCTCTGTGATTTTCCATATGGCCTTAATCACCACGTGCAACTGTAGTTCAGCAGGACGTTGTTTAGAGTAAAACAATCCACGGGGACCAAAAGAAGAGGTGTGAAATCCCTGCGTTGTTTTTCTGTGTGTGCTTCTACTCATGCCTCCACATGGTAGCCTCCTTATTTTTGTCCACAAACATCAACCTCTAGTTGTTCCTAGTTTAGAGCGAATGACACAAACCTGCTGTTGCTCGGTTCACCAAGGAGCACACATTTTCAACAAGTTTAAAAAGCCCCCTGAGATCAAATTGACCCAGTGTCGAAGGTAACGTCTTTATACCGTGTTTCTACGTTTCTGTAATCCCTAAGTTCAGTTCATTTCATTTCAGTAATACTTTATTAATCCCTGAAGGAAAATGATACAGTTGCAGTCAGTTGGTATCATAAAGTCACTATGGAGTAATTATAGGAGGCTATTGCTGTTGGCAGGAATAGAAGTTAAAATGGAATAAATGTTGTGTTGAAACCGTTGAACAAAAATGTCAGTATAGCAGGAAGATAAGCCAAGAATAAAATGTGCTTTCAGTTAGACTGCACCATCTGTGCTGCCGAGAAGTCTAAAACCAGCCTGTAATACATGTGTCTGTGTTTATTTAGGGCTTTTCTTTTTATTTCATTAAAACATATTAAAAAAAAAATTCTTGTGACCATCAAAAATTATGCATCTTGGGTTCGGTTGATTGTGCAATAACAATATTAAATTTAAAAAGCAAATTTGTATCAGTGTGAACACAATGACCGCACTCCCGCGGGCACCGAAGAGGCCACTTGGATGAGGTGGTCTCGGTATGGCTCAAAGTAAACTCTGGTGCAGTTGGCAGATGCTGGTTTGACCCAACAACTGGCAGATTCTGCATGTTTGAGCGCAAAAGGCTTTCATAGACACACATAAGTCAAGCTTATGTATGTGATAACATAACGTTACCATTATCTCTTAACTTCCAAGTTGTCGGCATCTTATTACGACATCTGACTGGTCATAATGCAGGATCATAATTCATTTTGTTTTATTCAAAATAATTTGAATGATTGTGAGCATAGAAACTTTAGAAAAGTTGGAAAATGACACAAATTACCAATACAACATAAAATGAGGCGCACCAAGGCCGACCCATGTTGCACTCCAGCATATGTAAAAATCAGCCTTAAACATGTTAGCATGTAATATAAAGTCCACAGCCTGCTCGACCCAAATGCCCCGGTCTTTAACTTCTACTGACTCGTCTCACTAGGTTGAGCTGATGCTGTTTTCCTTTAAATCGCTTGCATCGAAGGTAAACGTAAAGAAACCTTTTAAAAACCTACAAAGAAATGTTTAGGACCAAGCCCTTGCTAATATCAAACTGATTTCCTTAATGTTTTATAGTCTTAAGTAATCTTGGCAACAGTTTTTAATTGCTGCTTGTAAAAACCATAAAATTAAATCCACTCATCACCATTGATGAAACTGTATTAACTACTCTGCTGTGTCTCTTTGTTCTCCATAGAAAGCTCAACATCAGAGCCCGGTCAACATGTCAACATATCCACACCCCAGGCTACCAGACGAGGCGCTGAAATTGCTGCTCCTACTCCACAGTTTCAGTGGGCCATGAAGTCCATGCGTGGCCCCAAACTGGGGCGCCCTGGAAATGTAGACTACGTAGGCAAACACTCCTCTTGGGAGCCAATGGAAGCAAAAGCTGGGCCCCTGGAGGTGATGGTCCTGCCTACCTCGATTCGCCAGGACAACCTGGAAAACTATTCTGGAGAGGGCAAGGAACAGGATAGAGAAGGTGATGACAAAGGGAAGGCTGTATCAGGAGAGGAGAAGGATGTGGATGGGAGTGGAGAAGGGAACAGCTTTCCTGGTGGATTTGAACTTGCAGACAAAAACGTGAATAGCACCCTTGTCAATCTGAGCCCTACAACCATATCTTCACCACCCCCAACTGATTTTGTGACTGTAGGTGAGCACACGACCCTGTCCCAGTGGCAGTTTGTTGAACAAGCAACCACCCCACCTCAGGGCTCTCTGGAGCCAGACTCTGCACAGGAGGCCAGGGGAGAGACCTCCTACGCCCACAATCCCTACAATCTGTCCTCTGCCTACAGTCACACAGAGGATGATGGATCAAACTTGGGCTTTAACCCAGGTTTTAGTGAGCACAGCAAAGAAGAGAACAGAAAAGAAGTGATGACTACCACAACTGAAGCATTGTGGGAGGTGCTGACTACTTCTCAGATGACCACAGTAGAGCTTTTGGATGTTGATGGACATCGGCTGGATCCTGCTATCACAGGAACCAACACAATTGGTTTGACAGCAGAGGAGCCATCAGTTTCAATTTCATGGATTCAGGAAGAGAAGGAAAAAACTGCAAGTGTGCCCCAGCTGCACAGCCACTTCTCTGTGACTATTGCACCCACCAGAGGATCTCATACTGGAGTCGAACATTTGATCCCCACTGCATCAGACTCTGAGGCTGGCACCACAGATATAAAATCTACACTTTCTGAGTCCTTTGTTGTGGGAACTAATTCGACACCTTTGAAAAATTCAAAGTCAAAGGAGCAGCAAACCTCAGACGCAACAGAGAACAAAGACACGAACAACCCATTTGACATCCTTGAACCCAACTGGGCGTTTGGCCTTTTCCCGTCAGGTAAGTTATAACCATACTGTTCCTAGTGAATGAGAACAGCATGATCATTATTATATTCAGGGTTATGAGTCATAATCTAATCAGCAGTGATTTATTTAATTATGTATGAAGCAAAGTGAGAGCAGAAAAGGTAAATGCAGGATATTAACGCTGCCACATACACTCCATCTGAATTTGCCATTTCGACTAACTGCCTCAAATTTAAAACATATACGCCTCTATTTCCTTTCTGTCTGTCGCCTGTTGTTTAGTTCTACATCTCTTTTCTGCCTCCTGCTCTGTCAAACGTCATGCATTCTTAATCCAGCCTTGTTCTAGCACCCCAACCCCCCATCCCCCCCACCCCCACCCACCTTATCCGCTCTGGTTTCCTCCCCCTCACTCCGATGCTGTTACAGAGAAAGCTTCAGACGGCGAGGCAGTGCAGTCAGGCGAGACCAACGAGGTCTTAGGCAAGTAATTAGTGGGTCAGTGTGAATGCAGTTAGGTGAACTGGGGAGAGACAGAGAACCTAGTCCCCAACAAATCAATGTAGACACAAGCTACAAGACGGGACTCGTAATTGACTGTGGTCGCTTCCCCTCTCTCATTTTCCAGTTTGTTCATGTTCACTCTGCCCTCTCTTTGGTGTTGGGCTCAACTTTGTTCTCTCGCGCTCCATACTCAAACTTGTGATGAAAATGTCGGGTTTTTTGTCTCAGCGAGCTTGTATTGATTTCTTTTGGTAGTTAATGGACCTGTTACTATGGCAGAGCAACACAAAGCAAATCAACAAATACTGTATTGTTAAGCCACTTGATTTTTCTTTGTCCAAATTTGCACACATTTCAATACAAACGTTTTGCCTTAGTACTTATTGCAGGTGTCTAAAAATGCTGCAGTATTGCAGCATTAACACCAAGGCCAAACTTTGGTATTACAATGGTTAGTTTTTACGTTCAGTACAATACATTTAAGGCAGTGATCATATGTTAGCATGCTTAGAGTGCATCTACAAGGCAGCAACATCTACGTTTTATAAAATTACTTCAGATTATTAGATAGATCGTTTTGAGTGGCTATTTTCTTTAAATTGTTTGATCTGACAGTTATATCGGTGGAATTAACATATAATTTAAATTAATTTTTACCACCAATGATTAGTTTTTGTGTTTTTGTTTTTCTGTTGATGTTTTCTAGTATATAGTGTATATTTCAGCAGGGGACTTGCCTAAATCCATATAATTACATTTCGGGAAAGAGACTCTGATTATATTGTGATTTCAGCAGAGTTATGTTAGATTTGAATGTGACCCGTTACACAGTCATTTAATTCAATGAAGGTGTAAATACTTCAAATTGATTAACTCACAGCATGAATCAGAATAAATGATTTATGCACGCAGGCGGCTCAAGGTCACTGTCATTGTCACAGTATGATTCTGCTGTGGGTTACATAAGAAAATTAAACGAAAACGAGTCAAGACAAGAGGACATTTGTCTTTATCAGGTTGATATTTGAGTGGACTGACTGGCTGCATTCTTGCAGAGTGATTAGAAGCGTGCCACTCCTTCTTTCGTGTGACCTTTTTTATTTTTTAATAGAAAGGAAATTGGAGCAATGGTTTTCTCCCCATTAGTGCATGCATATATAGAGACAAATACAGAGCGGAGGGAAAAGGGCAGAAGGATCGGTAGCCATGAGGAGGAAAATAGGAAATAGCTGACAATGGAGTGGAGGAGAGGGGTGAGTCTGTCCTGAAAAATGCTGTTGGTTGGAGTACATAAACCTTTATAATCAATGATCCAATCTACAATCCTCTTCATTCCTTTTTTTCTGTTTTTATTCATTGTTTGTTATCCAAACTGCCTTATCTTTGTTCTACACCATATGTTCTTGTGATAAGACACTAGTATAAACATCCTCCTTTTCCAATTCCCCATCATGCTGGACTCAAATTACTGTAAACCAAGAAAGAGGTGGATGTACACACATACACACACAATGAAACCGAAGATATGTACACACTCACACTGTGGCACAATAAACACATTTTATATTTTGGAAGTTTGGAATAGTTTGTAAAAGTTACTAAATTGATTTCCGCTTCAATGCATACCAAGTAGCAATGGAAATTTAAGAATGGTTTCGGAGCCCTGGCATCCAGCCCTCTGGGGGTGATGAAGCAGTACAGGGGTATATAGTATTATTGGCCGGCTATCCGTCCTTTAAATTACCGATGCTGGTCTGATACTCTGCCAAACAGGGAACAGGATGTCTGAGTTATAGTCATGTTGACTAAAGCCTTGTCCCTGGCTCAAGATGGATCAGACCTGTGGCAACATCAATAACATGGTAGCCAGTCCACAATCAAATCAGAGTGTTAAATTTGGAGGAGAAGAGCCAGTGAGTTGAAGTGCATGTCTGTGACAGGGACAGGCTGGGGTGGCATATTATCAATGTGGGTGTGGATGGATGCTCTGTTTGTCTCCTTGCTGCTGGGAGACCTTGGATAGGCTGTCTGGAGTAGCAAGAGGGCACTTTCTTCATGCTGCATATAGAAGTCTATTGATTTTCTTGCTTCTGACTCCCTGTGACTCCCATCTTTATTCTCACTAACCTCCTTTCTCTCTCCCCACTGTTTCTGCCTCATGTGTTTTCTTTCCCATCTCCCTCGTTCTCCAGCCCCCTGATTATATGTCTTTTATTACTCCTCTCCTCATTGTTATGACAGGACCTGGCATAATGTTTTGATAGCCTCTTGAACTCCAGTGTGCTATGACACAAGGCAGTCGATTGCTGGCTCACTGTGTCTGTCCCCTGCATGATCCCCAGCCTCAGCAGTCATATCCCTTTAATCCCATCCATTGCCCAACCTGCCATCCTCCGATTTGCTTCTCATCTCAAGTTTCTCTTGTTCCTTCTTTTTCTTTTGGTGTAATTACTCCTTTTTTCCCATATTAAACACCCTTGCTGAAGCTAAAGTTGTGCTGTTCGCTGCCGCTTATTAAATGAATGGGATTTGTTAAAGAACAGCCTTGAGGGACACTGGGTTCTCTCGTGATGCAGGATGAAATAATGTTACACACTATTCTGTGCTTTTTGTATCCTTTCTAAAGGAGCAGTTCAAATGCTAAAAATGAGTAAGAATAGACTGCTGAGGAGGCCACGCTTTTGTATTCATCGGTGACTTTTCAGTGCAAATGCATACCAGTTTCCATCAAATTTGTATTACATCCTCAATGTCAGACTTTCTAAATACCTAAATACCTATGTTCAGAAAGAAAAAATGTTTTTTTCTTGGCTGGCTGAAGGCTGTGCAAGTGTTAAAGACAGATGTCTAATTACAGAGACAAAGTGCTGTGTATCGACCCACCCCAGAATGTTATCGGCCTATTAAAGGAACATTATCATCTGTTATCACTTGCAAACAAATAGCCTGGTGGTGCCTTCTATCCTCCTTCAGGGAGAGTTAGTCAGTAATCATAATTCTGATCACCAAAAAACCAAAAGCAGTCCAGATGACACCGGTAATAAGTCCAGCTCCACACCAGCTGAACCTCTCATGGGCTCCATGTGCAGAGAACGATGCTTTTTGTTTCTGCTTCCATGTTAACAGATGCATTTACTCCGAGACAGGCACGCCACAGCCACGACCCAAACGGTACACAATCTGCATCTCTGCGTAGTTTTTGGTGCAAAATAAGCCTTTTCCCTGTAGTTTAGGGGTTTAGGCAACATGCACATGCATTGAAAATGATGTAAGCTTGATTTTCTTTTGACTTCTCCACTAATATTTTCTGTAGTGAGGCATTTGTGGCTCCATGACTTGTAGACCTATTCTGGTGATTACTATTACAGTCTCAGAGAAGGACATTATCATGTTTTCTGAATGAAAAATAAGCTTCATTTATCTTATTTGTTTAAAGAAGGCTAAAAGTCATGTGGCCAGCATGTGGTTACAACTAGTCAACCCTCCAGTCCTCACATCTCGATTACAGTATCGTTATAGTATAGTTACAGAGGCAGTGTTTGTTTTGGCTGAATATAAAAGCCTAGTCTATCAAAAGGCTGTATATTTCTAAGTAGGACAATGTTATCACATATTTCCTGCCAAACTAGAATATGTTAGTCGGATGTTTTTTACTAGGGATAATTAAATAACAACATAAATGCAACTGCGGTGCAGGAAATATTTCCATAGACTCCACAGAGCCTTTTCTAGTGTTGACTGCATGTGCACACAGCTACTCGTGGGCCTTAAAAGTTGTTTAATATTACATCAAGGAGTGATATAAAAGGTAAATATTTACTGTTTTGCAAAGGACTGTTGATTTGAAATAGTTTACACGCGGTGAATTTTTGGGATGCATCGTATGTACTGCAGAAACATTTGTGAAATAATGTATTTTTTATTTGCGTTCACAGACATATTGGGGAATGGATGAAAGCATTGATTTATATTTGTAAACTCAATGGAACAGTCATGCTTGTAAAGCTAATGCACCATCAAAATTTTCATTTAGTATTCTGCAGAGAGCCATAAAAAGCAAAGAAAAAAAACTGTCTTCAACAGGCTTTTTTATAGGACTATAAAAATGTTTTATTATCTTTGCTGCCACAACAAAACCTAGTGATCTTTCAGCTTCTAGGAGCCTCATAATAGGCAGCTGTATTTTATTTGCTCTCATTATGGCAGATGAATGACTAAACCTCTTGAAAATTCCTTGTAGCAGATCTGCAGCAAGATTGAAAACAAGTTTTGTTATTTCTAGGAATATTTTCTTATCTTGTAGCCCTCTAATGATCACAGTAACACAACTTCAGTCGCACAGTAACAGTGGAGGCTAAGCTTCAACTCTCCGTTCTCTTGGCCTCAACATGGGCTTTTAACTTTTGATTTTACAAATATTTCTGCTCATATATATATATATATATATATATATATATATATATGTATATATATATGTATATATAAAGTGCTTCGGTGTGTGAAACAACTGTTCTTTTTGTCTTACTCAGCTTTGTTCTTTTGGGCTGAAAGTTTGTGATAATTATCGGCGGTTCAGTGTCGGCCGGATACGGAGACGTGCTACTTGTTTTTTGTTGAGATTAGAGCGTTTAGATCCAGTGATTAAATGGGAATTAAAAAGTAAATAAATAAAGGAGTTAAAATAATTGGCTGGCTACACAGCAGTGGAACTCGTTAACATCTTGTTGGATCTTTCAGATGTCTTCATCTCTGCCAATTCACAGCACTGAGAAAAAGTATGTGAACCCATTGGAATTAATTGCATTTCTGCAATAATCTGGTAAATAATCTGATCTGATCTTCATCTAAGCCACAACGACAGACCAACACAATGTTCTTCCACTTATTACACATGGGCAATTATAATTTTTAATGTCTTTATTGAAGTAATTAAGCATTCATAGTGTTGGTGGAAAAAGTAAGCAATTGGATGAACCTCCCATGGCAGCAGTGATTTCATCCAAGCGCTCCCAGCGGTTCAGGATCTGACCTGCACAACATTCAGGAAGAATCTCTTTGAAGGACTGTTTCAGCTCTCAGCTGTGAATGTCTCTCTTTTAAGCATTCAACAGCATCTTTATGGAGTTAAAGTCTGTTCTCTGACTGGCCAAAAGGTGGATTTTCTTCTTCTGAAGTCATTCTGTAGTGGATTAAGCTTTCATGCTTACAGACATTGTTCTTCTGCATCACTCAGCTTCCAGCATCTTCCTCCATGGTGTTTTGCCATGGATACCGTGTCTGTTGAATGACTCAAGAACGTATGGTAAGGTCATGAGCAGAGATGTGTGTCAGTAACAGTAATGCCGTTAAGCCTTTGCTACTGTGGGTTCTTCTTTACTTCACTGGAGATCCTGGACTGATCCTTAGGAAGAGTACAATACTAACCTGCCTCTATTTACAGACAGTTTAATGTTATTGTGGACTGATGGATGCCTAAACACTTTAAAATTACTTTGTTCCCTTTCCAGCTATCAAATGTGTTCAGAAATCATCACTTTCCGTGTCTATTGTCAACTTATGAGCATTGTGCTGGTCTGTTATTGTGACTTAAATGAATACCAGATCACATGTTATAGCTGAAATCAGTTCCCATCACAAACGGGGTTCACAAACTCGTTCTTGC
This sequence comes from Xenentodon cancila, assembly GCA_014839995.1. Taxonomy (NCBI): domain Eukaryota; kingdom Metazoa; phylum Chordata; class Actinopteri; order Beloniformes; family Belonidae; genus Xenentodon; species Xenentodon cancila. The sequence goes on from CM026206.1 coordinate 19,805,151, forward strand.
AGCCGTAATTAAAGTCAATGTCATTTAGTCACCTTCCTAAACCAGATAAAAGAAAACCTCTGCTGAAGCACATGCAGTTTCATTAAAAAACACAGACTGCTGTGAGAGTTTTTTGTCAGGTCAGGTGGAGTTTTGTGCCATCGACACGAAGATGATTGGGGCACTAGATGGAGAAGAAATGGCTTGACAGTGTGCTGTCAGAAAAAAACGAAAACCGCTGTGTGGATTTGTGTGGTTGAGCAGATTGCGAGAGCAACCTGGCTGGGTTACTTGGGTAAGCAACAGAATGAAACATTCATGCACGATCAGATTAGATGTCTGGGATGTGCTGACTTCTGATGAAATTCTATTTCACTTTCCTGTCTGAATCCAACACAGTCTGTCCCCTAGGAGGTCACAGCGGGACGACTGACTAGCAGTTGGGAGTTTTGTAAGGTCGCACTGTTTTTCTCTCTTAATAAGTCTCAATAAGATGGTTATATTAGTAGATATGGCATGAAATTGTCCAAGACGTAAAGGATTGAGAGTTTCTTTTAGTCCCAATAAGGTCCAAAAAGCATCCTTGAAATGTTCTTCACATTTATATTCGCCATTTGCTGTCACTTACACATATTTATCACCAGTCCAGTCAATCACAGATGGAGGCACATGCCGTCAAAAATGGAGCTGCATGCCTACAAGGTTGACATTGAAAATGTTTGATTTCAAATGGATGTATTTTGTAGCTATGGAGGAGTAGCAGCAGAAAGGATGAGTGCACCAAGTTTAGCTTTTTGAGGTGCCAGATTGCCTGACTGACTCACTCCCTCTCACTGTCACCCAGTGCTGATGGCAGAGTACAGCAGTGGCATCTGTGTTTGGCTGCCAGCATCAGTCACAACGAATCATGCAGCAAGCAGCCCTCAGTGGGTGAAAGAATGGAGGGGGCTCTTCATGTAGGGCATGTCAGACACGCCCACTGATCTGTCCCAGTTGTGAGGAATTACAGAGAGGAACAAAAATGTCAGGTCACCCATGGAGGAAGGTTTCTAAATGCGTAAAGATTGAAGTTAATATGCTGTAAATTATAGAATTTGTTTAGGTGGGAAGAAAAAGGGCATGTTTGAGAATGGCAATTGTGTATTAATATTAGTCAAAACTGAAAGGCTGGAACTTCTTTGAGTTTTTGTTTTACTATTAACAGTAATCTTTCATCAGATGTTACATAGATCACTGTTTTGTTAGTGATAGGTGGTGTGGTGGCTTTGTGGTTTGCGCTCTCTGTGGGCAGTTTGCAGGTTCTCCCCACACTTGCATTGGTTTTCTCCAGGTACTGTGGTTCTTTCCACAGTCCAGAAACAGGCATGTCAGGTGAATTGATGATTATTAACTCCCCACAGGAGTAAAGGAGTGAGTATAAGTATGTATAGTCGTTTGTTATGGAGTGGCAACCTGTCCAGGGTTTACCCCCAGGGGCGTAGCACCAAATTCTGGGCCCCATACACCTCCTATAGGGCCCCCTGCCCACCCCTAACCAACCTGTCTAACCTTAGATTGGATAGAGAGACAGATTGAGAAAATGTGTCCAAATATGCATGCCTTTGAAAGAGATATTTGTCTAGAATCCTGTCAGAAAGACTGTAGACCGCATACATACAGCAGGTATTTCAGAGAATTTATAGCTGGTGATAATAAACATCAAGTCATCCTTTTTCTGTTTTCCAGCGTATTGCTTTTCACTCTTCATCATTGCTGCAGATACTTTCAAACACATTTCAATATCAATGCAAAAGCGGTCGTCACTACTGATAAGTCAGACGCCCCATCTACAATCCTTGTTGTGCTGCAAACATGACTTTGTTATTTCCTCAGTGTCCTTATTGGGACGTGTCCTGCCTGTACGCTCTTTTCAGGTTCCACTCCAGCAATAAGAACACCAATACCTGCAGTATTTTCACTTGTGAGAACACATCTCACTCAGAGATCCTTCTGCTGTCTTGTGAACTAACAGCATGTAATGTCTGGTTTAGATCTGGACATTTTCTGGGGTTTGGATACTGTTAAAATTACATTGTAAAATCAAATATTGATTCATGTCAGATAACAAATGTTCATAACATTTTCTGTTTTAATGTAACCACACCACTGCTGTTTTTTTTTTTTATCTTATAATGATCTTAGTCATAATGTTACATTTTTTTTCTTTGATGGTATCAGTACATTGTTATGCAGATTAAACACACAGATCATACGATTTTTATCATCACAGACACATATACATACACACACATTTTTGCCTTTACATCAATAACATCTTACTGTTACTTATGAATGTATATTACTGTTATTAACGTTGAGTGCATCTTTTTTTTTTTTTTTTATTCCCATGCTCAGATATTGAATTAGAAATTCTTCCACACTCGGAAAGTCTCTGCTTGACTGCAAATTTGCCCTGCTTCCCCTTCAAACTGCGCACAGAAGCCAGTAACAAGTAACCATCTGAGGGACACACTATGGTATAAAACATTCCTATAGCTGGGAATTTTAAAAGGATTGTTTTTCAAAGATCAGCCAGTGGACAGAAGTCTGTGCTAGGACGCAGAAGAAGACCAGGTGACAGAGCTCAAACCGGAGAGCAGAAACACCGGTTTAGAGGTGAAGTAGGGCAGATCTGAACACAAGCAGAGATTTCCGGAGTATCGAGAAAAAGCAATACACTATCTGAAACCTAAAAACAAGGAATCAGGCTCTCTATTGGAAAAAAATACAATCTTGATTAAAGATAGCAATATACCCCTGAACTTACCTGGCTTCAACTGTCAACTGGCTGTGTGTGCTCCTAAGAAGCAATATCGAACGGAGGTGTGCGGTGGATTTCATCACCATCGCTTCAGAAAGGCTCCATTACATCATTATGAAGGTTAATCAGTTAACTAAAAATACCTGAAAACTGGCCACTTACCTCTGCTCACTGCACTCTTGATTTAAGGGCATACTAATCTGTATGCAACCAAGTTCTCTGTGCTCATGTTTCAAAATGATTTGGGTGAGTGATTCTTGTTTCAAGATGTCTTTAAAAAGAAAGCTAATATACAATTAGACAGGCAAGGGAGAACAGCCAAAGAGGACTGAATCTGTGTGTGGTTAGGAACCAGGACATTTCTTGCTATTTATTTCGGAAGAGCAAATACTCTACAAGTGCAGGAGTTGTTGGATCCACATTTGATTTGTCAGTCCTGCTGTGTAGGTCTGCGAAATTAAGTCGTGTTAAATTGCTGGCATCTCACTCCTCCCTGGACCTCTCCAAGCTGATTCGGTGTGACGCTCGGTCCACAAGGTGCTCACTAAGAGCTGCTTTTGCCGTCTCCGACGTCTGGCACTGTATCTAATTGTTAGTGTCATGCTTTTCATACTTAGTGAACTGGAATGTCTGTGTGTTTATGTGTTTTGCTTGTGCAGAAAGGAGGAAAACATTTATGCTGCTAAGAAGAGGTGAATTTGGAAATGGAAAATCTCATTTTGGAATAACAGGCTCTATGTATGGAAATAGAATCAGAAACTCAGTTTGGTTTTTTTCCAAGTAAACTGCCTCTTTTTTTCCTGCATCCCCACAATTCTCTCTCTTTTACACAATAAACCTTTAGGGTTTTCTTACTACATTAAAAAAGAGTAAACTGATAGTAGTACTATATGCACATATAATAATTAGCAGAGGTTTATTATGTTGCTCAGATGTAATAACTTCTGTAACCTTTCACTTTCTGCATTCTTAATTATAATTACCAGTGGCTGAGCTCACAGTATTTTCACTAACCGGTCTAGATCTTCTGTTTTCACCCCTGGACAAACACTGACCCACACGTGTGTGTGTGTGTGTGTGTGTGTGTGTGTGTGTGTGTGTGTGTGTGTGTGTGTGTGTGTGTGTGTGTGTGTGTGTGTGTGTGTGTGTGTGTGTGTGTGTGTGTGTGTGTGTGTGTGTGCAGCTGAAAACAGGGAAGGCCGGACAGACAAACAGATAGCTGCTCTCCCACCTGCAGAGCTCATCAGTCCTACTTTGTCACAGGTTGCTCTGCTCGGGTTCACTGCAGTAAATAACATTATTGCAGCTGCTCCCTCAACATTCTTCCGCCTTAAGATTCAAACACATTCCCAAATGGTGCAGGGAGACTTCTGCAGGTTCTCTTAAAACTTTGTTCGGATTCTTTCTGCTTAATTTTCCTCTAATTCTCAGCTGCTGAGAAGCTAATTAACAGTCACAAATATAAATAAATAAAAATAAATAAAAAAACATAAATTTTACTCTAAACTCAGTCGTGCCGTAGATGGGTGGTGTAAACAGAGGAGCCAAGTGAGGAATACTAGGAGACAGGAGTAACATACATTATGTTTTTATGTTATAGATTATGTCAGTCGAGAAGATATTGCATATTTTAAAAAAATGTTGGAAAAAGTAAACACGCTTCATGCAGGCCTGACCCTTCAGATTTAACATGTTTACCCACTTCTTCAGACTGGCAAATGGAGAGCGGGAAGCTTGGTTTTAGAGAGGCGAGGCATGCAGACCCTCCCCGTTGTAAGCATGACCTCGGGGACGAAAGGGCTGAATAGTTTAATGTAAAACTCTAAATTGTCTGACTCTGCAGACTGACTGCTGGGGCATCTGCTGACATCATCTGCAGAGACTAACAAGTACATTTAACCTCTGTCTTTCTCCATCTCTTTTTCTGTCCCCTTCCACCTTCTCGCCCTCTCGCTGCTCACACAGAGCTCCCCTCTGTAAATGAATCTTTTTGAGGTAATCTAAGACTGCAAGATAAGCTCCGCATCTCTCATACTGGAGACAAGTCTTATCTATATTTCAGCAGGAGGAGGAGGAGGCTCATATTCCCTCGCTGGGCATTCAGCTAGCTAAACACACAGGGGTTTGCCTGTTCCGACAGCCGCTGACGCATGAATAATATTCTTATCCGTGAGTGTGTCGACCCCTGTCCGGCTTGTCAGAGGAGAGTTTGAGTTTAAAAGTCATACGGGTCAACCGAATCATCCGGTGAGCAGACTTTAACAAAGCACAGTGTTCTAATCATTTCTTTAACTGTGTATTTCTTCATGTAAATGACACACTTGACCATTTATACCAGATTTAATGGTAGGAAATCTGCAAACATTTTTATTTTGTGTGAACAGGGACCCATATTCTGTTTTATCCGTTGTAAGCTAAAATATTGGCCGTGGATGAAAGTCTACCGCATTTTGTTGTAGATGGGCACGAAAAGCAAAGAATGATTGACTTTTTGGACGCATTCAGTTGGTGAATATAATCTAGCTTAAGTGTTTACAAGATGAGTAATTGATCCATGCGGCAGCCTCTGCAGCCAAAAGCACGCTTGCTCCAAAAACGGAGTGAATCTCTGCAGACTTTCTTGCTGAATTGCTCAAATTAAAAAAAAAAAAAAGACGTAAACATGTTCACGCCGTTGTACAAAAGGCAGTTCTGATCTCTTTAGCAAACATCCTTCTTCATAACCTACTTATTTAATATAATATGGTGAGTGTGCGTTGATAACGTCCTATTCACGTATAATATAAATATAATGTTACACTCTTGTGAGGGTAAATATACTGTAGTTTGTTACTGATGGAGCCACTTTCACCAATACATTATTTAGTCCGTCTCATCTCATGAAACACATGTTTCCATGGCCATCATGCAAGTGACAGCATAAATATTTCACAACACAGACTCATCAAGCTTTCACGACAGGCGCATTTAGGACCACACTTTGAGGTTTAGTTCTGCCATTCATCTGGCTCTAACCGCTCTGTGTGCTTCAGTGCCTCTTAGCGATGTGGTGTAACATTAAATTTTAACGGGGGAGCCCTTGCTGGGCCCAGGTGATGGCTTATCACGCTCATAGAAGGGGAACACTTGAATGGGCCGAGGCATGATCTCTGTCTCAGCAAAACTATTACAAGGTTCAATGAGTCTAAGCACAGCCACGCCACAGATGATAACCGAGTTTATACAGTAAATGTCAGTGAGTATGGATAAAGTTTTGCACCTTTTTTTCATGCAGACGTCAGTGTTTCTGTCAGCACAACCTTTTCTGCGGGTTTTCTTCTCAGTTGAATTTGCAAACCACTCAGGCTCACAGTTAATGGCTTGCACGATGTTTCCCGTCGCAAAATCCTCGTTCAGAGTCTGCTTTTTCCTGAGTCCTGGGCGTACGCATGAGCATCAAGCAATGGCTTCCAAAATACGCCACGGCGCTGAGCTAATCTCGTTCCTGAGAAGCTTAGAAACAACTTAAGATGACCCCCTATTGAACAGCGAATCTTAAATCCCACAGCAGAACACATTTCGTTAAACTCGCTTCAGAAAGCAGGAAATGTTGCCATTTCTGCTCCATGTCAGAAAAAGCAACTTATCTAATTGGCGACGATGTATTTATGTCTTACGGCAGCACTCGTTTTTGAAAGCTGAAAGAATTAAAGCATCTCTCTTTTACTTTTTCTGCCTGTCTCATCCGGCACCTCTGGGGGTTTCTCGTTACACCCCCAATGTTTTTGGTTTTTGTTTTTTCTGGACTCTTAACTTTCTCTGTTTCTCTTTCTGTGTAAAAGACAGGCACAAAGTGGGGATAGAAGAAGCAGCCTATTTTAAGACCAGTGTGTAATTAATCATAAGCCAGCAGCCGGCATAAAGAGAGGAAGAAATGTATGATAGCTTCCTCCATGACTTTCTGTTCCTCCCTAGATTACATTTTTTTTTTGCTCTCTCTCTAAGCTTCTTCATGCTAAATTTTAATCCTTTCCTCCCATCTTTCCTGCGGACCAAAGCCTTTCTCCTCCCTCTTTTCCTCTCTCACGCTATTTTCAATCCTTTCTCACTTTTATATTAATGAGTAGTTAAACTGTAGGAGCACACGACTACACAATCATTTCTAATCAAAAGCAAAATGCATTCTGATGAAAGAAAAAAACGCGGCTGATATGAATGTTTTAACAGTAAACTGGCCGCGTATGATGTTATGTGATGATGAGTGTTTATCCGTTCATGCGGGCCCATTTCTCTGGACTGGTAAAGGGCTGCAGTGATGCAATCTATAGCTACAATTGCCCCGTTGAGTCTGCATGTGATTGTTTGTGGGCAGATGGTGAAGAACACTGTTTCATTTATGTGTAACAAGTCGTTACTAATTGTCTGCAGATTGGATCAATGTCCTGTCTGCTGCTCTCTGGATTCACACAGCCACTATTTATCACTGCTGGTAGATGGTCGCTGAGGAAAAGTCCATGGCTGTTTTACTGGAAATTGTTAAATTATAATGCAAAATGGATTCTTTGGTAGAAGAAAGTGGGCCAATAGAAGTACACTTTTAAGGTTTTATGAGACAAACATATATGCTGCCACACATGAATAAACACAGCTTTCTCACAAGATTCGCTCACTTTTTTATTCCTGTGAGCTGGTGATGCCTTTCACTTAAATCCTAAGGAGCTGGATTACTTTGTGTCACTCTCATTTCTTAAGACGGTAAGAAGAGCCATGCATTCATGCAGACTGCAATATAAGCCGAGGCTACAGCATCGGCCTCTGTGACGCGAGTGACAGGGCTTGTTCACCAGTTCACCCTTTTGGCTCCTATAGCCTTCATCTCCAAGACGGCTTATGAATCCAGTCCTCATCTGCCGGCTGTCCTCAACTGCAGCAGATAAATATCTGTCACATGGGACAGATATCTGTACAATTGAGTATTTGTGCCACTTTGCGTCAATGCTGCATGCAGAGATATTTAGATGCCAGAATTATCTTTGGCTGTGCGTGTGAGACGTGAGACAAGTGTGACACTGACAGATTACTGCATCGGGAGAGGTTTGTAGAACACAAAAGTACATTTTGACATTAAAGTTTTAAAATATTTTGGATGAATTTTGAAGTAACTCCACGTGAGTTTGCATTTTTTCTCTTTAAGCTCTTTTTACCTCATGCAGGACGTCTGAGTTTTGCCTATGACATGACCAGATGGGTGTTTGCTCTATAATTCTGTCCTATAGTGTGAATCTGAGCGTTGTTTAAGATTCTGAAGGTTGTGACATGATGCAGCTTCAGTTAAAACAGAGGAAAGAGAAGAAAAGATCTCCTGCGATGTTCGGTAGTGCATGGGACAGGTTCATAATGGAAAGCAGTTCTCCACACTTTCCTCTGCCCATTGCAGCAAGTAAATTGTCCGAAGCAAGTGTTAAGCCTGATCCTGCCTTCTAAGTTCACATTCACCTACTGTGTGCCTCACTGCCTAAAAAAGGTGGCAGCCACCTGAATATGAAACAATAAACGGGTGCAGAATGGTCTCCAAGGCAATGAAGAAGGCACGGCTCTGCAGGGAAAAGAGACGACTTTAGTCCTGCCTGTTGGGAGCAGAAGATTCTCTGATGTTTTTACTTTACTACTAAAGTGGATTCAAAACAGTCTGATCTAATGCCTCAGAGGAAAAAAGAATGGTAAAAGCCCTGGATTTCCTTTAGACCACTATCGGTTCCTTTGTTTTAACCACGAGATGCTGATTCTCACAACAGTTCACAATCTTGTCCAACACACCCTAAATACTAATGCATCCAACAACAGCGGGGTCATCTGAGGACTTCATCTGAGGACTTCAGCGGTCGCTGGGGCAAACACAAAGTACACTTTGTGTAGCACAGTTTGTGAAGCACACGTGCTGAGACCGAAGCCAGTCCACCGTCCAGGACGCTTCAGGAAGATTGGCCTTCACAGCAGTCGTCTTTTTCCTTCCCCAGCATGGCGGGCAGACAGAAATCATACAACTTTCTGAACAAAACAGACTTACTTGGCTCACTATCTAACACCTGGGCAGCAGCATTAGGAAAACCATGACACCCAAAGCAATGAGGACAAAAACCTACAGACTTGCAGCGTTATAAGGAAACTTAACTTTGCTTTCCTGCTTGTTTCCAACTGTTTCATCCAGTGTGAACAGACGGGCTTGATCCAAATCTTGTCAGTGAAGTCGGTTGTCAAATTAATCCCCAGCGTGTGGATGCGTCCTTGGGCTGGACGCTAAACCCCACGTTGTAGGTAGATATGTAGTAGATATGGAGTAATGTGGATGGGTTTGTGTGAATATGTAAATGACAGCCACAATGTAAAGCAACAAGGCTGGATACGGTTAAAAAGGTGCTATGTAAGTGCAAGATCAGCTACCGTTTCTGTTGGGGTGGATGACGGACAAACTGCTGTTGTGAGGAGGTGCAGTGGCTCACGGAAATGTGGTGATAAATCTGCGAATAAATACAACCAATAAACAAAAAAAAAAATCTGCTGGGAAAGAAGCCAAACTGGGTTTATTAAGTGACATTCAGACCGGAGCAAACAAAGTAGGATGTGAAGGTGCCTTTCATTGCACATCCTGCTAATTAATTTTATCAATGTGATTCTTTTGATTTCCAAAAATGTCATGTTAAAGTGGTATTAATATTGTATGCAGACTTTCTTGGTTCAGTTAAGATGAATCCTGCTGTCTTTGACAATCCCCTGACCTCTGTCCAGAAGAAAATGAGGTTTGTAATTATTTTCTCTCAATAGTCTTAGTATTGTAACGGATTTCATTCCACAATACAGTCTTGAGTTTTCTATAGGTCTGTCTAAAGTTAAAGAACCCAGATGTCCTTTTTTTTTTTTTTTTGTCCTTGAAGATGTTTCACATTCACCATGGTGGAGAATTTTGAGCTAATAAGAGGTTGGGAATCGTATAAAAATCACTGACCTTCTTGCCGTTCTGTACGTTTTTTAGTCTTTTGTCCACTGCAAATTGTTTACCTGGTTTTGGTCCCCTGAATTAAGGTGTGAATGGTTGGGAAACTACTTGGGGAGGAGATTCAAGATTGCACTGAGGGCAGAACCCAACAATTTAGCACTAAGGTGATCTGTCTGATTGTTCAACACGCTAAAGTGACTAAGGTTTAAAGACCCATTAGTCTAATAAACTCAATAGTCTGCAGATTAGTGTCGCTGATACAGTCTTTATTAGTAAATGGCTGAAATGCTCAGCAGAGACATCTCCAGAAGGAAATGGCAAATGAGTAATAAATGGAAATTACTTGAAAAAAAAAATCATTACATCACAAAATTACAGTTCTTTACATTACAATTAGCAGTGAGCGAGTTTCTCATGAAGCAATGATTGTTGGGACGTTCTTATAAAGTGAAAAGGATTCTTCAGCCTCCAGTGTGGGACAGCAGTGGTTTCATATATGCAGTCCATGTCAGGAAGTCTTGCCGACCGGCTCCTGATCCTGCCACTGTCTCAGACAGACCCTCTGCACATGCAATAAACACATTTTTTGCATCACTCTGTCTGACATGGATATTAGTTTGGATACCATCAGGTTGGAAATGCTCACTTTATGGGCTCGCGCTTTTTTTTTTTTTTCTTTTTTTTTTTTTTGTTCCTGTCTTTAGTGGGAATATTCCCAGCCTAATGGTACAAGGATTTGATGACAGTTTTCTAGCAGGAGGTGTGAATCAAAAGGACAGGCACTATTTTATGTGTGTAGATTTCTGGTATACTGTGACTCAGGCGGTAGAGAGGTTGTTGACCTAAAGGAGCGCCGACGGTTCAATCCCCCAGACCCTCCTACACTGCTCACAAACGCACTCTACAGTGTGTGATTGTGCAGACAAAGTACTTGTATGTGGATATGTGAAACAACAAGCGCTGTAAGAGCGTTTGTGTGAATGGATGAAAGACAAACACACTGTGCAGTACCGCGTCGAGCCAACACAGGGTTTAAAGGTGTTATATACATGTAAATGTGAACCTTTAGCTTTCAGACAAGTGTTTGCTGATAAAGGAGTAGCACACGAGCCAGATACTGTACATTTATTAGGAGTTCGTTCAATCTGACAAGTTAATTAAATGGATGTTATACCTCTGTATCTGCAAATAAACTGAAAAGAAAATGTAAATGCTGCAATGAGGATCTTTTATAGGTTAAAGCTATTTTCTGGCTCTTACAGTCTGAAGCGGCACAGTTCTACACCGATGATTTATAATCTGCACCACAGATGATAAATCATCTTTAATTTTATCCTGAAACATATTTCTCTGGGTATTTCTGCTTTATTTTAGTGAGTGACGTATGAAACATTATTTACCCCCAGGGGCATCACTCTCGAACAAAGACTGCATGCTTTATACACTCAGGTATATGTCATGACGATCATTTCACTACTGTGCCAGTGGGCTGTCACCAGTGATGCGTTCACATATGTCAGATGGATGGACGTGTCACGTCTAAAGCAGGGTCTTTCCGTCACACCCCTCTCTCCATTTCCTGAAGCCCATTCCCTGACCTTTTTAAACTAACCAACCTCTCACATTGACCATATCATGTGTGTTTTTTTACCCATCTCCATCAGCGCATCGTTAACCTTTAAGCAATGTATGTTTTCAAAGCAGGTATGGTGTTGGGTTTTCCTCTCTGCCTTTGATTTAAGAAATGAGCCTGTCTCTAATGGGTTTTCTCATTCGCCAAATCAATTTTATGTATTTTCAGAGGCAGCTTTTCCATCACCTCTCCTTCCCAGTGTATCAATAGTAGCCTCTCTGCAGCCGTGGGAGTCTATCGCCCTCTTTCACAGGAAACTAAACACACACCAACATTCAAACACACACTCACATTATATCGCACTGGCATGTAATGAGCCAGGGTCAGACAAGCAGCCAGAAATACACACACATATACTTTCATGTATACGATGCATAAACAAACTCGCACACAAACACAAATGACGGTAGTCTCAGACTTCCAGAGGAACTGCACTCTCCGCTTATACATCATTAAGTGAGTCTGGGTGTTACTATCGAAAAGGCACAGTGTATTAGATGGCCTGAAAGATTGTGTCAGGGCCTGCAATCCTATCAGGATTGGATAATAAAAAGACACTTAATCGAGCCAGTTCCCAACAGTCCCTCTTTGCACACGGAATAAAAATCCCGATAATCACTCCGTACTCTAACTGTCCTTGTCAAAGTCTTGTCCTCCTTCGCTCCAATCCTGAAATTTAAGAGCAGTAATTATGACTTAATCTTGTCGTCTCAGACTTAATCTTGTATATCTCCACCATTCATTCACCAAATATTTCCGATGAAGAGATACATAACTATAGCCTAGGTACATAAAATGCGTCTATTACCGTTGTTGCGCAGCAGGAATGTGCAATAGGGATCGGTTACCACACCAGTACGCACGACTGGGTGATGACATGTGGACTTGACTCCTTTGCAGAATCTGACTTGTGAAGCAGGAGACTAGAAGCAGATTTCTGACATGTCACTCTGCTATATGGGCGGGATGGATACAAGAACACGAAATCTGGTACCAGAAACAGGGATTTGTCTCTGTAATATCATCCCGCCCTACTGCGCTGTGTTTTTCAGAGCGTGGGGATGGGCTGTCAGGACGATGACAGCACATGTGTCTTGTTTGATGCCTTTTGTATTTTGTCACCTATCCAGCCACTTTTGTAATTGTTTTTAACCATCCCCCACTCTATCTCTTTACAGTGGAGAATAACCCATGCCAGACCAATCCTTGTCTCCACGGTGGCAGCTGTCTGCAGGAAGGTGATGGCTATAGCTGCTACTGTCCTCAGGGCTTCTCTGGAGAGAGCTGCGAGATCGGTGAGTCACTGCCAGGTAAAATTTGAGTGCGGAGACCTCTCAGGTCATCAGCTGCAGACACATGCTGTGTCACTGTGGCATGAATGGGGCGGGGAGCAGAGGCATATGCTGGGTTTACGTATAGCAGATGTTCCCAGCTGTGTGATGTATTCATGAGGAAATCTCCAGCGTCTCTCTGTGGGATTCGGTTTTGTCTATGTTTGGGACCGTGGATCCAGTCTCATTGAGCTGACTGCTTTGCTGGCAGGTTCAGCAGTTTTGGATCAAGTTCCCTGAGTGAAAGTGAAAAGGGAATATCCATATGCTGCAAGTCAGCCATTTGTGCCAGAGGCTGTTGAAAGTGTGTGTGCACACAACTGTGTGTGTGATTATTTCCGCCTGAGTGTGCGTGTGTTTTCCCTCCCTGTCCCACGAGCAGGAGGCAGCTCATCTTCCCACTCAGCTGTGTGAGGGAAAGTGTGGCTGTCAGAAAATGACGGAGCAGTGATTTAGGTGTGTGAGCCTGTGTGTGTGTGACAGAGACATGCAGACATACAAGGACACACTTGCCACCGAGGAGCTCCGAGCTCAGCAAGAGGTGGAGTAGATGAAGTGTAGAAGCAGCACATTCACCGCTGTGAATGAGAGAAAGAGAGTAAAAGGAAGACAGAACCGGATGTGGAAGAACACAGGAGTTGTAAAATCAACAACAGAGTTTGAATGAGGTTGAAAACATGAGGTGAAGTTTTAAAAACTGCCGAAACAAAAGAGTGGCACATCTCAGTTTACATTTTCCAGGTTTTTCAGCCGAACCTCGGGGCGAACAGCTGCATGTTAAGCGCATGGATTGACCTAAAGTCAGTAAAAATAATTATGCCTCTCAGTTTAAGGACAATTAAATTGTGTGGTGTTGAATGTGTTGTTAGAGCAAGCACATGCTCTTTTATTCAAGGTGTTGATGGCTTCCTGAAATATGTGTTAGATGCAGGGTTCAGGCGCTCCACCGAGGATTTCATCGTTGAAGTGCAACGTCTTCATGTCTTTTTTACTGATACAAAGGTTGTAACAGAATTCAACATTGCACGTTGTCTTGGACAACTCTGGGTTGAACCGCAGAAAAGGGAAAATGCATTACGGTAAAAAGAAATTATACATTATAGAACGCACAAAACAACAGCCTGAGATTTATGGTTTTATAGACTTCTGTTTATACTTGCGTTGTTTTACACAGTTTGCATTCAAGGAAACTTTATGTCCTTTGTTTCATATATATATATATATATAATGTATATGTGTGTGTGTATATATAATATGTACATACATACATATACATATTAAACATATTATATACATATTATAATATGTCTGTAGTTCAGAGCTGTTTGTTACTCTGTGAAAGAACAAAGGTCAAGCTGAGGTTTTAGTGGTCATTACTCATTGAAAGAGGTCAAAGGTCAGGGGTCAGGAGAAAAGGATCAAGAAGGACATATTGTCCTCTATCTAATTATCCATTACCTTTAGTGCTGGATTCAGATATGCAACGTAGGTAGGTCTACATTGGAAATCAATCAGCAGTATGTTACTGGATCAATCATTTATGACAGTGGTTATATTACAGCCTTGTTTATATTGATGTTTGCTGTCTATTTGGTTTTAGGGGATTATTTAGCAGAAAAAAATAACTCATGGTTACACAAGGAGCTGGAATAAATAATAATGTTTAGACCTGAATGTTGTTTAAAAGCAATTTATAAAATATTTGTTATATACTGATTACTTGTAGGCATTTGGGCTAGTCATTGGACTTTCTTCTTAGGACTGCTTAAAGACCTTTTTTTTTAGTGGTCTTACGCTGATTATATTTCCAAGCAGCTGCACAGCTGATGTTTTTAATTTCAAATGACAGTAGAGACAAAAAGGTTGGTTACCTGTATTAACAAAATACTGGACTGCAGTGTTACCAGGATGACAGAGTGCTGTTTTTGACTTAGTATCCCAGTTCTTTTATACATCCTAAACACCTGTTTTCTTCATTGGGAAAAGCTATTGTCTTGGTTTTCTAATTAATTATCAAATACAGCCACCACACTCTTTATATATCCAGCAAAATGCAAATAACTAACCTGTGCTGCTTTTACTTTATATGAAATAATAACTTTAATTTTGTCACTTTAAAAACACCCAGATTTTGAGGATATTTTTGGAAATAAGCGTTTTGCAGAGTTGCAGTCCTGCGCTCCAGTGTGGCTTTGTGGGTAATAAAGTGTCTTCATCTGCATTTCTTACTGTATTAAAACTCATCAGTGTCTGTCGGTAAAGACACCCATTGATTCCAGTGATTCGGCTAATGACATCAACATCCAACTGATAATCAGGAGCAGTTGAGGAATTTCAGATTCTGCAGCAGATCAAATGATTAATGAGGCACGTCACAGTCTAGCAGTTTGATGGTCGTGCCTTCATAAACATAAATAAAATATAGCATTTTTCCAGCGTATCTGGGATAAACATTTGTTAATAGACATGAGGCTAAAATGGAGACTAAGACAAATATGACAAAAAGATCTCATGAGGGATTTACTCATATATATATATATATATATATATGTATATATTCTGTCCTACCAAAATAATCCCTCAATCATGTCTTATGCTGCATCCATTTGCACTCAGACGCCAGCCTCTGCTGTTTCATTTGTTTCCTCTTGTCTTTTTGCTGTGTGCTGTGCTTTGTGCAAACTTTTGGCAGCTGGTGCAGACACCAGTCAGTGACTCTGGTGTGACATTCAGCAGGATGTGGACTTTGACATTAAATCTGACGATGCAGAACCTTCTCACTGGTTTGTGCAGAGATGTGGATGTGTTTATTTGTGCCTTTTAATGTAACCACAGTTTTATTTCTCTGGTTTGCTGAGTTGTTTTGCAACTCCTCGTTCTGTAAACATATCTGTTACGGTGCAGGGGAAGAGGGACCAAGTTTGAAATCCTGTAAAGTGACAGGTTAAAAAAAAAAAACCAGATCATCAGTGTACATTTTATTGATCTAACAGTAAGTTCTAAAGATAATCGCTAACCTTTCCTTAAGTGGAACCTGTTGTAAAAAAACAAATTATTTTCTGCATTTGACTGTATACATTTAAATGTTGGAAGTGATAACCAGCTCAAAAAATAGCAACATCCCCTTGCCTTGCCTCATTGTCTGTATATACTTACATGTAGAAATATGTCGATCACTTCACAGGTTAGATTAGATAAAGCCAGCTCCACAATCTTTATCTCCACCCAACTTGTCATCATCCTGCATATCCTGCATCTCATAAATGTGTAGTGCCAGATTCTGACGCTGATTTCAAAAGAGAAGGCCCAGAGAAGAGGGAGAGGAGCACAGATAACAGCTCGGCGCTCTGAAACCTGCTGATTATCAGAAACGTTAAGTCATAGTTCAGGAGGGAGCTTTTGTATTGTATTCTGCTGCCATTTCTTCCAAAGCAAGTCGTAGATATTTCATTGACATGTTACATAGTTTTTCACCCTCTGAAGAAGGGCAATATATGGAGGTGTTTCCAGCAACTGTGCCTAACTCTAGACCTGCGTATGGTGGTAGCCCAGTGGTTACTGGGGTGGGCGTGGGTCTGATTATCAACAGAGGTAAACCACTGTGGGCTCCTAAGCAAGGCCTTTAACCCCCTAACTGCATCCCAAGTACCAGTAAAATGACACCTGTTACCTAGTGATGGGTTTAAGGCAGAGTTCTGAATTTCCCCAAGGTGGGTTATTAACAACAATGATGGTTCGGCACCATCATAGAGTATAGGGGAATTCTCATAAGGTGTTTGCCTTATTGAAATCAGTTAACTAATTTGACAAGACTTTTTAAACTTAGCCATTATCAAATGAACCAGAGCCAGGGGGATATCCACATCCATTTAGTTGTAAAATGATAGTGTTCAGTCATAATTGCTTGTCTTGGACGTCTATGACGTGTACATGCAGGTCTTTAGAACCATAATTTCTCCCATGTAAATTAAATTCTTCATTCCATCTTAATTTATGAAGTAGCAAAGTGTTTTCAGTGTAAGTGATATAAATGTTTTAAATAATAGTGCAGTCACTAAAAATAATGACAGTATAATGACAGCTACACTGGCATTAATGGGTGACTTTTTTTTTCCACGTGGCACAGTCCCTTTTGCTGCTCTTTTCATCGGATTGTTCAAAATAAGTAGTCTGATAATCATTCACACTGGAAAAAAGGCGTATTTGTGCCGGCTTCCTTGTGGGCAGTACTTCCTCCTCCTCACTAGGCTGTGGTCAGTTTGATTTCATGGGTAGAACAGAGCAGCGGCACGTAGCTGTAGTGTTAATAAACGATTTAGCAGCATAGGATCAAGCGCCGACCATCTCACTTCCACACTGATGCTCATGCGGAACCAAGTTTCGTTGCAGTTCCTCGACTGACCGACAGAGGCTCCAAAAGCGAGTCAGTCTCCAGTGACTCCCGTGTTGAAATGTCCGACTTTAGAGCAGAAATAAACACATTTACAGCCTGGTTCAAGGAGGAACTGGAGGAACTGAAGGAGCTGGCAGCGAAGCTAACTTTGATTGACACGCGGGGGGCGTGTTCCGGCCGGCTTGCTGGGGAAACGGGTCACGCGACCGAATGCTCCGTCCATTGTCATATGCATCATCACGTCTATGCTTAGGATCCATACGCCTGTGAGTATTTTAATGTTCAGAGTTGATTATTAAGCAGAATAGGTTTATTCTTTGTTGTGATGAGTCGTTTTCCCCCGTATTGTTTTATCGCTGAGGGAATGATAATGGTGTTAACATCAAACTAAGTTTCTTGTGTAGTCAACTTGTCTGAAATAGTAAAGTTGCCTTCTTGCCTTCATTTAGAGCACTGTTCATCTATCTGCCAAACAGAACACCAACATCAACGTTTTGGGACGGCAGAATAGTATTTGTGTCCATTTGTAAAACTTCTGAGACAAATTTAGACTTGTTCTTGATTATCATTGCTTCTTGTTGATTGAGAAGCATTCAAAAAATAATTTAAAAAAAACAGATAAAAAGAGATTTATGTCACGACAGCTTCTCAGGACGTAGTTTTCCAACTAATCTAGTCTCTCTGGCTCGCACATTTAAATGTCACTGGTTTATGAATATGTCTGCTGCAGGAAGACCTTTGTGAAGAATCAAAAAGCACTGTATGAATGTTTGAAAAGACCACAAAAGAAAAGTGCATATAAGTGGCATCCATTTATCCTGTTTGCACTCACAAGAAAAGTACTTACCAGTAACACCCAATTTGAAGTTTTACCTATCAGGGCATAACTTAAAAAGTACAACCCTGTAAGTTAGATAACAATAATGTCAGCTGAACAACATATGACATGTTGCACAGTGTTATTATTATTATTATTATTGGTAGTAGTAGTAGTAGTAGTATCATCGTCATCTTGCTGGGGAAACCAACAGATTGTGCCAAGACTTTATTTTCCATACAATTTCCCGCCTGAGCAAGCAAAAGGCGACTGTGGACAGAAACAAAACTCGTCTTTGACAGGAAGAAACCTCTGGCAGAAACCGGGATCAGGGAGAGAGGCCATTTGCCTTGATTCGTTCAGGTTTGAAAGGGCAGGAAAGAGGAGGAAAGCAAGTCGGAGATATTTCATTGAGAGGTTACAGCGTTTTTCACCCTTTGAAGAAGGGCATGATATTCAGGAGTTTCCACTAACTGTGCCTAACTGCAGGAAGAATGCCGTTGACAACAACAAACAGTCAAGACAGTTGCCAAATTTCCCAGAGTTAGATGTCTTGGTAAGTTCGCTCCACAAAGACGGGGTCTGCATCAGGAGCTGATGATGTAGTAGTTAAGTTTATCTTTCCACACTTGACTCTAAAATTGAAATTTGACTCTTGACTCCACTCATCCTTTACTTTAATTGCTTTTATTGTCAAATTTAATTAGCACGCATATTTTAATATCATTAAAATACTTTATTTTAATATTTATTTTTTAAACCATCTGTTTTTAAGAATAT
This sequence comes from Xenentodon cancila, assembly GCA_014839995.1. Taxonomy (NCBI): domain Eukaryota; kingdom Metazoa; phylum Chordata; class Actinopteri; order Beloniformes; family Belonidae; genus Xenentodon; species Xenentodon cancila. The sequence goes on from CM026206.1 coordinate 19,823,857, forward strand.
CATCATTCACATTTTTATAATTAATATATTAGATTTAAACAGTGAAATATGTTATTCCTGCCTCTATGAATGTTTAGAAAATAATTCACTCAGAGCTTTTTAGTTTAGTACACAACGTTTGTGTGTTTAGTTATTTATTTGTTCATTCATGCACACATTTTAAAACTGTCAAATTATGTTCAGGGACAGTTTATAGATCTATATTGATTAGAAAATTGAAATAATCCAATAACAGAATAAACAAATATTTGTTTAATGGACTTGGAAACAACACATGACAATACAACGTAATTCCAGTATTTACATACTTCCAGAGGAGCTTCCAGATCCTGGTGAACAGACGGAGGTCCTTCAGTTTTTTCAGTACGTAGATGCCAGTTTTCAGTTGCCATCGAGGAATCTGTGTGGATTCTATCCCCGTTTATCAGTGAGGTTCTTCCTTTGTTTTTTATTGTGTACTCAAGAAACTAAATCAAATTATGTCCTCTGCAGCAGCTATCACTGCTCTATTCAAATCTGGCTTCTTGTGAGGAAAACACATTAACCTGTCACGTCTATCTATAAGTGCAGGTCAAATCGTCACAGGGACTCTGAAAAGAGAAAGACTTTTGAAAATGATTCATGGTCAACTGCTATTTGCACGTCTGAAAGACCTCAGTTAGCCTGTCAGTCAGTGAGTCAGGAAAAAGAAGGAGAATAGACAAATAAACAATTTAAGGCTGATAATCTTCTGCTGGCACCTGAATCAAAAATGACAATACATTATTATTAACATAAAAACTGTTGTTTTTTTTTTCATGACTCTTGACAGCAGATTCAAATGAACCTTTTGCACACACAGCATGTCACTTGAATTTCAAACTCAGCATGTGAGGTGAGGTCAAGATGGTGAATGATCCTGTTAAATGAAGGAAATTGCCTTGGCAACACTTTTTTTTACGTTTTTTTCTGTCTTTCGACCTTTGTCCCGCTTCCTATGCATCTATTTTCCCGGTGGCCACATTCACATTTATTTTTTTCCCTTTTTTCAGTAAGTTGCATGATGAATTAGACAAAAGAACATTATAACTACTTTGAAAAGTTCAACAGTTTATTAAAAGCGATACAGTCAAATGTAAATAACAATAGAATTTAATTACTGAAAAGGGTTTTAATTCAATATTTAATTGACAGTAGTGCCTGTCAATTAATTATTTTAGTGCCTATATGCTACTTCCAGGTTGGATTCCAGAAACATATTGTAATTAAGTTTAAATGCACAAACAAAAGAGTGCACATAAGCGTGAATGTTCCATGCATGAAAAAAACTATTTAAGGGAGCCATTTAGAGCTGAAGGCACCGTCCGCGGTGAGCGTGTGTTCGTGCACATGGCTTGGATAACTCGCACATCTGTACATACAACATTAACAATTAGTTATATTTACATTGTCTTTTTCAGGGAAAACGTGCTTATTTCATAAAGACAAATCGTGGCACGTATGTATTGACGGCCTGAGTTGGGATCCTACCGGTTTGAGATCCAGATTTGTAATATCTTTATGCCCTTGTAAATATGTCCTCGTCTCAATGATAAATATATCTCTGGCATAAAAACAATAACAATTCTAGTATTCAGCCATTGGTCTTTTTATTATTTTTACTTATATAAAAGCTTTAACTGGTTCATAAATCACTGGATTCTCTTTTATTTACATTTTCCACAGCATCCATTTATTTCAGAAAACAAGGTAGACGACAATAATCATATTCACAGTTAGTAGGAAAACCCTTAGGTCAATTTAAGCAAAATAAATTGAACAGGAAAATCTTTTTGCAACAGTTTGGCAAATAGCAGTGTCCTCAGTAGGTTTTTATTTTTTAGTGGGGTTGGGGGGGGTTGTTTCTTGGCAGGAGAAGCACACCTTTTTTCCACCTCTCCACACTCTGGCCTCACTTCTAATCAAGCTAATTAGATCACTTATCTCTCCCCTCTCTCCTACTTGCTCCGTATCACTTTTTCCACCCACATATGTGATTTTTCATTTCCCTACATTTATTTTTCTAACCACATCTTTTTATCTTCACTTTTATGCTTTTTTTCTCTTCATTAATCACCATTTTCTAGTCCTATATGCCTTCCTCATTTCATTCCTTCCCTCACATATTCTTCTTTTTCTCAGTTCATGATCTCCCTGGCTTCCTCCCTCCCTCCCTCTATCGCATTGTTATTTGGTGAGAGCCACAGTAAAGGGGTGTATTGAAACCTCTCTGCAGAGGAGAGCTTGGGCTGACAGAGCCCGAGGCCCACTCAGCATGTCTCCCAAATAACACATTTCATTTCCTGCCACACATCCTCACTCTTCCAAACCCTAACCTCTCCACCCACTTCTGTCTTTCTGGCTTTGTGCCCATATCTCTTACACAAAGGCCAGTACAACAGAAATGTTTCTGTGTTTTGTACTGAAACATATTTAAACTCACTGGCAAGCAGACCCGTTATGGTCAATCATATAAAAATTATGAACCCAAGACTGTATGAGGAGCTAATGCATAACTTATACGCAAAGAGGCCACGAGAAACACCCCCGCTGGGTTTCTGCATTAACCATTCATCCTTCGGGACCGGCTCCTCTCATATCACACCATGTGATTGAATCTGAAAGATTCATGAGTTTGAAGCTATTAATATCAGTGGCCTATACCCACCTCACCAAAGTGTCCATAGATCTGAGCAATGAGGTCAAAGAGGATGCAAGAGAGAAGGGCAGGATGTGGCCGGCTAAGCGTAGTGGATGTTTTATAGTAGATGCTCAGATATTTGACAGATCCTGGGGATCAAAAGATTTGGGTTAACAAGGAGGAACAATTATGTTGGGATGCTTGCAGACAGATAGTTTTAGCATTATGTGGTAAAACTAATTTATAACCAAAACTGTCAGAAAAAAAAGACTTTTTTTCAGTGACTTGTCAGGTTTTGCAGAGGACAGATGGAATGAGCCAGTGCTGCTGTGCTGCTTCCTTCAGGACATCTGATCCATTGATTCATCAATTATCAAACATGCAGTATTTATGCATTTGGTTCTAAATCTTCCACATTCTGGAGGTTTTAACTGCTGTTTCTTATTATTTTCCTTCAATGTCATGCAGCAGTCACCACAAGATAAAGTAAGGTACAGTTAGAAAGTGATATTTTTGTTGTTGTTGTTTTGTTTTTATTGAATTTCACCTCATTGGTAATGCTTTTATGACTAACAGTTCTCCTGTAAAACAATGTACCGACGTACGTGACCGAGCAACAATTCCTGCTAAAAGCAACCCAAAGGACCTTCTGCCATATTTAGCTCGTCTAGGACATTTTTATACAAAAGTAAAGTCCTTTGAGCTAAATAAAATAAGGTTTGTAGGGTTTTTTTTTAAAAGTGCAATTGCAACAGTCTGACACTGCTATAACAACAAATAATTCAGTACAGTTACTTGCCATGCATGAGGCTGGATGAGACTGCGTATGTGCGAATGACAAGTCTTTTGTGTGATTGATGAGGAGCAGTTTGTCACAGTTTGTCAGCAGCTGAGAAACTCTTATAGGGCTATTATTGGCTAGCTCAGCCTGTACTGCCATGCCACATTAATTTTTCCATGCCACCGGAGTCTGCAATCAGCATTACGATTGTCAGTACCTTCACCCCCTGGTACCATGCATGCAGCCTTCTCCCAAAATCACTAAGAGACTCTAAAAATGCTGTAGTGTTGGAATTGCTGAGCCTGCAGGTGCCTCCGGTACTGGCACTGCACATTCAGTAGACTCGTGCAAAAAACAAATAATACAAAAGCACATTTAAAAACTGCATAAAAATACATAACCATCCATCCATCAATCTATCCAGCCCACTTATTCCTATTTAGGGTCATGGGGTAAGATACACACGCACGTGGAAATACACTGCAACTCCAACACAACCTAAAGCACATGTGGAGAGACGTTAGAGATGAGAGCTGCCTGGATGGCGTCAGTTCCCATTTTTCAGTGAGTACGGACAGACTTCCTTTACTCCCCAGGACAAAGAGATGCAAAGGACAAACTGGCTGCAGAGCTGAATGAGAATGAGCTTCATAGCATGTGTGCATCCGTGTGTGTGAGTTTGTGAATGCGCTTTCAGAGCAGCAAGTGGTATCTTTTTTTATATAAATACATTTGCAGATTAATGAGCTGCTGGGCACGTTGCCAAGACTCACCTCTTTCTATTTTATCTGTTACATTCTCTTCCTTTCCATCAGACACAGACACACCATCACCTTGAAATGCCTCATCTTTTTTGCTCCCCTTTGTAATTTACTCATCAGCTGGAGTGCAGCTGAGCGTATGAGGCTGACATGTGTTTGATTTAGTTCAGTGTGTGTTTGTGTCTGTGTCTTTGTCTCTGTGTGGGAACGATGAAGGCAATGACTCTGCATACACCGGGTGACGGCTGTAAGAGGAGGAGGTGAATCGTGTAAAGGCTGGCCACTTTGAAAGCGGGACAAACTGATTTCCCGTGAAGACCAGGAACTGGGTTTTACACAGAAGGGGCCTCATCAGTGATCCAGAAACAGTCACACAGAAAACACACACACATACAGACGGACCAATACCTGTTCATCCATGGAAAAGTGCCCACATATAGACAATAGTTGCACCCCCAGCTCCCCTTTTTTGTTTCCCTCTTTTTAACCCACTACACTTCAATTTAATGTGCTTCAGATCACTTGTCTCTTTGCTGCAGCAAATTACCCACAAAGGCAGTGAAGAAGAAAATGATAAATAGCAAGTAAATGCACTGTGTGTTATGCTCCACTGTTGATTGTCTCCGTCAGCAGTGGAGAAAGAAATGGCCAGCAGCAAGCATAGATTAGACAAAAGGGATGAAAGCCACTGCCAGACTTACTGCAGATAATGTGTGCAGCTTGAGGGGTGCAGATTCATGTAGGCACTGATATGTCTTAAGGGTGGCTGAAAGATAAAGGGAGATGGGAAGAACAGTTGCAGGGGTCGTGCAGAGGACCTCAGTTGGTGGTCACTAACCCTTACTGGGTGTCTCACGGTGCCGATGCAGAGCTTCACAGGGGTTCACCAGAGGCAAAGCCCGTTGGAGGGTGCTAAATAAAACGTTTACATTTGTCTAATATATTTTAGCAGATCCATTCATCCTCCAAGTCCGCTACTCATTTTGTGTTAACTTATTCAAATGTTGTGAGGCTTGGGGTCTGCTGGGGGTTTGCGATCTCAGGAGCTGTCATGTTTTCTCAGATTGCTCGCTCATCATCACTCAAGCAGAGTCGGCGGCAAACACAACCGTGTCTTTCTGAAATTAATCATGAAATCTGACTTGAGCGCTGCAAAAAATATTACTCATCTGTTATCACGGTACGCTGCATCATGCATTTACCCTTCTCATAGCAACAGGATGCTTCATAGCTACATTGGCTCCAGAGCACATGATGGCACCTTTTGCTGCTTTTATTTTATAACTACAAAATAATCTGTGAAGTTATTTCCTGTCAGTTTTCCATGTTGATGGTTTTGCATCATCTTTTATTGGCATATTCACTTTCAAATGCTGATTATTTATGCACAAACTGTTGACTTCTACATGTCAGTAAACTAAAAAAAAATATATATATATATATACAGTATTCTGGTTTTGCCAAAAGCCCTGAGAAAGAAATATAATTCTTCATAACTATTATTCCAGAGTTGTGATAAAACGAGGGAAAACAGCCGAACTCTGCATACAGTAAATGCATCAAGACTGTACGTAGCACTGTAGACACTGAGGAGACATTGTACAAAAGTGGAGAGGAGATTTTTTTTTTACCATGGTAGCAATCCAGAAATGTGGAAATAAAAACAGCAAAAGACAAGCGAGAGATCAAGAAAAGAAGCATGAAACAGAAAGAGACAGCGCAAAAATGATTGAGAGGATAAAGTGCTTGACTAGGCCTGTGTTTCAGGTTGACTATTGGATCTAAACAAGCTTAATAAATTAAATTAATAAAAAAAAAAAAAGGAATATTTTTACCTTAAGATTTAGTAAAGGCCACTTCTTTGATTCAGGAACTGTATCGTTACAGAAATAGATTTAAAAATTCAACATCAGAGCCCCGTCTCTTCAGAAACATGTCCTTATATAAGCTCACTGTTACTGATTAATTGATACTGGCAGGACTAAAGAGGGAAAAAAAAGAAAGATAATTTCACTATTACCTCTTTACGTTTGCCAGAAATAACGACAGGAGGCAGAGAATAGCCTGTCACTCGCCTCTCTGGGGAACTGCTCTACTTAAACTTATCATATTTTTTTAAGTGTACACAGTCAGTGAAGTGAGGACAGAGAGGGAAGTACAGGGAAAGACAGAGCAAGGCTATGAAAGAAACAAAGGAAAGGAGAAACAGGAAAATCTGAGAATACGAAGGGAGTTGAAGAGTTTGTGCTACGTGCAGGTGAGTGATCACACCCTGGGTGTCACAGGCGGAGATCAGACCCGCCTGGAGGGACACCGCTGCTGCTAACACCAGCAGCCTTAAGGGGACACCTCTAAACCTTCCTAACTCAAAGGAAATTAGCCTGGTAAGACCTTCGAGGATGAGGGAGGATAAAGTTCCCATTTAGAGACCACAGGAGGGAAGAAGCGAAAAATAGAAAGTGAAGTCACTGGTAAATGACTTCTGAAAGAGAGAAAGCCGGTGAGGAATCAGAGATTTTATTTTTTTTAAATAACAATAGAAAGCGATGATTCTCTGGTAGTGTTCTGCTGTTGTTCTTCAGTTCTCACTGCTCCTCTCCTGTGAGGGGACAGAAATGGCGGGTGTTCGTACGATACCGTCGGCAGTGTGGCGTCTTTTACCTGGCCAGAAACAGAAACGGACATCGAAGGCGGAGCCAGTAAATGCGCGCGCACATGCACACACCAGGCCTCAGTGAGCAGAGTCAGGCTGTCAGCAGGGAAGGCTTGCAGAGCGATGTGAAATGTTGTGACACTTTACCTCATTACATTTTCCCAGGCTGTTATGATTGTAGCAGCGGTTCTGTCAACCGGAGTGCACACCTGTCTGACACACACACAAGGATGCACACATGCACACACGGACAAGCATGTTTCTACATGCACACTATTCTCTGAGACGAACATGTTGCTGCTTTTATATTTCATGCTGCTTTGTGATTTATTTATTTATTTATTTATTTTCAAGAAATGTCCATAAAGCAGGTGTTTTTTTTTTTAAGACTTACTTTTCCCATTTCTACTATTTGGACAAGTAAATCTGGTGCACCCACGGATGTGATTTGAATCACAGTCAGCACACATGTCTTTGCACATCATCTGGGCTTGAAGGTGTACTGTAATTGTGTCTGCAGTCAAGTAAGCTGTTCCCGCTCATCCGTAGATCTTAGCCAAGTACCGTTAAGGGGATGACATTTTTTACCCCAGGAACACAGGATGGGAAACTTTACTCCAGTCTGTGGGGCCTCTGATAGGCTGATCAGTGGTGCGCTGAGCTCCCAGGGGTGCAGCGCCGAGCCTTGGGTTGTACCAGAGCTGATGTGTCATCTCCGCTTCCTCTTCTCCCTACTGATCCTGATTCCTTTGTAATCCACCCATGCCCAAACACAATTTATTGCCCTGGACTCTATATCACACCCTGAGCCCACACAGATAACTTTTTCGCTTAGATAAACATGCACTTACAGATATTGGTAAACATGTATATACTTGTATAGTATATTGAAATAATAATAATAATAATCCTGTCCTATCTAATACGTATACCCACTTATTCCTATTTAGGGCTTATAGGGATCTGCTGGAGCCTATCCCAGCTCCCTTTGGGAACAAGGCAGCGGAACACCCTGGATGGTTTGCCAGTCCATCACAGAGCCACATGTAGACAAACAACTGCACACACTTACACTCACTCCTACAATTTAGAGTCAGAACACGCAAACTCCCCACAGAAAGGCTCCTCCCAGGATTCACACCAGGAACCTTCCTGCTGGGAGGCAACAGTGCCAACCACCAAGCCACCGAGCTGCCCTATGTTTACAATATGTGTCATATATTGCATAATCATACATTTAGACTCCTAAATGTGGTGACATGTGTATGTTTGTGTTATACGAGGTCTCCACGCAGGCCACCCTTTGTTTGGAAAGGCCAATTACCCTTACACAACTGAGCGGGCACATCTCTCCATTTAACTGTTCTGACACTGTCACCTGCTGAAATAAGCTTTATATTTCTACATCTAGTTAAATTGCCTTATATTTGTTTAAAAAAAATATTTTTGTTAATGGGGTAAAAAAAAATCTTGGCTCAAATTCTTCAAATGAGCAAAACAGTTTAGCCACTAGACCAAATCAGACACATTTTCTTGAAACAAGGCTTTTTATTTATTTATTATTCATTAATTTATTTGTTTACTTTTTGCAGTTTGCAAAACAAGCCCACATCATGAGCACTCCACCACCATGTTGTATAATTGGTTTAAGGCGTTTGTGCCAGTATGTTAAATTTGGTTTTAACTAAATGTGGCCCATTATAATAAAACTTAATTTAATTTGGTATAGTTTACTCTTGCAGATCAAACAGAACTGAATAGAATACAATACAGTAGGCTTGTAAAAATGTACATCTTGGATTTTTATTATTTTTGTACAGTTTCTCTGAGCGTTGGACGCCCAGCTTGTCGTGTAGCTGCAAACTCACAACTGAATGCAATGTATATTTTGCTCTAAATATTATTATATTGTTAATGACCAAGCAATATATGAAAAAATAAGTGTCTACCTAATTTTACTACACATTTCTACGGCACGTTGGGTCATTTCAGTAAATGCACAGGTAAATGTTTGAGGTTGTATTTACGTACAACCACCGATTTAATTTAGGTGATTTATGCATCTGTAAAGCATATGCCTTGCGATCACTTGTTAATGTTAAAATGTCAATGTTTTAAGTTGGTGTCTTTAGAAGTAAAAATAAATCTGAAATAAAGAGGCTCTTACCAAAAAAAAAGAAAAAAGAGGCAAATCTGTTCTTCAGAAAAGCTCAACTGGCACTCACACATGTAATGAGTCACACATGAAGTGTTTGATTGAACCTGTGAATATCCACTTTATATACAACCACAGGATGAGCAATGTCATCCCTTAACAAGAAAACAAGCATTTAATGATTCTGTCCTGCAGCCTCCCACAAAACCCTTACAGACAATATTGTATATGCGCTGGAAGAAAAAAAAAAGGAAAGAAAAACACATACACACACATATTTTAAGCTTCAAGATTCTCACAAAGAATTACCGCCACTAACACAACAGAACACGGTCCATTGAGCATTCATGCTGTTTGGAAGAGCGGCAGTTCAATAGAAAGGTATCCATCTTTGTAGAAGGCCATGGAAATGTCAATGCCCCTCAGCAAACTAAAGGAAGTCAATCATCCGAGGAAAATGAAAACACAAAAAAAGCCTTTCAGCGGGAACCTTTATGTGGCAAACATTTCCATTTCAAAGCCTTCATTTGGCAAGATGTCATGTCAATTCATTTTTACATAACGGTTTGGTAGCAATTAAGGGAACACAGAAAGGGTGGCCGGATCTGTCAAAGCTATGGATGGGCGGGTGGATGGGCGGGTGGGGGTAGTGGCACCCAGTCTGATTGCTAACTGTATGAGTCTCAGATGTGATTGGGAGGGCTTGTTTTGATGAATACGTTTTCATCTGAACCCTTGCCAAGAAAAATCCTCCTCTTTGGTATTAATATCATCTGTTTATGCCTTCCATAGCACCTTGTCAGATGTGAGGTCTTCGGGTGGCATTTACTGGTTCAAAGGTTCTCTGTGTAATTGATCAGACTGCTGTTTGATCTGTACTGCTGGCATTTAGTCCCATGCAGCACAAAAAAATAAAGACTTTCCCATCTGTCTGACTTTCAGATATACACGATTGCCACCAACAAAGGTTATTACATAATACATGAAACACGCTCACTCTCAGTCCTCCTGTCAAATCATAATCACCAAGTAAACTAACATACATGTTTTTGAACAGGAACCATCCAGCTGTGAGGCAACAGTGCTAACCATGATGCACGGTTGTATTTCAGGAAATTCCTTAGTAACCGATTGATGATACTGCCAAAACGCTGCTGCTGAAACTGGCACAACTAGTTAAGATAAAAATAACAGTCAGGGGTATATGAAATAAAATAAGGTAACATAAAACGTTTAGCGATTTGTCACACAAATATGAAAGACTGACAAACATTTTAGGCATGAAGGTATTACTTGGTATACGTTAAAAAATAAATATAGGAGCGTCTCCATCTTCGCTGCTGCACAGCAAACAGAACATTCTCAGCAATCACATAAAATTACTTTCAGACTCGTAAAAAAAAAAAAAACATGTTGTGAAGTTGTTTTAAAGCCAGTAAATTCCAGGACTTTACATGCTTCACATGCTTCCCTTATTGACTTGCTTTACAAGATACTTTACTCGTTTTTTTGGAGTACTGTGAAGCGGAACGGAGCACTTTCAGTACAACAAACAGTCCAAAATATGACCAACAAGAGTCATTTCATTTCAAATGAAAAGCAATATGATAGAACATGAAATCTTCTCACATATAAAGAAATAAAAAACTGAATAAAAACAAGTACCTAAAAGCTAAAAAAAAAAAGAATTACGGAGCATTACATGGCTCAATTTAAGTTCCTACACTTTTTAATCTCTATTCTGTCACTTGGCATCAATTTATACTCATCACACATCGCGACGCATTGTCATTGCCTCACCTTAAAAAAAACTTCATATTTTGAATATGGTTTATTTCTCCCAGTTGTAGTTGCAGTATGAACACTTATATGGAAGTGAGAGCTTTGACTCTTGCAGCTGCACTGCTTTGCATTCACTGTATTTCATGGAAGTGAAGATCCATTTTATAAATCCATTCCTGAATAGCAAAATGACTTTCTGTGCTCTTTTTCCCCCTTGATTTTTATATTGTGGCAGAGTTCCTAAAACAAAGTTATATGGTATGTTTTATTTCTTGCTACCGGCTGGCTCAAATATCAATTCTCTCCTACAAGCCTTTATTGCCCCCTGAGCAGATTCACTTAGACGTTTCCTAGTTAAACCTGCAAGGATTCATAGGAGTGAAATTGTTCATTGTTAACAAGAAATAACTATATACTTTTTATTTGGCTTCAGCATTTACAAGAATTGTATTTGAGATCTGAAAACATAAAATTACTTTTGGGAAAATGGCAAAAGGCCCCTAACAGATGTTACGGAAAAAAGGAAAGAAAAATAAGTAAAAACGTTGGAGAGGATGGGCTGGATTGGGATTTATCTTGAATTGTCCGTACCTCCGGTTGAGTAAACAGATTATGAAATTATTACATGATTTATTGAACTCAGAAATAGTCTAAAAAGTTATATGGTGTAAGGGTACCACAAAGCCTTTGCCCATCCGATTTCTCTTTCTGTTTCTTTCCCTACTTACAGTTATTCTCACCATGGTTAAACAAGCTACAGAAGATTATTTGCAATCTCATATTCTATGTAATCTGTCTTTAAACCTTTTTGTTTTATTAGTCATCACAGTACCACATCAGCTTTTCAAATTCATTCGTCCTTTCTCCCCAGAGAGAAGTTAACTTGTTCGCTGCTCACAGATTTCACCACGCGGGCTGGCACCTGATTATCCCTCCATCCATTATTCTGCCAGCACATAAGTGGAGTACCACTATCCGCGACTCCATGGAAACTATACCAAAGCCCAGAGCTGACTGGGTCACACGGGGCCGTGCGCCAGATGCACAGAGATAAAGTACAAATATGCACATGCTGCCACATGCTGAAGTCAGATGGTCCTCTCGTGGGGTCAACCAAGCAGAGAACACTTTAAGGTGATAGGCGCGCTGCACTCTGGTCCTCATCACACTGGTTTTGAGTGGGAACTCACGAACCAGATGCCTAAAAGGTTTTCTTCACTGTGTAAAGCAAAGCATATCGCCAGTAAGGTAGTTATAAGCAAGTATGCCAGAATCCTTCCCATCTTTCTGCCATATTAATCTTTTTGAGTCTCACAAAAACAAATCCTGTATCTCTGTCCTCCTCATGTTGTCCCAATCCTTACATTAAGAAGCGCTGTGAGACTGGAGGTTTAGTCAAATTGCAGCATCCTAAAATGATCCCGGTAGCTTTGATCCACCAGCATCTGTCATTAAACGAAACAAAAGGCCCGTAAATAATTTAACTCTGTCAGCAAGTCAAGACATCCACAACTTAACCAGGATGATCACGCCAATATATAGTTCCTGATCATGTTCTCAGTTTCACGCTTAATCGGTTTTCCCTCATCAGTTTCATTTTGTTGGAAAGTAGTGTGTGTGTGTGTGTGTGTGTGTGTGTGTGTGTGTGTGTGTGTGTGTGTGTGTGTGTGTGTGTGTGTGTGTGTGTGTGTGTGTGTGTGTGGTGCGTGTGTGTATAGTCTGGATTTGAACTTTACTTTTGTTTTTCTCCTATTTTTTTATGCACTGTGCTGAAATGTTTAGTTAGACGTGACTGGTTTCGGTCTAATTTCTGCTGTCCTTTCTGCTGGACCAGCCATCCATCGGCTGTCAGATTGTCTCAAATGTAAATCTCCTGTTTGTGCTGTAAAAACTGTTTAATCTTTGGCTTTCTGCTTTGTTATTTTATTCTCTTTTTATTTCTCTACCCTGACATGAGTCAGATAGGCAGAGACAGTTACACATGGATATCCTTTTCAAGACTAAATCAAGCATTCCAATCCGACCCCTCTGGCACAGTCTCCTCCCGCTGCATCATATTCAGCTTTTGATATCAGCCAGCCTAAAGAGAGGCACCAACAATGAACCCATCATGCTGTTTTCAGCAAACAAACTTCTGCCTGGAGGGCTGCTGCCTGCAAAGTCACTATAATCCTGCCCCAAAACCTGCCAACTTCGTAGCCTTGTAGTACCCTATCACCTCTCCTCTGTCTTCCTTCACCCACCCATGTTTTTTCATCACATTGCCCTTGTAACTCTGCTCTCCACCATGTTTGTGAGCATCTCCTTATTCCTGTATCTTCTCTCAGCCTTCAGACTGTCTCCCGCCTCCCCAGTGACCTCTTGGCATGGCCGCCGGGACTCTCTCAGTAGTTGTGATGGCAGAGAGTTGTGCAGTTTTAATGATTTTAGCTCCAGGCCCAGCTCAGCCTACGATATACGGTTACCATTTTTTAACAGAGGAGAACTCTCACTACAGGGACCCTTTTGTGGAATATGAGTGAATTTGCTCACAAATATTTAAACTTAATATTTGAGTTAAGGGATTGTTGTGGAATACTGCAGATAATGACACAGATCTGCAAATATGTTTTTATAATGGTGTCAAGATGACTGACACATTGAAGCTCATATTTACCTCAATGTTTTTCACCCTCTCTAATCTCGTGTTTGTCTTTCTTTCTACTTTCACTCCACTGCGTATATATGCACCTCCTCATTCTTGCTGCACAGGTTTAACATCAGAACTGCAGCGCGTCCTGCAGGCGCATTGTAATTAGCATCAATGCATCCCAAAACACTCTGTGATGAAGTTCAATCAATTCACCTTAATTATAACTTTCACAGAAACACCTCTAATCTCTCAAAAACTTTGATCTCCCAGGGTTTTTTTTTTTTTTCAGTGGCAGTTTGAAAATTAACTGTTTGAAAAGTGATGTTTGCGTGTGTGTGTGTGTGTGTGTGTGTGTGTGTGTGTGTGTGTGTGTGTGTGTGTGTGTGTGTGTGTGTGTGTGTGTGTGTGTGTGTGTGTGTGTGTATTTGTGTGTGCTTTTATCAGTCTTGGCTCACACCCTCTCCTCTCTCGCTGTGTCCCTGCAGACATTGATGACTGCCAGTCCAATCCGTGCCAGAATGGAGGAACCTGCATCGATGAGATCAACTCCTTTGTGTGTCTTTGTCTACCAAGCTACGGTGGGGCTACTTGTGAAAAAGGTAACAGCACAGGAGAAAACACTGCTTTCTGATTTTAATCTTCATTGTGTGTGTGCGTGTGTGTGTGTGAGTGTGTGTGTGTGAGTGTGTGTATCTTATAAAAAGTACAAGAAAGAAAGAAGTTTGGGGAGAGGGTATATGATGGAGGATGAGGAAATAATTGGGAGTAGAATGTGAGAATATCGCAAAAGGAGTAAAGAAAGAAGACAGGGCAGTGAAGGAAAAGAGATAAATATCATGGAGAGCCAGGGTGACAGGAGGGTGGGGAGAAGATAAAGAGAGGGGGAAAGATGAAGAGGTGATGATGAGGATGTAGCGAAAAAATGTGGAAAAAAAAACAGGATTTTGGAAGGTAGTTAATGAGGATGCTAAAAGGAGACAGGAGGCGAGGAAGAGGGGGTTGGTGCAAACACAGACAAAGAGGTGGAGCATGAAGAAGGAGAGGGAAGCCGTGTGGAATAATGTATTGGGATAACATACAACACCTGTGTCCAGCTGGTTTTGTCTCTTATTATGGGAATTCCCATGTGAAAAGGGGGTCGTGTTCACCAACTGCATGTTACAAAGAAACAAGGCTGACATGTTGATGCAAAACCCCACTGAGGAATACCCACAGCTGCTGCGTATGCCAGGGCTCCACTCTGAATGGATTTTCACCCTAAATTCACTGCTCCTGTTCCACAATTTCCACAAAACGCAGCAGGCTTTGTGATGCAAGAGCCTGCGCTTTCAAGAAAAGAAGGCCTTGTCACGCTGGCGGTTGAAAAAGTTAGAAAACACAAACTACGGATAAAAGAGGAAAAGATCAGGCACATCATATGTCACATGTCTCATTATAATCTCTGACTATGTTCTGTAGCGGGAAGCATTAAACAATTCCATGACAATGTAACTGCTAAAAATGTTTGTATGCTACAATAAAAGCTAGTCTATTTAAAATAATCTATACATTTCCAGGGAATTCACAGAAAAAGACACATGTAATAAGTCTGAAGCTTGAATCAGATTCATAGCGTTTATATTTTATTTTTCTCTACGTCACGATACTTCAAGATTAGATTTGTTCAAATGATTCACAGAAAAAGGCATAAGTAATGTGGCTTGTGTGCCATGCTTCCTGTTTATGCATGGATATTTGGGGGGGAAAATCCACACTGTAAGGGTTTGAAAGACCCTCAGATTAGAGATTTTGTAGAAATGTAATGAACCTGTGACCTTGGAGTTTTTAGACAGCAATGAGAGGATGAAGCATGTAACATGTGCATGTCCTTAAACATGATGTTTAAAGAGCCACACTTGCAAAAATAAAAACCTGGGACAGGCGTGGAATTTTAGGGTGAGGAACGTCACTAAGAAATGGGTAAGAGAGGAGGACAGAGTTTGAGATATCTGGACACATCGGAGACGATTAAACCTTGAAATTCTGCTGTTCCAGATTGGTCCAGCTTTATTTATTTATTAATAGACTATGGCTTAAGATACTTTTTTCTGCTATAGTTGATATCATCTGGTACTTTGCAGGCAGAACAATCAATACTAGACTGACAGGGTGAAAATGAAGCTTGTTAAAGAAGGAAATCTTTTAGCAGGTGGAAAAAGAGAAGACTTTTAGTCACTTAATTTCTGCAGTGTTGTTCCTTGAGCCACCGGTCCTCATTAACACACATCATCTGTACTGTCCTAAACCCTCATTTTTCAGCTCGAGTGCACTCATGGATGAGCTCCTTCATTTCTCACTCATCATCATCATCTTTTATTTATCCAGGTAAAAAGTCTCATTGAGATTAAAAACCTCTTTTACAAGAGAGACCTGGACGAGACGGCAGCCACTCGGTTCAAAGTGCTTCTCTCTGCTGAACATCTGCAGCAGAAGTTGGATTTGGATGAGTACGAGACAAACATGATGCCGATCTTTTAGACTTTTCATAGTCCTGTTAAAGTGCCACAACACACACTTACTTGAAATTGATTTTTTTTTTTTTTTTTTTTTTTTTTTACACACCGTACTGTAGTTAAGCTGCTGAACATTTGACAGAATATAAAATCCAAGTGTAGGTTGTTTTTAGTTAAGCAAGTAAAGCATGAAGCATCAGAAGGAGATGATGGAGCTTGACCCACGTGAGGGTTAATTATTAAGGAAGCTTCTTGGCCTTAACTGGTTTAGTTTCTATGTTTTTATCTAAATGACTTTTTTATTTGTAAAGTGGAGGAAGTTGCTGGAGATCATTTCTAAGATCATTAAATGTGCCCTTAATCTTTCTGTCCTGCAGTTTTTCATTAATGCTTTACTGCTTCTTTCATGCCTTCACCAGACCACCTTTTACTAACTGTCTCGTGATTGAATCCCGGCGTGGCGTGCATGGAAAGCAAACACTCGCCACGGATGTAAAAATCCTTTGGCCTTTTCAGGTTTTCTGGCTCTCAGGCTTTTTCAGGGTTGGAGCTTCTAAAAAAAACACAATATTTTCCTTCCAGTTTCTGCTTGTACATTGTGGCTCCTGGAGCAGCTCTCCTTCTTCGGTTCTTTTATAGCATCACCGTCTTGTACATGAAAACTAGGACATGAGGTTTGGTGAGAATATCTGTTAAGGTTTAGACGTTTCTCCAACTATATCACCCATGATTCCATAATTGGAAAAACAATGGCAAAAAAAGATCATTCCTTGCAATGCACTGAATGAGAATTTGTTTTTTAGATGCAAAATCAAGTTTAAGTGGTAATGTTTTGTACACAATAATGGGTACGTAAGTCCGCATCTGTGTGGATGCTGGTGTCCTAGAAGCAGCATTTCTTCTCTTCATATTACATGCCACAATTATTTCTTTCCTGTGTGTTGGCTGCTTTAAAAAGATTTTGTAATAAACTGATCTAAACAAAGCAGTGCTCACCAGTTATTAGCGTTGAACCCTCTCAGGTTCTGGGGCTCTCTACATGGGATCATCCAGTTTACTCTTGTTTCACAGCTTTGGTAGCAGCTGTCTCTCTTTGCTTTCTTCACTTCTTTCAACAATCTGACAATGGGGGTGGGGGGGGGGACACTCAACATAGCTTTTAGGGAAAACAAACACACTATCCTCTTTCCTTGGGCCTTAAATCAATTCTTCATTTTCCTGGGAGATTTCATACCCACTGGCAGACAGAACTGTATAATGAAAGCGAGACTTCCAGAGAGCCAGTCTAAACGAAGATGGTGTCAAAAGGTCCTGTGAAATGTACAGCTCTTTTAAACTAAAGCTTTTAAAGTATGAGATGTGAAAACACTTCATCAATCTTTAGTGGCCTCTGAAATGTGGAATTTTCTAGCCTTCACTTCTGTGTACTCGTTATTTAAAAAGGTTTTCTCTTTCCCTTTCCTCTGTCCTAAACACACAGACATTATGCGAGTGCACCTCGCGTTTGACATGCACCGGTGCCCCCCCGTTCCCTTTCCTGCCTCGTTGCTACCTTCATGGCTGATTGGGAGCAGCAGGACTGATTGTGTAAAAGTAAAGTCTCTGTTTTCCTGTCGCTTTTATCTCTCCTTGTTCCGCACTCACGGAAATGGAGGATTCGGCTGTGAAGAGTACAATTTACACGAGGCGTAGCTCTGTCATTTCAGGCTGATCTCAGACTGATATCCAGACGGGGGTCTGAGCTGTGACAGGAACAGTAAAAATGAACTCATTTGTTCCGCCAAAGTTTCCATCCATTTAAATATCACCCAATTGGTCCCCGTCTTGCTAAAGCGGTCCATTTTCCTCTGTCTCATTTGTTGTATTTGAGCGTGAGTGTGCCTGTTTGAGCATGTTCGGGTCTCCACGCTGCAGGCTTGACAGCACTGAATGCACGGTAGATCAGGTCTGCTGCAGGCTCTCTCTGGCCTGTTACCATGGTGATCACATCATAGAGTCAATAATAGTAAGTTGACAGGGCTCACCCTCCAGTGTAGACTGTATTAGACTGAGAAAGAAATGACTTTTTACTCTATAATTTTTAACAATTAAAAATATATTTCTTTTTTTTTTTTGCAGTCACAAAGGAATAATTTAGCACTATTTACAATGTAACTATGTCACCGTCTTTCAGTCAGTTGTAGTTATCAGTACTGAATGCATACATGCATAACAGGGTTAATGGCTGTGTTTAGATTTAAAAAAATACACACAGACAAGTCAGACGCGTCAGTCTTTTCTGATCTGATGAATGAAACTGAAAGTTCAGTCCTTCCTGCTGGTTTTTCTTTGTTCACTAGAAACACAAACCAAATACTCTTTGGCTTACATGAAGATTCAAGATTCCTTTATTTGTCATTTTCCCTACTTCTCCCTCTCATCCAGGGGTAATGTCGGGTAATACTACTAACTGTGTGTCAGTTATATAAATAATTAAATAAAATTAGAGGAGAAAAATCAGGTGAACAGCCAAGTAGTGTTTGTTGTGATGCTTCTGCATCTGATTCCAGACTGTGTAAGTGTGAACAAAGCGTGTGAAGGATGAGTCGAGTCTTTAATAATGTTGAGTCCTCTGTGCACGCAATTCTCAGCATCGACGTCCCGTAGACTCAGCAGCGAGGCACCATTCATTTTCTCTGGTTCTCCTCTGCTGTGGTGTCGCCAAACCTGGCAGAGATGCAATGAGTGAGAATGCCTCTGCTGTCCCTCTATAAAACACAGTCAGGACTGTCAGAGGCAGGTCTTCTTCGGTCTGCGGAGGGAATGAAGGGGCTGCCAAGCCGTGTTGATGACTGCTGTAGTGTTGTCACTGGAGGTAAGCTTTTATGTCAGGCAGGCCCTCAGAAACTTGACGTTCTGCACCTTCTCCGCCTCAGAGCCACTGACGGTTAGTCCGGGATGATGCTGGCGACCAGTCCTCCTGAAATCAGCATTCATCTCCTTGGTCTTGTTGGTGTTGAGGGCCGGTTGGACCACGCTGTCAACTACTCCACCTCTTTGTCTGCACCCACTGACTCATTATAGTTGGTGTTGAGGCCAACAACTGTTGCGTCATCGGTAAACTGTGTGATATGGTTTGTGCTGAAACCAGCAGTCATGAGTCAGCACTGTAAACAGTAAGCGGCTGAGTACACACCATTGGGTTGAGCCTGTGGTCAATATTATTGTTTTAGAAATTACTCAGTCATATCCAACTGTCTGCCAAAATTCATGCACATAAGCCAGAATCCACACTCCTCAGCTTTTACAAGAGCTGCCGTGCAAAATCATGTTAAATGTAGAACTGAAGTCGATTAGGAGCGTCCTGGCACAAGTATTCTTATTTTCAACGTGAGAGATTGGATCCTCTGTAGTGGGGAGGTATGACCCGATGCGATCCATGACAAACA
Organism: Xenentodon cancila; assembly: GCA_014839995.1. Taxonomy (NCBI): domain Eukaryota; kingdom Metazoa; phylum Chordata; class Actinopteri; order Beloniformes; family Belonidae; genus Xenentodon; species Xenentodon cancila. The sequence continues at coordinate 19,843,200 of CM026206.1, forward strand.
GCATTTCATGGCTGCGGGGGTCAGGGATTCAGAGCGGTAGTCATTCATGGAGGCTGGGTTTGGCATTTTGAGCAATGGTAATGTGGTGGCCCTTTGGCTTGACTGAGTGAGATGATAAAGATGTCAGGGAAGGCATGTTTCAGCTGTCCAGCACAGACCTTTAGCACACAGCCTGGAATGTGATCTGGACCAGCAGCCTTCTGCTCAGAGCTACCTGAGGGTTGATATTAGAAAAACAAAAAACCCTCTTCTTTTTTTAAATTTTTTTTTAAGCCCTTGTTTGCACATATATTAATGGTTGATACCAAGTTGGTAGGAGCCGAAAGTTATATATATTCATTTTAATGTGTAATCAAGCTTTTTGTTTTTTTGTTTTTTTATGCGTGCGTAGGTGTGTGCAGTGTGTACCCTTCATCAGCCCTCATGACAGTCTAACTATTTTTTATTGATCCCTGAGTAAGAAGAAGAAAAAAAAAAAGAGAAAAACAAACAAAAACAAAATTCTGCTAAGGAGGGCTAAAATCACAGAGTGTGGAGTGTGAAAAGACTAGAAATAGAAAGAAAAAGAAAGAGAGACGAGACAGTGGTGGTGCAGTCTGGTGTCTGTGTTGTAATGTGTGTTAAAAAAAACACACACGCATATAGAAGTATTTAAATAGTCATGCATGTCCACATATATCGAGATAAGGAGATATGTAAGCAGTTAACTAATGCATATTCATATACATTGTGAGAAGAGAAAGCAACAAAATAAATAAATAAATAATATAGAAAAACACACACACTCTTCGAGTGTGCAGTAAACTGGAGTTCCTGGTTGGTTAAAGGCAAAGCCTGCCGTTGTGCTGCCCAGTTGTCTGTGACCTCTAAAACTTAAGAAAAAGAAACGTACAAATTCTTTTGTTTGTAGCCTGTACTGTAGGCTTTGTAGTTTAAGGCTGTCTGAAATACATCCTCCATCCTCCCATAAGCATCTTATTAAATCTTCATTAAAATTACCTGCGATTATCAGAGTACTACACACACAGTGCCATGAATGCTCGATATTTCATCTTCATGTGTGGGGTCTCTACATAGAAATAAATCTCTTCAGACACCTTATGTGTGCACTCTGCTTCATGTGGCCAGAGATGCAAAAGTGAGGCAGAGGAGCTGCCATGTATGTATGATCCAATGTGTGAGACACCCTTTTGTTGCCTAAGAAACATACTGGTGAAAATGAGGTAAAACAGACTAAAAGTTACCTTTTTTAAAGTAACCAGCAATGATAACATGATAAACCACATCTGTATGAGCTGTCTGCAGCTTATTGACAGAGTAAAGTTCACTCCCCACTTTCATGTACATGTTCACGCCTCAGTGCTGATGTCATTGCGCCAACCCAGTTCATCCATCCTTCCCTACGATTCTTTCGCCTTTGTTTTTCAAGAGAAAAAAAAACATATTCTTTGCTATTTTGCCTTTCCATTACTGCAGACACCTCAGTTTTACGTTGTCTTCTTATTTGCTTTTGCCGCTCATACCTTTGTGCTCTCGCGCTCTGCACTTCTCACATCTTTTTTTTTTTTTTTTTTATGTTGCTCATCTCTGGAGCATAGACGGAGACTTTGTTATGCTCTGCAGACACTTTTCTGTGTGTGTGCATCACTGCGTGTCACTGTGAGAGTCGACGTCCTCGTGTGTCTGTGCAGGATGCATCTGCTGTTTAACTGCTTGTGTGGGTGTTTCGGATGTTTGTGGGATGCTTTAACGTTTTCTGGAGCTGTGAAGTTGGAGATCTTTCAGCTAAAAGACCTTCACTAATCCACCAAGACACGTATTCAGATGCTATTTTCTTGTGCCAAGCCTTTCTTTATCGAGATTCATTTGGGTGAATGGCATAAATCTATCAGATGCACAGTACTGATGATTGGCAGATTTCATCAATGATTCCTACATGCTGTGTGTCTTGTGTGCATATGAATGAACTGCACACCAGCTGATTGTGTAGTCTTGTTGAACCTTGCAGCTAGCCCTGCTGGCATGCTGGCATCCGTAGTAACACAACTGCAAAAACTAAAAAAAGAAAGCCTCGTTTCAAGAAAATTAGTCTGACTGGTGGCTTGGCTGTTTTGCTAGTTTTAAGGATTCTAGTTAAAAAAAAAAATGTTCTTACCCTATGGGCACAGATATTTTTGTTTAATATAAGACAATTTGACTAGATTTAGGAATGTAAAGCTGTTTTCCAGAGGGGCTGTTCTTGCAGTGCACACTAACCACAAATGCCAGCAGTGATGGGAAAACTGAGGCCAGGACTGATCCTCAGTTTATCTCACAGGAACTACCAGGCACAAACCTAAATTCATTTATTGCTTTCGCGACAGGCTTCAGCCGGTAGGAGACATCCGTTGATTAGGCCTTCTGACAGTAGCAACTCCATCACACGTCCGTCCAGAGCAGGATGGAGGTGTGATCGTCACGTGAGGAAATCTAGCCTTTATGCACCTCTGTGCCATTCACACAGCACGGCGGTCTGAATAAACGGCAGTGGAACGAACTCGCCGTGTCAGTGGGGATAATATCTTCAGAAGATGTTTGCTGACCTTTGTGATACAATCTTAGCAGGTAAAACAGTTAAAATGTCAGGTTAAAATGATCAAAATATATAGAATATGACCCCTTATATTTGAGCATATAGCACAGGACTTTGTGGCACACTGATGAAGTAATACTTTATTGTTGTAATATTGTTGTAGTCACATTCAGTGTGCAGAAGTCTTGGGCACCCCTACTCATGTTTGATCAGAGTTTAAATGATGATCCTTTTTTATCTTTCAGTGTCCTTATTAAGATGCAAACAGTAAAACGCTGATAATATTAGAGTTAGACCTGTAACGTTTATCCAAATATTATCTGTTTTTAAAAATCAACATTGACCGTAGATAAACTGAACTTAAAACCACACAATGTTGGGAATAAAATTGTTTTTCAAGCAAAAGTTAGCATTTATTGCGACTTTCCTCTGGACCAAGCACAGATTAAGTCTTTTTAAAAGAAACTACTATCTGTGACTCCCAGTCCTAATATTAATATCACTACTTCTCACAGTCATATTAAATAGGATCTGATTTCATATATATATAAAAGATCCAGCTACATTTGTTTTCTGTTTGTATCTTAAACAAATGTTCATGTCATTGAAACCTTGATCAAAGAAGGCAAAGGGTGCCTACGATTCTGCACAGTAACTGGTGTAGACTACTAACAAAGACAAATCCCATCTACTTATCGCCGGATTCGTATTATCAAACCTTTTTTACTTTCTCTGTTTACACAGAAGCAGCTCAGGTGGGTTCTTACCAAACTGTGACAATACACATGAAGCACAATAATTCAAAACCCCAAGCATAAAAACATTTTTATACCCAACTCTTATTGCGTCCTGGGAACATTTGAAAGAATATCATTAGTTTCATTTATGGTGTTTTTCAATTAGAGGGTTTGGCACATCATCACTGTTTGGCACCAGAGTTTGTTTGTTTTGTTGTTGTTTTGTTGTTGTTTTTTGCGTGTTTTTTTTGTTTTTGTTTCTTGCTGCGGGCAGTATCACCTTGACATTAGTTAGATGTTGACTTATGCTCATTGTGATGGAGTTTTCTCCAACACCACACTGAGAAAGTTTGTACCTCCTGGACTGACTGCCGCATGAAATGTGTAATAACCCACCTGAGAATAAAACAAGTAATTTTATTTAACAGCCTGAAGTGAAACAATTTTTTTAAAAATATTAACATTTCTGTAATTGTGCACAAACAATGGCAATTCTTTGTATAAGATCAAGTTGAGGAAATGGTATCATCCAATTATGAGGGAGAAAACTGTGGAATCATCTTATAATTTATATTTCCAGAATAAATAACTGCACAAGTCTAAATATGCAAATAGATCTGTTGTTAAAAAATGAGTACTTTCAGACCTGAATGAGTTGCTGCACCTGGATGATCAACTGGAAATAGCAAGAGCTGTCAGTTAAGGCAATAAAAAGGATTATAAAACTCCTTCAGCAAATTAATTCCACACATTGTGTGTCAAAAAGATGTCGGTACATCCGAGGCCGCTGTGTCTAACATTTAGAGAAAGCACAAACAATATTGGGGGATTGCAAAAGGAAATGTAAAAGTAGACAGAGGAAGACATAAACTCCTCAGAGCAGAAAATTCCAAGCAGTATATACAGAAAATGTGTAAAACATAAATGAGAAATATATGGGAGTCAGTGTTTGTCACCAAACTGTGAAAGGAAATGGGATTCATGTGCAAAGCAAAACATAAACCACCATTAACAGTTCAAAAGATGAAAACAAGGTTAGAGTGGGATAAAGAGGAGCCGTCATGGGCTGTGGATGATTGGTTGACAGAGATTTGTGATTCATCTCCGAATCTGCATTTGGCAAGGAGATGATGATGATGAAACTCCTGTGTGGTGCAGATCCAACGAAACATAGAAAGATGACTGCCAGAAGAAAACAATCAACTGCACAGTCACTGAGTTTGCTTATCAGATAAAGGATCCGGGGAGATGGCAATCATTCACTCTATAGTAAATGTGCAGATGTGGAAGGAACATTTCTTGGCAATTTTGTCCGTCAACCAGTTGAAACTAGGTTTGGTGATTTTTTTTTCTTTCTTTTCTTATTTTAGCGCATGATTGATATGCTACTCAGCAAAAAAAAAAAGAGATATCTTTCGTAAAACACAGAAATGCAAACTGCAGATACAGCCATGCAAAAAGGGACTGAGTCAGCTGTTGTTTTGTGTTGCTTTTCCCTCTGTTCTGACAGAACAAATAATCAGTTGACATGGAAACAAAAAGCCTGCGTTCAAAGGATTGTGCAGCTAATTAATCCCAAGGTACATTTGAGGAAGTCTAGTGTTGACTATTAAGAAAGCAGCACACTCGCCTCTGATATTTTTTATATGTTTGATATTTGGTAAGATGCGCTACACCCCTTTATGGGCTGCCCAGCTGTTACCAGCAGGTATCACTGGTGAACGCTGCGTCAGTACATCTGCACTGAAACCATTATGCAGCAAAGCTACTGAACTCCAGTAAAAATAAAGTTTTCAGCAGGGTGCTTCCCTGTTGGAATTTCCCAAACTTACACACCTCTCAGCAACACATGCACGGTACTGTAGAAACCCAATAATAAGTTGGTTTTAACAAGACAACAAAACTAACCAGCATCACTGGGATCTGAAGGTAAAGGAGAGCACAACCCTCCTCCCGGAGGGCAGCGGGTGAATCAGGGCCAGACAGATATGAAGACTTCTGAGTTTGTCGATGCCAACAGCAAGCAGAAAAGCAGCAGATTGAAAGTAGGCACCAGACTATTCACTGATACCTAAACAGTGAGACTAATGATGAGCAGAGCAAACTGAGCCAGCGGGGGCAGATGAGTGCATCAGGAAGCACCAGACGCCGCCCTGTAGTCATGCTGTCCTTGTGCACTTTCTGTCACTTAAACGTTCCCATGCATCCCCTTTTACACTTATTCTTAACAATATCTTGATGCTATGTAATATATCTTCCAGTATTCCAAAAGAGCTTGCTTTCCAGTTTAAATATCACCATATTCTGCACTTCATGATTTTGGTCCAGTGCATGATGTGCAATAAGTGTTTCCAAAAATGTTACCAGTCCTCGAGATAACAGTTTCTGAGGGTTGACTATTTATATTTCATGACCAAGCTCTTTCAACTATCTTTTAGTGATACACTGAAAGTTCAGAATCTGTTTACAGGTCTAGCAGAGTCTTTAATGTGCAAAAGAAGCTGTTTGAACCAAATTGTAGCTCCAGATGGAGCCGCTTTAAACTCCCAGTTGGAGCTGAACTGAAAATTAATTAAAATATGTGGTTGTAGAGTTGGAAAGAAGTCCTTTCCCCCCATCTCAACATGTGACCAACAGTGCATGGCTCCATTAGTTAACACTAGAATAACGCACCAGAATCCCCCGTCGTTTACAAGGGGGTGGCTGCAAAAGGGAATAATGTAGAGTCTACACTGTAGGCAAAGGATCGGCTTTTAAATAGCTGGGATACACTTTTTATTTCTTTTTGCAAATAGAATAATGACAATTTGAAGATGCTGTTTTAAAGGAATCGTCCATTGTTTTGTATAGTGACTTTTTCATTTCTCAATTATAACTCAATGAGTTTTTAGTGCCCTTGTTTATATATGTTTTGTTGTTGTTTTCATTTCAATAAAACTGATCTTAATCAGCTTCAGAACTTTGTCTGAAATTGTGCTTCACATCCACCAGTTTACTGCATAATGCTGCCCCTTGTTGTACCCTTGTATCCTCTATCTCTGAGTGGTTTTGTGGGTCTGCATCAGCTCCAGTCGATAGCGAGGCCTTTGAGTTGCAGTGCTTCCCTGCCCCCGACTCTCCTGATTGCCATCTAAACTGGCAACTCGGCATAATGCTTGGCTAAAAATTTAATTTTGAGCATCCTGCGGGTCCTTAGAGGCTATTAATGCTAATGAAGATTCATGCATTCTAATAACATGTCGAGAGGGATACAGGCCAAGACTGAGAAGAGAAGGAGCTAAAGCTTATTTGTTTACCTCGCCCACAGCAGTCCCCTAAAGAGAAACACGCACGGGCACAAATTCATACATGAGCGAAAACACACTCATTTGCTGGCACACACAATGAAAATCCCTGAAGTTCTGCCTAAGCCTGGCAGAGGCTATTCAAATGGATTAACAGCAAGGCATCACTCTCACTCCGTATGCTATTGTGCTCAGCACCTGCCAAATTTCATTCCTGACAGGAAAGCTGGAGAGATGCAACGTAATTTATTCTCATTCAAGGTGGTTAATTAGAGGATGTTCCTGAAGCAACTGTCATTCTCTTCCCTTGCTGGAAACAAGTTCTGGCATCGGAGAAGGAAACTTTGAGGAATAAAAGAGAAAAAAACAGAGGTGCAAAAGATTAAAAAACGGAAGACATGGATTTTTTGTGCCTTAGCTGTTTGCTAATGAACAAATCTGATTGAGAGATGTAAAGCTGTCTTTAAAGCAGTGCTGGAGGTTTTGTGTGCTTCTTTTCTTCCTCACGCTGACATTCTCCACAAAAAGTGCACTCGGCAACTAAAGAAGTGAAATCTTGGCACTCCCTTGAGTTTTATTTGTCGTTATTCTGTGGAACATTTCCACCACAGTTACCATTGTAGGAACTTGTCCTAGAAAATTGTTTCAGACCCGGTTCAGGCACCAAACTGCCTGCTCCAGTAAAACAGGAACAAGAACAGCAGATTGTTTTATATAATGCCAAGTGTTGCATCTTGCAGGTGTGTCTGTCTCCCTATCTATAACTGCAGGTGCTTTTCCAAATGTCCCTGCAAGCATCAGAAGCAACCTGTTTGAATGTTCTGTGTTCTTTTGCTTTTAGTGAATTCTTTTTGCTTATCTCCTTGAATTTAGACAAACCATTCTTTTAGTTGCTGGTTATTTTATTTTATTTTTTTTCATTTATCTTGGTTAAACTGTTCAAGCTCAGCCAAGTTAGATGGGGGGCATAAGCATAAATTGAACAAGTTTTTTTTTTGGGCACTAATAGACAACCGGTTGGCGGAGTAACACCCAGGTTTTAACATCTCGTTAGAGACAACACTCGGCTCACAATTACTGAGTCGAAACAAAGCAAGCGTATCTACACAGAAAGTCCGTTTCATAGTAGTAATCAGGTCAGATAGGTGTTTAGCAGATTTTTGAAACCATATACAGGCGTGGTCAAAATAAAAATTAAGGAGTAATAATAATAAGTGGTAGAAAGATAGTATGGCTAAGGAAATCTGGCAGTAGGAGACCGAAATGGGCCTCAAACACAGAGCAGGATTATTATTTAAACCAACCTGGCAAAAATACATTGTCTTCTAATATTCAACATGCTGTGCAAATTCACCCAGGGGCCTGACTGCTAACTTCCCACACCTGTTCCCCTCACACACCCTCCTCGTCTTCCTCTATGAACTCACCACAACACACTGCCCAGGCTGTGTACCTCAGGCTTTCAGGGTCTGTGCAATTAAAGAGCTGATCTTGATCCAGCACTGCTGGCTAATTGTATACCTATATGCATTCTCCCTTTTATTTCTTAAGTTCTTGGAGGGTGGGGAGTGTGTGTGTGTGTGTGTGTGTGTGTGTGTGTGTGTGTGTGTGTGTGTGTGTGTGTGTGTGTGTGTGTGTGTGTGTGTGTGTGTGTGTGTGTGTGTGTACATCATAGTACAGAAACAGCAGTGATGAAAGTTTTCTTTTATGGCCTCAGACAGTGGACTCGTGTCTACGCTGGTCATGTGAGATCTTAGTGCTACATTTGATGCAGTTGATCACAGCAACCTTTTACAGAGGTTCAAACATATTATTGATATTAAAGGAAATGCATTAGCTTGGTTTAAGTCATATATCTGTGATAGATTTGAGTTTGTTCGTGTTCATACAACAGAGTTGGTCATGGTGTTCCACAGGGTTCTGTACATGAACCATTATTTTTACAATATTTATCCTTCCATTGGGTACTGTTATTCAGCAGTATGGCATAAAGTTTTATTACTAAGCAGATGAAACTCTGTTATACCTATACACGAAGCTGGATGTGCCCTGTAAACTAACTGGACTACAAATATGTATTAAAGTTGCCATGTTATTCTATCCTGATCCTTATTCATATTGATCAAACACCACAATAGTCACTCTGATTGCGACTACAAAACTCTCTGAGTCTGTTAGATGATGCAGCCTAAATCCCACTTTTATGTGTGTAAAAACTGAGCATTTTACAGTTAAAGTCAAGTTTGAACATTTGAACATCAGGCAAGGGATTACGTTTAATGACATAAAGACCTGTATAATTTCCTGTTACTGAATTCAGGTTCTTTTCTATGGACGTGAGCACTTCAGAAATAGACTGTCCTGCTGTTTAGTAACTCTGGATGGTGTTACTTTGGCATCTAGTACTACTATGAGGAATTACTTTTCACCAGGATTTCTCCCTTGTAATGACACATAAAACAAGTTTCTTGAACTGCCTTCATTCACTCACAGAATAGTAAAAATAAAGAAAATCCAATTTAGAAGTGATTCAGCAAAACTAGTCCACTCATTTGTTACTTTAAGCTTGTAAAACTGCAAGGGTGCCAAAACCAGTTATTAGGATTCATAGGAAATTATTGTTTCACAGGAAAACATAATTTAAAAACTGAATTTTGTATTTAATTAGGTTATCTTTGGCTGATGTTAAAATTTGTTTGATGATCTGAAACATGCAAGTGTGGCAAGAAAAATAAAAACAGAAGAAATCTGTAGGGGAGCAAATGCGTTTTCCTAGTACTGTAAGTAGAATATATGTCACTATAATTGTCTCTCTTTGGTGTCATCTCAGACTCCCAGACGGTCAATGTCGATGGACGCGCTCCCTGAGTTCAGGATGAGGAATGCACAATTTGTTGGGTTCCTTGGGCTAATTTTTCAATAAATTGGCATTCCATGAAATTTGAATTTTGGACTCCATTGGAATAAATTGTACTAAACTTAGATGTACTTGCAATACTTGCAATTTGAAGGCATTTTGATTATATATAATTTTGTTAATTTAGCGTGTTTTCTGTGTGAAGTGCTTTGAGAGAACTTTGTTTTGAATTGGTACTAGACATTCAATTCAATTCAATTCAATTCAATAATCAGTCAGCAAATACTGACATCATTAACAAACAGGTGAAGCCAGTGGAAAATGAGAATAGAGTAATGAGAATAACAAATGAAAACAGGATGTGGATGAAAACATGAAAAAAGAGAAAATAAAGCATCATTCAGGCTGCGGCTTCACAATAGAAGACCAGTTGGTCTCTCCGGGGATGCTCAGGTGGCTTCAGACGCAGACTGGCAGGGAAGTACGATCCAGTTAAAGACTCTTTGACAGAACGTGGTTTCGATTAGAAAAGAAAGCAGCAGCAGCTACCAAACCCATATTTAAATGTACTCATATTATAAAAATATTCAAAACAGTTTCAACAATGCAACACATCTGCTGAAGTCAGGGTGTATTTTGTCACTTTATTAACTTCTACGTTTTCCTAAATGACCACGAAACTGTCCCAGTCCAGGTCATGTTTCCGTTCCAGCTCGGTAAAGCGAGTGCTCCCTTCTCCAAATGCACTGTGACTAACCCATTTCCTAAGTTGTGGTATTTTGGCGTTCAGTTATGTCTAAAACACAAGCATTCACCTTGTAGATTCCAAATACTATGAAAAATAACTTTGTTTTTTAATGCCTTTGTATTGTTCTATGTTCATCATTCCTTTTTAGTTTTTTGTAAGAAACAGCTTCTGGTCACTGTGACTGGTTTGGCTCTTCTATAAAGTTCTCCTTATTCTGCAAAAGAAACTCCGGCTTCAGTCACTCTGAGTATTCAGTTTGGTTTGTCAGATTTAGAAAGTTAATTGTTTTTTCTCAAAAGAATGATGGGGACAGCTGTGCTTTGGGTCACCGCCAGTGCTGTGGAAATATTTTGTATCCTTGCCTGGATATGAGCGTCACATAATCCTGCCTTGCAGATGTTCAGACAATTTTTCCAACCAACAAATGATAAAGCCCCACCTGCAATAAGTTTGGTTTTACATTACTACATTTTGTCCTTTTATTCTACAGTCATTTTTAAACATGCACAAAAATGTTGATGTCTTTCCGCCCAATTATATCAATCATACAGCGTACATGCAGATTTGTTTTGTTTTTTTGTCTATGGCCTGTTTGCTGTAAAGCCTGTGCTGCCCTTATTTTCACCTCTGGCTCCTCCATTAGCATCCATCTATAACGACACATCTATGCGATAATTATGGAGAATACATGTTCAAACTGGCAGTCAGTCATTCATGTTGCACTCAGTAGTGGTTTTACTGTTACATCAATTTCTCCTAATTGTGAGATTACACTGTTTGAATGTTCCATTAATCTGCACGGCTCCCACATTAACTATGATTAATTCTTCAGCTGTTTCCACATTCTCACCTTTTTACACTGGCAATGAGCATCGTAACCCCCCAGTCACTTCTTTTCTCTGTGGACCACTGTCATCTGCCCTCTTGCAAATAGCAAACTGAGCCGTCAGCCTTCAAAGAGTCACACAGGGAAGAAGCGAAATGGCAGCACACACACACACACACACACACACAAAAGCACACGCAAAAGCAAACACGCCGTTTCATCAGTCACGGGATCTAAAAGAGCAGAGCAGCAAAAATATCACTCGGTGATGTGGATAAATCACCCAATCAGTCAGCTGCAAGTGTATGGCCTTTTATTTCCTAACTGCTGTTCACTAGAGCCTGTGGGAATATTAATCGCTGAAATGTGCCCCCCTCCCTCTCTCCCTGTCTGAAAGAGGAAAAACTAGAAAAAGAAGACGACTTGAATAATGTCTAAATATTTGAAGAGGTTGATGTGATGTCAGACTTTGAGCCTGACTGTCAGCAAATGGAAGAAGAAATCAGCAGAGACTCGGCTGAAGATCTGAGGGGGAGAATACATGCCTGTATATTTTTGATCTCGCCCTTTTTCTTCCTCTTTCCTCCTTTTTTGTTTTACTCTTCTTTTCCTCTTAAAACTTTCTTTTTTGTCTGTTTCTCTTCCTCCCACTTTGTAGCCCAATGCTCATTTTGTTGACTTTTTCTGTCCTCCCGAGATGCTTAATCTTCTCCTTTTTTCTTTTTTCTTCTTTTTTTTGTTCATATGTTATGCACAAAAACCCTCTGCAGAAATCCCCTCAGAATTTCATTTGTGTCTGCAGTGTACAGCCCGTGTTTTAAATCCATGGTTAGGGTTTTAATAGGAGCACCCTGGGGCCCCACAGCCAGTCCACATATAACTGTGGTATTCATTGAAAGCTTGCATTTTTAGTTTGTAGTGCATGTTTGTGGGTGTATAGATGTCTTAGTGTGTTCTCGAGTATCTCTGTGTTGCACACCTGCCCTGGCTCTTCTGTCCCCTTTCCTGGAGACACAAACAGAGAAGAAAAAAAAAAAAGAGAAAAAAAAACTTTCTCCACCTTTCTGAGCCAAATTAGTCCCCCACTCCCAGAGCAAACACGACGTAGCAGCTGCCATGTGGGTGGACACTTTGAGCACACAGGTTGGAAGGTGGAGTGAAAGAGTCGTTTTTATTCAGCAGATAAAATGACAGCAGTGGTGACAGATTTAAGAAAGCAAAAGAAATGGCATTCTTCTGGCTGTTGCTCACCTGTATTTGGAAGCACGGAGCAAAAAGCATAGCAGCAAAATGCTGTTCATCTGATGCGAAACAAGCTCAAATTTGAGTGTTAGAGGTATTTCTGTTCTTCACATTTATAATTCCAGAGTTGAAAACTAAATAAACAGATACATCTTGATTAATTAATTCTAGCTCTCAGTTAATTAGGTTTAGGGAACAGTCCAGAGTTAATCCAGAGCGCTTCCACGTTGACAGCCTTGCAGTTTCCTCATTAAACATGAATTCTTTCTAATCAATCACTTGCTTCGTTTGATGTTCAAGTGTGTTGTTTAGTCGGACTTAGTTGCAGTTAGGGGTGCCGTACCAACAGAATGGTCTCTACCCATTCTCTATAAGTGATTCAGCCTGCCCAGAGTTGAAGGGCAGTTTTCATCTTCTTCGTAGTTGCACCATTTCCATCGTAGTTCACGGTGGCACATAACCAGCATAAAACTAAACAAAAGCATAAACTACATAGCCACCCTAGTTCTCCTGCTTGCTTGGTTGAGGTAGGGGGTGTTTATTTGTTTGCAACGTACACCCTGCTCCTTTACCTTCATCATACATGTCTGTAGGCTGTGGAACAAAAGCAGAGGACGTCTTACTGTGGGCCAGATTAGTCCTCATTAAAACTGATGAGAAGGGAACATTTTGTTGGTGGTTTGGAAACATTGTTTTTCTGACTATCCATGGTATTTCTGGAGTTTATTTTAGTAATCATTAAATCAAGCATTTGATCTTGTTATCAGTACATTTGCGACCAAGTAGGCAGAAACCAGACAAAAAAGAACTCATTGTGCAGAATTATAATTATAATTATTATTATTATTGAGATGTTTGCATGACCCTGACATAACAGAAAGTTATTCCTTTTTACCCGCCAGCTAAGGTTGTATAGTTTTTATTTTGTAATGTTGTGAATTTCAAAGAGGAACTAATGATCCATTGTTAACTAGCCTTGTAACACCAGAGGAATTTTGGATAACTGCACCTTCGTCTTTGCACTTTCTTATTTGTGAATGTAATGCATGCCTTTTTCTTGACAGCGTATTTGATTCAGAAAAACCACAAAAACCATCAAATTACTTTTTTTCCATCTCAAGCAACTTACAGATATATTTTAATTGGAGATTCTTAAAGTGTTAGCTAAGCTGTCAAGTAAAGAGTTGCACTTACTTGTCTTCAAACAATGCAAATGAGTTTGGAAAAGCCAAACTCCACAAGAGTCTGAATTTTGAATTCCGTTCAATCTGAGTTTGAGCTCTCAGCACTCAGACAAACTAACACTCAGAGTTACATGGAGCTGATAGTTCTCATTATGTTAAACTGAGACTCATCTTGCTATGGACAGATCTGAGGACTGAGCTGGTCAGAAGAGGTTGAACTTATTAAAATAGCTAATTGGGTTTCATGTCACTTATGTGCTTTGAGGTCATCAGATTAAAATCTCACACTGCCAGGAGAGAAGGCAAAGTAATGGAGTCATAAAATCATTTGCAGAATAACTGAGAGAGATTTATATTCCTGCTTAGGACTTCAGGACAGCAATAAAGAGGAGGTCCAACAGCTTTACTGATTATCTTACTTCTTGTTAAATAAAAGGAACCTGTCTTTTCCAAATAAAGCATGCAAACGCATATTTATTTATTTATTTGACAATTTTATGTTGCTCAATGTAGACGTGCCTTTCAGAAACCCAACGTGGGTCTGCGAGATGTTGAGTAGTTGTAGTCTAACAGTGAACTCATATTTTGTCTTTTTATAATTAGCGTTTTAATATAGTTTATTGTATAAGTATGTAGTGTAGTTTAAGTACCGTTAATATACTTGATGTAAGACACACATCACTCCAGTAAGAGAAATATTAAGAAATAAATGAACTCCTAAGTGATAAAGACAAGCAACTATTCAAGAACTTTGGAGTTTAAAATATTTATAAAAATCAACAGAAACGTTCAAAGAGGTTTACAACCAATATTTTTAATACGTGTAATTTTAATCAACTCTATCAGCAGAAGTTAATATCAGTGAGTAATACTCTAATTTGCCACTTTTTTGATGGATAAAACAAGAAAAATCGTTTGTTTTTCCTAACATTGGTTAATGGTCACAAACACGTGTTACTTTGTAGACATTTTTAAATATTTTAAATTTAGTAAAATATAAAGTACATGCTTTTATCTTTCAAGTAAGAAAGAGACTCGCAGCTCTGAGGATCTGAAATACAGATCTTGACGGCTGGGGAAACCTTTCTGTAAAGGAAAGAAGTGAATTTGATAAGTCCATCTTCCGGTACTTCCTCCGTCAACTTATGTTTGGGCACATGTAGGCTTGAGCTGAGCTCTCACTGAGGACAGGAACGTTAAGGGAGTTACGCGAGTTCCCACGTAAACAGGGCATTTTATCAATGATGAATTTCAAAAGGTGCAGCGATCCCAAAAGCATTAAGAGCAGAGCATACTTGGCTTTATTTAGACACGCACAGCATTCGGGAGGAATGTTTGACCATTCATCCTAACAGAGCTGCCGTTTGTGGATGTCTGGTGTGAAAAGGCTCACTTGAGGTTGTGCCACGGCATCTCTGTGGTGTTACGGTCATGACTCTGGAGGGCAACAGCATCTTCCATGATGTTTTCCCACGGACTCCCTGTCTGGTAAATGACTTCAGCACGGTAGACTTGTGTGTGGTAGAAAACTGTGTAGCTTCACCTGAGCAGTCTCACGATGACTCAGGGTGTTTCGTTTGTTAAAATTGCATCACTGTGTTTGTTCTGTACTTCAGAAAGCCTTGAAAAACACTCTGAATGGAGAGGAGCTCAACAGCATGAAAAGCTCTGGTTTCAAGGTTCTCTTTTCATTTTTCACACACAAAAAAAACAACAAAATACAAAAAAAAACTTTCACAATGGACTCCCCTCCTCCTCTCTCCTCTCCTGTCCTCCATGACCAAGATTGCATCTCAACACATACTAATCAGGGCCAATTTGTACTGCAAAAATTACTGGTGTCAATTCACATTTGTGGGATGAGAAGCTGAGGCTACTACCTGATCTCCATACAGTCGGAAGGAAGGAGCAAGAGGGAACAAAAGGTGCGGGTGGGGGTAACTTTTATCATCTACGTCCCTCCAACATATATTTACACACGTTCAAGCACAAACAAACCAAAGCCTCAAGCTGGAAACCACACGTCAAATTTGCAGTGTACAGTTTCCCTTTACATAGTTAACCCACAGAAAGATGAGACAGGAGGTACCAGAGGAGAGGGATGAAGGGAGAGATGGAGGGAGGGGATAGAAGGATGGCTGGAGGCAGAATCGGTGCAGTGACAGGACTGTGACGGGGCTTAATTACCAAGCAAGCACTGCTCACTGCAGGCAATTTCTGAGAACTGTTGTCACATGAATACATTAAAACGCCCTTCCACTGGACTGTGCTCTCTTACTGCGGACTTGCTGTGGATTAAAACTCAAATAGAGAAGACATAGAGGCACAGAAGGGTGGGCAGGGGCAGAAAGGACTGTAAAAGAGGGTGTTTAAGGTGTTTAATGGGATGAGGAGGGGGGAAAGAATAAAAAGAAATGTCTTATGTTCTGCTGTCAGACAAAATAAATGACCTGTGTGTGGTTTCAAAAATCCACTCTGCATGTTTATCAGTTGAAAAAAAGCAACATTTGTCTTTGCATATGAGTAATAGGTGCTCTTTTCCCCCCCAACCTTTCCCTCCTTTCCCTAACATTTTCCCCGGCACACTGGCAGACACTGAGGGCTGCGAGCACTCATGGAGGAAATTTCATGGCCACTGCTACAGGTATTTCAGCCGCAGACACACCTGGGAGGATGCTGAGAGGGACTGCAGGGAGCACAGCGGTCACCTGGCCAGTATCCACAGTGCAGCTGAGCAGAACTTCATCAGAGGTGGGTGTGCAGACAGACCTGGCGCACACAGTGCAATACGAGTATAGAGTTGCTTTATTTTATTTATTTATGTCTTCATCTGACTGTATTGCAGGAAATTTAAAGACCACCTTACATCTTTTGTTCTTCTAAGACTATGGACAAATCCCAAAATATTAGAACAGTGCATTAAAGGTGCATTAAGTTTCACAGAGAATCCCTTCAGCAAGGGATTTAGTGAACTTCCACACATGTTCTTGCAGAACTTAGCTGCTCCCTGTGACCAAATACTTAATTCTTGCCCACTGACTTTGCCACGCTAATAGAGACTCAGTTGGTCTTGTCTATCTCATAATCTTTCATCTCTTCAATCTTAATGTTTTCAGCCCCTGGCAACACTCCACAGCCACTTCAGTTTGTGAGTTTTGTCATCTAGTCTCCAAGCCAATCAATTCCTACTTATTTGGCGTACATAGAGATATTGGGAGTAATGAGCATAACTTAATCCCCATTCCAATGAATCAGAGCCTACAGGTGCAAGCTGGGGGAGGAGGTGGGATTTTAAGAGCGGCAGTGAACTTGGCAGCCACGAGACACCAGAAAGCAGGAGAAACAAGAACGCCTTACGCCGTAAATAGAAGCTTTCAACAAGATTGCGTAATTGGAATAAATTTGTAAAGTAGCTTGAAGGTGAGCATGCTCCCAATTGTCTGCCTGATCTAGCTCCCAGGGTTCACCTCAACAGCAGTGTCCCAGCAGCACGATCCCGTACTTCTCGATCCCGTCTTGTGAGGACACTGGAACAACGCCACCGATCTAGCACCCATCTTTATTCCTCCTGTGCCCAGTTTGTAAGAAAGTGTTAAATTGCTTTGAAAATTGATGTCTCCACCCCTGCAATAAGGAGATCAAAGCCATTAAGAAGATTTATGGGCCTGGTAATGATGTTAATCAGTACCATGATTGAAATCTGAACGTGTGTGCAGGTGCAAGCCCCCCCCCCCCGAACACACACACACACACACACACAAATGAGATTAAGCCAAAACACCATTAGGGAAATTTCCCTTCACACAAACAGGAATCTCATCACCAGTGCATCACAGACACAAACAGTATGCCTCTGTTATTGTTTGTGTTACTGCGGCAGCCAACGCAGGCACTGTCAGTCTACAGCACATGTGTAGGACCTCCCGCTGAAATAGATCGCAACGCGTAGTATTAAGAAGCACTCGATTGATTTCACACCCAAGGGTCAGTTTAACAACCAAAGGGGATTGCTGCTGAATCTGTGAAAACAGTAGTGCAGCTTTGTGGAGGAGTTTATTGTTGTAACTGCAAGCTTTTTACCAGCTGTGTGAATCAAAAACAGCTTACAGAAAATTACCGAGCAAGGCTGGATAAATGAAAGCAAACTCTTGGTTGCATTTTATCATCAAGCAGGTTATTGATCTTGACCTAAACTTAATTACAAAACTGTAAATTTAACTCTTTCAAGATAATCGACTCTACCTCTGGATCCATTAGGGGAGCGCTACTGGGAAAAACAACTTGACCACGAGCATCAGGTCACATCTTCATAACATCCCGAGACCCTCACTCCTCCAAATCTTTCTCCATTTATTTTCTGTGTGTTTACATCTTCAGGTCTGAGTCATGACAACACCTGGATTGGCCTAAACGATCGTACAGTGGAGGATGACTTTCAGTGGACAGATAAGATGGATCTGGTGAGAACCAGTTGTCTGCTTCACTTCTTAGACCTTTCATGATCCCAGTGGAGTTTATAGTCTAAGAGAAACTGACACAAACAGCCGAGAGCTTTATTTACGACCACAACAACAATGTCTCTTTTGATCATTCGGTATGAACATGTTGCAGAGAGCAGAGTTGACTTCTGAGCTTTGTGTTTCTTAACCCCGTCTTTTCTCTTTTTTTTTTTTTTCTTTTTTTTTTGTGCACATTGTCAGCAATATGAGAACTGGCGCGAAAACCAGCCAGACAACTTCTTTGCCGGAGGAGAAGACTGCGTGGTCATGATTGCTCATGAGAACGGCAAATGGAATGACGTACCCTGTAACTACAACCTGCCTTATGTTTGCAAGAAGGGAACCGGTGAGTGAACTAGTCCTCTGATAAGCCTCAAAAAACAATCAACTGCAAGTCAGCAGAAAGCTGAAAAAGTCACGCAACTGAACATATTTGGATCCCCACATCAGTTACACAGCATTTCATTAACATCAATTTGTAATATGAACATTTTGCTTCAATACAATCGCCAACCACATGCTTAAACATACATTTGACAGTCTTTTCCCTATGTCTGTCTTTTTTTCTTTCTTCTGGTTAACTAGATAAGCATGATTTCCGGGCCTATGAAAAAAGTATAAAAGTCAGACAGGCATGTTTGCACGGTGCTGTACTGGGACCAGAAATGAGATTCCAGTCATCTAAAACCTGTCCATGCCGTGCTAACTATTGTTTCAGTGAAGTGAAGAGAGGAGACAGTCCAGGACAGCTGAGGCAAAATCAAGCACTGTAAAGTTTGTTTGACTTGACAGAAGACACAGTGACTCCCTGCTTGTGGGTCTGAGGGTACCACATGTCTGTTCATAGCCACGGCATCATGCAGCAGCCTCCAACACAGACACAACAACAACAACATACAGCATCCTCTGTCACAAAGCTGAAAACCGAGAGTGTGTCATGATCTGCTTCCCTCTATAAAGCGGAGGAGCGGGAGCTTTCATTTTCAACCACCACACCTTCACTAAGTGACTGCTCACTTTTGTGTTTCTTGCACAGTTTCTGTCATTGGTTATCTCATTACTTTCTCTATTTGTGCCAGAATCAGCTGTACCGATGCAGATTTCAGGTTGCTTTTTGTTCCTTGCTGCACCCTCGGGCTGTCACTGGCAGCGTTGCCTGCCGTCTGCTGCTCTCCTGAGATACGCATTGTCTGATTTTTATGCAGACATAAAGAGTTATGTTCAACATCACCAGGCTCAAAGCATTTGCACGGTGTACAAACCATTCCCATTTTTTTCTTAGAATGACACATTAAGAGTTTTCCCAGGGATTGTTGGGATATATATATAAATGCCTGTTTCAGCAGCGAATGGACATGTTGCAACCTTAGTTCTTTACAGCCCAGGCAAATGATTTTGAATCCACTGGCACATTCCACATTGGGCGACCTTCTGTTCTTCATTAGGATGAATGGTGGTACCCCTGACACAGTAATCTCTAAAGAGAGAGATTTCAAACATGCCATCTAATGTTAGGCCAGGTTTTTACAAACTCCTTTTGAGTAGTCAGTTGAATTTTTACAGGTGATTAGGATGACTGACATAGAGGTTAGGAAGGACGTTCGCTGCAGGATGTAAAAGAAAATCGTTGAAAAAGAATCGGGAGCTGCGAGGACTGAGTGATGTTGGATATCAAGATTGGCTGAGAAACGACAAATGGTAGCGATGAAATGGTCAAAGGAGAAACAACCTTCCTGTGCTGTCATTTCTTTGGTATCTTTAAAGTGGGAACATAAGACAGAAAGCTGATGAAATGATCTCCAGGCAAGTTCTCACAAGTGTTGCAGCCCATTTCTGTTAAAACTCAGGGACTAACAGCAAACGTACCCTCAAGGTGATTCTCAGCACCCCGACTGTGTCATATTTTGCATTATGAACATCTCGTATGTGGAGGAAGAGACTGACACCGAGCATCTTGCATCAGCCCATGTTCAGCTCCTCAAAACCGCTCTCTTATCAACCATTCAGCTTCAGGAAGCTTTATGTGTGCTCTTCATATCACAGCTCCATTTCCTTTGGCACGTGTTTAGCTTCAGTGAAGTAAAGCACAGCTTTGGGAAGAAGAATATATCCTTTTTTTAGACCACAAAACCTAAACTAAACAGGGAATGGGGAGTAAACTTATGGATTGATTAAACCTGGATTATGTTTTGGTCTCCCTTTTCCAAGCTACAGTTAGGTGACTCCATGCTCCTCTGAGGGCCCATTAGAGCTTTTCTTTCTGTCAACTATTTCCATACTGCTTTAGGCACTATTTTTTTTATCCAGCTTTTCCCTTTCGGGGTCGCCACAGCCAATATTGATGTCAAATGTAGAGTTCTAGTTTGCCCACAATAAGCAAATATTCTGCTTATGAGTGAACCTTACCTCTGTTACTAGACAAGGCAAGTTTATTTGTGTAGCGCAATTCAACAACAACTTGATTCATAGCGCTTTACAGAGATATTAAAACATCACATAGTGGAAATAAAAGGCATTATTTAAAGTCTAAACAAAAAAGAAAGAATAAAGAACCAAACTTAAGCTTAAAAGTAAAACGATGCAGATTTGTTTATTCAAATGCAGCTGAGAACAGGTGAGTCTTCAACCTTCAACCTTGAATAAACTGAGTGTTTAAGATGATCTGAGGCTTCTGGGAGTTTGTTCCAGACATGTGGAGCATAGAAGCTGAAGGAAACTTCTCCATGTCTGGTTCAGATTCAGGGAACTGAAAAAAACCAGACCCAGATGACCTGAGGGGTCTGGAAGGTTCTTGCTGGGTCAGGAGGTCACTAATGTATTTTGATCCTGGACCATTCAGACCAGCATCAGACGTTTAAAGTCTATCCTCTGACAGACAGGCAGTGTAAAGACCTCAGAGCTGGACTGATGTGGTCCACTTTTTTGGTCTTAGTGAGGACTGGGGCAGCAGAGTTCTTAATGAGCAGAAGTTGTCTAACAGATTTTTTGGAAGACCTGTAAAGATTACAATAATCATAGTAAGACATCAGATCTTTTAACCTTGATATATTCTTAAGATGATAGTAGGCTTACTTTGTTATTGCCCTAATAATGTTTTTTTCTAAATTTATGTCGGAGTCCATCGCTACAGCCAGTTTTCTAGCCTGGTTGGTGGTTCTTAGGTGCATAGATTAAAACTCTGTGGTAACCTGTGATTGTTTCTCTTTGGCTTTAAAGACAATTACCATCATTTTATTTTTGTTTAGCTGGAGAAAGTTGTGGCACATCCAGTCATTATTCTCCCCAATGCATTTACCAAAAGCCTGTACAGGGCCTCGGTCTCATGGTGACGTATCATATATCTGCGTGTCATCTGCATAGCTATGGTTTTGTTTTTTTTGTTGTTTTTCTTTTTTTTGTTGTTCTTTATCATCTGGGCCAGCTGGAGCATGTAGATAGTTAATCAGAAGAGGTCCAAGGATGGAACCTTGGGGAACTCCACATGTAATTCTTGCCTGCTCAGATGTAAAGTTACTCATTGACACAAAGTGTTTCCTGTTCTCTAAGTATATTTTAAACCAGTTTAGTACAGTTCCGGAGAAACCTGCTCAGTTCTCCAGTCATTTGACTAATATATTGTGGTCAACTGTAATAAATGCAGCACTGAGATCCAGTAAAACTAAGACAAACATTTTTCCACTGTCTGTATTCAAGCATTACATTAAACACTATGGTCATAGCCGTCTTAGTGCTGTGGTGCTGTCTAAAACCTGACTGGAAGGCATTATAGCAGTTATTTTGTGTTAAAAAGTAATTACGCTATTAAAAAACACTTTTTTAATTATCTTACTTAAAAATGGAAGATTTGAAATCGGCCTGTAGTTGTTTATTTGTCTTGTCAAGCTTGTCCTTTTTCAGCAGAGGTTTCATTTCAGCTATTTTTAGTGGTTCTGGAAACACACCTGACATTAAGGACAAGTTCACAATCTTTAACAGGTCTGACTCCAAAATCTTTCAGACCTTTTTCAAAAAAACCTGTTGGCAGAACGTCTTAACAGCAAGAGAAGGAGTTCAGTTGACATAAGATGTCCTCCAGGTCTTTGCTGTCAATGGGATGAAACTGTGTCATGGTGTTTAAACCAGTTTTCGGTAGACTCAGTACATATCCTAAAAACATGCTGCTGACGTACCAACCGCTTGTCAGATATTTTGGATTTTGTCTGTGAAGAATTTGTGAGTCACTGCAGGTCATGGAGGAATGAAGTTCAGCTGCCGCTGACACAGGAGGGTTTGTTAGTCTGTCAAATAAGGCCTGGGCGTTATGACTGGTTTTGGTGATGATGTCAGAAAAGTAGGGCTTCCTTGCATTCTTCAGTTTTAAATTATAGGAGTGATGTTTTTCTTTATAGGTATCACAATGAACCTGGAGATTTGTTTTCCTCCATGTGTGCGCAGTTGTCCGACACTCTTTTATCAGTTCTCACCAGTGTGGAGTTTCTCCATGGAGACTTCTTCCTTCCAGAGATAAGATCACCTTAGTGGGACCAATAGTGCCCATAACATTTAACATGTTAGCATTGAATTTATTAATGAACTCATTGACTGAACCCCCGGACAGGGCAGGTGTCACAGAGAAGACCTGGTTAAAGATCTCACTGCTGTGTTAAGTTATACACCGTTTTGCAATAACTGCTGTTGACACATTTGTTTTCACTGAAATTACACTCTCAAACAAAACACAGGAATGATCAGACAGGCCCACATCAGGCCCACATCAGGCTCACATCAGGCTCACATCAGGCCCACATCAGGCCCACATCAGGCTCACATCAGGCTCACATCAGGCTCACATCAGGCTCACATCAGGCCCACATCAGGCCCACATCAGGCTCACATCAGGCTTACATCAGGCTCACATCAGGCTCACATCAGGCCCACATCAGGCCCACATCAGGCCCACATCAGGCCCACATCAGACTCAGTAACCTTTGAAACGCTTAGACCCTTAGAGATCCGTAAGTCTAGAAAGTGTCCCCTATTGTGCTTGTCCAGAGTGTTACTAAGGCCTTTAGTCCCTTTGTCCTGAGGGTTGTCCACAAGGATGTAAAATCACCAACAGTCAAAATCAACAAAGACCACAGACAGCAGTTCTCTGAGGTCATCAAAAAAGTCTGCGCAATATTTGGGAGGCCTGTAAACATTAATAAACATTAATAAACAGGACTCTGGATGGGGCCTTCAGCTGTATAGTCACATATTCAAAAGATTGAAAACTTCCAGGAGATAACTGCTTGTATTGAAATGATTCTGCGACCCCTCCTCCTCTACTGCTCACTCTGGCCTGACTGATAAAACTGTAACCAGGAGGGTATAAAACCTTACTTATGTCACCCTCAGCAACAAACGGATCCCCTAAGGCATTCCTGTTCTATTTTTATAGAAAATGAAAGCCATTTCCCTCCTAAGCAAGGTGTTGCGCCACTGCTGATGCACACTGTCACAAGTCCCCGGCATCTAGCCCACCTCTGACCTCAATCAGTCACTTGCAATCACCAGCATCTTTTCATCTCCTTCCCGCTCCCCCATCAGCGTCTTTTTAACTCCAAGTAATCCTGTGTACTGTCTTGTCCTATCAGCAGGGTTTGGCAGCACCACGCTGAGATTTCCGTGCCTTGTTTTTAATTATCATAGCTCAGGTATCTGTCTCTCGTTTCATCACATCAGCCTATCAAACACCTTGATCAGCTACCTGGAGGGAGCTACTCAGCGTGACATATCACACAGATGAGGATTTTTTTTTTTTTATTTAACTAAAAGGAAAAGAGGCAGTCAACTGGTTAAATGATGAACGTAACTATTGATGCATGTTATTTGTGTAAACCCCTTACACAAGTCTCCAGTTAATGGTCACATGCTGAACCCCATCACGTGTATATATTCCAGAAATTTTGAAAAAACCTATAACTAAAACCCATTTATCTATAAAACTACAGTCTATCCAGTGCAATAGAATGTATATGTATTGAGTGAACAATAAACAAGATCCATATGTATTAGTTTTGTTGTTTTATTGAGAAGCAACATGTTGACATGGGCAGATTGTCCTTGCTGGCTCAACATCTTATAGGGATGGATAAATACATTTTTTAAAGGAAAAATATTAGCACAGATCCAACTTTACACTTTCATTTGAATGGCAGCAAGAACCTTAACTAGTCCTTGGTTCTGAGTTCATCCATCTAAAATGTAAAGAAATGTACCTTAAACAGGGCATGGATGTACTATAAAATCATCCCACCTATGTAGTAAATGGATTTTTATCTACAAGCATTTGTATAATGATTATGTATTTATTTATTATTGGAAATATTACATTTTATATTTTGCTTTATGAGCTCAACTGTAGAAGATTCCTGCTTCCAGTCTTTGCTATAGGGTCCATCTGTGTGGAGTCTCATGTTCTCCCTGTTCATGACTGGGTTTACTCAGGTACTCCTGCCAAAGTCCAAAAATATCCATGTTAGGGTAACTGGTGGCTCTATAAATTGACCGTAGGAGTGAGTGTGATGTGGTTGTTTGTCTATATGTGGCCCTGTATCTGGACTAGTGTCCTGTCTAAGGTGTCCACCTGCATTTTTGCAGAGTTGGTGTGTTGTCCAAAATACTTCTCATTTTACTTTCTTGCACCATAGAAAAGAAAAAAAAAACATATCCAAATGCATAAATAGTTAGAAAGGATGTGACAGAGACTTGAAGAGGAGAGGCCAAAAGTGAGGCGCCGTAATTGTCAATTGTGAGCTTCACGTTACGATTAAGGATCTGTAAATCATCTGAGTTCATGAAGGACCGCTGCACAAGCAACACTAAAGGTTTCTTTCCCTGAGCCCTTCCAGAAGCACCTGCTCTCCTCGTCTCTTTGATGTGCATTCACGGGCCGGAAAATCCCCAAGGGCAGCGAAGGGGCAATGACTTACAGAACTGACAGAGCATAGAAATAATGGTCCTCCTTTTGAGGAGAGAGGATATGAGCAAGCATAAGTTATCTTAATGAAAAATATTCCCGCTGTCTTAACCAATTAGGATACTCCAGAAAGAGCTCAACTATTTGGGAAATGGACTTTGTGTTTTTCATGTTGAGCGGTACACAACTTACATGTATGAAATTCTGAGCTTAAGTTTAAAAATATCCAACATCCATCTACTATCTACATTAGAAATCTGACATTTAGATACACGTAAGTGAATATTCTGCCTCTTTAAATACCATCAGTGGCTGATTTCTGAAGGGTTTACAGTTAAAAGTTCCACATCTAATATTTTGAAGCAAGACTCTTGGAAAACGTTTGTTACCCTTTGCGGTCAGTTAAACATCTCTGCTGATTTGCACTTAAAAGCAGTGATATCTTATTGCGATATCTCGCACGACATATTCCTTTTTTTTTTTTTTCATTTCAGATTGTGAGGATTTCAGGTCTGTTAGACTCTTGGGCCATCTTTAATAAACTGCATGCACTTTTGAAGTCTGTCCACAAAAGTGTCAGTGTTATTCAGATCTTGGCGCTCTGAAGTACCATGGCAAACCCGCTTTAACATTTGGCCCCTCCGGGACATCCGTACTGCGTTTTCAAGTGTGTTTAGGGTCATTACCCTGGTGTAAATCTATTCCCTACAACGCATTTTGAAGAGGTGTGCTTGGGAATGATTGCATCTGTCTGTAGAAGAGGGTGTATAACACTCGTTAAAGGTGATGTTTCATCCTTGACCTAATGGCTTTTGGGGTTTTAAACGTTGGTTCATCTTTTACTGCATTCACAATATTCACAGACTTTTGGCTGCCGCAGTGAACCACAGCAGTTTCCAAAACTCGATGAAGATGAGATATAAAAAATACAAGAGTAAGCCTAGACACAGAGTTCTCTGACAGTTTGTTTTTTTTCTAATTTAAAGCCACATTGTGTTTTTGTCATGTCTTATAAAACAAAAGGCTCCATCTCCCAGTTGGTCTCAGCAGCTGCCAGCGGCAACGCCACATACTTAAGTGCAGCAGTCTGTTATTTGATCAACTGAAAGACTGCGTTTGTCCACGTCCACTGATTCCCTGTGAGCCTCTCTCGCAGTAGTGCTCAGCAGAAAATGTACACAAACACAGACACACCTCCCGCCACTTTTATTTTTACAAACGTGATTGTCACTATTGAAAGTATCTAGCCCCCATCACTCCACCCGTGCACAAACACATTGACACACACACACACACACACACACACACACACACACACTCTCACACACACACACACACACACACACACACACACACACACACACACACACACACACAGCGCTTGGTCTTTACAGCACACAGACACATCTTTGCTGCATGCAACCTTCATTAGATGCATTAGATGTCTTGACATCTATTGTTTAACAGATTCATTTTGAAGCATTACTATTGTGAAGGTGCACAATGAGTTAAAAAAAAACTATCCTCATCCACACTTTTTTTTTAGAAGATTAACAAACAACAATCCTCTAATGTACTTTCTGAAGGATTTTTCCCATATCTGACTTTTTACGTCTTACTCCAAAACCTCTACATCCTTTAGGCTTTATAAAACCTTGTCCGACTTAAAGGGTCTCCGTTAACATCATTGCTCTATTTGCTTCCTCTGAGTATGTTGACCTTTTTCTTTTACCTCTGCTTAAGTATATTGGACTTAAAATACCCCCCACCCCGAGAATGCATTTAACAATGAAAAAGAGGTGAAGCGAATGGAAAACTACCCTTTTGCCTTCCATTTGGGTTGTTTCGATGATCATCTCAACTGAGGATGGAGATGCTTATTGTCCTCTCCTACCATAACGCATTAGACAGTAAATGTGGTGATGAACTTTTTATGTGTACTAATGATGTTGCCAACCCTCCAAAAGGATTGAAGAGGTACAGATTGAGAGGAACAAAGCCTCGCTGAGGGTCATGACTGATCGTCTTAGGTCCTTGAACGGTATTGGTTTTGCTGTGAAGCACAGCAGCTACATCATAAAGGCAAAACTTACGAGAAAATACATGAATTTTGTTACAAAGTCAAACCACCTGAGTAGTGTCAGTCAGATGTGATAATCAGTATAAATACTTCAAAGAAAAATACCTGTGAATATATTCTATGAAATATGACTTTAAGCATACTGTACGAATAAAGGTCTTTTCTTGTCTTGTTGGTTATTTAAAGTGCTTTTACTCGACAAGTCGCATTCATCCATCCACACAAACGTTCTTACAGGCCTATCTTTGTTTAAAGGGATCAAAACACACTCGCTTCTACTGAGTTTATACAGTTTCTTTTTTTTTTTATCTTGCACATCAAGTGCAGTGTGCTGTCCGGTTTCTTATTCAAGGACACTCTGAGGAATGGACTGCGAGGCTACGAACTGAGCCGTGCACATTTCAATTGACAGATCATTGCACTACGTTCTGAGCCACAGCCGCCTTATGACAATATATGATATAGTACAAAATTAAAAGCAGGAAAAAGTTGCAGTATTGCATGGAAACCGTGAGTGATTCACAAACAATCAACACTGGCGATTTGCCATAGGAGGGTTCAGTCATGTCTCCGTTGAACCTTTATAAAAAATAAAAAAAATCCATTCATTCAATCTCAACTCTGAATGCTTTGAAAAGGCTGTGCTACCTTGAAAGACCTCCCACTCAGTTGGGCAGATTTTGTTTTTTCTGCACACACTTAAATCCATATTTGTATAAGTGTGTTATAGCCAGCTTGCGCTCGTGTGTGTGTGTATATGTGTGTGTCCTTTACATTTTTATCATTAATGGAAATACCATCAGGACCACAGTTTAGCGAGGCATGCTGATTAAATAAATAACTAAAAAGCTTTATCACATGGGGATCAACCTCACTAATTACATCATAATGACAGAGCAGGAAATATAAAGTAAAAAAAATAAAAAATGACAACCTGACTAACAGCCAGTATGCTTCTGTCTCTATAGTGCTTTGTGGAGCTCCTCCCACAGTGGACAACGCCTTCCTGATTGGTCGAAAGCGTTCGCACTACGACATCCACTCCATCGTGCGCTACCAGTGTGCCGACGGCTTCCTGCAGCGCCACGTGCCCACCGCTAAGTGTCGCGCCAACGGCAAATGGGACCGACCCAAAATCATCTGCATAAGATGTGAGTTTTAAAGCTGAATTTTTATTCGTTTTATTTTTGGCGCGCACGTCACCGTCACTCCAAAACACCAAACCTCCTACATTATTTGCCCCGAAGGCTGCTGTCACCATGTGCATACTGGCTCTCCATCCCTGCTCTTATTATTAATAATTGCAAGCATAAAACGATTACCATGGCTGCAGCCTGAATTAATCCCTTTGGGCTCGCTGCGAAGTGATTGGGTATCCTTTGAAGTCTTTTGTGCTGGAGGTTTGATTTCTTCTTTTTTCTTCTTCTTTCTTTTAAACCTTTCAAAACTCATTTTTAAAACAGGGCTAGACTTTGTGCAATACACCAGATGTGTGCTTAAAAGGAAACATGATGTTCAAGTAACGCTTTTTAAATATTGTAGTATGCAAAACATGTGCAAAAATAGCCAGGTATCTGCTCGGGCAGCTTTGTAAAGGGTGTGAAATGATGACACTGCAGTGTCATCACAGGGGCTGTCTCTTATTTTAGCACAGCGCAGCATCCAAAGTTCTTTTATCACAGAGCTTTTCTTTACATACCTTGTCCTCTTTTACTTTTAAACAAATGTCACTTCTTCTGATTAGATTTGAAGTGCGCACGTTGTGACAATAGACTTAACCATAATTTGTTTCTGCAGTGGACATTTTAAAATAGATTTATATAAATATTCAACAAGCTGAGCCTTGTATTTCACTTCGCTCAGCTCCGAGTGTGACAGTAATGAGGAAAAACTGAAATAATGCAGCTTCTGCTCAAACTGATAAAGAGCCTGTTGGTTACGACTCTTTATCTGAGGACTGAGTTGTTTTTATGTCCCAGAGTTATAATATTGTTATCATTCAATGCAGACAGCATGTCATCGTTGGCAAACCTAAAAAGGGACAGAGCAGTTTAATTTGGCAGCACTCTGCAGCAGCAGGCTAACACGGAGCCTGTGAGTGGGTGGCCGGCTCAGCGTGGCCTCACCGAAGGCTGGCGGTTTATGCAATGAGAGATAAAACAAAGTGTCTGTGTGGTGGAAACCGTTAAACTCCACGGAGAGCAGGGGGATTTGACCTTGCAGCTATTTGATCAGCTCTCTCTTGCGTTTTCACCTGATGTCACCTGATTCAGCGATTCATTTATGAATTTGGAAATTATGCCTCTTTTTTTTTTTCTCTTGCGTCAGCGGCCCGGCGAGCCCACCGTTACCGACGGCACCACCACAAGGGCAGGAAGGAGCGCAGAAAGCACAAGAGGCACGGCCACAGAGAGGGAGGTCACCACGGAGGAGAGCAGGGCCACAGCCACACCCGCTTCTGAACCAAAACGAACGGCGCCCACTTTCCTCCTCTCCTCTGCTGTCAACTGCAGTTTGCCTGCCTCCCTGCCGTCCCCATTTACCCTAAACACCACATCACTATAACAGCCCAAACCCCTCCGCCCCCGTCCCTACGCTACACCCCCTTGCCCTTGGCCCCACTCCTGGCTCCCGGAGTCAAACAGTATCACAGTCAGCTCTGAGGCCTGCCGAAGTGCTGCCAGCTGTCTCCAGGACTATTAACAAAAAAACAAAAAAAACAAAAAAAAACCCTGGTACTCTTTTTGCTCTATTTTTCTGCTTTACTTTTTGGTCCTAACTTTTCTTTCTCTCATCTACCCTCTTACTTGATCCAATTACGCTCCCCTCGAGCTCAACATGGGGCTATGTTGACCTGTTTTTCAGAGAAAAATAACACCTTTGAATCCACCCTGAACATTCTTCCGAGAGAAGTGGTTTAGTACAAACTGTAAATAGGGATCAGATCATTCAAAACACCGTATCAAAGCCAGACGAGTCAATGAATACATTGTGTTGTTGACTTGAGCCTTTTGATTTCTGAACACATGGTTATTTTTTACAAATACTCAGCGCTTATTTCCGGACTGCTGTTTTCGGTTTTCCCTTTGTAACACATTGTATTAGACGTGCAGCGTCATTGACTTATTCTGAAACGAATTTGATTGATTTTTGAACTGGAAGCAGTTGTAATTGAATTGTTTAATTGTTAGTGTTGTATCTTCTTGTTGGTGTGAGACAGTTACTTTAGATCAGGTGATAAACCCCCAGAGGAAGAAATGGAAAGCATCTCCCATCCCCATGCAGCTTCATCACATCAGTCACTTTCCAGACGTGTTGAACGATCTCCAGCAGTCCCTGCTGTGTCAGACATCCAGATCTGACACTGCCAGGGGTTAATCTGCATGTTTGATGTCACTTTGTCTCAACTCAGCTCAGCACTCCTACGTTTGTTCTCTTTTGTCATCATTTGTGTTGCTGCAGGGATGCGTTCTGTGAATTATTCAAGGCGATGCAGCAGGGTGAAGTTCCACTAAAGCAGCAATCTTCAGCATTTTTTTTTTGTTATATTAGAATATTAGAGCCACACATCAGGAGATCAACTTATACTGCAAAACACCTCCCAGACCATGAATCATATCCTCTTACTCAGCACTCAGTAAGTAGGAAAAACCTTTTAAAGAAACACACAAATAGGCGTGCATTTGCTTGACTTTGTTTCTGTCCATCTAGTTTTCTCATTTCTCCGATTCATTGTCATTGTGCACATATGCAGCGTGAATGTCCACCTTTTTAGCAATATCAATAACATTTACCTCTGTGCTTAATTGTTTTGTTATATTGCTGCATGCCTCAACTACAGGGCACTGGACAGTATATAAATATGCATATCCAGGCTTATATTAAATGCAATTTTTTTTAAACCTTTCATCTCAAATGATCCTGTCTTGAAGCGCCAGCCCTTCGCGGGTCATTTAGATGCAACAGTTCCATGTTTGCAAGGAGAGTGAGGATGATAAAACTGATTCAAATCTTTTTATGATTTATATTGGCTGCATTTCATTTTACTAATAGCTCTTACACGAGCTATTTATGAAGACGTGTTGATCCACATGAAGCTTACCATGAGTAACTGTTGTAATGCATCAGTTTCTACTTCATTTTTGGAGTTTAGCTGCTGTTTCTGAGCATTTCCCTCGTGTACTCGCCTGTTACTAGCACTTACCTTTTAAGGCCCTAATGAAATTGAGCAGGTGATGAGAAAATTTAGGTCGGAGTGGACTGACATTGCTATCCCACCAAAAAATCACGTCAGCTTGATTTATTCCCATATATCGTTTATTTTCGGAAGCCTTTCCTTACAAGGCTGCTGGATGCTCACAAGGTTCATGAACTCACCTTCATCCAGCTTGCCGAGCCTCATGCACAGAGAACAAGAAGTGAATGACGCCCTCGCGACATGGTTTGACTCTCACCAACTTGGGTTTTTATAGCCAGAAGAGACTGTTGATGGTCGGCACCCAGGCAGCTCTTAGAAACGTCAGTCTAGATGCGTGTAATGAGGATTTTCCTTGAGGAAACAATATATAAATGCGTTTTCTCTTCTACAGTTTTGATCTGACTGGTTAACGTTAACAGATGGCTTGTTCATTTAGTCTTTTTCTATTTTATTCTATTTTTTATGTTTTTTTTACCACACCAGGCAGCACACCGGTTCATCCCGCTTGTATCTTGTAAGACTGCTCTGTTTAGGTTTAAATCTGCTTTTTTTTTTTTGTATCAGATAGGTTGTTAACACAAACCTGGCATATTATAAACGTAGTTTTCCTGAATATCACCTGCAAAGCATGTGGAGATAATGAATCGTAAACTGGAGTTGCATGACTTGTTGATTTTATATATAGTATATTCGTCACTTCATGGTGGGATATTGCCGGGCGGAGGTCCCTCTCAGTAATGATAGAAAGGTCAGCTGAGATCAAGCCTCTCCATTTTCAGGGCTCACGGCGTCTGGCAGCTGTTCACACCTCCACTCTTTCCTGCTGCTTGCCCTGCATCAAAAAAAAAGGGGATTGAGGTGGATTGAACAAGCACTTTGCTGTCTTTTCTCTCTGCTTTACAGCACAGATAAATTGCTGTTTTTTTGAAGCCAGCCCTTGAGGTTGGAGCTTCTGGGCTTATGACCCAAACACCGGCTGCACCACTTCTATCCTTTACATCTCTCCATCGTGTTACAGCTCTTCTCTTCCTTGACTCTTCTCTACCGCTATGCTTCAGTAACATTCATCCAGTTTAATCGCTCCACAAGTTTGTTTGTTTTGGGGTTTTTTTACTATAGCGACAACATATCTTAACTCGGTATGATCTGATTTTTAATGGAGGAAGAGTACAATTAGGATTTGCATTAGCAGTTGCTTGCATATCTTATAAAGCGCACCCTAAAGCCAGATCAGATCACATGAACTCACGCAAGGTGACAAAGTCCATCCTGCTCACATTAATTTGCTGCCTTTGTTTGTGTCCTTTCACCTTGGCAATGACAATAGTGAACCTGCATGTCCGTATCAGTTTAATTAATCTTCTGCATGACTAATTAACAAGTTGCATTATCTGCCCAACCACAGAGCTGTGATGGCAGGGGAAGAGTAATGCTGATGGACAGCCAGAGGAAGGTACAGGGTGACTGTCACAGCCGTCAAGCCCCCGTCGCTCACCAGATGTCAGGCTGACACGCACTGCTTTTTTTTTTTTTTGACTGGAATATGCATGGACCAAAGCTGGATGAATAAAAGGGCATACAGAAGCACCTCTGTTGGTAGGAGCTGATGCCCAGAGACAAGATAATTACAGTCCTGTGAAGGTTAAGCAGCGCGACAGCACTAAAAGCTAAAAAAAAAAACTAAAAAACTTAAGGAGACAAATTTAGCCAATTTTAGCCAAACAAAATCATTGACAAGTTGTAAAAAAAAAAAAAACAATTAAACCTTGTTCTACAGGCTGGGAAAGGGTCTGCTGTGGTCATGGATGCAGGTGGTGAAACTGGAAACAAAGCTTTCTGACTTCAGGGTCCACAGAGAGTCTTCCTCGAAGACACGTCAAAGGTCCTGCGCACAAGGAGAAGACAGCATTAGTCCAAACAAGCATGTTCCATAAGACTTAGCTTAGGGCCACAGTTTACTCCCGCCACACAGGAGTATAATAGACCAGGACTCTTCTACTGCTGGATGACTTGGCCACAGGTGCATCACAACCAGGAGGAGGCTACCAAGGAATCTGCAAAACAGAGCTAGAGAGAAGTCTAAAGGAAGAGAGGGCGCGTGCGAGAGAGAGAGAGAGAGAGAGAGAGAGAGACAAGGACCAGGAGAAGAAAAGGAAGACAGACAGACGCGTAGGATCTGAGGTGGCCAGGCAGACCACGACACTGTTACGTCAACCACAGAAACACCTCCGATTTCTGTAACCTATCCATTCTTAATATGTTGTGGCCTGACTGGAGGGCTCTTTCTTTTAAAGAAAGTTTGAGAAGTCAAAGTAAAGGGGACAGTTTCTAACGATGGCGATCACCCTGAGGGTGTGAGTGTATTTCTGTTTGGGAACGTTCCTTGTGGCACAACGTCTGGGACTGCACCGGCCTTTTAAAGCATCGGCCCTTTTTCACAGACAGAGGAACAGAACCATCTTCATCTAACCCAGTTTTTTTCCTCTTGAAAATGCAAATACGGCATTTGTCTTTTTGCATTGCACCCCCCCACCACCACCACCACCCCTCAAACCCCTGTCCCCTTCTCCTTCAACTCCTCATTTTCCTTTCCGTGACCTTCCCTCTCCAGGCACAATAGTCAGAACCCCAAAGGCAGACAAGCAGACAGCCACAAAGCATTGTTAGTGTGATTGTTAATTTTGAACATGAGCGAGTTAATGGGGGTTTCTGCCAGCTCTCTCTTGGCTCATCAGCAAATGTCCTAATGGTCTTCATCTTTCCACTTGTTTTAATGGTCACCCAGTAATTCCCTAAACTGACATCTCATGGAAATGACCCAAGAGTTTAACAGAAATTAGATCAGACTAGGTTTTGGAGGAACCCTTGACCTCAGAAACAATGCAACAGACGTGGGTTTTGTAAAAACTAAGATCATGTTAATTTAAGTCAAAAGTCCAATATCTAAGCATGAAATAAACAGTAAATCAAAAGCAGCACAATAATAGAGCTCAACACACCGCATCCCTGCAAACACAGATGCTTTCTTCATTTGCTGCATGTATTTGTAAAATTCTGCTGTCCTTGTTTGGGACTAAAATAAACGCTTTGAATGAAGAGCGCCACTCTCATCACTGCCCACGGGTTTACCAGCTTGACCAGCCGTCCATGGACAGTTA
This sequence comes from Xenentodon cancila, assembly GCA_014839995.1. NCBI lineage: Eukaryota > Metazoa > Chordata > Actinopteri > Beloniformes > Belonidae > Xenentodon > Xenentodon cancila. The sequence continues at coordinate 19,877,525 of CM026206.1, forward strand.
AGGTTTTGAAGATGGAACCCCATAATCTCTGTTCCAGTTCGGAGGAGGGATTTGGCCCACGGGTCCATTCTGAATCGACCGGTTAACGATGCAACAACTGCTTGCAATGGTTCCGGGGGGGCAGCCCGGTTTTGTGTATTTTGCAGGGTGGAAGCAAGTCCAAAGTGGGTGGGTGCATCCATGAGTTTGTTGACCGTCTTTGCAGACTGTGACAACTGCCAACCTGATTAAAAGACAGGACACATCACTAATGGCAACCTGATAAAAGCAGAAGTTTCTGTCCTTCCTTGACTTGCACGCAGATGGAGTATTGATTTCATGATTAGGATGTCTGTCTTTAACCCAGATTAAATCTGTCAATGCCATTGACGGTGCAGTTGTATTGACTGACCACGGAACATTTTCTAGATGACGGAAAACAAACCGTCGTAGACCACAGCTCTCCTCTGACTGCTGCATCGCTTCCTCGTCATTACGTATTGAACAGGCAGGCGCCACCTAGAGGAACATGTGGGACATTGCATCTCTGATACTGAGTTGAGACGATTCATCATTGTCAGGAAAGTGGCTGTGTTCTGCCAGGATGAATTGATGAATGGAAACATGTTACCGAAGCAGGATGAGAAATGAGTGAGACAAACGCAGGCCAGGAACCAGTGACAAATGTTCCTTCTGTCCTCTGTTGTATATCATCGGAAAGGTTTATCTTCTGTCTTTTCTTCATATTCCATTTCAACTCTGGGTGTGTTTGTTACTTAGCTTCTCTGGGCCATATTCATACAGCCTGTGTACATCTGAAACCTCGCTCCCCCTCGCACCCCCCTCTCATGTGCAGCACACACTGCTGCTGTAAACTGCTGCAATAAAAGAAAGAAAAAACAAACAGTTAACACACGCTGCAGGAGAGCATGAAGCGAGGTGATGCTTCACCATCCACACAGACATCATCTTTAGCTTTGTTCCCTGCATCATACTTCACTTTGACTGGGGAACGCCGATGTGATGGAAAACTGCAGCAGTCTTTATTTGCCTGTGTGAATATGGTCCACCAGTATTTATTCATATTTATTGATGTATGTTCTTCTGAATTCCAGTTCTGTCATTGTATTATATTCTTTACAAGGCAAATGATCATTAAAGCAAGCTCTTGTTTGGATCCGTTACATGTTTGCTTGGACTGCTTATTTATTTATTTATTCAAGGGAAGATGCATGTTTTTTTCTTCCTCTTCTTTGTGGTTACCATGGCATTTAATCCTATCAGTAAAATGAAAAGAAAAAAACGCTTCTCTTTAGACTTAACATGAGTGTTCTGAATGTAAAATATCATTTGACATTTCGACGTAGTATCCTGACTCAACCACACGTTGCCTGATTTTTTAAAAGGTTTCTGGTTATGTGACAGCGGTGGGATTGATGAGCTCCCAAACGTTGTCAGACTGTCCCATTAAAAACTCTTGGCAAACATTTTGAATATTTCCTAAAATGTCAGAATATGTCTGTGGGACATTCTTGAGTTGAACCAACCGAGGATCTGTTATCAGGTGGTCATGAGTGTAAACTTTTGTTAAAAACAAAGTAGTTTAGAGTGACAACAGAACGGCAATGAATGTTTGTACCTTCTCTCAAAATACACAAGTGATAGTTTACTTTCTAATGATAATCTTCATTATCATCAAGAAGATTACACATCTAATCGAAGTTATTTAAACTCCTGAATGTTTCTTTATTGGTTAACCTTCAGGGACTTTCTTACAACACATGTTACAAGGCAGAATACTACTGTGAGGAAACTAAAACCTTCCTTCACCTGCATAATATTGACGACATTTAAATTTACCAGATAAACTGGTCCCTGCATTTATTACTACTGCATTTCCTTCTCATTAATTAACCCTAAAACTTTATCTAATAACCCTCCGTCTGATCAAAAATGCAGCGGTGAACTTTTCTTTCCAGTTTTAGCTTGTCTTCACTGGCTCCCAGTTAAATCCAGAATTGATGACCGAACACCATCATACTTTATAGGCCTCATAGTTCCACATTATCACAACAGAGCGCTTCGCTCTCAGACTACAGGAGGAAGGGCTGCCCACACCTCAAACAACAATTATTACAATAAAAACGTGAGCATCCACTCTGCTGAGCAACAGTTTTCAGCAAGTGTGCACTGTGCATTAAGCACCAGATCTAATTTTGAAGAGTAGTCAATGAGAGTCATTTCTTAAAGACAACTTACATCACATTTCTTTTTCAGTTTAATCATATCAATAGATTTTTCTTAACAAATATCTTAATGCCCACACGTCAGAACTCTCCTGACTCTGTGCTGCAGGTAACTTCGTTTGATTTATTTGAAATTTTCAGCACCTTGTTAGTTCAATTTAACCAGAAGTAAAATAAAAAGAAATAATAAATACAAGAAAAATGGAGAGAAAAAAACATGCGGTGAAGTCATGTTTATGTCTGTTACTCAGTTGCTTTTAAACCAAGAACCCAGCGACAGCATTTGCCACTATAGCTGTTTTTGAAAATGTGGAACAATACTTTTGATGATCTTTTTTTATAGTCATTGTAAAGTTGTGGCTCTTTTATTCGTAGCTGTGACTTCGGAGGCTTCAGCTGTCAGCCTCCTCTCTTGTGGCACCACAGCTGCTGGTTTGATTTTGGAGACCCTCTTTACCTTCAATATTAGACTTTAGCTTTACTTTTTTAACAAAGCCAGTAGTTAGAGCAGCCTTGGGTGACTTGAATCTTCCCTTTAGGTGTGCTGCAGTAGGCTAATATCCTATAATGCACCTTTCCTCTCCTCACTCTCTTTTCCTTCCATAGATGTATATACAACCACTACTTCTATCATTAACTTTTCCTTTCTTCTTTTCCATACCAGGTATCCTTGGCCTAGTGCTTTTATATGTATTTGTGCCTTTGTTCTGTCTTCTCACTCTCCATCTCGCTCTCCAAGGCAGAAGAGCGTCCTTCCTACCTGAGTCTGGTTCTACTGGAGGTCTGTTCCCGTTAACAGATGAATTTTCCTCTCTACTGTCACCCGCTGCCTTGTCCGTGCTAAGGACAGGGATTATATAAAAGTGATTTATTTATTTATTTATTTATTTATTTATTTATTGTTCTGTTTTTATTTTTCATGCTTTGCGTGACCTGACAGATGGGTGCGGGATGATCTGACCTGCTCTTCAGGTCAACTCGATGTTGTTTTGTTGTATCAGCGCTACTGCCAGGAAGTCTGGGAGAACGGCCTTCAGCTTTTTCTTATCTTTGAGTCCGTTTGAGTTTCTTTCGTAAAAGCCTCGTTTTTCCTCTTCTGCAGGTTGCCATTTGAAAAGACTGTAAGGCTGTTTCATTGTGTCAGGATATGTCCATTATTTGTGAGGAATAAACCATAAAAATCCCTCTGGTTGCTCTTTATTTCAGTCTCACCGCCTGTATTTTTCTGCGTTATTCTGAAGCAGTTCTCCCCAGCCTGGCAGCCCTTTTCCAAATTAGAGCTTTATAAATGCTTTCATGCTAAACTGAACTCATTTGACTGACGCTCCATTGATTTGAATTGGACTGAATTGGGTTGTAATGACTTAGAACACATTGGATTATAATTAAATTGAACTGTATGCAGCTGGGCTTCAACTGAACTTCCTTTGTAAGTGGTGGATTCAGCTCAGCTCTCATCTCACGAGTATTGGATTTTTTTATTTATTTTTTTGTTGAAGAACAGACATAGAATATTTTCTATTTTAATGTGGGAAAAAAGAAAACATTTTCTCTGCTGTCAGGATATGAACAAACAAATAAACTTTTCCTCCCTTTTTTTTTTTTTTAACATTTCAACGATTTTTGGCCTAAAGAGGTTTGCCGGGGGTAAATGCCTCGGAGGCACAGGCAAACTACCGTTGGATAAAGAGATTGAAAAAAAGGACAAGGCAGAAAAGTAAGAGCTCAAAAGTAGGAAAAAGGATGGAAGAGGGTGAAAGGGGACAGAGTAAGTGATTTTGTTTTGGCAGCAAACCTATTGTAAATACATCTGCTTCTGTGCCTTCTAACCTCGGAGACATACAGTTCACCTGAAACGCCTCTCTAGAGCCTTCACTGCTGAATGAATGGTTTCATTACTCTAGCAGTGTCTCCTGGAAAACACTTCTTCCCTTATTCCCTCCTCTGTTCACACAGTCCTCTCCCCACCTTTGCTAAAGTACGAACTCATTTCAATAATATTCGGAAACATTCAAATAAGCCTCATCGCTGGGTCCTGCTTCCCTCTGAAAATCAATCACACATAATTTAGCATCTCCTTTACATCCTCCATTTCTTTTCTGGCTTATCAAATGATGCTTTTTCTCTCAGTTTGGTGAGTTTCAAGCCCCACACTCATTAAAGCTCCTTGCAAGGGAATTTCTTTTGCACTTTTCCTTTTTACTACCCACCTGATGATGACCTTCAGCTTTCCTCTGTTGTTGCGGCAATAAAATATCTGCGATAGACACAGACGTTCAGGACTCGCGCGCCACTCTTCATTCTGCACATTATTTCCAGCTTTGATTTATGCTCTTTTCTGTTATGTAACACTGCACTGAAAGCAAAAACGAAAGGCCTCGGAAGACTGCTCATCATAACCTTGTTTCTTGGTCGATATCGGGCTCATCTGGCAGGCGTGGCGAATCGATGGGGATATCTGGCATTATCCAGCATTATCACTTAATGACACTGCCAAAGTTCAAGAAGATTATGAAAATCAACAAGGGGTTTAGGACTATCTTAGGCCCTGACAATCTTTCACTTGACCTCTGTTATTCCAGAATTACTATTTTATCTCAAACTAAACATTGCAAGGCTGCAGGAGAAACACGCACACGAGCATCCGCAGCGATCTGCTGAGCCGGATCAAAAAAGACTGATATGCATCTTAACTCTGTTTATCTTCCAAATCTTTATTGCAGCCGGGTTGTTCAAAGCTTCGGACATGAATTTGTATTCATGCCCATCTTAATAGTGTCACACTGCAGATGGTCGAGCGTCATGTCGCCAACAGCTTCTATTGCAGATTTTATGTGTGTATGTGCTTGAATCACAGCCAGCAAAAGCGTCAGCCCGAGCCAGGTCTTTCATAAACCACTGGCCATGTATTCTGCTCTGTCAGCTGTGTGTGCAACATGCAGTGTGTTGTTATACGACCCCCATCTGATGATCTGCAAAAGATGCTTTGTTGAGTTAGTTTTAGCACATCTGTTACCTATGGAGGAAAGCAGTCATGTATATCTATCCTGTTTAACACTGTGAGGGAATTTATGTGGAAGCTATTGGAGACTTTATAGGACCCAAGTGAATTTGCAAAACTTATGACTATGCTTTTAAAATATGATTTGACTGAGATGGTTGAGATGTCCTGGAAAACTGTTATAAAAATGAAATCTGCAGGCAAATTGTAGTACGAAAGACAGTCTATGGCAGCGGTTCCTGAAGTGGGGGCGCATGCTCCCAAGGGGGGGCACAGAGCCATTAAGGGGAGGGGGGGGCTTTATGTATGAATGAAAAAATGAATGTTTGGACACTTCTAGAATAATCAGTGGTGCCACTTGCCATAAATCATACTAGGCAAATGGCTGGGGCCCCGAGCCAGAAGGGGACCCCGAGAGCCGACCAACTTTGAATCGTAACAGAGCAGTGACAATAAGTAGACTTTGCAATGACATTGGTCGGCCGCGGAGAACTCCCTAAAGGGGCCCCGCCTCTACCTCCTGCTCTCTAGCTGCTTCTTACTTAAACAAGCCTGACGAGAGCAGGTTTATCAAAATGAGGAGAAGCTATATCCATCTGGCAGTGAGACACCAAAGAACAAACAGGAGGAGCAAAAGAAAAAACATCAAGAAAGCGGTAAGTAGTGCAGATACAACATAAGCTAATTTAGCTCCGAGCAGCTCAGTGTGTCCTGCGAATGTTGAGTGTCACAGTAAAGACACCTGCAATCAGCTTGTTTACTCCACCAGCAGGCTGAAGATAAAGTAGCTATCTGAGACTAAACTCATTCTTCAGCTGTCCAATCAAAGCCGTGTCTAGTTAAACTTCACTGTCAAGCTAAGAATGCTAAGGTCTAGAAATTTAGAGAACGTGCTACTAAGGTGCATCGGTGGAAATAATTGAGTTTTGTGTGCCAGTGGTGTTTATATTTTATTTTTAAACGATATAAATGTGCACTATTTAAAAAAGTGTTTTTCATTAGTGTCAGATTATTTACTACGTAAGGTTGATTATTTAGTTGGAGGGGCCCACTGTGAATTTTTCCCAAGGGCCCCAAGAGACTCTAGAACCGCCTCTGCGCATGATGGACAGGTTTTTGACTGGAAGTTGTTTGACGGGGAGTCTTTGCTGTTTTTAAACGCATTTTTCACAGGCAGGTCTTTTTGCAAAAATATATTGATAGCAATGTTACTGTTATTGTTACACAGTTGAAATAAAAAGAAAGAAATCTGTTACGCTGAACATAATTACACTGACGGCAAAGAATAGTGTTACACAATAAATAAAGACAGTTACAGTTAGTGAGGTGTGAGATAAACTGCACTGGAGTTTTTTTTTCCTTATAAACCAAAGGGTCACCAGAAAATGTTTGGAAAGCTCTGGTCTATTGCAATGATTGTTAAAGAACAAGCAGGAGAGGCTGATTGTTTCAGAGAAAGAAGGCAAAATGGGATTTGGATGAGAACAGGAAATTGAGGGTGCAGTTGCTTTGACATCATGGGAAAGTGGAAGTGACAAACACCAATACCCAAACATTTACTCCAGAGGGTTGGAGATGCAATGAGAAGCTTTGCTGAGCTCAACGCTTCGTTTGTATATGACTTTTCCCAAGGACATATTTTACTACACTGTGCATGGCATACAGAATTAATTCATTCAAACATCATGCCTGTTTTAAATGATTCATGTGCTCCAAAGGAAAGTACATTCAAGCCTTGCGATAAGGAGTGTGTTCTCGTGGAGTTTGTTCAATTCTGCTCACCTGCAATATTTGTTCAGATTGAACTTGTTTACTTTCCATTGGCATGAGTGTTGTTCAGCAGTGAACTAAAAGTCAAGTACAACACTGGGGTAGAAAGCTTGTTTTTTAGTGTGGGACACAAGATATCCATCTCGTCTATCTCAGGTTCAGTCTCCAACACAGTCACTTAATTGGTTCTGCTTCCCCCAGTGAAATTCCCATCAGTGTCCCGTTCAGTCACTCACTCACTCATTTAGAACCTCACTCCTTTAGCTCTGCCATGTCTCATTAAAGTTTTGTTCATTCAGTTAGGTTCAGTCCCTCTAGCTGCACTTACAGCATGCCTAAACACGGTTGCACTGAATGAGAGTGACAGCTTAAAGTCGCATATACATGTGCTGGCACAAAACGAATTAATTTGTACATGGAAGGAGCTACATTACCTGCAAATACAATACATGCAAAACTAACTACTAGATTTCTCTGACAGCATTATAATAAGTAGGTGGACACTTTTCATTTCACTCCCGATTGGTCAGTAAAACCTTCTGCAGCCCAGTGCTGCTTCAGCTTCCATGTCGATGAGCTACCAGTCTTCTTTTTCATGAACTTGTATTTCACTGCAGGAGGAAACAGATGTGTTGCAAGAAAAAGAAGAAGAAGAGGAAAACTTTAATTTGCTTGTCTCACTCTCCATTCATGAGAGTTGACAGCTCTGGAGTAATCCACAATTTGTTGTTTGTGCTACCTGGACAGACTCATAAGTCGGCAATTTCACATTTATCATACAATGTGAGAAATAATTAAAAAAAAGAGTTAATTAATTAAAAAACAGGTCACAATCCTAAAATATTTGAATAAAAACTGTATCCAAGAAATCAACAGGTAGCATAAAAGTATGGTTGGAGCCATTAGTTATACAAAAACTCAAATTATTTTGTATAAAATGAATGTGTTCACAGTTTTTAACGTATCACTGGACAAATGAACAAATGGAAAATAGTTTTGGTACTTCTGAGTTTATTTATTTATGTGTATGTGTGTATGTAATGTGATAAGCCTAATGATCTTATGAATTATTAATATCACTAATATTACAGGTGCTGAAATGTTACTGTGTCCAGTTATTCAGTAGGAAGTTGAGCTCTGGGAAGCTTTTTCAAGTTATTCTATGGAAAAACATGCACAATGGCTAGTGTGGCCCGATGTACGGTACTCAACATATTTGTACGATCATCTCGACTTGCACCGAAAGTGTACAATAATTTACAATCCCCCTCGAAAAGTGAGTATTTTATTCACAACTCTTATTTACTATTAGTCTGATTTGGAATCAGATTCAGCAAATTCATCTGTTTGTAATTAATCTGGCGTTTTGTCACGTTTTATTTATTTTACCTCACACAGACACGCCTCCTTAGCCCCACACCACCAGCAAACTCGTTTCTCATTCAGCATTGTTGTAGCGTATGATAAGTTTTTGCAAAATACTATAGTTTCAGGCTGTCTCTACAATAATTTGGTTTTGGTATCTTGCAACACTGACAATGGCCATCAAGTGAACTTTAACACACCTTTGTGCCTAGGGTGAGATAAGACTCACCAGTTGGGTAATTCTGCATCCGATTTGTTCTTTATCTTCCCAGCATATCCACAGAAGTCCAATAGTCAGCCAGTTTCTGCTTGGCAGGGCAAATACCCCGGTCTCTCTGCACTCTGCACCATTTCTCTGCCCCTCCCTTCTTTTCTTCTTGATTTCTGACTTCAATTTATTCCTTAAAGTCTCATTATTGTGTCTGGGGTATATATAAATTATCTCTCCTCCACACCTCTCGATTCTCTCAGGTGCTTTCCCTGCTGCCTTTCAACCACTGTACTTTTCCCTAACTTTGAGTTTCTGCTGAGGCCATCCTTTTTTCCCTTTTCTTTTTTTTTTTTCTACCTGACAGACTCACCTGCATCCATCTGTCCACTCACAAATAAACAAGCAAGCCCTCTACCGCAGAGCTGTTTCATCAGCCTCTCGATGTTCTAAAGTTGTTGGACGAACCCACCAAGTAAACATTTCAAGCATGGAACCAACCGCTAAAGACAGCAGCCAGTGAAGAGTTTGAGGCTGGACTGTGATGGAATCGAAGTGTACTTTTCTTTCAAGTTACCTAGAGATTAAAGGAAAAGTTCTCCTGCTCATCAGCCATACTGCATTAGATGGATAAAACTTTCAGTTAACTGAACTAAACTGAACTCATATGCCCTTCACACAAGCGGAAGCCTCTTACAATGTGGCTGATTACCTGTCTGCGCAAAACAATTGCAGTTGATGCTTAATATCTGTCATCAGCAGTATGTTGCAGGTGAATTACACACAAAATGCATTAACATTAAGGGTAATTGTTCAAAAAGAAAGACAAAGTCCTTTCACGATTTCCAATGGGACAATAAGGTATGGATGTGGGGTTTGTTTTTGTACCAACTCATAACAATCTTGTATCCTAAGGCAGAATAAAACTTTATTCCAGTGTAGATGATGTCTATGTGCTACACTGCACTCCTCTTACACTGCATAGTCAGTGAATCTTGAGCTTAGTTATTTAAAAGATTCACACATTTTTGAGGATTTAAAAAAAAAAAAGGTTTAATGTTACTGGTTTTAAATATTTATTTGCATATATAATGTGATACGGGATCGGTCAAGGCCCAGGTTAACAGCGGTCGCCAGTGGTCACCAGTGCTGTTAACCTGCAGGGTGCCGATGGAAATTGGGTTACGGTGGGTCAAAGAAAGGTGAGGAGGAAGGCGTGTCCATAGGGAGAGAGAAGAGGAAAGTCAAGAGTCCAGGACTGAGAGTAGGGACTTTGAATGTAGGGATGATGACAGTGAAAGCTAGAGAATTGGTTGACATGATGAGGAGGAAGGTGGATATACTGTGTGTCCAGGAGACCGGGTGGAAAGGTAACAAGGCAAGGAGCTCAGGAGCAGGTTTTAAGCTGTTCTATTATGGTGCGGATGGGAGAAGGAATGGAGTAGGAGTCATCTTGAAAGAGGAAATAGTTAGGAATGTTCTGGAGGTGAAAAGAGTGACAGAGTGATGAGTCTAAAGCTGAAAACTGAAGGGGTTTTGTTCAATGTTGTCAGTGGTTATTCCCCACAAGTAGGATGTGGGTTAAAAGAGAAGGAGAGGTTCTGGAGTGAGTTTGATGAAGTGATGCAGAGTATCTCCAGAGAGGAGAGACTGGTGATTGGAGCAGACTTCACTGGACATGTCGGTGGAGGCAACAGAGCTGATGAGGAAGTGATGGGCAGGTTTGTTTCCCAGGACAAGAATGCAGAGGGACAGATGGTGGTAGACTTTTCAAGAAGAATGGCGATGGCTGTAGTGAATACTTTCTTTCAGAAGAGGCAGGAAGACAGAGTCACTTATAAAAGTGGAGGCAGGACCACACACAGGACCACATCTTATGTAGACGATGCAATCTGAAGGAGATTAATGACTGTAAGGTAGTAGTAGGGGAGAGGATGGTGGTGTGTAGAATGATCTTGGTGGTGAAGAAGATGAAGAGGACAAAGACAGAGCAGAGGATAAAGTGGTGGAAGCTGAAAAAGGAAGAGTGTTGTGTGGCTTTCAGGGAGGAGTCAAGACAGGCTCTGCGTGGCCAGGAGGTGCTTCGAGATGACAGGACAACTGCAGCTAATGTGATCAGGGAGACGGGCAGGAGATTTGGTTTGTCATCTGGGAGGAAGGTAGACAGGAGAAATTGGACAATAAAGAGGGAGAGACTGAACTGTACAGGTTGTAAAAGCAGAGATACAGAGGTGGAAAGGATGTGCAGCAGGTCAGGGTGGTGAAGGATAAAGAGGGAAATGTATTGACAGGAGCCAGAAGTGTGATAGCACGATGGAAAGAGTGCTTTGAAGAGTTGATAAATGAGGAGGGAAGGAGAGAAAACAAACAAATAGTAGATGAAATGATCGCTGTGGACCACGAAGTACCAAATATTAGTAAAGGTGAGGTCAGGATGGCATTGAAGATGATTAAGACTTGAAAGGCAGTTTGTCCTGATGATATACCTGCGGAGGTATGGAAGTGTCTAGGAGAGGTAGGAGAAGAGTTTTTGATTCCGTTGTTCAACAAGATCTTAGAGAGCGAGAGGATGGTTGAGGAATGGAGGCGAGGTGTGATGGTGCCGATCTTTAGGAACAAGGGAGACATGCAGAGTTGTGCCTGTAGACTTAGGACAGAAGTGAGCATTTGTGAACAGCAGTATGGCTTCTTGCCAAGAAAAAGTGCTACAGATGCTGTATTTGATTTGAGAATGTTGATGGAGAAGTACGGAGAAAGGAGGAGGAGCTCCGACGGAGCTTGATTGCGTCTTTGATGGATGACTTGCAGTGGCGACCCCTGAAGAGAGCAGCCGAAAGGAAAAGAAGAAGTTTACATATAAAATGTGACTGAGTCAAGACATGTTAAAGTAGAGTAGAGTCTATAGCACAAGAAAATGTAACCAGCAAAGTGATTGTGTCGCAAATGGCAACCATTCATTTCCGTCAAACGACTTGCGGCTACTGACCTATTACTTCTGACTCCAAGTTTGTGCACGTATTGCAGCAACCCACTGGATTCTTTATTGCCTCAGCAGGATACTTACTTTATAGTATTTCAAAACTGTAAACCATTGGATTGGACAATGCCTTGTCAGAGAATTAGCACGCATAAATTGGCCATTGCCTAGCCTCGGACCTATCATTCCTAAAATAACAACCTACTAAACTGTGGACTGTTTCATTTGAATTTTTTATTTATTTATTTATTTATTTTACTTTTGAGATCGCAGCTGAGAAAACAGTGTGCACTCCCACTTCTATCTGTTGATCCTGCTGTGCCTGAAATCTGGAATTACTAATGTATATACAACTAATGTGGTTCCAGGTGCCTGATAAGAAGGACAAGATGCCAAAGTAATGCTGTGTTTTAGTCCTAAGAGACATTTTCAGTTTGTATAAAGAAGCTGGGCTGTGATGGATTTTGTATTGTATAAAGACAAATTTTCAATTTGTCTTAATTTAGAAACAAAAAAGTAAGTCATCCAGGCCTTTTCATCCCCCCCATGTTGTTTTCTAGTCAGTCTAACTGACTGTCATACCTATTTTACCTTAAAAATAGGTATGACAGAATGTAATCTGTAAAGCTGTCAAAATGATTGTATGCAGCTCAATAATGCTGTCTAATAAAAGCATATAAAGCGAAAAAAAGGAGTCCAAGTATAGAACCCTGTGGAACACCATACCTAATGTGTGTGCAGAAGACCATAAACAAACAGGACTCAGATAAATATGAATTAAACGAACCTAATGTGGTTCCACATTCAGGCCTTTGTAAGAGAGTATTATGATCAGATGTATAAAATCCAGCATAATGAGTGTTTGAGACTGTCAGTGATAATCAAAAATAAGAATAACATGGGTTGACTTTGTTTAGATTTAGTCATGACATGTAACTCATCATTTGATTACTGTGGCTGAAGGACAAATGGTCACTGGATGTATTCGCTACACCTGTGATACACAAGTGACAAGTAGGATGAAAGAAGTCTACCTTCTTTATACTATTGGAATTTGTCCAAGGTGTGGAAGTAATTCTTGGAGAATCAGAGATGTGTGGAGAATCAAAAAAGTGTTGAGAAAAGATCTAATGGGGATTAAAATCCCAAGGGGTGATTTTTTTTGTTTGTTTAATATATATATATATATATATATATATATATATATATATATATATATATATATATATATATGAGTACATTTTACCATAGTGGGTTCATTTTGTTTTTGTGTCACTTTTCTGTCATTTAACCTCTTATGGGAGTGGTAGTGGGTCAGTGGGAAGAGTCGGTCATCTCTCCTGGATTGATACCTAGTTCTGTAAAGTCCCCCCACCTCACCCCCCCCACCCATCCATGTGGTCATCGGGGTATGAAAGCACTCTTGTATATATTAATCATGTAATAAAAGTTATGTGGTAAGAGTGTGTTGCTGTGAGCGGGTAAATGAGAAACACGACGTAAAGCACTTTCCTTCAGCTTCTATTGCACTGCTGTTTAGAGGCCGTGACCTCTGTCACAGGCTGTTAAGTGAGAACCATCCAATAACTCAGTCTAATATATTGTGTGGCAGCTTTTCTGTTGTCAAAGGGTCATCTAATTTCATCTCAGGCTCCAAAGAAAAATATTACACTCAGACTGCACTGTCATCTTCTGAGCAAACTAGTTTAAAGTACATCTGCTACAGTATTGTCCCTCTGCCTGTCGCTTTTTTTTTTCTTTTTTCTTTTCTTTTTTGGCTTCACAAGGTGTTTATTGAATAATGATATAGTAAACGTGTTGAGTTCACTGTCCGTGGAATTGATTTGTTTAATTGGTCCAAAATGTGGATACTTTTATTGGGATTAATCTTACAAATAAATACTTATTACGTACATTTTTTTGTCTTGTGCCAATGAGCTGGCTTTCATGTTTAGGGTTTATGATGACTTCACTTTTACAGGTGGTGCAGCTTGCATGTCAAATGTTTCGTAAAGTGAATTTCAGTCCTTTGGCATCTCAGTCCTAAACACATTAAAAAGAAAACATCTCAATTACTTTGTCACTGAATTGAATAAAAAGTAGTTCTGTATTCATTTTAAATAGCACAGTGCAAGAAGCAGGATTTATTGCTTATAAAAATTACTGCCTGCACTTCAAATTTATAAGCATTAGTCAAATTAATTTGGCTGTGGAGAGTTGTTGAGAACACTGAAATAATGAAAACCGTCAGGTTTGATCATCGAGTTTGCTTCAGAGCCTTTTTGCTTTTCTCTTAAAGTTTAGAGAACAGCACCACATAGGTAATAAGTTATAGCTCAGGACTGTCTCTCACAGTTGCCGGTGGACTTGCCATGAACTGGACTTCATTATGTGCTGCCAGTTGCTATGACGATGACATTGTTTGTTCTGCTGTGTTGGCACAAACCCAACATGCTCCCACTCAGATGCAGATTCAGTCGCTGCTACAACTCATACATTTGAGTCTAAGACAAGAAAATACTCCTACATTCAAATATTCATTACTTAATTGTGGTACCTGCTCACGTTAATGGCTTAAAATTTAAAGTAATTCTAATTAACACAAAAGTAGCCAAAGATGCACTATATATAAGCTATATTAAATTTAATTCAATAATCTGGCTGTGGATATCGTTTTAACACAGGATTTTTTAACCAGCTGACTTTCAAAAGGTTGGAAGTGGTTTGGTTGCATCGGCTGCTGCACCACTTAGACCTGGATGGAAACTTCATTTGAAAATAAATTCTGTAGTGCTCATGGTGTCCAGATCGTAGATGCCCTGACTTTTCCACTAGTACAACCCTGGGGCTGCCTTTTTTTGGACTGAGTGTGCACACCGGCAGAATGGATGGGTTGTTTTGAGCTTAAAGGCATGAACATTTTTAATGGAACCAACAAGCAAAACACACAAATACACAGACACTGTTAGCAGATATGTAGTCCTCTGCATTTGCAACTGCATGCCCTCCTGGAGTATGTGGGTGTTTTCCTGGCACAGTGCAGATATGCACCTCAAAATCATAAACCAATTCACAGCTTTCAAGTCAGGAGACATCATGACGTTCAAGCAATGTTCAATACAAGCTCCAAAAATCCTTCAGGGCTGCCGAGAGAACATGCTCCCAAAGACTGAACAGGCACTCCAGGGAAAATACCATGTGAGGTATGTACCAGGGGATCCGGTCATTAACCAGCTACAGAAAGGGCGTAAACAGAACTATGGCCTATGACATTGAGGCGACTGCACTGCAGGTGATATGTTTCACAGGTCCTCAGGGTTTGAGACAAATGAACCCCAATAATGGGGACCTGAATGTGTGTTGAGAACCTGTGGACAGCTGGCAGAGGTGAACACAGACACCTTCAAAATCTGTCTCGTCCAGGAAATGGTTCCAAGCATCTACAAGTCCTTTTGTTTTAGTGAAAACCAAACACAACCACGATAAACAACACCAATGGGTCTGATATGGAGTGGGCTAACAGCCAGATATTCACTTCTCAGTGAACCTCACTGCAGCAACAGTGAGCTCAGTAGCAGCTGCATTTCATCAGGCTGCTAAAAGAGGTCAAGCTTGGACCATAACATCTTACCCAAAGCTACAGAGGACTTGTCGAGAGACAGCAACATCACAGGGGATTACGGTAACACCATACTGGCTGAGAGGAAATCACTGCAGCAGGTCATCCAAATTGCATAGAAAAGTTTGGTCTCCAATCTCCCTTATGGACACTACACACACACACCATATACACACACTCTCAAGTGCGTGGACTCAGGCTACAAACTGAGACACTACAAGCCAGAGAGTGTCAGCACTCACAAGTTACAGCTTTTTCCAGCTATTGTCAGACCTGTGGCAAAGGAAATCCAGGAAAGAAAGAGGTATCTCATTCCACACTATTTCCATACTCTGGACAAAAAAAACACCTCGGTGACTGCTCCCCAATCCATTCTGTGTCTATTTGCAGGTTGTTTGCATCTCCAACTGTACCCTTAGTTCTGCATCGCTCTCGGTCTAATACATCGGATTTCTTTAATCTGTCATTCATATTCAGACCCATCAGTTCATGTAGAATAACGATTAAAACACCTGTTGTTCAAATAGACTTTTATTTCCCTCCCAAAACATCCATTCATAGCATAGTTTCAACAATATTTTGCATTAACTGTAATGTTAATGATGCAATTAGTGGTTCAGATTACCTTAAGGAGCAGTATATGAAGTAAACGATATTGTAGTTTAGTATTTTTGCAACTTCAGCTTCAGCAACTAATCTCAGCCAAACAACACGTGCATGTACAAGTTTAAACTAAGATGCTGCCATCAAACAAAGCTTGATGCATTTAAAGTGCAAAGATTGTAGAACTAGTGCAATATTTATTTATTGGCTTGTTCAGCTGCAATGATGAGATGATCAAGTCTTAGTAGAGGAGAGAGAACCAAATTTGAAACCCAGATACTGTGCATGCAGTCACTAAAAACTCACAGGGCATCGTTTTTTGTTTTTTTTGTTTTTTTCATTCAATTGGGCCGATCATTCGATCTGACTATGTAGTTGATGTTTTCACCCTGGCACTGAGACTCTGGCTCAGCGCTCTGGAGTCACAGCGGTGGCCAAGTTATCAGTCAAGCGCACACATAAACAAGAATATCCATGACAGACGCTCTGATCTGATGCTTGCCTGAGCGATGATCAAGCTGCTATTTAATTTTGCCATTTTCAAGTCACATATGTGCCAACATACTCCTTAAGATGATAGATTGACTGGGGATGAAAGTAAAAATCACCCTAATAAAGATGTCACCCTTAATTTTAAATCATCTCCCTTAAATGAATTCCATCACTGTAAAAGCGATGAGTGGGGTTTGGCTGCGAGGCGACCCGTTCCTGCTCTCACTCTGTCCTCTTTAAATCGCCCTTGTGGCATTATCAGGGATGTTGTTGCCGCCATTCCACATTTTTAAAGAACCTGTAGGACTTTTTGTGATTTTAGTATCACCTAGAGGTTCGCCCGTGTCCTTGCGGAAGCAGTAGACGCCGTAGAGGCGGAATTTTTTATCAGGGAAGCCCAGGTGTCGAACCCCCGGCTGGGATCCTCCACAACGAGAGCGGGGGTTCACTATGGGGTAGCGAATGCTGCCGTCCTCTAGCCAGCCGGCTTCGCAGCGGTCCAGAAGCTGAAACTTCCATGCCGCATACAGCTGACCCACTTTGGCCACCGCTGAACCATCTCGAACGCAAGCCTTTACCGCCTCCGCATAGTTCACTTTCTTGAAGCGTTTGAGGAAATAAACCTTGCCTGCAGGTGCACAAAGAGAAGAGAGAGGTGTTGTGTGAACACGTGAAAAGGTGGAGGAAGACAGAGCCAGTGCATTGTCCATGAGGCCAAAAAGGAAGTGAATGAGAAAGGAAATCCCCCGAGATGAGCCGAACCCTGAGGGTAAAATATCCTGTTTTTCCTAGCCTCTGCGCTTGATTGTGTTCAGAATATCAAATCAACCCAACAGCAGCTGCTCAAAATCTAAAGCCAATACCGTTACAGTGGACAAACTCAATTCAAAATAACTCTCAAAAAGATTCAATTTTTGCTTTCATCTCACCTCTGGGGAAAATTTCCAGCAGGCAATATCAAAGGAACTAGTACTCTGACTGCTTTGAATTGCTTGAACTGAGACCAATCTAAAGGAAGCCTCTCTTAAGAAAGAAGCCGTTTCTCCCAAAAACTCCTTATGAAAATCACATCAGCATCCTCAGCTTCGCAATGGGCTCAGCTATTGATTTTATCCTTGTTTGTGTGTCTGGTGACTATTAGAAAGGCAGAACATTGTCTCATATTTCCCCAGGGAACTTTCAGTAAAAGCCTTCCAGCTGGACTGAGATGCAGTATCGGTCACGGCCGCTGCTGAAAACCTCCTGCTCACAACAGAATGTCCACAGTAATTAACACACAAGGGAAGCCACGAGCAGTCATTTAAGTTTGCTGTCAAACTACCTTTTTCTCACTGAGGAAAGGCGATGATTCTTTTTCCCAGATTATTATATCTGAACACTGATTGTGATTCAAACTGAGGTCATTCCTTTATATTTATGTATTTAGTGTGTGAGAATACATGATTAAAATAATCTTTTAGATTTCAAAAATAGGTTTGCAGGTTGGGAACTTTTCAAATATGTAAAAGGGTTTTCGCTGTTAATGCGTCGTCTGTAAAGAAAAAGTTCAACATTTCACTAAAGAGATCAATAACAATAAAGCTCAATAACAAGTCTGATAAATGTTTTATTCACTATACTTTTGAAATAGTCTATCTTGTTTGCCTGGTATTGTCTTCAGTAAAATTTGCCTGTTCTTTATCAAATAAGTCCCAAACTATAGTAAATCTTGATTAACATCGCAACGGTGTCAATTTTCTTTTTCAACGCTCTGCAGGAAAACAATTAAGTATATTATCCAAAACAATAAACCACTGAGACAGTACAGTCATACAAATAGACAGTGTCACCTTTCAACCAGTCCTGGGATTGTACAGAGCTTTGATGAGGTAAAAAAGTAACCCGGACTTTTACTTTCCCAAGTTTGCTTGGGCTCATGAGCCTGAAGGTGGCATGTACAGACTCTCTGTGGGAAAGTGATGTAAATCAAAGCACGGGGAGATGAAAGGCAATGCTTGGCACCCGGAGGACACTGTGGCCCTTGCAGGACTGAGTCTACATAGTCTGATTTTAATCCAATGGCCTTAGGCCTGCAAGATCACAGGCAGAGATCAGAGAATTGGGCCTCATTTCCCCCCTCATCCAACACCCCTGATACAGTATTTCCTCATCTTACATACAGAAGCATAACAATCCAGCTCCGTCAGTGATTTCCACCACTCCAACCATTCAGAGTAATGCAGACAACGAATACTACTGTGGTCATTTCTTTGAAGTTCCACAATCACATGCAACGTGTCACAGATTTCCAGATGCATGCATGTGTGCACATCTGAGGCCACTGAACTGCGCATTTGTGTTTCTCACCATTGAGCTTGGAAGTGAAGCAGAATGCGTCATAGCGCTCCTCCTCCTTGTGCCTGTAGCCATAGTTACGAACTCCAGCCGGGGTGTCCTTTCGGCCGCACTGATCTCTGGGATGAGAGATGGGGTACTGGACTGAGCCGTCCTCCAGCCATCCAGCATTACACCAGTCTAATCCATCTAGCCAGGCCTGTGGAAAACCACAATGTAGGTTAGTGGGCCAAACTGAAGCAGTGAACACATTAAAAAGAGAATCCATCTCATTTGATGTAAATCCATTACTCTTTACACACTTTATTGCCCACAGCTTTTTGCATTAAGAAGACCTGCTGTAACATTTCTCATCTGTTCTTGTGCATATTCTGTTATTTCAGACTTAACTGCTGCCGTCAAATGTTCGTGACTGCAGCAAGAAAGTCCATGGTTTTGAAATAAGAAATGTGTGTAGATGAACGTTTTTATAAAAGATGTGATATATATCCCAATCTACACTGAAAAGGACAGAGTGGCGTGAAAACTCACTTTGTGCAGCTGAGAATGAGAGGCCAGAATGGCGTCCTGGCGTTTGCAGGCATCCTCCGCCTGGTGGTAGTTGAGCTTATAGCGCCCCTCACGGGGGTAGTAGGGAAAAACCACACCTGCAGATGGAAAAACAAACAAAAAATACATGCCAAATGCTCATTTTAAGGCTCTAAAATTATGAATGGCCAGAGATTGAAATATATGTCAGAGCGACTGATTCCTGACCTTCTAAGTCAAGACTGACAAATCCTGTGTCGTCTTCCATGTCGTTAGTGACTTCACACTCATAGCGACCGTAGTCCTCCAGGGTGACATTTTGGATGATCAGAGAGGCATCACCTGGTCCTGCCTGTTCCAAAAGCACGCGGCCTCGATAGGAGCTAAACACGCGCTGCTGCCTGGGGAGATTTCACAAGTCTAGCAGCGCCATAGCAACCATTCGGTATGTCACCACTCATGCAACGATGGTTGGGGTTTGGCACTAATAAGAAGCAGTTAAAACAAAATAAAACTATTTAAAAATAAGGAAGCAGAATTTACTTTCCGAGTGCCACGAATACATCCTCAAACTGCAGAGCATCAGTCACTTTGGTCCATTTTATCCGGATGCGAGCGGGATCGGTGCTCTCCGGCTCGTGATGGAATCTACAGGGCAGAGTGATGGAGCCACCTCGATGTGTCACCACCTTACCAGGAGCTGTCTGCACAATCACAGCCCCGGTGTCATCCTCTGAGGGAGGGAAGAGGAAAAGGAAGGCGCCCTTTATACTTGTTACATTTATCTAACAATAGTCAGAAAAAACTCTTCTGGATTCCTGTAACTTTTTATTTTAACGCAACAGAAACTAATGTGTTCTAAAATAAGTAATTCTGAAAACATCAAACATCATGGATTTAATGGGAGTTCTCTGTGATCATGAAAACTATGCAGTTACGTCAATGCAATGCTCCTTGACGTGAGATTCAACACTTTTAATAACAGCAAGATTGAGCCACATTATGAAAATATCAGATGGGAGTTGTGACCTCACAGACCCAGATCGGAGCAGAACTATCCAGATCCAGACCCGCCTTCACATCGTGCTGTATTTTTTTTGTTTGTTTGTTTGTTTGTTTGTTTGTATGATGGAAAAAAGTTAAATCCCTGATGTGAGGAAGAGAGCGATCAAGTGGCTGTCTCTACCAACAAACCCTAAACAAAGATGTAAAGACGTGGTTGAAAGGTTGATTTTTGCACAGTATTTGTATGATATTTTTAATAAAGCATATCACAGACAATTTCATTAAGATCAACTTTTGAAAAAGGGCAAAATACTGCCCGTCTTTTCATTTTGCAATATGCAGCATATTCCACGCTCAGCCCAGAACTATCGTCTGACTGTTTTGATCCAAAATTTAAAATCTTCCCTTACTCCTCCAGGGAGTAGTTCACCATAATGACAAAAGACTAACCATTCATCAAATGTGCATCAGAAAGATCCAATTTGCATTTTTGGCAGACATTGGCTTAAGTGTAGCGTAAACATGTAACCATAAAAATGAGCAGCCTCAAGAGGCTTTCTGCAGTGAAGTGACCAGATAATAGCACCTACAATTATTCTTGCCAGCAAGTAATTAGCTCCTTCACTGCTTAGTGCTCTTGCAAATTTGTTTATCATCCATGAATACATCAAGTGGTGTTTAGTGAAAACTGAGTGTATAATTTCCAACACTAAAGTCTATGTTGCTGTATACTGACAAGACAAACAAGACCATGGCACATGTTTTTAAAGATTCGCAGACATCCTTGGCAGTGAAAAATATTTTTAATAAATGGAAGCATTTGCAAGTGTGGAGGGTTTATGTCGGTTCACGTTCATGTCGGTGGTTTAGTTCGAGTTTCGTAGTTATTTCTGTCATTAATCATCTTTTTGTTCTAAAGCATCCTGCTGAAAGTGGCTGATGCTACATTTTCAGTACAGTCTGAGGTTGTGGCTGCAGCTGATGAAGAAAGTGAAGCCATGGCCTTATTTAAAAAAGTGTCTTGTTTGTCGGAGAGCAAAGTGAATCTAATAGTGTCCCTTTGGTAGTCTCAATAAAAATTCAATGTCAAGTCAGACAAACACATTGAGGTAGAAACTAATTTATTGATAATTCATGTAGCCAGATGATGTCTTAGGCCTTATCTGTTTCAATCTGGCAAACCTTTCTATATGTGTTGATGTAATGCAAAATTGAGGTTCAGGAAATCAATCGTCCCAAATCAAGTGTTTTGTTGGGGGGGTTTTTGTTGTTTTTTTAACTGCATATCTTAGTGATGAAAGTCCATTTAATCTTAAACAGAGTTTCATACAGGAATGAATTCATGTAAGTCTTCCTAATGCAGATAAATATATTGTTTAAACAGATATGTGATCCATATTCTTTAAAAAAGGAAATACTTTAAACGATGCCTGACTGATTTTGAGTCCAATGACCCAATGAATTTGATAAACAGGTTGGTTCAGGAGTGAAGGCCAGTTACTTTCCCTTGGGACTCTCAGTAAGGTGAAGGCCTACCCTCCTTCATAGGACTCCAAGAGACTTATTCATGCTTGTTTTTAATCTCCTTTAGATTATTGCAACTCCCTGCACCATGGTCTTGATCAGTGATCACTTCGCCATCTACAGGCTGTTCAAAACCCAGCAGCTCGGCTTCTGACAGGAAAATAAAAGACACCCTAACCCTATCATATCATTCCTGTACCGGCTCTTTTGCACTGGCTTCCTGTCCATTTCAGGATCCACTTTAAGATGTTATTGTTTTGTTTTTAAGTCCCTCAAAGGCACAGCACCACCTTATCTGTGTGAGCTCCTGGAACCTCACACTCCAGCTAGAGCACTGAAGTCTACAGATCAGTCCCTCCTGGAGGTTCCCAGATCCAGACCAGAAACAGAGGTGATGGAGCGTTTTCAGATGCTGACCCGAGACTGTGGAACAGTTCACCTTTTAACATCAGAGCACTAACATCCTCGATCATTTTAAAACATTTAAAATGTCCTATACAAATAAACTTTAGCTTGACTTGACCTATACATAAAATAATACCCATAACGGTGTGTGTATGTTTGTATGTAGTATAGTAGTTTTTGTGCCTTCTGTGAAATGAGTGAACCTCTACAGTTTATTTGAAGCACATTTAAGATCACACCAGTAAAAGGGAGAACCAAAGCGCTTCGTAGATGTGCTCTAATTACACGTGAAGGAGTAAAATGTCCTCACCAAGAACATGCACCACTTTTCTTCTTCCCTTTTCGATGTCCGCAAGCAGTGAAGTCACTGAGAGGGCAGAGGTCAGGATGAACACCACAAAGAATGTCTTTGCATTGATCTGAGGCCGAAGCTCATTTGCTAACTGCTGGAAAAAGGCAGAGAGAAAGGAGCATTTCAGGTTTGCTTGAAGGGGGGAAACTTGGAACATTTCACAGGTTAATTCCAGGATAACAATTCACGTCCTAAAAATAACATGCGCACATGTGAGAAAGAAGGGACACCTTATCATATTCTAATATTTTACATCGCAGGACATCTAGTCCTCACCAGCTCTTGGCAGTTTTTCTTTGACCACTTGCTGGTCTGGTGTGTTAACGCAATGTCAAGCAGGAAATACGGCAGCAATGATCTTAGAGAAGGAGAAGCAAGCGTTGCTGCCTACTAGTCTGGGAATAGCTATAAGGCCAAATTACACATCTTTTGCACTCGGTAAATAACATCCCTGCAAGTTCAGCTCACAAGATCAGACAGTGTAATGATCAGAGAAAAACCCCACATCAGACTCTACAAGCCTCAGTTACCATGTCAAACGTTAACAGTCATGACAGGGACTTCCCCAGTAATGGTTGTTGGGAAGGTTGTTCTGTTCTGGAAGGGGTGGCAAAGTGGAGCGATGCAATTGGATAATGATCTGCCACACAAACCCACACAAATTTCAACAACAAGACTAAAATATAGAAAATATTCAAGTTTCTGCAAACTGGTCCTACAAGCTGCCAAATCATGAGACACTTTGCATTTGGATGAGTTTGGTTGGAAAGATAATGACAGTGTAATACATGTTTTCATCTGAAACTGTATTTTCTGTGTATACCAACGAAACTAGCCTATCCTGAACACAAAGAGAAACGTTATAATAATAACAATAAGTTATTGCAACTTTAAACCATGGTTTTTCTGTTTGGTTTTAGAGGGATGAAAGTTATAAAACCATGAAGATATTGTATGTACTTAGCTAGTTCTCATTGAAAAGTAAACACTTGAAACTTTTATGGTGCTTCTTTACCCAGAAAGACCTGGAGGTGTTTGGGGGTAAACAGGGATGGTTTCACAAGGACCCATTGGGTAAATAAATGTGCAGAAATGAAAAACAAAGAGCCAAAACCTGTATATATTGTACAGTCAGACTGTGGTTGTGTCTGTGTGGTGCAGAAGGAGGCAGTAGTCGGTGTGTGCTATTCAGTGATGGCAGCTGGAGAAAAAAATGTAAACAAAGCAATGCTGGCATGACGTTGGTTCGTTGTTAATCCAGTTTTGAGGGTCCAGACCAGTGTTCAATCATTCACATGTGAATCTACAATGCAATTTAAATTGATACACTGCATCTATTGTTTCTCTAAATGCTTAAAAAATACAATTTTTAAGCATTCAATCTTCATGAATTGAACACAAACATATGAAAAGATTACTCTTTAAAATGTCATTTGCCTGTGACCCCAGGATTACTTCTAGACTCATTCATGGTCAGTATGTATTAGATGCACGGAGTCCTACGATTGC
The DNA here is from genome assembly GCA_014839995.1 of Xenentodon cancila. Taxonomy (NCBI): domain Eukaryota; kingdom Metazoa; phylum Chordata; class Actinopteri; order Beloniformes; family Belonidae; genus Xenentodon; species Xenentodon cancila. The sequence goes on from CM026206.1 coordinate 19,901,442, forward strand.
AAACACTTGTGTAGTTTATCTCCGAAGGTGACACCAGTAATGGTGCTGCAGCATTGGAAACCATTAATAACTGCATGAGGGAGCCCTCTGCAAAACACAACTGTCAATACATGCTCAGGTCTACGGGTTTACTTTTCACTTCGCAGCGTATTCAAGTCAACACAACAACGGCAACAGAAAGGTGTAAGGAGGATGCGCTGCCTGTGTAAGCACTAATTTCAGTGTCTCGTGAATAATCAGCTGCTATGATTCAGCATCCATACAGAACATGAAGTCATAACCTAAATCCGGGCCCCAGTGATGCAGCTCTTAAAGCAGCTATTTTACATGCACCTTGCATGCTATAAAAAGCCTCACTGCATCATTTCTCACAAGGTTAGTCCAGTGATCACCCCCGGCAATTACACAGTCATGTACTACATAGAGCAGCAGAGTGCAGCCACAGAAACTTACCATGGTTATCACAAGAGGATTTGAAGCAGATGTTCCACTGCAACGTGTTTAAGTCCGCGTGCAGGCTAAACGTAGTTCTGCAGCAGCTCTCACCTCTCTCCCCCCACTCCATCACAGCTCTCTCACACTGCAGGGGAGCCATCGGTGTTTCCGGGTCCCGCAGTGATCCGGTGACGCAGCACATCTTTGGCTGAGTGTGTACGAGTCTTTCTGTGTATTACTAGTGCCCATCAGTATCGTATCGGTTTGACCGTCGCAATGACTGTTTCAGTTCATTCAGTAAAACCGTGTTCATTATAAAAGCAATATATAAATATATATACATATAAAGCAATGTCCCAAATCAAAATAAAGAAGACTGTTATTAAAAGGTATGGCTGAGAGATTGATCGACTGATTTGAGACCCTCAACCCTTACTTTATGTTGCAGTACTGTCATATTGTCAAAGTATCAGTCATCATGAGTGCTAATCAAAATGACATGTGGCACTTAAAGTGTGGGGTGTCTGGCAAAAAATGACATGGATGTTAATGGCTTAGGGAGAAAATAAAATGATTCCTTCCTAATGCCAAAGAGTAAGAAAAATATATTTTAAACATTTTGGCCAAGATGTATTATTATTATTATTATTATTATTAATATTATTGTTGTGGAAACCTTTACTGTGCAAAAGTTTGGGTACCTCAAGAGGTTACTGTTCTGAAAATTAAAAATAACTTTCCACAAAGCAGGTAAATCATAAAAAAAAGCTTTTTAAAGCAACTACTTCATATTAAAATGTTAAGAAAAACCTTTTGACTGTTGGCAGTCTTATTCCTTACAAAAATGATTGCTTCTCTTTTGAATGTGTATCTGTTGCCGCTACGCAATGATCTGACTGGGGGAGGGGGGTTCGGTCTATGCAGAACAGCAGTTTGGAAAGAAGATCTCTAAGATGTTGGGTTTTGAAGCATCCGTAGATCCCACCTTATCTTCGCGTAACTCGTATGCTTGTATAGTGGCTTTCCAACAGTCCAGTGTTCTCCTGTGGGACATAGATGGTTGGATGGTTGGTGTGTTCAGAAAGCAGGTGGAAAGGCAGCAAGACACTGCTGGAGAAGGACACCACCTGTTACCAATGTGTAACCAGAGGAGAAAAGGTATAGTATACCAGTATATATCTGGAAAAAGAGTGAAGGGAATTCTGGAGGTGAAGAGAGTGCCATACAGACCGATAAGCACGAACGTAGAAATTGGAGGGGTGACAATGAACTTTGTCAACGCTTGTGCCCCAAAGTTGGTTGTGAGTTGGAAGAGAAAAAGAATTCCTGGAGTGATTTAAGCAAAGTGAGAGAGAGCATTCCCAAGGGTAATGGCTGGAGGAGACTTTAACCGTCATGTTGGTGAAGGGAACAGAGGAAACGGGAGAGTTGATGGGGAAATGTGGTTTTAAGGAGATAACCGTGGAAGAATAATGCTGGTAGACTTCACAAAAGAAAGTGATGAATATGTATTTCAAGACAAGGGTGAGGCATGGAATGATGTATAAGAACCGAGGTAGAAAATTGCAGTTGGACTGTAATCTCTGCGCAGGAGATGCAGTCTGCAGCAAGGTGGTGACTGGAGAACATAGACAGCGTGGGATGGTAGTACGCAGGATGACTCTGGTGGTACAAAAGAGGAAAAGATCAAATGGAGAACAGAAGATAAAGGGATGGAAGTTGAAATAGGAAGGCTACTGTGTGAACTTCATAGAAGAGCTGAGACAGCCTCTGGGAGGGTGAATGTAAGGAAAAGAATAAGGTGGCAACAGCTAAACAGGAGGCTTATAATGAGTAGTATGAAAGACTGAATACTAAGGAGGGGGATTACTGAGCTAGAGAGATCGCGGTGAGAAGGATGTACAGCAGGTTAGGGTGATCAAGTATGGTGACGGTATTGAGGAGAATGTGAGGGCATGATGGAAATATTACATGGCGAACTGATGAACACAAGGGCAGAAGGCGTGGCACCTGTAAACAAAGAAGTGCCCAGAATCAGAGAGGTCAAAGTGAGAGGATCTGAAGATGGTGAAGACGGTAGTTGGTCCTGGTGACATACCAGTGGAGGTATGGAAGTGTCTAGGAGTGACTGGAGGGTTTAACCAGTGTGCAACAACATCTTGGCAAGTGATAGAACGCCTGAAGAATGAAGGGGAAGTGTACGTTCAAGACGTTCAAGATCAAGAGTCGTGTCCCAGAACTGTTTTGTTCTCAACATTGTGTTTTTATTTCGTGTATATATTCCCTAGAGGTCAACCCATGTGGATTTTGTTTTAATGACAATGCCTTTTTTAAAGAAAAGCCTGAAACTGCTGTGCAGATTAGATTCAAGTTGACTAGCAGTTTCTTAGTGTCTCACAAGGCTCCTGAACAGGATCTGTCAACTGCTGTGCAGCTACTCTTGTTTTTGTTGTCATCTGTAGCATCTCCAGACTGCAGACTTCAGAGTAAAACAGCTCCATCAACATAAGATGCTGCAAAAGATACAGACGGTACAGTGGTGCCTTGTGGATGTGAGAAAGCCAACGTTGATTTAACAGCCAACTTGTGTTCAGCCTTTGATCAACAGCAAGATATTTCCAATAGTAAAAGGAATTTGGTAAGCTATTTAACTTGTTTTTTAATGATTTATTGGTACCAGGGGAACAAGTAAAATATTCTTCGCTCTGTATGTGCAGGATTTAGTCAAGATTTTCACATTAGTTACTCAAGATCCCGGCCCTCAAAGCAGACTCTTTAAATCTATTCAAGCAGAGAAACACACTCAAGGCGTTTATTTTTTTCCCAAAACTTTTAAAACATTGAGGATTTGTTTGAGATTACTTGCATTCAAGAGGTAGTTTTTCTCTCAAGAAATTTATAAAAATTAAATGAGAACAGACAAGGGCTAGAAATGTCTGTGACGTGGTTCGGCGTGGTGGTTTTCCATCCACCTGGTTTCTCCATACATCATCCCATGTTCAGTGCAGTCCGATCGCAACAAGTATGCCTCATCAGTATCATCAAATGATTCATTAACTGGGGTTCTCACGCATGAATTAAAGGCGTCCAGCTTTATCATAAAGTGATACCTTGCTTCTTCTCTTTCCCTACTAAGGCTGTGAATTATTTAGTTGCATTTTTCACAACTGCACAGCTCTCCAAGGAGACGTCTGCAGCAGAGATCGTGTTCCGTGTTTCCCATTACTGGTTCACAGAGCTGTTTGGAGCATTTTTATTTCATGCAAACACAGAATGCAGTGATAGGATGTGCAAGCAGGGCCGGTGCTACACGTTACTATTAAAAAGCTGCTGAGGTAGTGCGATTTAAATGAGTCTGCCTTTCTGTTGGCCTATTGCTCAGCAAAGCTTGGGATAATTACTCATGAGCGGGCTGCTGTTGTTGATGGGGTGGAGGTGGGGGTGGGAGTGGAGACAAGGGTCACACTGCTGTTTTAGAAAAGCTTCAGCAAATCACATTTATCTAACTCCAGAAAAAAAAAAGAAGAAGTGTGGCAAATTTTATTTATCAATAAACTTGCATGGCTAAAATTTCTCCATTTTATCATTTTTTTTTTATTCTTCTTACTTAATTAACAATGGTTCTCAAGTAAAAGTAAGATAAGGCACCTTTATTTGGCCATCTGATTTCGTGCAAACAAAAACAGCATGACTCATACGTCATTCATTTGGTGTCTGTAAAAGACAATGGTGAGCGCTGCAGCAGACCGTTTACTGGTCCGCCTCCTCAGCACAGCATCCATCAGAAGAAAAGAAACAAAGAGGATCAAGCAACTCAAGCTGAGATGAGACGAGACCGTGCCCAGTCTAGGTGCCCAGGATCAGGCAGAATTCACGGTGGCACAGGCATGTCTCGTTCTCCTTGTAACTATGAGGGAGAAACGCGTGCGTGAAACTGTTTGTTCGCCAGAAACAGTGAGTGACACCACACAGCGTCTGAGTAATAACCTGTGGTTTCCCCCATGGATGTGGGTGTGAACCAGTCAGCACGATGTAGCGTTGTCCAATGTTCTCTTTGCAGCAAGGTAACATACGTCAATATGTCCACTTTGCAGACAACTCCCGCACTTTAAAACACGTATGGACCAGACAACGCTGTTGAGCGTTGCTGCTCGCACACGTGCGATTCCTCGTCTGGCTAATTAGCCCTCTGCTCAGGACGATTAAAGCTCCATTTGGACTGGATTTACTGTAAGTCTCGAGGGCAGGTTAAGTGATTTTCAACATAACATGCACTGGTTAGTGATTTTAATCCCTTTCGGATTGTTTGGATCTAGCAGTTACAGCTGAGGTTATCTTCTCCTTTTGATAACTAAGAGACATGGGGTGGTAAAAATATGATTAGGCCCCTGAATCTGGCTTGAAAAACCTCTGCAAGTCTCCTTTTCCAAATTCTTTCAAAAATCTTTTGATAAAGGAGGCAGCAAAAGAAGTGGGGCGCTTTAAAGGGAACCAACTGTCCATATGAAGGTGCATTCACACTATAGATGCATATTTGTATGAAACTATTGAAGACATTTTTATTAGACATCATAATTTACCCCCAACACTAATGTTTCAGGTTTTGAACACACCTCTGCAGTGGCTTCCAGTATGATGTGTTTATGTCAGTGGGCGGGTCAGTACACGAGCAGCTGTCAGGTCCATTATCCTCCCTGGAGGATGCTTAAAAGGCCTTTCTGTAAATTTTCTCAAGACATAGGTGCATTGCACCAACCCAGGATATCTGATGAAGGTTTGGAGGAAATGTGAAAGCCCCAAACACACTGTGTGACACAAATGTGCCCCAGTACATGGTCATGACAGGTGTGTGGTAGTCCAGACCTATTCTCTAGTCAGGTGCCAGACATCGCATCAACGCCTCCAGTGGTGTCAAGTTATTTATAAACCAGTGCAGATGGACTTACAGCTGACAAAAAGATTACAACTCGTTTCAGGGGTGCACTGGCTACAGCCCTGCAACTTCTTTAACAAAATGTATTATATATCTTCTATGTATTATAGGAGGAACATGTATGTCTGAGACCCTAATGACACAAAGTACACTTTGTGAATTAAGTGTGAATGTGTGGGTGCACATATCTTTAATGTCAGGAACATAGTTTTACTTTTGCATTAAGAGGACGCAGTCATACACAGATGGAGATAGAGAAAGGTTGTATGCCACATTTGTTCCTTTCTAACATAAAAAAACATCTTTCATGCTGTAATCATGGCGATTTCATCGCCTTTGAACACATTGTGCACAGCAGCTGTTTTTATTCAGCTGGTTATTTCTTTTCTTTTATATCTGTCATGGTTTCAGATTTGGGTTTATTTTCAAATTCCTCCTCCTCTCCCATTTCACTGGCTCTGTTACTGTTGGAGTGGTCTTTTCTTCCGGCACTTATGATCTGTTTTACATTCCACACCATACCTTTCTCACCTGTTAAGTAATTTGACAACAATTATGTGATATTTCAAGAGCTATGACAAACAGCAGAAGCAGTGGGTGTAAAAAAAAACCATGATCTTACATTGGCGTGCAGGAATTTAAACCACGTCTTCTCAATGTTGTCACTTTAGCTCATTGAGGTTTCCAGGCATTCATTTATGCACAACTCCTTAAAGCTGCACAAAGGAGAAATTGCAATTTTCTTAACTCAGCAGGCTACTCTGTAGGTGCGGGGGTTATTTTACGATGCTATAAAGTTTGTTTGGTCAATTGCTTGGTCCTTCTCTTGTTTTCTTTTCCATCATTACTTTTTTGAGCATTTCATTTAGCTCTACCATGATGTCAACTGTTGCTCTGTGTGCTAGTTTTATTCTTGTTGGTATGTGTGAAGCAATACACGGCTGTTGCAAAAGGAGACCACGACGGAGGTCTGAAGTTACTCTGGGTGGGTTTTGCTGACAGTAGGGATGGGGAGACCGCTGCAGCTAGACAAGACCTCCTAAAAGCAATCAATTATGCCATCCAATCAAATAAAACTGATGTTTTAACATTAGAGAAAGTCTTTCGTGCCACTTTACGCTCCTGTCAAAATATTTCACATGCATTGAAGTCTGAACCTAAGCTCTCTCCTCACAACCTAGTCAAAGAAACTGTGAACTTCACAAGTAAATATGCGAACTGAGACTCATAGTGTTGGAGATTGCGTTATTCTGAGCATCGTACTGTCTGACACAAGAACTGACAAACTGCCAAAACATCTGCATTAATAGACATGCTCACTCTTGGTGATGATCATTTAATCTGATGTATATGTATAATGTAGGAAGCAAAGTTTGATCTCCGGGATGAATGTAGCCTGATTCATAATGCAACACTTCATTATATTGGGCACATATAGTTGATAAATGTAGAAGGATGAAAAGTGCATCTGATCTGCAACACCTGCCCACCATAAGTCAGAAATAAGACATGTATATATAAGCCTTATTTACTTACTTATTTACTGTCAACTTGGAGATTCTTTATTATCTGTGTTGCTTGGAAATTGATTGTAGGGGTTCTACATAGGTTTGAAACAAACTAAACACTAATCTGTCACCATTTATCACTTAACAAATAAAGGCGTTGAAAGCAAACAAAGAAATGAAAACAAAAAGCCCACATTCTGAGCAAAATAATCTTGTATTTTGGCATTTAATATAGCATTTGTATTAAAACAGCTCTTTGTGAACCATAAGATTAATGATTAACTCTAAATGTCATAGAGGACTAAGTATTATTTGTCTTTGTATTTGGTATCTTTCTCCTCACTATTTGGCAAACCAGTCTGCCCGGGAAAAGGAGCGATTTTCAGGAAGAAATTGGGGTCGCTATGAACCCGCAGGGCCAACATGATGGGAGTGGCTGCATAGAGCAAATTAGCTGCAAACACTGTCCAGAAGACATCATTTGGGATGCGGAAAGGAGCTGTAGTGCGATGGTGGAGGGATCCTCCGATGTGGGACCACTGGCACTGGAAGGAGACAGTGAAATCTTTTTATCAAAAACATCTGCATGTTGCACTTTTGGGCACTTGCACAAAGTATAACCACAGTATCCGTTTGGTTGCCTGAACATGCTGATGGCAGATCAGTTGTGTACCTTTTGAGTCTTTGTGTTGTTTTTCACACATTTATTGGTCTGCTTAAGTACAATGAAAAAGCTCCTAATCGGGAAGATAAAGCACTGCACAGGAGTTGTACAGATTTAATAAGCTGGCTATATAAAAAAATAGTGAGGGTGCAGTCTGAAGCCACTATATGCAGTAAAGCAAAGCTTTAATTACAGATCAATACAGAGAGAGAGGGTGCCACCAGCTTGTTTATTAAAGGAAGAATTTACTTCAAATGATAAATTAGGTTCAGATTAATAGGCTGCAAGTACAATATATGAGGCTAATTGCAATGACACATGCCAGACCGCTTACTCCTCTGACACTAATGAAGCTGCAGTCGTTTCAACACCATGCAGCCCACCACGCTTCAGTATGCAACAGCTTTGTCCAAAAATGTGTATTTGCATTCATTAACAGCCAATGTTTGTGGTGTTACCTGGATCATGGCTCCAGCAAAGAACATCGTCCAGTCTGACATCCATGTGCACCCAGGTTTGAGGAGGCCATAGACAAACGCGCCCAACAGGGGAAGTCCATAAAAGAACAAGAGCACCATCTAAAAAAGCAAATAAAATGCTTTTTCTGTTAATAAAACTGTAAATGTTTGCCATTTTTCACACTCATAAACTCAGCACTTCCATAGGGACATGGAGTATGAGACATGTGGCTGAATAATACGGTGTCAAATCAAGCGAGTATAGAGTACAGAGTGACATGCAGAGTTAAAAGAGCTCTTCATCATTGTCAGTCGATGTTGTTGAGTCCGACCAACACTCCAGCAGACAATTAAAACAGTGCATCCTCATTCTCCTCTGGCCCACGTTGCTCTTCACTTACTCCCTCTGAATACAGAGGAGGGCAGCTGGAAACTCCCCACACAAGCAAACTGCTCAATTTCAGTGTGCTGCATAAACGTTGCACTTCTAAACTGGAAAAAAGAGATGTATCACTTAAGTGAAGTAAAAAAAAATAAATAAATAAAAACAGTCATAAGATGTAGAATGTAGGAAACAAAGTTTGATCTCTGGGATGACTGTAGTCTGATTCATACTGCAACATTTCATTAATCTGGGCGCATACGGTTGGTAAATGTACAAGGATGAAACGCATGGTGAAATCTTACATAACGCCCTTAAATGGAAATACAAAGAGTTGAAATATCCCAGAATTGATCTTAAATGCTGTGCTGCAGTATTTTGCTGCTCCGAATCAGAAATTTGCACGCTCAGCACATATTACTTCTTCCACAAAAGGGTCAGTGCAGAGACTTGCTTGACCTTCAACTTAAAACGTTTGGTGCATGAAAGCCAGTTTCCCACTTAATAAAACCTTCAAATTACACTAGTGAATAGTTTCTTTTCATTCCTGGTCTGAGTGGTCTCCAAATGAATTCTAATGAGTCCAGCACAGGGCCTGAGAGGCAATCACATATGCTCCTCAGACTTTCGTTGAAATGCCTTTTTATTGCTTCCACAGTCATCTATAGCATATCATTCATCATCATCAACGACTAAAGAGGTCAGTCAGGGCAGAAGAAGTGTAATGTTGTGCCACAAGCCAAACTTCATTTCATTTCTTTGCTCCTGATCATAAATTATAATTGAGCCCCCATGTGCCAACGATAAGCACACATGCACAAACAAGGATCTGCAAACGACACTAACCAAGAGATAATTTCCCATGCTGCACGCACAAGCCTCTCCCACCCAGTGAGATGCAGATGGAGGGCTTTGGGCGAGGGATTAGCTTATCAAGTTCTCAGCTTGCGGTTCGTCTGTCTGATCAATGACTTCAATTGTGCCTGGACTGCAGCCCCTGCAAATGTCTTTGGATAACCTATTGACAGAGCAGCGTATGCCAAGCGAAACGCAACAAAATACTAAGCAGAGAAGGGTCAGAGGAAGAAAACAAAATGGTAAGGGACCACCTTCCAGTCACAGTAATAATCCGTTATCCATCTTAACCGAATGAAAGAGAGAAAGAGACAAAGATGTGCTTGCCTTCGGATACACGTTTGTTTTTTGTTGTAATGATGAACAATCAGGTTCGTTCAAGGAGTGAAGAGGATGAGGGCAAGCTTCCTGCATGCTTAAAGTGATACTCATGAAAGCAGAGGCCCATTTGTGTTGCTTGTTATTCAAAACAGGCTAGAAAGAGGCTTTCAGGTGCTACAGCAGAAACAGACACTCAGGCTGGATTTGGAGACAGAACGAGAGGAAAAAGACCCACCATGACTCGTGGATAGCCCACAGGATCTTTCAGGTAGGGTTCATATTGTTTCAAATATACAGAACAGGCTTCGAGAGGAGAGTCCAGGGCCACCTACAGAGGATAGATATGGAGATAATTCACACACCAGCTCATTACAAGTTGTAACTTCTCTGATTTCTCAGATCACAAGAATAAAAGATCCAGATTCACAGGGTCTGCTGGTATCAAAGCTTTTTAACCAAACCCAATTGACAATTTTGAGAATTAGCTTTTTCACTTTTTAAATAGTTTGAATGAGAAACAACTTTATTTTTAACATATTTTAACATTTTACAGAATAGATGTGTTACATCACATTGTACCATTGCAAAGGCAAAGACGGTATTTCCTTTAGAGCATTGTTTACTTGACTACCCCTTCACCGAATACGGTGAATTCCTTGTTCGTTGTACTGATTGTTCTTGCTGCCAACCATCTAAAAGTGGTTGATAAGCAACCATTGGTGCCACACTTTGGGCGGGGAGGCCCTGTGTGTGCCCTTCAGACTCTGCATTTTTCTAGATGTTTTCTAATTTAGCCTCAACCTGTAAACCTAAAGACGTAAACCTTGACTGAGGTAAAAAGTAAGAAGACTGCATACCTCTTATGCCTCTCATAATCTGTTTTGAAGCTGGTTTAGTTGTGTAATATCCATTTTGTGACAGTTTGTCTAAGTGCAAAGTAAAAGCATGGCCAAACGTGTAATTATCTTTCAACTACATACTAAAGGACCAGAACATCAATCACACAATTTGGAGTGACATTACATAAATTCAGATATGAAATGTACTGCACAGAAAGTGTATGATTCTTCACACATTGTATGCACATGTGTAATTCTTTGCCACCTACTTTAGAGGTAAGCAGTTTTTAAAAAATATACATTTAACAGAACCACAGAGGTCAATAGAGCTTAATGCTCTGCTTCTCAAGGTTAATTAATATTTCAAGCTGGAATTATGACAAAAATGTCAGGCTCTGTGATTAAAGGAGCAATATGTAAGATTGTAGGTCATAGTATCCCAAAATAACCTAGAAACAGCGAGAGAATGAGAAGAAATAAGTGTCACAAAATGATGACTATGTATTTGTCGGTCATGTAGGTACCGCCCTCGATTTACCATTTTCTGTACAGAAACAGCAAGGATGGCTGAAGCTCTCGGGAAGAGAACTTCTCCACCACCACATCCAGCCGGTACGGGGAAAAAGCCTCGTTCGGAAGCAAAAAAAAAAAAAAAAAAAAAGCAGATGGGCTAAAACCAGACTAAATATCTGCTGTGCTGTCCCCAGACGGGGGACAGCTCTTGGACAACAAAGTAATGAAGTTTGAGAAAAGAAGAAGTAGAAGTTTGAAAAAAATCGCAATTTTTCTTTTACACTGGTAAGAAAAATGCTGCTGGTTTTTGTTTCGCTCAACATATTTGATGGTAGAGTAAGTCAAGTTACTGTGGCATTAATTCAGTGCCCAATGTATCGATCTCTACTATATCGTGAAGTGTGGAGTATGAATTTAGTTTTTGGCTTCACATTACACATTGCTCCTTTGAGGAAAACTACCTTGAACTCCATTAATAAGAGTTTGCAAATATAAAACACTTACCAAGCCTCTGAGGACAGTAAAGGCCATGGAAGCTAAAAGCAGCACGACCAGGGCCATGTCTGTGGGACGCCAGATCAGCTTCATGCTCTGAGCTTGCTGGGCCTGTGAGCGGGTGTCAGTGTAATGCAAAGTACAGAGTACAGAACAATTAATAATGCTTGTGATTTCTGCATAAAGCCTGTCTGACATTTATGAATGAGGGGAGATGGTTTCTCTCATCAGGATTCCATATATCTGCATTATTAAATGTTTAAAACCCAAGATACCTTCCACGCATGCTTGCAGGCAGACTTCTCATGACTGTCATTCTGTATTTTGTGTCAGGTGTGCCAACTAAGAACCACTTTAGAAAACACGAAACAAACTCTGCACACAAGACTGACACAATATCTCCATACTCCCCTTTTTACATTTTGGATTCTACTGTTCAACCCTAAGGTGATCCAGTGTGCTGAGATCCAGTGTGCTGAGATCCAGTGTGCTGAGATCCAGTGTGCTGAGATCCAGTGTACTGAGATCCAGTGTACTGAGATCCAGTGTACTGAGATCCAGTGTACTGAGATCCAGTGTGATGAGATCCAGTGTACTGAGATCCAGTGTGATGAGATCCAGTGTACTGAGATCCAGTGTACTGACATCCAGTGTACTGAGATCCAGTGTACTGAGATCCAGTGTACTGAGATCCAGTGTGATGAGATCCAGTGTACTGAGATCCAGTGTACTGAGATCCAGTGTCCTGACATCATGTTGACAGGCTGAGTTATGGCCAAAACAGGGAGGGTCACAGCAGCCATCTCACCAAAGAAAACTTGGGTTTGGCAAAGTAATAAAAAAAAATAAAAAAAAGTGTGCTATCTTCCAAACTAAGAACTTTTTTTTTTTTCAATACTCAATGTATGATTTTATTTCAAATTAACTTTGGTGTATCTCAGGATAATATATGAATGTAATGTACCTCTGCTTGCTGAAAGCCTGTGAATGTAATAGATTCAAGTGAACACACTGCAAATTGTGACTATGAATTTAGATTAAGCCAACTTATCCTTGTGGATGAGATTCAGGGAGAGCGGGATGCAGGGTTTACTGTGCTGATCAAACGCATAGAGAAAACAGTGCCTTCATAAACCCCTTCACATTTATCTCAAGGTCTAATCATTCATGTGTTGGACTCACATTATATCCGCCGATTAGTGGTCTGTCCTTGGGCCGAGTGAACAGAGAAATAGCTCCCCACACAGGCAACAAAAGAAAGAAGAAATTGAGCCAGAAGGCCGGTCGGATATCTGACCCGTATTTACCTGCCAGAAACACAGTTTTATCAGATTCTACTCAACTATATAAAGACATGTCATTTTAAATAACTTTGTAATGTAACATCCTATTCAAATCCCAATCCAGTATGCCTTCAACAACACAACACAGAGAGCACGGTGCCTCTCCTGCTGACAGGTTTGATCTTGTGACGCTTATGTATGCAGTTTAAAATGCAGACAACGGCTCCTTTAAGTCTGTTTTATTCTTTTGTTATATGGCGTGTGATGGTTGGCATGTGTGCTTTGCTGAGATGAACTGTGACACTGATGGTACACGACGGGGCAGATGTTCGCTTGATTAAAGCTCGTCACCATGGGAATGGCAGAAAGGGGACTGAAAATGAGGCTCACCTGCCACGATGCCTGTAATAAATACACTCATGTTGGCACACAAAGAGCCAGCCCAGAACAAGCCAAGAGTACGGTACGCTTTCCTAAGAAAGAGACAAAAACATGCAAAACAAAGATATCAGGAATATGAATAGTAATAGAAGAAAACGTCAACGTGCTATATTTTGAATACAAATGTTACTTAAGAACTTCTTGCATCCATCCTGTTTCCAATGTAAATCGTCAATCGGCATATTTATAAGGCCAGAACTGTTTGAAAGAAGATTTCTCTTCCATGAAGACGCCTACCCCAAGGCCAATCACCCTCTGCACCCTTGAACTCACTGTAATTTTTGACTAACCCACTCTACATGAAGTTGTCTTTAACATGCAGATTTATTCAGACCTTTGTTTGGATTTTGTGTGAGAAATGCAACCCATAAGTATAAGAGCTGAAACAGAAAAATCTATAAACTTTATTTAAAGGAGGCGTATTACATTTTTTGTACAATGTGGGGTTTTTTTCTAAAGCAGACATGATTTCCTGAACTGTCATTTAAATGTCTATGACATGTTTTGGTTAATTTACCAAAGGGATGCACTACAAAAGCGTCCTTGTCGAGCATGTCTTTCACACCTCTGGTTGTAACGACTGATTTAAGGGGGATGATGCACTAAATCCGGCATGATGGAAAAAAAGGCAAAGCTTCATAAAGCTGGAGGAAGTTTTTCATCTTCGCTGATGGTATCGATTTTTTAAACACGCATGTAAAGCTTGACAAATGAGGATGACTTCACTTGAGCTGCCCTCACCACCACCCACCTGTCTGTTATCCGGCTGATCATCATCAGGTACATGGTCAAGTGCGCTATTCCGTCCCAGTAGCACATCATGATGGCATATGCCGTCCCCAAGTAGGGCTCCCCCTGAAACAAAATGCATGCAAGTAAATGCTGTGCGGTGCATGTCGCGAATGAAAAACATTTATTGTACTCGACGTGGCTCTTTACTTTTACATTTTCTGATTGATCAATGTGTTTAGGTGGATGAAAAAGGCCCGAAGCATTTGTTTTTATGTCCGTGCTGTTGTGTCTGACTTAACTGGACGTGAAAGTACATACATGAAACCTACCATCTTCTGGTAAAATTCCATAAAGCCAGAAATAATGCCATCGTATTCCAAGGCACTTGTGAGATCAATGATGCAGGTAAAAGAAAATACTGCAAAAACTGTGAAAGAAAGAAAATGTTACATGAAGACCTCGTATTAAAAGTAATTTTGTTCAAGATGCATGCTTTGGTATGTGTGTATGTTCGTTTACGTTGCCGGGGCGGAGTGTCAACCGCTGTACAAAATCTTACAAGTCAATAAAGCTCTGCAAAAGTCTGGAAATCTGAAACTTGTTCTTTGCTTTTGAAGTTTGCTTTTGAAACCTGAGTAGAGTCAGTCCGTGAGTCAGTGTCTGCTCCTGACTTTGCCATGACGTGTCCTTGTCTAAGAACCACTGGAAGCTTGACAAATGTTACATTTGTGTATTTAAAAAAAGTCCTAGTAAGCAACATGTGTATATATAAAAAAATCACTTACTGACACTTGTAAATATCATTAGAAAAAGGATTATTGGGGTTCTAGTGTAGACACTGGATACTGACCAGGTCACAATCGAATAAAGAGATTTTATCTCAGCGGGCTTCCTGGTAAAATAAAGGTTAAATTAGAAAAAAAAAAAAGATACTACAGCCTAAAGCATTTTATTAACATACATATAAAACATTCAGTCACACTGCTGTAAGTTTTGTTATCTTTAAGATCCATATGTTGTTAGGTGTTTTGTTTTTTAAAATAATCAACGGATGTCATAGTGGGGGAATTATGGCTCAAACTGGTTTCAACTGTGTCCTGGGTCTTGCAGTTCTTCTTCACATCACCTGCATTGCCCTGGCAACCAAATACCAATATATCACCTCATCGCTGTTCCACTAAGAAAGCGTCAACCATCAGCAGACTGTTACGGTCACGCCTCTACATAATATGCGCAAGACGTTGCTGTCACATGAATGGAGAGCGCAGTTCTGCAAAGGCATTTCCAAATACTTTTGCACTCTGCTGACGTCAGTCAGGGACTCAGTCTTAACACAATAGCTAAACTGTTAAGCAAGTTAAAGAGCAGTTAGAGTCCTTAGTCTGCAGAGCGTTTGGGTCAGTCATGCCATAGAAAAGTCTGAAAAAGCTTTGCTGTAATCCTGATCAGTCTAAGCAGCTTTAAGAATATCAGGCAAAATCACACTTATTACAATTCATGTTTTCACTCCGGCACTGTGAGGAATGGATAGAAAGTTCTGGAAATGCTTTTGTGGGAGGGGAAATCAGCTCCGGAACAATGCACTGTTGGAATTAAGCTTTTATACCTATCGTTTTTATAAATACCGTACGTTGTGAGTTACTTAGGAAATGTACATAAATGACTGGGTTACCATAAAATAACATGTCTTTGGGTGGGTTGCCACGAGTGATGAGGAAATAGAAGAGAAACACAACCACCAACACGCCAACGCCAGTGCCCAGGATGGCATACGGCCTGTGGGAACAGAAATGTAACTGTTAAGAAAACAACAAAGCAATGTCCACTTTCAACAGAGGCTCATGATTCACACTGTACTTCTGCAAATCTCTGATTTTATGCTCTTTGGTTTCTCCCTTGAAAGTCATGCCAGTCTAATTGCAGATCCAAGTTGGCATATGAAGAGGGTGACGGATGTGCTGCACCCAGCAGGGGTAAAGGTGCTGCTGGTGTGGTGGTTTCTGTTCCTGGAGATTCCTGACGTGATGGTCGTGTCAGGTTGAATTTCCTGATTCCTAATGTGCAAACGGCGGCATTACATTTTACCTTGGAGCTCTGAGGATACATTGTCGGATATGAGGCTTATAATTTCTTGCAGTCGAAGAATCAATTTTTGAAGCTTGATACTTTAAGTATTTTCTGCTTTTGCATTAATTGGATAGCTTGTTTTATACAGCATTGGAAAAACCTCCTAGTTTGCAGTCAGATCAGCTTTTACTTATGGTCTATGACAAAGTGAAATGTGGACGCAATAAACTTTTATTGTGTATATCTAGTGCGCACTTTCTCAACTCTCCTTTATTAAGCGTAAGATCTGTGGGTTTAATGCTGCTGTATTAAACCCGCTGGTGGTTCAAAAGAACAGCTTTAAAAAGCTTTAATCAATCAAAGGCAGAGGTGTAGGAAGCAGCAAACTAAGCCCATGTTAGTTCAGCACAGCCCTCCATGTTTTGTGGTCAAAGGTATCACTGCCTTGCAGTGGAAAAGATTAATGTGGCCAAGATATCTCCCAGCAAACAACATTAGAACCTCAGAAAACTCGCAGTGCGTGGTCACAGAAGGACAACAAATGCTGCGAGAGCAAAGGCACGCTCCCTGGCTGCCTCTTTAATTCAGCAGTACAGGAAGATTTATGCACACAATACTGTTTGTTTGCAGAGTAGACGAGCAAAAGGTATATTGTATGTCAAAAGCAATTTATCAAACTCCGCTGTGCAGTCTTTATTGATTGTCAATGCCCACATTTAAAAAAAAAAAAAAAGAAGAAAAAAAAACAGCTGAAATAGTCACCATGGAGGAGTATAAAAATCTGCTGGAAATGAGACATACAGTGTGGTTAAAAAAATTAAAAAAACAAACAGTGGTTTACTCAGTCTAAACAGCTGACGGTACCTAAAAGGTTGCGTCCCCATAAACCAGGCAAGAAAAAGGAACAAGAAGGAGAAAAAAAAACTGGTTTACAGCTTAGAAAAACAATCCCCAAAATCTTATCAGTCTATTACAATAAAAGGAACAAATTATGTTCCCATCACTTCATTTTTGCTCCCTATTTTCTCACATGCCTCTTGATTTTATTATTTAGAGAAGCTACATATGGATCAGATAGACTTTTTTACACTGGCTTCATGGTATAAGCTGTAATTAGAATGGTAAATATTTTTGTAAGAGCCACGGATAAATGCAGATTAACATGTAGAAACTTTAAATCTCAAGCTAATAGAGTCCTCTACTGGTCATAAACTGTATCTCATCACAGCACAGCAGGAAAAGAACCTGTACTGCTACAAAAATACATAGTTGGTGTAACATTTGATACTGTTTATATTGTAAATAAGTACTAATACATTTGGGAAATATTCTAATGTCGGTATGTCTGCATGAATTAACTTCACAGACACAATGTAAAGTGCATCTCCCATGAGCAGATATTCACATGTTTGGATACGAGGAGAATGTGGACTATTTGCATCGAAGCAAAAACAAATCAGTAAAAGCTGCAACTTACTCTTGAAACTCCGGCATGGTGTTCATGGCATAAAGAACCCCAAGGGCAGAAAATGAAAATAAAAAGACTAAAATCTCCATCTCTTCCACAGATGTTCAGCCTCCTCCCTGCAGAATCCACGGAGATACTGAAAATAAAATACAATTACAAGTCCATTTGTCTGTCCCGGCTACAGCTGATAGTGTCAGTATCAATCAAATGCCAGGCCGTGCATGAATGTAGGAAAGAAAATGAAATTAACTTACTACATAATTATGCGATTGTTGTAAAATACATTCCAAAAAAGAAATCGCCAATATAGAAATAAAATAAAAAGAATAGAAATGAAACAGAGCAAGCTCTTACCGTCTGGCTACCTCTTTGGTGGATTAATCAAATTACAACTGGCCCGAGGCACACATGGCCCTTACCAGGAAAATAATGAAGTGGTAACAAAGAAGGTTTTGAGGGGGAAAGTTGTGCAATTTGGTTTTGTCAGAGATTTACCTAAGTCGTATTAGAGGATAGGCCTACATTCCTCTCCGAGCTACACTCATGCTTGTACTATGGTGTGTTTCATAAAATGTTGTGTTTCATAAAGTCTGTGCGTTGACCGAACTGCACTAACAAGGCTGTATAGATGTGGTTTCCTGGGATCAATAGGATCACGGGACAGTTATGTAGGTGTAAAATGGCCCAACAAATGCAGCTGGTTAAAATACCTCGCACTGCGGTGAACTTTAGCTGGAGTTTTGTATGTTTTTCCTACAAATCTGATTTAGGTAACATGAAGAAACGGGTATCTTTGAGGGAGTTTTGCCATGTCTGCTGAGAACATATACAGAAACAAACTTGCACTGGGTGAGTCACGGCAGCAAACAGCTGAATATGCAAAAAAGGAGAAAGAAGAAGAAGACCGCAGACAGAATGGGAGTCCTGTAGTAGAAACTAAGCGTGCAGAGCTGTTTTCCACTAATTATTTAGATTGCTCAGTGAAGGCCAGCAGCCCCGCACCTGGGGCTTTTCTAGCCTCAAATAGACTTTTTAATGCAGCTCACCGTAAGCCAAGTACTTTTAAAATCCTTCCAGCAGGGTGTGCCAAAAGCCAAAAGAAAAAAAGTAAAGCCAACAAGAGATGGAGACAAAAAGATATAATATTAGAGTCTATATAATATACAAACTGAAATTTTGAAATAGTTATTACATACATAGGTATATATTTTGTTATTTTTTGTTAAGATACTTTAAAATTGTATCTTTTTCTTTGTCATTAGCCTCTACGTGTATTTTACGAATGCCTTATAAGACATATTCAGTACATATTGTGCAAACTAGAAACATCTAGAGCACCTTCTTATTGTGCATCATTTGCATTTCATTCCATCTAAATGAATTAAATAAATTGAAAAACCAAAATGAATATGGAGTTCATGGTTTCTCCTCCAAAAACTATTTTTGAAATTTATATCACAGCTGTCTTTCACAAGCACTGCACTGCAGTGAATTTAAAAACGAATGAGCAGCCACCCAGCCAACACACATGCATGGATACACCACCCTCTCCTTACCATCACCCCCCTCTTTGTTGGGAATAGAGAAAACTCTTATACCAGGAAGGCAGTGGCAGCGTGTGTTTGCTGGAAACCTTTGGAGCTCTTCCAGCTCTGTCATTCAATAACGCAAAAAGAACAGACAAATGCCAAAATGAGATGATGACCTGCAGGAAGAAAGTAAAAGCATGAACTCCATTTACCATCTAAAGTGAAACATGCTTTTAAATGCAATAACTGTCTGCAGGGATGTTCACCAGTTTGCTAGACTGAAAATGAAAAAGAAAGAAAGAATTGTGCAAACCAGAAATTCTGACGTGCTATGATGCTCAATTCTGGTTCATTATATGTTTTAATTTTTAATGTGTGTTATTGTGCATTGAAATACGTTTGTCCAACGTTATTTTATGCCTTTACCTGTATGCACGGCTCCTTCTGCTAAGTCACCTTTGAATTCATGCAGCAAACAATTCTCACGAGTAAGTCGTTAACTTGATTATTATGGATAACAATAAGTCAGAGTTTCATCCATTGGTATGTGAAGTATAGTGGGTCATATTTGGATCAATGGTAACTGGTTCTCTGGTGCTGCCAGAACAACTTAGACCTGAACATGTTCAGGACTGTGGAGACGGTAGTGGATATTACAAGATAATCCTCAACTGCTTCCCTTCACAATAGTCCTTCAAGATCTTTGGAACAACCACCTCCCAAGATTTGAAGTATTTTGTCTATCATCAACTCCATCCTCAAAAAATTATCAATGGAGGATGTATTTCTCAGACTCTTAAGGAGCCATAATCTGTGGCAGAATCTGCTGATCCAGTTTGACACTGCAGTTATGAAGTCCAACCTGCACTTTTCTGTAAAACTCTGGTTCGAAGTGTTCACAAGACAGGATAAGAAAAGACTACAACAAACAATAATGCTTGCAGAGATAGTCATTGCTTTGTTTTCTTTTGTTCTTGAAGACACTGTTTTATCCTGAAGACTTCAAAAGCTTGAATGAGGATTTATGAGGATTTCAAACTGACAAAGATAGAAGCTGAAACGTCTTCAAGAACAAAGGAAAAGGAAGTCCAGTTGCCTCATTTCAAGCATTTAAGAATCACACATGAATGTTTTCACTTGTCTGTTTTGTATTTTACAAAATTGTATATACTGTAGCTCACACATGTATATATTATGTGCTTTGTCTATATATTGTTGCCAGTTTCTTGTCAATGCAGGTATGTATGTATGTATGTATGTATGTATGTGTGTGTGTGTGTGTGTGTGTGTGTGTGTGTGTGTGTGTGTGTATGTATGTATGTATGTATGTATGTATGTATGTATGTGTGTGTGTGTGTGTGTGTGTGTGTGTGTGTGTGTGTGTATGTATGTGTGTGTGTGTGTGTGTGTGTGTGTGTGTGTGTGTGTGTGTGTGTGTGTGTATGTATGTATGTATGTATGTGTGTGTGTGTGTTGTATGTATGTATGTATACTATATATATATATATATATATATATATATATATATATATATCTATATATATATATATATTATATATATATCTATACTATAGTGTGTATATATATATAATGTGGTATATATTATATATAGTAGTAATTTATATACTATATACTATGCTATATATCATTATATATATGTTTTGATGTACATATATATATGTTACTATATATATATATATATATATCATATATATATATTATATAATATCATATAATGTGTATTATTATATATATATATAGTAGTATATATAGCAGTATATATTAGCAGTATATAGTATATTTTTATACTAATATATATATATATATATTATAGTATATAGATATATATATATATCTATCATATATATATATATATAGTGTATAGTGTATAATTATATACTATATAGCTAGTATATATTAGCTAGTATATATTATCAGTATATAGTATATTTTATATATATATATATATATATATATAGTATATATATATATATATATATATATATATATATATATATATATATATATATATATATATATATATATATATATATACATACACACACATACATGTCACTCCCTTGTGCTATTTTAGTGGCCGTGCTCAACAAGAGGCCCTGCGCGTGACGACAGCGGCGGAAATATTTTCTCGCTGTTCAAAATGGCACCGTCTCAATCAGGAAGTGAATAAAATAACTACGAAGAATAAGTTGGATACCATTCCCGATTTATTTTGCCTCGGCGAAGGAATTTCTTCGCCGAAAGTCGCCCGGCGCGCCCGAGTTTCGGACCGAGAACAAGTACCAGGTTTGGGGTGAGTGTGAGCGGAGGTTCTCTTTTTACGGAGCTCGACACATACGCGGAGCGGCTGCCTCGTAACAAGATGTGGTCCGGGCAGCGCACGTTATTAATGACGAGCTACGCCGGATTCAAAGCGGGTGGCTCCACTACATAGTTATGACAATATACGTTTCCCCTGTACAATGGAAAACGTGTTCGCGAAGTAATGTTGCAGAAAAGAGCCAGACAAAGTCGCAGACACTGGTTAACGCCAGCGGATAGTTAGGCCGGGAGCCGTGAGCTAGGTTGTAACTTGATTATAATCACTGTTATCAGCAAGTGCGGTGCGTCGACGAAAACAATGCTAGCGCCCCGTTTAACACATCTACGTGGCCGTTTTTAACCCACTACGTTTGTTTTGTTTTTTTTACTCAGTGTAAATCCTTGCCATGGTGTCGACATCACCTGGTTATCTAGAGAAAGTTGATCCCAACGCCGATCTTGGAAACTGTCTCCAGCAATACACAAAAAGACAAAGTCGGGAAACAGCCACGAGCAATGCTAACGCAGCTAGCGCTGGTGTCCGTACAATAGATGGTCTTTATTAGCGAACGGATACAATCCTGCCCAGTTTTACCCTCGGATGTAATCTGAGACAACGAAATGTGTATTTCGTGAATGTTTAAAAGCCAACCTTTACTTATACGTTAACTGCTGTTAGATGTATTGCTCCTCCTCAGCAGACAGGCTAATGCTAATGACAGTAAGACTGTACGTAAAGCTGTAGTTGCCTTCCTTTGTGCTTTGTGGGAGACGCCGGAGTCCCTAAATACTTCTTTATTAGTAGATATATCTCGGATTATATTTGTTACTGGGTTTTCTCTGACGCTACGTCTAGTTGACAATAATAGAAGTGGACCTTTGTCTTATACACGAAGCTTAGGAGCTTTAAATCCAGGAATTATACTACTGCACCTCAGAGTAGTGACCAGAAACATGTAGTTAGTAGAAAACTATTGTGAGTGATGGGAGTTGGAGGGGTGGCGGCGGTGGGGCTTAAACCTTTCTAATCTTAAACTCTCCTCTGCTGTGTGATGGGGGGGAACTGCTCATTGAATGTAATGCAATCTTACAGTGTATTTCTGGATATATATATATATATATATATATATATATATATATATATATATATATATATATATATATATATATATATATATATATATGGTATTACATATATACTTTGGAGTTAGTGAAGTGGCTGAAACAAAAATCTGTC